>JADANN010000401.1:1200000-2400000 GCA_018806985.1 Angiostrongylus vasorum
CTAACGCCTTCACTATTCTCCCTACATTTTTTTTTCGTTTTTTTATCAATACTTAGGGGAGCATAACAATGTAGTAATAAACGCCATACAATAGGCACAAGGGCGCACGTGGCGCAATGGTTGGAGGCGCCACTGTGACACACGCGTGGAATCGATCCCAGCGCCAGTGGCTTACCAAGCTTTCCATCCCTCCGCGGTCGGCAAATTGGCATGTATCAGGCTTGTTTGGGAGGATAGTAGCACTGGCTCGATACATCGGTAGGCCACCGCGAGTCATTGTAAAGGCCAGATATGCATTAAGTCACCTCCAACAATACTTAATGAAGTCGAATGCATGACGCATCCCTCAGGGGATTGATCAACGCGAAGAGCTTTGTCCTTTTTTAGCTTTACAATAGGCACAGCACACAGGTTCGACTCCTGCCCAGGCAAACCAACCCTCCTATGCGGGGCCAGCCTCCAGTATTAGATTAGACGTTGTTCCATACGATATCCACGTAAATTTTAGACGTTATATCTTGAACAATGAAAAAAACCTGCTTTGTAAAAAAGTTTTAAAGCATGAAGATAGGTAGGCACTGAACACTGCCTATTTGTCTATTTGCTATCACTTCCACTACTCTATACTTGGTTGATGTTCGTTATGGTCGGCTTTACAACTGCCAGCAAATTAGCTAGTTAATTATTACTAGCCTAAAATAGAACTCGAACTCTGGATAGGCTCTCTACTTCAAGAACACTAAAGATGTACCGTACTCTTTTGAAAAATCTTAAGAGGATATTGGGTTTGGACATCACCTAGAAAAAAAACCGTCAAAATATGTCACACACTTTCCCATATGTCTAGTAGATCCTTTTATCAGTTGCTTCAAATGTTTTCCCTAGAATTTGCAGAGTGTACTGTAAACTTGTGAAGCCGAAAGCGGAAACTGTAGCGCATTGAGGGAATGCTGATTGCATTAATAAATCGCTCTTCACGAATGCTGCCCAACATGTCAGGATCAGCAAAACTCACTCTTCCTGAAAGCAACAGAACTAGTGCTGTCGTTGCTGAATCAACCAAATGACCACTGTCTTTGTGTTGTTTTCGATCTTTCTTTGTTCGTGCTATAAGAGCGTGATATCGAATAGTAACCGGCTTGCTCGTAGTCGTTCCCATACCGTCGCCAGCCACGTTATCCACTCAATCAATGTTGGTTTGAGACATATGGACGGATACTGGAAGAATGTAACGAGCACGTGATCTATGACAATGCCTGATGACATTCGTGAACCTGCACTTCTCCCACAGGCGTACACTTCCTCTCTCCGCTTCTGCTTGGAAGGCTGGAAATAAACTGCTTTTTTTTGTTATTTTAAGTTTTTCTTCCAAAGTCTAAAGGTCGTCACATCATCAGTAGTTGCGGCCAGCTTAGTTTTAGTGGAAAGCTTGGAATGTTTCATAACTCAGCTTGATTATAAAGTAACGAAATAGACTAGGACGCATAAGATTTCAATAATCCAGGCGTTTATTTATTTCTCTAGCATAGAATTCTGGCACTTTAGAGGTGACAAATTTTCGAATGCCCTTTCTCCGGCTGTAGACGATTCTCTCATCAATCACATTTCGAGGTGCTGGAAACATCCTGCATCAGTTCATTGAATTTTTCTTCACTTTCGGTTCATATAAAGTCCCTCAGATTTGTTGTTCTACTTAGGCCAAATTGTTCTTTAAGCTTTCAAACCGACGTCTTTAAATCAGCTTCAGCTGATGTCTCTTCGTTGAAGATTATCATTGTAATAGTTATGCCATCATCATGTCATTAATCAATAACCTTTCTCAAACCCAAAGACATAGCTTTCTATCAAAGTTGTGCTCTTTTTTTCAAGAAATGCTTCATGGACTACAAGTGAGCTTCGCCTCCCTCTATGGCGCATTTCGCACCTCTAACGACTAAGCAGATATTGCGATTTATGCGGAGTCGGTGAACAAGTTGAGTCACAGCTGAATGATGGACTACATCAGGTAGGAGAATTCAAGAAACCATGTCCTCTAGTCGCAATATATCTTGATAAGTCTAAGAAGAACGACGAAAAGTATAAGATGAGAAAGCGATGAAAGCGGTATACTGTGAAATTGACAGTGGATTGAAACGCGATAATTTCAGTTTCTGCCGTCGTCCGCTGGCGACACTCCTCGAAGTGGCGAGAGATGCAAGCCGATTTCTGCGAATGAATATGATTTTAAGGTACATTGAACTCATTCTTTACCAGGATGTTGCACCAGTAGTTCTTGATGGTGATGTTTAGCTTCCATTAATAATAGCGAAACCCCTTCTACTGGCAGATTCCCTTATGAATATCGGTGGAGTTCTAGAGTATTTGGACAGCCAACGAATACGTCAGATAAAAAGAGATTATATAGATGGATTTCTGATTTAGGCTAAGACCATTTTATGAAGTGATCTTGTTTAGAGATTGATAAGTTTACCGAATAGGGACACGCTTGAACACCTCATTCGAAATAAGGTGAAAGGCATAGATGACGAAATCAAAAAACGGCTCAACAAAGGGAGAGGTCGATTCCAAGTGTTTCTCAATCTCATTGCAGCCGATAAACCGTCAATATCGCAAAAACGCTGGTTTAACGGCTCCAAGGAGGTGAGTTGACCATCGTCGCTGTTAACTGCTTTTTTTAATCAGGCAACTTCTTAACTACAACTTAAACACTAGAAAAAAGAAGAACAACTAGTTAAGTAGTTCCGAGTTAAATGATTCCTACCAAAAACCCCTAAGGACAACTGCTGGCTTCTCTTCGCCTCCGGATAGAAAGGGTCGTACGGCCTAGTTTCTATGAAACTAGGGTGTTACCCTTCAACTTTAAGTTTCGATTTAGCCTCGTTAATGATTACTTAACTCCGTTTTTATTAGTACATAACAGGCGGTGCACATTCTATACATTAATACGTGACACGTGGTTGGTGGTTGTGGTTGGTATGAACTCTATATGGGTCATTCTCCTTCTGGTGCTTTATTTTATAATATAAAACACTTTTCTTGCAGCAGTCAACTAATAGCTTACCCAATAGAGGTGTCGTGGCGGGAATCAGCTGGGAAACGCTTTACCCCTGCACTTAAGAAATTTTCGAAAAAAACTTTTTTCTCCAGCGAGTTCATTGACTGATGAATTCATTGCCAATTGACTGCTATTTAGATTACAATCACTAAGATGAACCATAGTTATCGAATGGAATGTTCAAGTATAAAAGATATCAAAATAGATAGTGCAGGCTCTAAAGCACTTCAAAATGCTGGAATGGATGCCCTGTCCTGATAACAACTCCTTAGTTCCTATACTTATGAAAAGATTATCGTTTGCTGTCAGAGAACAATCAAGTCTGTCAAGGTTGAAAATTACGCGTCGTTTCAAGGATAAAAACTAAACGAGGCTGAAAACAGCGCGGGAGTTATGGCTTAAAAACCTGGGTTTTATAGGGTTGTGCAGGTCGTCAAATGATAATCTTTTCAACATTGCCATTCCGTTATCACTGCCATATATACATGTGATTCAGTGCAAGTGCTGTAACACCGGTTCAAATTCATGCGGTTCACTCTCCTATCTCTACTGCAATATCGAAGATTGTAAGAGTGGCTGGGCTTTGCAATGTCTTCACAACACAGCCAGGATAGCTGCTTGCTATACCGTAGAGTTTAACTACAGGTAAATCGTAACAGTAAACAGTTTATTGACCTCAGAGTCACGGCTTCGTTATAAAAAAATATGGGTATAAACTGGTTAAAATCTTAAGATAATCAATAGCGATGTCTTAGTGAGGTGTTGAAGGCTTGTGGAATCTTATAGTCGTTGTGTCTTTTTACGTCATCTTTTCGCACCCTCTGAAAATGCGCTTTATATCCCCGAGACTAAATTTTTTACTAATCTCGGCATTGATCAAATAATTCACTGTTTTCTAAACGAGCAAACGAGGTTGCTACTTTATCTTTTTTTGCCAAAAAGCTGACAGTTCGGAAGATTTCCCTTTTCTCAGAGCCTGGAAAAGTAGATGAACTGGAAACTAGCCGCCCAAACACCTCCATAACCATAGTAGAAAACCACGGCACCTAGCTTTCAACCGCACTAGATATAAAACATCTTTGCACGCTCACCGCTCTCTATGAGTTTTCCACTGAGAGCATTCCACGTGGAGACTAACCGTGAACAGCTGGCATGGAAGAGTAATGAGCCACACTTACGTTAAAATATCAATCTCAAATTGCTTATATACTTGCTGAGCAGACAAGACATGTTATTTTATTTCTTTATTACGGTGAAGCTATCGTTTTGGCTTATTTCGCCTTGCGGAAGGTTTCCGTATTAGGTAGGCGGAATTTGCCGAAACGTCAACTTCGTTCTAATAAAGAAGTAAAATAACATCTCGTGCTTGCTCAACAAGGATAGAAAGAATTATTTGATCAATGCTGAGGTGAATAGAAAGTCACTCTCAGATGTTGTGTAAGATCCCACGTGATAAGAGGCCCTCCTCCTTGCAGTTCATTATCTAATTCTTGGAATCTATCCAGAATATTTCAAAAGTTTAGCGCTGATGTTTTAGACTTTACTGCGAAGATGATGACTTCCACTTCAAGATCTTCCCGTTATTCGTATGCGTTCCATGCACGCCTAGTGGGAAAATTCATTTAGCTCTGCGTTTACCATCTGGATATTCTCTTGCACGGATGCAGAGTGGTCTACCCGTTTCGCCAACTTATTCGTCCCCACATTCTTTACAAGAGACCACATAAACCGTATCCAGACTCATGCAATAACCGTCTCTATCGTTAGAGCAGATTGTGCAATTTTGCGTTGTGCGTAGACAACCATTTACGCGACTGCGAACTAGCTGGTGTCCGAGAGTGTCCGTTGGTATTTTATTCACTGTTAGTGTGTCCTCTAGACCGGTCCTTGTTAGGCGACGTTTTATAGCTGCACTTATTTCTTTGGAAATAAAGAGCAAGATAAATAGAACCTCATCCTCACGTAAATTACCGCTTTGGGAGTGTTTTCCTCTATGCCTATCCGGACGAGTTTCGTAGCCATTCGAAATGGCTGCCAGTTTCCAGGATTCCTCCTTCTGCTCTCTTCCTATGCTAACAGTGGTGTCTGTTCGAAACATTTTACTCACAAACGTTCTTTTTGTGTGGAGAGTGAGAATAAATGTTAGTTCGAGCAGAGGAAAAGAGCCAAAGGAAGATTCTCTGAAAATGGTGAGGCAAATAACCATTTACGATGGCCACGAAACAGTAGCTGCTCGAAGTAGGTTTGAAGAAAATGCCATTTTTCTTCCTTTCGTCCAAACAAGAACTCTAGTAGGAATAAGGTCCGTTCTCTCCAGCCCACCATTTTCAAGGAAATAAGCATAGCTATAAAACGTTGCTTGAAAAGGGTCGGTCAAGAGAATTCGATAACAATGATTGAAATACCACAGAACACTTAAAAGGTCAGTTCGTAGTCGTCTTTACAATTGTCTATGCACAACGCAAAATTGCATTGTATACCCTTATATAGGAATGGTGATCGCATGAGTTCGAGTACGGCGTACCTAAAGCATGTGCCCATGAATACATTGTCGAAACGGGTAGACCACTCTGCGTCCGTATAAAAGAACAGCTAGTCGGTAAACTTAAGTTAAACGAAATACCTCATTAGACGTTTAGAGGAAACAGAGACATAACTGGGAAGATTTCGAAGTAGAAGTTACCATCCTCGAACAAGAGCCAAAAAACTGAGGTGCTCAAAACACTCGAAGCATTCTGGATTAATTCCAAAAATCTAAAAAATGAACTGCAAGGAAGAATGCCTCATCATCACACAAGATCTCACGCAGTATCTGAGACTGATATTTTGACGTGAGAGACATATTACGACTCTATGTGAATTCTGTGCGGTCGGTCTCCACGTGGAATACTCTCGATGGAAGACTCATAGAGAGCGATGAGCATTCGAAGATGTTTTATATCTAGTGCGATTGAAGACTAGGAGCCGTGGTTTTTCCTTTGATGTTATGAAGATGTTTGACTGGCCAGTTTTTCTGGTTAACTTGACCTTTCCAAGCTCTGAAAAAGGCGAAATCCTCTGAATGGTCAGCTTTTTGAGAAAAAAAGAATAGAGAGAAAAGCAAACGCGTGTTTGTTCATCTAGGGAACTGTGAATTAAGCTTATTACTTTTTGCATATATGTGTTCAACGGTTCAGGAAGCGTAGAAATCTCACTGCGATGTACATAGTTATTGGTTTGGTCTTATACCCGGGTGAACAAAAAACTTTCTTCTATTCGAGGTATAAATTGAGATAGGACTGTCTAGAGGGTAAGAAACCACTTTGCCCATCAGTTGGGTCACGAGACTCTTGTATAGGCTAGGTATGCAAGACGTTAGGGAGCGAATAGCACAGCGATAGTGAAAGCGGTCATCAAGAGCGCGGTGCTGGTTCGATCCCGATTCGGGCTCACTGAGACTCATTACTCAGGGGTCTGAAACTTGGTAGCTGTACTCCACCAGCATTCAACGACATTGAGAAAGAAAGGAAAATCCTCAAGCAACAGCGGAAGCCACACTTTAGCGTTGGAAGTCCCTCGTGGATTATTGTTGCGAGAAGACGAATCGAGTACGAGAAGTGCTAGGATCCGCACAGTAGATGTGAAACACGAGTCATATAAAAAATGCATAGCGTCACGCATAGCTTCGACTTGTAAATAAGTCAAAAACTATTAGATTACCTTAGAGAAGATTGCCATGCCAACAGATTCAAACTTCTTCTCTTAGGTGTTTAGAGCATCATCTTCAATTATGTTACCACATACGTCATCATCTTTTCTTTTTCAGAATGACAACATCGTACGCAGATGTAGTGGAATTTCTTCAACAGAATGGTTATCCAAATCAGGAAGCTCACATAACACAACCTAGAATGATGTAAGCCTTTGTTTCATCACGCATTACAACTAAAATAAAAAAAATCGGTGCTACACCATTTTCAGTCTCATTTAAATTCACACCGACAGTGAATCTGCAAGATCAAGGCTCTGTGGTGACCTGATGAACGAATACAGAATTCATCGAAAAGTATACTATAAACTAAGTGGTCAAGAGAAATGGAGGTCCTAAAGATTACTTTTACCTAACAAGATGACATAAATAGATAATTGATGCAGTTGGGGTAATCAACTAACATAACAGAGTATATATACCGCATGGCGTGGTGGTGAACGCGTACCCCACAAAGGGTAATACCGCGTTCGTTCCCCACCGCAGACACCTGCGGTCCGGAGTTTTGCAAATATCTCAGCATCATTGTGGTTGTTTCACACATAATACCCTGGTGTGATAAATTGTAGTAGGCAGTAAATAAGAAGTCAACATTTTGATAACGGAGTATATATACATATATCTTCTTTCTTAATATCCGTCGTAAATCAGCCTTTCTCACATTCGATTCGTTTCCTCACATCCATCACCCAAAAAGGTGTTATTTTACGTGTGGCTTCCAGTGCTGCTTGAGGATTTTACTTTCACTTTGAATGTCGTTGACATAGCAAGGCTACAGCGTCCCCATTTGGATTGCAGAGAGTGATTTTTTCCCAGACAAGTCCGATTCCGATTTCTCGACCCCGAAGGATGAGAGGATTCTTGAGCTCAGGGGTGGGGATGAACCAGTACCGCCTTGTGATGATCGCCACCGCAACCACCATGATATCCTCCCCCCTTTCTAGCTTTAAGTAGAACGATGAAATCCACCAAAATCGCCAACGAATTTCAAAGAAATTTTGTTTAAGAACGATGTTAGCCCATAAAAAAATAAAGGATTTGATTCGCATCCCATAACCTACAAATGCTATTTATAGCCCTATTGTTCCCCCCTCTTTACCCTTATAATGTTAGCCATTCGTATCTAAACTCAACTGGAATAAAACTAAGCTCTTAAATCCCATCTTTCTTCTTACAGGCAATAGTACTTAATACAAAAATTTTTTTTGAAGAAACAGGTTCAGCACCTATACTTCTAGTCTTTTCTGTTTATTTCCGAAGGTTAACAAAGCCAAAAAAGCGTGTACCCCGGGAGAAATATTTTTAACGTTACAGTACGCTGTCATTTTGCTCTCGAACTGTTCGCATTAATGTTATAGGGAGCACCGCGACGTCATAGAACAACCAGAAACGGCGAGTGGTTCTCTCCAAGAACAATGTGTATCTACAATGGCTTGGCGGAAGACACATCTACGACGGTTCATAAATTCATTGAATTCAAATTTTTTCAAAATCCACGAAAATCTTCGACCGGCTTTAAGCAAATCTTTCATAAGAGCGGTGTCAGCTCAGAAAAAATAAAGGCATCGACTCACATTCTTACACCTTTCCTCCTTGCACTTATACTTACAGCGTTCTCTCCTCCCAACGATCTACCGCCTCATTGTGGTTAGAAGGTGTTCCTGGGTGTTTCTCCTGTTTTTCAATTTTTTGGATCTTAATTACTGCGCTATTTGGATTGAGCGTCCCAAATGCACGTTTAGGCAACATTCCTAATTCCAGATTCTGTAATTTTTTTCTTTTCTAGTTAGTCATCCATGGTGGTAGCTTGTTTAGAGCCTGGAAAGGAGATGAACAAAGTCTCGTTCAGTGATCTATAAATTCCATACAGGAAGGTAGCTAATTGATGTCAGCTATAAGCAATTCCTCCTACATCATGGCTCATCATCCTAGAAGACGCTTCGATTCTCTTGATGTCTACACTGTATTCCTGTCATCTTATCCACTAAAGCGTAGATTATTAACACATCATCGATTCATCTGTGCTTGGCCCTAAATCGCTTTTTTCAACAAGCATCGCTGATGAGCTCTGTGGTTTGTGCCCTGGATCGTAAACATGTGAGTCAGCTCCTCAGCGTTGTGTCAGGGCCAGGACGTATCAAGTAGGTGAACTTCTTTTGTTGGATGCTTGGCGACCTCCTTAAGAGGCTTCCAGAACGTTCGATGCTGCTTTGTGCCTTCTGTGTAGCTCCTGTTTGATGTCGTTCTTTTAGGTTTATTAACGTCTTTTGGAAAAAAAGAAAACAAGTAACAAGCTGAATGATAACTCAAACTTCGAGACTTACTTCCTTAGTACAAATTAGACATGCGTCCCTCGTTTTCGGATCGATGATTCGGCTTGATTTCGTCGTGCCACGGTTTTTTCCATGAGCTTCATATCTCTTCCAAGTGGTGGCCTTCTCTGCTTTGTTTACCTCCTTAAACATCTCTTTCGTATTTTGAACGATAGTGATGCTGTCTACAAAGCGGTTTCAGTTTCATGGTACACTCAATTCCGGCCATGAATACTTTTAGCGAACTGGTGCTCCCTTGTTGACTATTCTTTTTTAAGAGGATCATCAAAGAACAAAAAATTAAGGAGCTGTATTATCGAGAAAAATAGCAATGAAATATAGTTTCTATCTTGTCTTGTGTAGGAACAGTACATCGGGAAGTGAGTGAGCTGCGGCAAGGTGGGCGCTAGTTTCCGCTAGTTTTTAAGCGAACTATTTTTGTAGCACAGCAAAGCTAGAAATTTAGATGGGTAGGACTCATCCTCGAGTTACTTTGGAAAGGGCTTTGATATGATTTACGCAGAAGAATTTCATCGTTCTTCTCGTATCCTGCGAGGTGTTTCGAAGTTGGATATATATTCTCCTCTTCTCGAACAACTTGATGGTAGAGATGTGATTGAAACTTGTTGATTGAATACCTTTGACAAGCTCTATATGGTCTTCGAGCTCTCTGATAAACAGAACGTAGCTCTTAATTAAGTCTTCTTCAACGTTTTGTTTACGCTTCGAAATCATTTCCTCCAGGATGTCCTCAGTACTCCATACTTTCTGATTTGTAGCTAAGTCAAACCTCTACATGTAGGAGACCCGACCTTGTCTTTGTCTTCATGCTGAAAAAATTTCCATCATTTTGTTTCAGGTATTGCTCCATATTCTGGAATGCGAAGTTATGCTGCTTACACTGTGTTGGTATATGCTGATAACGGACGGATTCGATCGCTATCCGATCGTCATCTAATCGTCGCTATTTATTTACTGATGTTTCTTTGTATTTACTAAAAATCCATAATGCTCTTACTTGTCGATACTTCGATACGATACGTAAGAAGATTAGGTGTCCATTTCAAGGAAAAGAAATGAAATGATCTCTTCTTGTTAGCTTTGTAATGTTATAGATTCTTCTCGAATCATCGAGTGGATTATCTAAGAAAATTTTAATGGTATCTCTTAGCTATTGTCGAGTAGCAAAGTCAAAAAGAATTGCAACTGTACTGTTTTGAACTGCCCTTGATGAGTTAAAGCAAGTTCCTTAACGCATATCTTCGACTTTCGATGGCTAACGTTTCGGCGGCCTTCTCCAAGGAGTGGGACCGCCCGTATGCTATTCATACAGAATTACTTTATAAAATGTTTTTGTGTGTAAATATACGTGAACAAAGTAAAGATAAGATTCAAAGTTACAAGTTATGATGCACGGAACATTACACTTAGATATCTGCTCCATAGGATCGACTTGCAGGCTGCGGTTTTGCAGTTGCTCTAGTCCTAACTAATCCTTTTTCCCTATTACAGTAAACAAACGCAGTAGAGATTTACACCGGATTATTTACTATATAATTGGAATTATGTGGAAAACCTGTTCGTGTGATGAATCTCACGAAATACTCTGAACTTCCAGTCCAATAATAGTTGTAACAACGGTGTTATCATTTAAGAGAGAATCGAAAGACGTAAAAACATTTGGCACTTTTCATGTAAAACAGCCTCACTTAATTTTTTTTCAAGTTTTTTTTTCACTCCTGTAGTTTCTAGTAGAAGTACGGTTTCTAAGGATGAAATTCGGCGTTTATCAATTCTTGGAGTTTCAACCTTTTTATTTACTGCCTACTCTTTTTAATAGCAGGGTATATTGCGAAATATAACTTCAACGAAGCTGAGACATTTGCAAAACTCTGGACCGCAAGTGCCCATGGTGAGGAACGAACGCGCTATTGTCCTTTCCGGGGAGTAACGCGTTCACCACCACATCATGCGGGTCCTTCGTTTCGCCTGTCTCTCAGCTAATTCTATCGATCTTTTGCCATCAGCAATCACCCGTCAACGGGATTGACTCTGGAGTTTCGTCATGCCTTCATCTTCCTTAGGTATCACTCGCCATGACTGAATGCATATCTGTCCTATTAAATATTCTGTGGGAACCTACCGATATGCCAGATCACTAACGCTGTCCTCTTAGACAAGTCTGGATTAACATATTGCAGACTTAGGAGCGATGGAAGACTTAGTGAGCCCGGTGCGCGAGATCGAACCAGCGACCACGTGTGTATAGCAGGGGGACCTCCAATCGCTGCGCTACACTTGCCCTCCTATTGCTTAATATCGCTTAGTTTGGCATAATATGAGACTATACGGTTCCCAAACTTTCTTTCCACTTCTTCGCAGGAAAATCAGAGCTGCATTCGTTATTATAACCACTGATATCTTCATGGTTGAGGTTGTATTAGCATGCGATGATAAGTTATTGACGTCATACCAACGTCGTTAATCGCTAGGTTTACTTTATGCAGGTATTTCATAATGACCTTCACATACCGCTAAAATGCCTGTTTAAAATGTATTCTTTCATTGACAAGCTAACATGAGATTGATAAGGGTATTTTTTCGGCTAACATTTTGACGTCTTCCTCTTCTTCAGATCCGATCGTCATCGGGCCAAATAAACCTGTTCATCAACCTCGTGCTATCATATCAATAAAGGAGTATTGACTAGTCATGCTAAGGCTAAAAAAAAGGTCGGTTTTTGGAATGCCTTCATAAAGACTTTGATGATAAGTTTTCACACGACATGGGTGCCACAGAATTTTTCCTCTGCTTTCGTTTCCTTACGACGTTCCTCCACGAAAGCATTCGGATCTCTTTGTGTTTGGCTGCACAACGAAGGCTTGTTGCCTTGCCTTCTTCCTTTATTGATCTAATGAATGCTGGTTGATCATGGTTTTTCCTGAAATTTTGGGGTATTTTGTTACAATCATGGACTTACACGAAGTTGCTACTGAAATTTCATTACTACGGTTAAGGCTGACTTGACATCAATTCGATTAGCCTATTGGAGCCCATATCGCCGCTAACAACTGCTGTGGACATGTTATTCGAATTACTGCAGCTCTGAAGAAAACAAAGGCGCAGAAATATTAAGCACAACGAGAAACTGTAGCAAGCTCGTATAAATTTATTAATCAACGAAATACGTGTTAGTTATGCTAAGGCGAAATGAACCTTGGTTTCCGAAGGCAAAACCCTAAGCTTGTGCACCCTGTAGATTCTCAACACAAACAGTGGCTGGCTGCTGTGGATCAGATAGGAGTTTGCTGCTGCGTTTCGGCCGTGATTCTATTAGGACGGTGACAATTTCTGTGGCAGTTATGATGCCTACAATCCCTATCGCATAAAAATCTTTGGATGACGCATCGCAGGGATGGGCCTTGGCCTTTGTGTGGGCTCATCGCCATGCCTGAATAAAAATACTAATCGGACTCACCGCATTAATAGGGGTCGTCCCGTATATAAGCTGATCAGTTCAGTTCAGAATAACACAGTCAGTGATGCGTCTCGTGATTATCCTTTTCGCTATTTTGATCGCTACGGTATGTTCCACTCAGTTTAAAAAACTTTCCAACACACGTATAGATCTCGTCAGAGCGAATTATAAATATCTCAATTCAAAGCAGAAAGTCCTATATTGCACTTGAGTGGCTACCGTTTAGAAGGAACCATGTCATCTTAGAATAAACGCAATTTAATTGTGATCGATAACCTATTTACTTGACAACACTGAACCCTCTGAGAAACACGAAGTCATTCTGGGGGCGCTCTGATGGCGTCATAATAGGGGAATTATCTACTCCTTGAGGATCCGAAGGCTGTTTGCATTATTCCCACTAGGATTCCTCTAAGAAAGTAATGGAACCTCACGTTAGTTCAAGTAAAAAGAATATATACACAAAATAAATGGAATGAAAGACCAGGTTTTCAACTTCTGCGCCTTGTTAGGTAAAAAGTTGTTAGAATCGCTAGATGACACATAACAACGGAATGATGGTCTATCTAGTTTGCGTTCAAAGTACGTGTCGTTGTGAAATAAAAAACAGTAACTAGATCTACATATCATTACAAAGATGTATACGGTGTATAAACTAGTCAGACTTAACGATACTGAAATATGAACAAAACTCGAAATCTCGGCTCTGCTTCGAACTCGCTACCACCCCCCAGTGGTTGCTCACGCACTGCAGCCACTGAAGCCTTTGCTTTGCCTTCGCCTCAATCATCTACCGATGATACCAGCATTCTGAACGTTCGAAGCCCATCTGAGGTCCCGAGTTTTGCTCATATCTTAGCAACCGTGTGGTTGCATTTCACATTGCACCATGCCATAAAAAAAAGAATAGGCAGAAAATAAGAGTTTAAGAGTTTATTATTTCAACTTAAAACAACACAGTAGGTGACTATGCATATCGTGATTATCCTCCTCACCGTTATCGCTGATCTCATCCGTAATCCCTCGGTATTCTTCGCTCATTTTCAATAAATCCCATGTTTATAGTGGGCTCATACAGTACGGCTATATGCAGACTTATTCCAGTAGCCTCATGTGATTAGAACTTTTGTAACTCAGGTTGAAACGTTTACTTACCACAAAAATGAATTCGGCTCACGAAAAATCCCTCGGTTCCTAGTCCATCGCATTTTCAAAGCAAATGCTGCATTTCTCACTTAACACAGTGGCGAGTCCATCGCAGAAGTTATATATACACTTCAATACATGCATAATCTTTGGTTCGGTCATGAGCCCATAGTTAACCAACCGCTCCGACCCACCGTGGTCCATAGTTAGTACTTGGCGAGTTTGGAAAGGTGAAAAGACTGCCTTAGTAAAGCGATAGAGCTCCGTAGGTTGTTGTGTGGGCATTGTATGCATTGATCACATCTATTAATGGAACTGGATTTATGACGCATCCTTAAAAGATTGATTGAGACGAAATGTTTTATTCTTCATCCTTTATTCTTGGCTTGATATGGCTATCCTTTTGTTTTGTGTAGTGGGTTTCTAAGTCGTCACAGTCGCTGCCTCAAAAATGGTTTGCCGTCTTTCGATTAAGTTTGCTCTAATATGGAACGATTCTTGGCATTTACGCGTTTCTCCCCGGAAAGGACAATAGCGCTTTCGTTCCCCACCGCGGAAACCTGCTGTCCGGAGTTTTGCAAATATCTCAGCATCACTGAAATTATATTTCGCAATATGTACCCTGCCATTAAAAAAGAGTAGGCAGTAAATAATAAGTTAAAAATCTTGGCATTATTGTGCTCTTAACCGGGTTCCCCCTGTGGAGTCGTTGAACTCCTTCTCAACTTAGATGACCATGCCACGGCGTGGACCTACTCGAACATAAACTCTGAATTTTGACATCCACAAAGAATTCGCCATGACGAAAAACGGCAACCCATTAGCAGAGAAATAGAAATTATAGTATAAATACGTTCCAAGTTCATGGAACTTTTCTGTGCTTATATAGATAGCAGGGAATCATGTTCATGGTTAATCAACCCGTGAACTTTCTCAAAGGCTAAACATCGAAAACTTGGCATAAAAATCTGTGTTAAGAATTTTCTAACTTAGTAAACAAAGAAGTAGCCCACTACCAAAGGCGACGTTCGTCTACTTATGGTAAGCTATAATGGCTTCCTATTTTGAGCTTTATGGTAGTATTGCAATTTTATTTTATTGGAATATCAATGAAAAACGGAGTAGATTAGAAATCGCCGCATTTCCTTCAACTTCGTTGGCTACCATTTGTATTTCCCTGGTAACTAAACATGCCTGACCCAGACATAAGCATAGGATATGTGAAGGGGGTAAGCTTAGGAGCTTGTGCCTTAAAAAGTAAGAAAAGAAACTAATTGTAGGAAATCCTCGAAAATGAGTCTCATACGTCCGTTTGCATTGAATTCAAGTTCAAAATTCTAAGAATTGTGACAAACAGCTCAAAATAGGAAGCCATTATAGCTTGCTTTCAAAATGAACTGAAATTGTGCCATAGTTGTAGAAAAAGAGATTTTTTGACGTTATTTCCTTAAAGTTATAGAGGATAATTCGTAAAATATCCGATTTTGATCCTTCCCTCAAGGGATACTCCCTCAAGGAAAAAGTCATGCATTCGTGCCAATTCATGGCACCGCAAAGGTAACTGGAGTGCATATTTGGTCTGCATATTGACTTCCATAAATTTAAAGACATGTGGAGTCAACGTTTTTTTTAATTCCCAGAAACATCTTATACTTGTTCGGCTACCCTAATTGGATAGAAAGTTTTATTAGCCAGGATGCTTAAGGTCGAACCAACGGTCATGTGTATATTGCAGGGCTCTAACCACTACATACACACCGGTCTTTATTTTATTTCATGTCTTTTAGTGTTACTCAAATGTAGGAAACGTCACTAAATCGTCAATTGTTTCAGGCGCTAGGCGGTCTAGTCAAGAGGTCGACCAGTCCGGAAAGAGCCGAAGGAAAAAGGTTACAATTGTGAATATCCATTTCAAAATTAAGGAAAGAAACGTATCGGAAGATGGAAATTATGTATCGTACTTTCAGCTGTACACAAAGGCTTTACTGAAGATGGAGAAGACGGGACAGACGATCCCTCCGAAAATGACGATTATTTTTATAAGTCTTGGAATGCAAGACCTAAGCGAGCAGCTATGAAATCCAACGATAGTTCGGTAAGAAGTTCCTCTGAAAGTGACGAAACCACAGCAAAGGCAAGATCGAAGCGAGCAAGTGATTTGACATCCTCTGAAAGTAATGAAGGTCCTTCAACAGTCAGACCAAGACGATCTTTTAATTTGAAGTCTTCTGATAGTAGTGAAAACCTTGCAACAGTCAGACCTAAACGATCTGTTGATCTAAATCACTCTGAAAGCCGTGAAAGTTCTCTAACAGTCAGATCAAGACGATTTGCTGAGCCGAGTTCATCTGAAAGTCATGAAACCTCCACAGCTACCAAGTCCAAACGATCTGTTGGTTCGGACACCACTGAGGAAGTGACGCATCGTGGCATTCCCGAAGGCTCGAAAGTGAGACGGAATGTAAATTCGAAATCTCCTATGAGCTTAAGCTCCTCAGAAAGTTATGAGAGAATTGTCACAAACTCACCTCCAGCAGGATCTAACCCACTACCAGTACAAACTCAACAGTGATTGGACGTTGAAGCCTCAGAATAATGTTCTGGTGAGAATGTGCTGAGCGATCAGATGATGTGAAAATGACTCCCTCCATTTTCTTTCTTCCCTTTCCTTTAAATTCTACTTAGTGATGCTGTTGTTAATTTAAAATAGCTTTTTAGGTTTCCACTATCAATATCGATTTTACACAATCACAGTGTTATTTTGTTTATAAACATTTCAAATTATGACGATCCTGGCCAACTATCGATCAATAGTGATGTTCCTCACAGCAAAATAAAAATTGTGTATTTGCGTTCTATTGTGAAAGTCATCAAACTAGTTCGAATCGTTCTTATTTCCGAATGTCAACATGATCCAGAGAAAATATCATTTTCGACAATACTATGTTGCAGAGAAAAAAGCTTGGTCATTTTTAATAAGACACTTTACATACGTAATGTAAAATCGCTACGAGAGCTTGCATCGAAATGGTTAACAGCGTCCTGTTTTGCACATAGGGTCGTGACGTCGATACCGAGCTCAGAAACAACAAACCTCTCTATCTGTCTTGGTTGGTAGTTCGACACCAGACTCCTTTGGGAGGATTGAAATACCGATTTCATACTCAGTCTGGCCACTGCAAGTTATCGTATAGGCCATTTATGAATTCAACCACCTTTGTGATGATACGAACGGACTCGAATGGTTGTGACAACCTTCAGAGGTTGATTAATCGACTCCGATCGGCCTACTTTTTTAGAATTCCGTAAATGCCAAAGTGTTACTGCTACAGTGAGTCATAGCGATGTGCTTTGCCCTTCCCTACTTTTAGAAAGATAAAGGTTTGATTCGAGTGCATTTGAGAGTGTAGAAGAGTGGCAAGAAAAAAATATATTTTTCATATATCAGCTGATAATGTTCACTGTTCGTGGGATGTTTCTAGTCCAAGAAAGAGAACAGTGAAGTCGAAAACAACGCGCCAACGATTTCATACTGAGTTTAATTCTGGTTTAAAGTGTTTGGCATCTAAAATTACTTCACTGTAAAGAAGTAAAAACAAAAGTACGAGAACAAAAATAGTCCGTTTTCACAATGTCATCACTTTTTATCTACTACCTACTCTTTTCTAATGTCAGAGTATTATGAGAAATACAACCATAATGGTGCTGAAATATTTGCAAAACTCCGAACCTCAGGTGTCTGCGGTGGGGGACGGAACTCACCACCTGGTGTGGTTTATGTTCTAAGTCTTTGTGTAATGATAACAAACCTATACTCTTTGCCGTCTTTAGGATGGCGTGTTGAAAAAGCTCTGAACAAAAGAAGCTTGGAAGATTATCCCATGCCAACAATGGGGTCAGCTTCATTCCTATGTAGACTATCAACAACCTGTTAGAAACTTCTGAAAACGAGCCTGTCGTTCTGAACAGTCAAAACCGTCCTTCAAGATACTTGCTTTAACTATCGCCAAAGCTCTTCACTGGCTGCTATGTTGTTATGATCGAATTCGAAATTCTACTTCAATCCCTTAACACCTCAGTATACTTTTACTCATACAATCTCTTACATTCAATTTAAAATACGTCATTACCTGTGAGAAAATCTTGTTGACCGTGGTATCGGTCTCTGATAATCTGTAATCGGACAGATTTTGCAACAAACTCCATTATTTTTTCTCACGTTTGGCTATTCTTTTCCGCTCTGTTATACGATCCTGTCATGAAAGATAAAGGATGGCGCTCTCGTTGTTTATCAATTTCTTTTGGGAAGTGCCATGCATTCGATTCCATTCATAGCATTCTAGAGCTGGTTGAGTGAGTATTTCATCTATACAATAGCTTTGGGAGCATAAAAGTATGGTAATCGGTACGTTTCATGCTTGTTTAACCATTCTAGTAAGTTCTGGCACCAATTTTTTTAACATCAGAAGGATAAAATTCCTGCCTTTCCTAGGGAGATCGAACGATCAAGAAATGTGTAAAAGCTAATAAAAACTCTAACCAGTTCTGTCCATAACTCTTAAGTAGCAATTTTTTTATACGACCCGTCTCCACGTCTACTATTCAGATCGGATCCTACCGCTTCCCACATTCCATTCGCTTCCTCCCACCCATCTTCTACGAAGCTCTTCCAATATTTTTGTGTGACTTCAGCTCCTGCTCGAGGATTTTCATTTCATCTTAAATGTCGTAGAACGCCGGTCCAGGCAATTTTCTGTTAGGTCCTGAGATTGCCGGGCTTGAGCGTTCCTAACCGGATTGCACAGAGTGGCCTTTTTCTCGGACCCGACCTCGGAGAGATGAGGGACCTGGTGAGACTGAGCGAAATCGAATTAACATCATGTTCGTGATGATCGAGACCACTGCCACTGTAGTGTTCGCCTCTTTATAGCAAGTTATTCTGTTCAATATTGTTTTCTGCACTTGAATTCCAAAAAAAGCTCGTGTAAGCTTATGGACACGACAAAAATAGTTCCAAGTCGTCAACCATATGCGACTCTGAGCGGCTGTTCTTCTTCGGTGGAAGACAGGTGGAAAAAAGCGGCTCTGAAGAAGGGGATTCAACCGAAATATCAGCTACCGTTGTGTTGTATGTGTTCTAAATGTATAAAAGTAAACGTGTGCTGAATAAGAACCTGGCGATTGCTGAAAAAGAAACTTCCACATAATATTGGCCATCTAATATTACTCGTACGGAATTTGAATCTTGACCTTATTGCAGCGCAGACCATTACTCAATGACAAGATTCCTTGCAGGAGGTCGTACAAAAAGAGGCAAAGACAAAAACAACAGTGTCGTGATCGTTGATGAATGAGAACTTGTCTCTTAACATCGCTCCCTTCACTTCAACCAGGATGTGCAAAAATGGATACTTTATTTTTCAAATCTTCTTCCTCTCAACAACACTTGTGCCCGGAAATAAACACTGCAACTGCATACAGTTCTAACAAAAACAGTCCTTTCCGCTGGTGTTCAACTTAAACACATGCTAATACCGCTGAAATGTAATCGACTTGGCCGACACTGGAAATGACTTTGGAACTCGGAACTCCAGAAAGTGTTCCAGTTTTTGCGATAAAATCAAATATACGTCTGAATTGGCATTTGGTAATCAGAAGTATTGGCTAGTGGTACTCGTAAATTAAGCTGTTCATGAAAACTTCACGAGTAGCTCATTCATTCCTGCAGTGTAACCTCTGTTCTGTAAGAGAGGAGTTCTCGAATTGGAAGGGGAATTCCCACTCACTGCTGTTCATAAAATACGTATTCTTTCATTAATAAGCTAACACGGTGTTCATGAACAAATTTATCTAGCTAACGCTTCGAGGTCTTCGTCTTTTTTCAAGGCCGATGATCCAGTTCGATATCCACAGTCGCTCGTTCCCTCGGAGTAGGTTTGCTTATCAATCTCGTGTTCGCCTATCAATGAAAGAATGCATGTTGTTTAGTCGTACCGAGGTTAACGTAAAGTCGGTTTTTGAAACATTACTCCATCAATTATCCTCCAGGGAAATTTTTAAAAACTGTATCAGAGCTACCAGAACTTAATGAGGTTAGGACTGATACACTTTGATCTATAAATAATCTGTACCTCCTTTCTCGACAACGGACGATAACTTTGCGGACATTAGGGAGTTAAGAGATGTGGAACTCCACAGATTCTTAGGACAGAATCTGTTTCAACTTCCCGATTGAAAATGTAGTTTTCAATTAGTTCCTTTCAAACTTTACATCCTCTTAGATATAAGAAATTGATAACGAAATATAGGTTTTTCTGAAATATTCCACACAAGAAGAGAACTCTCAACATAGGTGATACAAGGTGGAACACCATCGTTAGCGTAAACGTTTGTTCACTTACCTTCGGGCTCGAATTATTAGCCTTGGCATAAAGAATGCTGGGAGATACAGGTCATCTTCTTGAGAAAAGCCATGAATCCATTTTGGTAGAGCAACATAACATCTATCTTTCAGGCAAAGATCAGTAGATTCTGATGCTCCGATTTTTATCCCAGGTCAATATGAGCTAAGATATATTGGCTTCCGGCTATAAATACCCACTCTTTTTTTTACACCAAATACATTGCATACAGTGCATCTGGAACGTTTCATGTTAAAGTGTTTAATCCCGTCTTGCATAACAATAATATGCATCAATATCCCCTCTATTCTTGCCATAGATGAAGGCTGCAGGATTTCCTCAGTCGGGACTTCGACACCTATTCTTCGCATGTGGTTGGATTCCGTTTTCGCCATGATTGTCTTCGTTTTTTTTCTGTTATTTTTTCAGTTCTCACATTCCAGTGACGTCCGAAGATTCTCAAGGTGATTATCGTCGATGCGTGTTCATGATTCGTTTCGCCGAAAAACCTGTTCTAAATTCCAGCGATCGTAGTGAAAACGTGTCGTTCGGGAAGAAAACAACGTGCATTTTCGTCGAACAGCAACTTCTTCGTCCGTAGGAGATGAATGTGATGAATACCGTTTTGTTTTCCTCCTCTACCGCAACCATCAATCAAGTGTTCTTCTTCGAACAAATTAGCATTAGGAACAAAACCACTTAGGACTTCTGCTTGATTGGCCGTCTAAAAAGGCACTTCAGGAGCTTAAAATATCAAAAGGCAAAGTGTTATGTGCATAGGGAGAACTTTTGCTGTACAGTCTTCTGATGCAGCTGCTTACGCATTACTAGGACAAAAAAGAAGTGTGACGATGTGCAAATTGTATTGTGACGAATTAAAATCGTAATCGGGATATCCTCGATGGAATTTTAGTTCTTAGAAAAAATTCGAATTCGGTCTGTTACACCGCCTTTCGTTGCTCGGACGACTAATCACAGGAATTGCTATAATCCTGGACGAGCCCAATGTTCTCCATCATATTTTTGATTCACAAGGACTGGCTATTGTCTGTGATGATGAAAGAACCCTATACGACTAATTCGGGGTTTCAACATATCAGTGAGTAGAGGTCGAGTGTCAAACCGAATTGGATAACCTTCAAGGGAAGGAAGCGAATGAAGGTTCAAAAGCACGGGTATGGGTTATTTGTAGTTACTTGAGTAGCAATAATAAGTAATAATCTATGAGTTGTTCCACACTCAAAAGTTTCACTCGAAAAAAGGTCATTCAAGAAGTTTCTATTGGACGATGTCAAAATTCTGCCTCCAACGTGGCAAGCGAAATCCGGCACTGAACGTCATCCCATCAATGTAATCGATCCGAGAATTGAGTGAAGAAGTTCGTTCTATGTAAATTGATAACTGAATGGCAAGTTGTTGTGAGGCCGCAAACGCCCTCTCAGTAGTAGGAAATTCTATCGTAAACTACACTGTTCCCTATCAGTTCTTTTTTTTATGTTTTCTACTTTTTTCACAGTATTTCACTTTTTAGCTTCGATTTTTCGTATTTATTTCTACCGCTGTCGGTGCATGTCTTCCTCATTGTGGAAGAGATGCCACGATGTGTAGTACGAGATTCATCTCTATAGCCACCTAAGCATGAAAGGAATTCGACATTTCTATGCTGACTCCCTGCTAAAGGCAAATCGTTGCCAGGGAATCCCTGACATGGTCCAGAATCAGAGTAGCCCGTAGCTGGTAAGTGGTGACGACATTGGAAAATTTAGCACCCTTTCGAGATTTCACTAAACTCTTGCTGAGTTAGGAATTCGGCAGTCAAGTAAAAAAAATACTGCAAAGACTCTGCAAAGATGAGCGACTTTTCGTGAGTCATAAAGACCGATCATTAAAGTAAGTGCTGTGTATGTGGAAATGTTTGTCATTTAATAAATGAGTTGTTTGTATTTTTTTCAAGAGCATTCAGACGCTTACCAATAGCGTTCAATGAGACACTAAGATGACCAGTTTTGCAACTGCGGTCTATAACTGCCCTTACTTCCTGGTCATACTGGTGGCCGTTTTGGATGCTAAGGTAAACGTGAGAGATATTCTCGAGTTCTCAATAGAAGCTGACCTATAATTAGTATAGCGCTTTTTCCTTCCTGGTGAAAACTCGTTTCAATCGTTTGCTGCTAGAATCCAGAGCAAATGATAGTCTTAGAGGTCGGAGTATACCATTTCTTTCTTTCTTAAGCCACTAACAATTCGTATCCTAACAGAAAATAAACGCAAAGAAGATAAGGGTTCGTAATGGATAACTCTTCCCGATTCATTCACGTGTTCTAGAAATGACAGCGCTCTTACGACTTAGTGTAAAGTTGTATCTTTAAAAGAAAAGATCTACTAATGAATGTAAAATGGAGCACAAGGCCTGCACAACTTTTTTGTAAAGGGTGGAGGCACTTGAATTCTACAACATTCGGAAATTTTCGACGTTTGACATGCACCCAGTCTTAAACGACCGATGAACATTTTTTGCTGTTCAGACCTTTCTTCAACACATTCCTTACCAAAACAGTCTAGCAAAATATTTCCACTATCTACGCATTCCATGGATTCTTCGGACAAAACGAAACTGGATCAAGACCGTATAACCAACATGTTTATCCACTTTCAACATTGATAACATCGAAGATTTGTTGAGAACACTCGAAAAAAAACGAGCAAAATGGGAAACAAAACATAACCATCTGAAGGAAAATGAGCCCAGAATAAGGATATAAGTCGTAGATAGAAAAAGAATTCTAATCATATTCTACGAATAATCGAAAACGTCATCGTGTGGCCCACGTTGCGCAGTGGTTAGAGGTACACTACAATGCACACGCAGTTTTGGTTCAATCCCATAATCCGAGTTCATCAAGCACTTCATCCATCTGGATCCCGCGAATTGGTGTCAGACGGATAGCAGCACTGATTTCTGCTTGCAATCGCAAGTCGCTCAGACATATGGGGCAGATGTCCACTCAATCACCTCTAACGATGCTTGGTGATGTCTAATGCATGGCGTGTCTGTCAGGCATTGATCAATGCCAAATTCTTTATCCTTCTATTCTTTTGCCCAAAACGTCAATCTTATCTGCCAACGACAGAAAAACAACCAATTCAAATAAATACCTGAGTGCTTCAACGGACCGCTTCACTATGAATCGCGTCGTCCTCGGCACATTTTCCACCTAGATGGTATCTCATTAGTTTGGCAAGATTTCTTTCATGAAGTCACTTAAACACTATTTTCACTGCTTACAGCAGAAGTAGTAATCTATGAGCACCGTAAAAGTGATCTAAATTTCCAGCATAGCCGTGTTTAAAGATGACCATGGATTTAGCGATATCTTTGCGTTTGTGTCGTAGTAAGCTTTTTTTTGTAAAGTCAGTGGTTCACAATGTGGGCAACTCGTCTATGAGGCCCTTTGGTTGTCGTGAATTTTTTCTATTGATGGTGACCGAAGGTAGCTAGCATTAATAACTCAATGATTAAGAATAGTATTAATTATTGTGACTAGGTACAGGGGATACCTAGGTGGAGTCTAATACAATGATAGCTCGTGTTAATACAATTTTTGTACAGTTTTTTGCATATGGTTTCTCCATGAAGAAAAGATGAAACTCTTAAATGGAAGATAAACATGATACCGTGGCAGTCGCATTCAGTTTATGTTTTTCGAGAGGTTATCGATGTTGTTTTGAACTGAACACGTCGAAGTTTTAATCAGTGTTATTCAACTCAATAATTCAACTCTTTACATAATTTTTTCATAAATAGGAAGTTAGCACAAAAGATACTCCCTGAAGTTTACTGTACTATCGTAACTGGGGAGATATTTTTGGGCGTCGAACTATGTTACACAACGGAAGCTGTTCCTCCCAGAGCCGTCTCCCAAGAAGTTCTCTGGAGATCGACATTTTCATACAAATGGGCCTAGTTATGAATAAACCACTGCCAGAAGTCGCTTCTTTAGTGACAACAATGTAGTCACAAGTTAGAAAGTTGTACGCCGTCAGCAACCTCTAGCACGACTTTCACCAAGAAAAGAAAAGCACACCCGCACGACCAGAAAATTACCACTTGAATGGAAATTGAACTGGGCCGCTCGCGATTCTATGTGATTCATAAAGGCATTCCATTAAGCATCGAACATATTCAGTATCAACTAAAACAGTTGTTTTTTCCTCTATCTAGTAAAGTCTTGCGGTTTATTTTTAGTCTCACCGATCAGTCGATGTCGATAGCGCCGACGAAACGCAATCAACTCGTGAAATGACGAATGTTGTGTCTAATACGACTTGGCATCGACGATTCGCTCTGGCCACTCCTTAGATGACATCTTGATCACAGTAACAGAATCTCGTAAGAAATACTGAATATCACGGTTAATAAGCTTTGCTGTATCCGATACGCTCTCATTTGGTTCTTCCTGAATCCAAACAGCCATGGATTTTCCTCAGAGTACCTGAATATCATCATCAAAGCTAGGCGTTGTGAAGATTTATATCAAATTCTAAACAAAAGGCTAGACTTTTTTAACCTTTTTATTTACTGCCTACTGTTTTTGACGGCAGGGTATATTGCGAAATATAACTTCAACGAAGCTGAGATATTTGCAAAACTCTGGACCGCAGGTGCCTATGGTGGGGGAACGAACGCGCTATTGTCCTTTCCGGGGAGTAACGCGTTCAACACCACACCATGCGGTTCCTTCGTTTCGCCTGTCTCTCAGCTAGTTCTATCGACCTTTTTGCCATCAGCAAGTAAAAAGGTTAAAATTGTGATTATAACTATAGCCTCAGCTTAACTGGGTTCAATGCCAATTTGGGCTCGCCAGATCAATTCCGTTGACGAGTGATTGCTGACGGCAGTGATCGATAGAACCAGCTGAGAGACAGGCGAAACGAAGGACCCGCATGGTGTGGTGGTGAACGCGTTACTCCCCGGAAAGGACAATAGCGCGTTCGTTCCCCAACATAGGCACCTGCGGTCCAGAGTTTTGCAAATATCTCAGCTTCGTTGAAATTAAAAAGGCTAGACTGTTTTTCTGCTGCTAAAGTTAAGTAATGCTACTGATGAGTAACTGGTCTTCCAGAAGTTTAGAATCTATATTGTTGTTTTTCTGATCAGAACTCAAATGATAACCAAACAGAAGATATTGATGAAGAAAATCGATTGTTGGATGAATAGCACTGATACCGTAATTTATGAAAAAAAATCGTGCTAGCCTTTCCAGTGACTTTACTAAAATGTATGACTTTCTCACCAAATTCATTGAATTTACTACCAACAGCAGATGTTCTTCTTAAATGGAAAATGAAATGTTGTGGAAAAGAGATAAGGAAGAATCTAGGGAAAGCTCACTGTGAGGGGCTATTCATGTAAATTTGATGACGTTATAGGGATATAATGGTAATGAGAGTAGTATAACTATCTGTTTCCTTTTCACTGCTTTTCACCATCATTCTAATTCCGTATCGATTCAGTTCCGTATTGATCACCTTAACGGCGAGATGATATCACCAAAATGACGTCTTTATCAGATGTGACGTGATGTGATTATCATCAATAACAAACTCTTCTGTTCCATTTCTTCTTTTCATTTACTCATAAAGTTCCGACACGCTTCTTTTCTACTGGTCATGATCATTTTCGGTGTTAAGTATTAAAAAATGCGATTGACCTGATCAATAGGCATATTTTCTAAAACCCTATAATAAGTGGTTTTGCAAAAAAATTTCCCGTTTGTTCAGCATTTTTTTCTCATAAACTCCTAACATCTTGTCAAAGAGCAGATTAAAATGAATATTCACCCTTATATGACGAAGCTGATTTTTCAAAAAGTACACGGCGATTTCTCCATTGCTGATTGCTGGAGAAGTTCAGGAGTTTAGAAGTTTAGAGACTTGTAGAAGAGGTGTTGCTCTATCTCATTAGGGGTATAATGATTCCTACAACATATTCTTTCAGTTTTAAATTTGCTAACAATTCTTAAAAAAGTGGAAAGGAACTTCAATTTTTAGAGCCTTCAAGGCAAGTGAGGTAGTGAGAAAACTAGAATTGAATTGAGGAACATCTTTTTCTTCTTCTAGACGAAATCCCCCCTTGTTCAATTTCTTGCCGGTTCGAAATACTAGCCTTGACGAAGACAAATTTTTTTGGGACGCAGTAAACCAGGATCTCATCGCAGGAGAGCCTGCACCTTACAAGGATTGATCCGTAGATTCTAGTAGTTTTCTTCATTTCTTGAAATATTGAGCTAACATGGAGTTTTAATAAAAATATTTTTAATAGCTCCTATTGCAATTAATAGAGCTCAGTATGATCTGAAATATTTTCGCCTAAAATTGAAAATGGCCATTGTTCATTATCGTATGACTCCCATAGAAGTCACGTGGTCGAGTAACTATTGAAAAAGTTTATGGGAAAAATATTTCAAGTAGGCATTTATTTAAGCATTAAGTAAGGGTAATGTTACAAAACGAGGAATCGAAAAACCCTTTTAGCACAAAAATTGAGCAGTGGTGCTGAACTGTTTGCAAAACTCTGGACCGCAGGTGTCCTTGAAGGATCTGCATGGTGTGGATGTGAACACATTAGCCCCGGAAAGGGTAACAGCGGATCCGTCCCCCCACCACAAACACCTGCGGTCCGGAGTTTTGCAATATCTCAGCATCACTGTGGCTGATTTCGCATAAGACCGTGCCATGTAAATTATAGTAGGCAGTAGATAACAAAGTTAAAATTGACATAAATCGCCACCTTTTGCTTATATAGATTAACCTAATACTGAAATTAGCCAATAGTAGGCGCATAATTTTTGGGTTTACGGGTTCTTTTTTCAAAACTAAGAATTTTCTTCAAGTTTCCTTTCAGCAGCACTACTCTTTTCCCTAGATGAATGACGATTCCATTGGCTAACTCGAATAAATATAAAAAATGAAAGCAAACGTGGAACTAGACAGAATAGATTTCGAACAAATTAGATTCAAACTTTAAATAACAGATGAATGAATAGATTTATCATTACGTATTTTATTTTATTTTGACCTGTCCTCACGCCTATTGTGCGGATCCAAGCACTTCTCACATTCGATTCGCTTCCTCGCATCCACTGTTCACGAAGATCTTCCAACTGCGGTTTCGATTACTGCTTGAGGATTTTCGTTTCATCTTGAATGTCGTAGAACGCTCGTCGAGCAATTCTCTCTGGAGTCCTGAAATAGCCGGGCTCGAGCGTTTCGAGTTGGACTACAGAGAGTGATTTTTTTCCTGGACAAGTCCGATGCCAATTTCCTGACCTCGGAGAAATGAGAGGGTTGGTAGGCCCGAGAACAGAATCGAAGTGACACCATGTTCGTGATGACTGACATCACTACCATTGCGCTATCCGCCCCTTAAATAAAAATAAGTGAATAAATGGATACGAACTGTAACCACGGATGATTTCTCATTCTAATCAAAATTACGATAATTATCATTGGATTGACTTCGCATCAAACACAAGCTTTTTTTCCTCAGGATGCCCACTTTCTTCCACTTTCCCAATTCTGGCAATGAAATTCAGAAAGGAAGGTGTTGATGTTAAAAGAGGGTAGTTCTTGCGGAATTCAACGGCGATCTGAGAATCCTAGCCAGTTTCTTACAATCATTAACCATTTATTGCATAGCTGTTGGTAGAGGTTGAAATGGTTGTTGCTAGATTCCATGGTGATTTGTGAATGTTTGCCTGTTTTTTAAAATTCATTTGCGATCAATTGCATGACTGTCCGTATTGGATGAAACGTAGATATTCGGAAAGATTGACAGTGAGGATAAACGCGTCTGTTCCGCACTTTCGTAAACGTTGAACACCTCATGGCAGTTAGACAGTATTCATCTTAGTGCTGATGAAAAGTATACGTTCAATTTGTAGGTGTTAGGTCGTCTGTGCTGAAAATGAACAAGCATATTGCGAAAAGCTGAGGATGTTTAGTAGACGATTCTGTGAAAGCTTCTGTGCAAAGTTCTTTACACTTCTTCCTACATTTCCCCTTTCTCACAGAAACCGTAGAGAATTGGTCGAAATTCTTTAACGATTAAATTAGTTCCATTGAAATTAATGCCCTTAGAATAATTCTATTCGCCATACAGCTTTACACTGCCTGTTTTCATTCCGTTCTACCATAGATCGTTTGTACATGGTCTTCATTGTTAAAGTGTAAAAGCGTTCGGCGTTGATCAATTCCCGGATCGATGCGTCAAGCACCCTACTCCGTCCGTAGCATCATTAGAGGTGACTGAATGCATATCTGGCGGTAGCCTGCCGATTTATCATGTCAGTCTCTTTTTAACCTCGCAGGACAGTCTGGTTTCAACTCCCCACCCTGGAGGGATCTATGGCGTAGTTTCGTGAGGTGGGTAGAACTAACAACTCTATGTGCATTGCAGAGTACCATTAAACACCGCGCTACATGCGAGAGCATTATGCCGACTATAAGTCAAAAAATAAGCCTACAATGATAGCCACTGGTAGGCTATTATTATCAGGATATTACGTTATTTACATACTTGTTTTTCAAGGTAAACAAGCTCTCCTAGCCAGTCATCAACGATGGCACATCACATGACATGTGCGGAGCACGTGAAATGCGATCGAATATCTGAGCAGACGTTGTGGGGCAAAGAAGTGAAGTGTTTCAATCCATTACAGATCTAGAGAATAACAGTAAGTTATTTGTAGTGCCACAGTATTCCAATATTACGTGATTCTAACGCAGAACCCGAAGGTAAAGGCTATCTGAGTTAAAGTTATGAAAATAATAGTTAATCAGGCGCGGAAAAACTCAGAAATGGATCAAGTATTTATTGGTTCGATCCTTAAACGAATTCTTTGCAGAGAATTTGAAACACTCACTGTTAAGTGCAATTCTTCGACAAAGAAGAAGGACATACTCATGTGTCGGATGCCTTGACCACTCCCTTTGGGCTACAGTAAATTATCTGTGACAATAACTATCAAAAGAAACGAGTATTGAAATGAATTATTCTGGTGTGAGTGCCCCTATGAATGACATGTATTGTCAGAATGAGAAAAACAAGATCGGATAACAAAACATCGACGGTTCTCACGCGCGTGCTCGTCGCCCTTGACACCGCCCACATCGCGACGTCAGTGCTAGGGTATAAAATCCCTTCTTCGAGGGTAAGGTCCATGTACCGAATCTGAACATGATTTCGATCCTAGTACTTTCCGTCATCATCGTGGCCTGCAGTGCCGCATTCGGAATTCGCGATCCGTTTGACGCAATCGCCAACAGCCAACAACCATCAGAACCAATTGATCCGTTCTTCTCGTTTAACGAGAATCCAGTGGAATCCACTCGTACAGATGAAAACGATGTATTTAAAGCAGTGGCATCGAAAAAGACCGAAAAATTACCACTTCAAAAGAGAAAACCGCGACTTGTCAACGATCGGCTTGCGGATTTGATACAAGAGTTCAAGTTCTCTCAGCCAGGTGTTGCACCAAAGCTTACTGGTTCGGCTACCGATTGGAGTTCCCCAATCAACTTCGAGCACTTCCATTTTGGTGAGAACGATGGCATTGTGGTGAATCCCTCCGCTACCTATCTCAATGGTGGTGAATTTGAAAAGGTCATTTTTTATCAATGCTTTATTACCACGTAATGTAGAAATAGAACAAGAAATATTACAATTAAACTATTTTGACAACATTTCTAATCTTGGAAAGAACTAAGTCTCAATGGAATATCATTATTTGCAAAAGGGTTGGGGAAACTTTCATGTCGAACATTTCTGCCCTGCTTATTACCTCGTCGGCCTTTCCAAAGTCTGTTGTAGATCGGTGGTAGTTGAAATCAAAAGTTTTTGGTGCCTTTTCCAATGGATGTGGCACGTTAGAATAGAGGTTGGAGTGCCCCGTAGTACATATCTAGTCATACGTGAAGCCTCACATTCTGGGAAACTAAACCCTCTATCACTAGGGAAATCGCTCACTCGATACATCCGCAAGCCTCGGAAAGTTTACTATGTGGGCAAACCATGCATCCACCAACCTCTGCAATGCACAATGGAGTGCCTGACGCATCTCTGCAGAAATGATCAACACCAAATCTTTCATCATTTTTATTCTTTAGTAGAGATCATTTCAACTATCTAAGTCTCAGTAGCAGTTAGGTTCACTCAACAATAAGATTCACCTGTCTGGTTTCAGATCGCTACACCAAAATGCCACTTCATCGGATGTGGCGGACCATTTCCAAATGATGGTACGTTGCCTGTGGATTCTCCTCCACAAAAAGACAAAGTTTGTCATCGAACATTCGTCCCATTGAACGGCTGCACTAATAACAAAGGGTATCCGATGGGAATGTTGTGCTCAATATGTTGTGAATGTTCGAATGCTTTTGTAAACGAAATGAAGAAAACGTACGGATTCAAAATCGGCTACAATGCATAACCTCTCGAGAATTTCGCGAACCTGTTTTTGTTTTGATTAGTTGTTTTCTTTTGTGCTTACGGAATTGTTCAGTTGAGCTTCTATGTTAACTCATTAGCACGGGTTTTTGTAAATATTGTGCTTTGTGTTAGACCTTCTCCGATACTTTGTAAACAGGTTTCCATGCTTTTTGCTTTCTCAGGATTATCCAGTTCAGTGTAAATATTGCATTTTGTTTCTTTTAGAATCCTTTCACTCCTTCTTGAAAAAGGCATTTCGAATAAAGTAAACTTCAAACTTGACTTCAAGCCTAACCGAAACTGAAATAAAAGCTTAAAACTTGAAAGCTGGAAAACCTAAACTGGACTTTAACTTTTCTTTCATGGCTTATCGTTTATAGTCTCAGTACAGTTTTCTTAAGCAGTCAGACTCAACAGTGCCTGTCAAAAGCGCTGTGACTACCGTAGGAGGAAATATTTAGAGCTCTATATGTACGCAACTCATCGTTAACTTGTTAGTTTCTTATTAGTTGTTTCACTACGCGCCTAGGAAATGTTCCGGTTAGATTGTTCTGGATAAATCGGTCAGCTAATCGCTGGAATCAATATCGACCTGGAAGAATCCTTTTCACGAGGCAGTAAATCTCAGTCCGATCCACACAGGCTCGCGACCTCCTGCAGTGAACACTGCCTGGAACGTGCTGGTAGCGTAGCTGTTTTGAGATTCCAGAGAACACCACAATTCAACTATCATTCAGCAGACTGGTGGTGGAGGAAGATTCTTTCAAACATTTCCATGGATTGCAGTTGCAAAACAACGAATCAATTGTGGGAATTGCAAAGACTTTCACCATATGTGGGAACGAATGGTCTAGACAAATAACTATAGGCGCCATAGGTAAAGTTAAGCTTTTGAACAGCACGTCAAGTTAAAGTCGGTTTACTGCAGACACACCCAACCTAACCATTCAAATTAGTGGAGCACAAAAAAAAAGACGACGATTAAGACGTCACACTCACTCTCATAGAAAGAAATAGCAAGACTAGCACTGTTTCCCTTTTTTTGTCAAAGCAATTTCATTTATAGAACCAGTTGCTTCAGATTCTGTGCATGAGAAGTTTGATAACAATGAGTCCGAATGAATAGTACGAGAGCGAAATCAGCAGACTTGTTGCCCACTTCTCTTTCGTACAATCGTAACCTTTAAGTGTCGCGTGTGATGTCATTTCGTGAGTTGTCCTTAGAGAACTCCTTGACAACGAGCTAATTCAAAACTACTTAAGATCCTTTTACAATCTCTAGTTGCTACACATTTTCGGACGATGTTCAAAAACATGTAAAAAAATGATCAGTTTACGAGAACTGAAGAACTTCTTTCGTACTTCAATGAACTTCTTTTCTAAATGTAACTCTAAGAAATGGTAGTACCCAGACTCCTGAATCATTGACCAGTTCAGTTTCACAGTGACAATGGTAATTACTAGATCCGTTTTACTGAAAACGAGAAGTCCTGAAGTGATAAAGGTTTAGTGCTTTGTAGTCATTATGTTCGTTTAAATACTATAGTGTGTCGTTCCCAGTCTACTATGACCTGTCTACAGGACAAATCGATTTTTTTCTTACCTTTCTTCCTCCCGTTAAATTTAGACTCCTTAAGAGGTCATGTTATGAGAAAGACTCATCTCGAACCAGTTCTGGACGGTCATCTTGACAATTTCTTAGTGGGGGATTGCTAAAGTTTCAAAACTGAAACTGAAACTTTATTCTACTGACGATGTTTAGTAACTAGAAAATAGATTCTGTAAACGAATTAATCTTCTAAATAGTCAAACCAAACGTATCGTATGAGTGTAAAGGATAGGAATGTTTGGAATCTAATCAAATCGTACGATGCGACTTGCTATAAATAGAACTAAAATGTTTGCGATAGTCGTTCACAGAGATCACTAGTTTTTTCCCTGTTAGTTGTTTTCGTGTCAACATGATCGAATGATTCACTAACACAGTATAAATTCTGCTGAAAAACTTATAACCCATGACATGGATCTAGGATACTACAACTATATCGCATATCGATAAAACTGCGACCAGAGAACGTCTTCTCAAGCAGCTTCATTTACAGCCGGTCTAACCCATGTTTGTAAGCCCCAGGGTTTATTGTCATATCTGCCGTAGACAGCAAAAGGAAATGTAATAATAATCAACATGTTTTTTAAATTGTTGAGCTTACGCGAGGTTGATATTATCAATATATAATATATGTATAATATAATATGTAATATATATAATATTATTATTAATTTCGTGTAAGATTAACAATTTGAAAACATGTTGATTATTTTACTACCGAGGTTAAACGACGGTTGGTTTGGAAATTGTAATAATAATGTCGGTGCTCTCCCAACGGTTTATCGCCTCATCGTGGTTGGGAGGTGTTCCTGGATGTCGGGCTGCATGAGGGGACTCATCCCCTGGCAGCGTCTCCAAAGCTGAGAAGAAGTCCGACGTTTCCATCAGGTAGTCTAGCTAAGAGTAAACCACTACCAGGGTCCATCACCGTCCTGGTATCAAACTAGTCGCATGGTGGCAAATCTCCCTCTGATCCACAAGAGCTGCAACTGCCTGTGATGATGAAGAAATGAGGAACACTTTGGCCAGGCTGACCTCAGGATTCCAGGCAACCACAATGGCTTAACCAGCGAATCTCCAAACAAATGGAGATAAAGCTGGAGCCCACACATCCAGTGAGGACGGGCCATTCAAGGATCAAGTATCAAGTAATGCCGCTACAGCAAATTTTCTTATAAGAATTATAAGGGACGGTGCCGAACGAAAAAAGGATGAAGTACTTGTGATCAATTAGTATTCCACCTTAGGATGAATCTACTAAAACTGCCGACAATACGGCTTGTCCCTCAATTTCACTGAATACTCTCTCAAGCAAGGAAAGCAAGGCGACAAGAAGTTGAAAACTTTGTATAGCATACAAATCAATCTTGTTAGGGTCACCTTTGTCGATTATTCTTTTTACGAAACGAAGATGTTGACAGTGTTTCAATTAAATCACGAAGATTCTGAGACATGAGCAAAGCCCCGAACAACAGTTCGGTTTCGAATCCACGACTCCCTTTCTGGGTGTTCACGTCTTATCCACTGCACCAACCAAGACCGTTGCTGTGCTCTTCTCTAGCAGTTTTTACCCTGACGGTGCTATCAGCAACCACCCGTCAACGGGAATGATTGGGGAGCACAAATCAGCATCGAATCCAACTAAGTAAAAACTGCGGTCGAAATTAACGCTTTAACTTTCATTTGCTTCTATTGTTTTCTTTATGGCAAGGCATTATGTGAAACACAATCACAATGGTGCTGAGATATGAGAAAAACTCGGAACCTTCGGAAAGGGTAATCAGGAATTCGAAATCCAAACGAGGTTTAGAGTTTTGCTCGTATCTCAGCACCCTTGTGGTTGCATTTCACTTAGTATCCTACCATGGGAAAAAAAATTGGCCGTAAAATAAAAGTTAAAACAGTCTTTTAACATTCCAACTACCTACGTTTACCCTTTCATAGACTGCTCATTCATAGGTTTCTCCACTGAGTACAGATTCTCTCTTGTTAGGATGATATGTTCGCTGTAAGCAATACTTGTCGTTTTTTGGCCCCCTTTTGCAGAATTTCAACGGTCTATTAGCCCTCATATTCAGGACCATAGAATGTCTTTATCATAGTTTTGCGAATGTATGAAAAGACGTCGCCGACTAGAAAAGGTTTCCAAAGTACGTCGTTGTTATACTTCACATCGTATATGCAGTGTAGAGCAGATGCTGATCTATCGTATCTTCTAAAGTCTCCAGAATAACTTTTCAAATTCAGTCTTACCTCTCCTTCAATGTTTTTGCTTTGCTTAAATCTGATATTTTCGAATAGTCCAGACCGATTAATCCTGCGGAGTTCAGGGATTCGGTGTCTGCGCTTTGACTCACTCTATCACCACTATATAATACGCTACTAAGACACCACACAACGATTACTACTGATTGGTCGACTCACCCCTAGCATTCTGGTAGCTCGCATCGGACTATTGCATTTTCTATCTGCACCACTATTTGTTCCTCTCAATGTTTCATCAATCCATGTAAGGCGATACTCCGGTATTGTTAGTGGATAGCGAGTAGCACAGTGGTAGCGATCATCCATTTAAGACTATACTCTCTTGCTGTTAGTGGATAAAGGGTAGCGTAATGGTAGTGATATCGTCCAAATTATGGACGATTCAACGCAACCAAGCGATGGACCAACCCGCTCGAGGTCCACCAAGCCTCGGGGTCGGGAAATCGGTACCAGAATTGTTTGGGACAAGCTCATTTCCGCTAATCCACGTGAGAACGAACCAGCGCGTTGTTCTAGGATTCCACGGAGAATAAACTCGACCAGTACTCAACGACATTTGTGACGAAAACGAAAGAATCCCCAAGTAGCGGCCGAACGCATGCACACAAAAGAAAATTGGAAGATGTGAGGAAATGAATCAAACGTAGGAAGTGCTGAGATCCCTGCAATGTAATAAATACAATGTTGGATCATGTAATAACAAAATAATAATGACATTTATTTCTTCTCTATGTTCTCTTGATTTTATTGTTTATTCCACTTGCATACACATTTGTTGTGCTGCTACCGTGTTATATTATCGGTATGGAAGTTCGCTTATCCATGTTTCAGGTCTGACGTAGTGGACAACTAAGACGACACGCATGTATTACATCATTCTTAATTCTAAACATTCGTTCTGCACTTCATAGTGAACTGTTTGCTCGATGGGACCTGGCAATTCCAAGCAACTTCGAAACATGACCCCACAGTTTAACTTCTCATTGATCACGCAGCTCAATTAATAAAATTTGCATCTTGTTAAGTAGCCCCAAGCCGCCCACGTAATTCGCAAGTTAAAGCGTCTTTACAATATTAACTTATTATTTAATGCCTACTCTTTTTAACGGCAGGGTATATATTGCAAAAATATAACTTCAATGATGCTGAGATATTTGCAAAACTCCGGACCACAGGTGTCTATGGTGGGGAACGAACGCGCTATTGTACTTTCCGGGGAGTAACGCGTTCACCACCACACCATGCGGGTCCTTCGTTTCGTCTGTCTCTCAGCTAGTTCTATCGATCTTTTGCCATCAGCAATCACTCGTTAGCGGGATTGATCTGGAGAGCCCCAAATCGGCAACGAACCCAGTTAAGCTGAGGCTGCAGTTGTAATGACAATTTTAACATATTATTCACTGCTTCCTCTTTTTAACGGCAGGGGTTTATATTGCGAAATATAACTTCACTGATGCCGTCTTAACAGTATTTTTATTTTGCTGACTATTTTAAGTTACATGACCCGACGTCAAATGTATGTGCGGATTCCAGCCTTTCTTGCATTCGGTTCGTTCTCTCGCATGCAGCATCTCCTAAAGTCCTCGAACATTTCTTGCATGAGTCCGGCTGCTGCTTGAGGATTTTTAATCTTCGTCATGAATGTCATTTAATGCAGCTCGATGAATCTCTCTGAATCCCGAAATAGCCGTGCTGGAAAGTTCTCAGATGATTTATAGTGAGTGAGCTTGCCCCCAAACAACCCTGATACCAACTTGCCGACCCTGGACGGATGAGTAGCTTGGTGACTTCGGTGCTGCGTCGAACTAACGCTTGAGTAAGTTGGGCCGTCCGCGTAATGAACGGCACCTCGACCATTGTGATACTCGCCCCGAACGGTTAGCGTCACTGTGTGGAAAGATAACAAAAGACGATCTAAACGAAGGAAGATCATCTGCATAAAATGGCCTGACAGAATCAAAAACAAAGCGGAGGTGTACTGATCTGTTTTAGAGGCACAGTAGAAGTGAACTGATCTTAAACAGAATAAAACGCTTAAATAATACTTAAATAATATTACTTCAGATCGGTGGTGGTTTAAAGCTATAGAGAGGTTCCTGTGCTGAAGCTCACGTTTCTGCAACTTATCCTCCATTTTCATTGGAATTACATAACTAAATATGGACTCACCTTCATTCAGTCCAAAAATAGTGGTTTATTGACATTATTTCGGCTTAGAAGCAATTAAACTCCTCAAAGCTTCACAAAATAAAGCGATACTAAGCCAAATAAAAGATAAATTGGCGGCAGACAACAAGTTGCTTCAGAACTTTGCTCACTTCTGACCAGGAAAAACTGCCGGATAATTGTTTAAACAAACGTTTTCTCAGCTTAAAGTTGTAGAGGACAAACCGAAACATGCTAAATGAGCAAATGGAGTAAACATATCAATTCAGCGCTGATTGAAACATGCGCTTTTGAAGCACTACACCCTATAATAGATACTTTTTAACCGAAAAGAAAACCCGTCAGAAGTACACTTATCTTGCAAAATGGATGGCTTCCACTACTGTTACAGGGCTCGAAAATATGCGAGACGATACTTGAACCGCTGAGAACCTGGTTGAGGCCAACCACTTGGGATTTCCCTGCTTTTTTCGCTCATCTCTTAGCATCCTTTCTTTTACGACATGTCGACTGTACTGCACAATTTGATATTGAGTGCATTCGTTGAACGTTGATTCCTGCGTACTTTAGTCAGACAGCAATGTTTCCTTCTTTTTGAAACCTCTTAACAAAAAATCTCATATAAGTATAGGGTATGTAATATATATATACGTCCTTATATATAAGTATTACATAATAGTATATATAAGTACAAAAGCATATTGATTAGAGCTTACAAACTCATAAGATAAGCCGCTATGAAGAAACCCACAGTGGTGAAAAGAACGTTGGTTTCATCGGCTGGGTTTATTGACACTTTACTGAAAGCATCTAGCAACACTGCTCATATGGAACACATATTAGCTGTTTACAACTATTTATCCATTCTAGAATAATTGGACTGTAAGTGAACTTGATGAGAATGAAGTGCGAACTAGCATCGAACGCCTTAGCAAAGAACAGAGAATAACCAGTTAACTTAGATATCTTAACGTTAAAACTACTTACAAGGTCGGCAATAACATTGCACCGGAGTGGAAACATGCAAAACAAGAGCTTAAAAGTTAGTGAATACTTGGAAGGAAAATGCGCTCCATTTCAAATCTATCTTTATCCTTTAAACTTTCTCTTGCGTTAACACTTCTTTCAAGGATATGGATAGGAATTTTTGTAGTTTCAAGAGAAGTCGAAACAGACGTACAGAACGCTCTCTCAAAACACATTCGAAGAAATCCACATGTTACAACTTCGAGGACATAAAATATAGACATATGTAGGATGGATGTTACTTTCTCGAGTTAACTGGTAATGATAAAGTTAGCATAGAGGTAACTCTGGGGAATATGCGTTACTCTATAGGACCATGATCGGTGGCGACGAGATTATGGTCGTCCGCCTGTGCACTTGTTGTTCCAGCGGATGATTTGTCGATGGTCTGAGACATTAAAATATTAGATAAAACACATAAAATACAACGACAATATGCAGTTTTCACGAATTCTGCTTGATCTTATCGAGGACAGAAACATTGTTGGGGTTATTAAAGGTGAAGAACCGTAAAATGACCTAAACCAACTGGTTTTGGTACCACCGAACAACTCAAATACTCACAAATATCTTATTAACTACAAAAAAACCAACGAAATCATTTATTCCTTTCAACGAGAAAAGCTAACTAATGCACATTATAGTGCCCGTACTATCCTATTTTCACAAAGAAAGCCTAGAACATCTGATCTAACCGAAGAACCACTTTTTTCCCAACAACTTCTAGATCATCGATCGATAATGGCATTTCATTTCTTTGCTACTGTAATAGATTTGCCGAGGATCTCCCACTAATGATTTGTCCTATAACGATATTTGGATGGAAGAAAAAACGATGAAAAGAAGAAAGAAACTAGCTGCTGGAGTTAAGTATGTCCCTGATGTTACTTCAAACAGTCCTTTACAGATATTTCAAAACCGTCTTTCCTTTAACCTCAGTATGACTAATCAATATCTATTCTTTTTTGATGAGCTTACACGGGTTGATATATAATCTTTATTGGGCTAACGTCTCGACGTCTTCATCTTCATCATAGCCGATAGTCCACAGTTGTTCGTCTTCTAGATGTGTGTTTGATGAAGGCGAAGATCCCGAAACGTTCGCCGAATAAAGATTGCATATCATCCTCCTTTCAGCTCATCAGAGAAAAATGCATATTAACTAATCCTTTAAAGGGTTATGACTAATTATGATTATGTAGCCGTCATGTATCATTGCACTTTTGTAGTGTACGATCTGCACTCTATGTAATCGTTGAACACATAGTTCCGAGAGATCAATAAATCGATATTTTCGTCCTTAGTTCACATCATAAGGAAATCAATAAACATGTCGCTGTGAAATATGCAGTGTCGCAGGTAGTAAGTGAGATATGGAAGAGACAACTATTGTGCTAAATTTTAAGCTTTTACGAGGACCACAAAACAATGACCCAAAAAGGCATCCTTAGAAAAGGTCAAAACGTTCTCCTCTTCAAGGACTAAGGGTCATTCATCAATAGTTTACTGCCCAGGGTTAGCAAGGAGGAGTCAGAAAGCATCACGCAAATGAAGTACGTATATAAAACGCTAGTGCATCTTAGATGAACTGACCAAAGGGATTTATGCTATATTTATTCCACAGTATAATACTTGCAATTAATTGAGTAGTTTACAAAAAAAGGTAACTATTCCATCTTACCAGCAACCGAACCGTGTCGTAGGACTTTATTCCGACATCGCCGATGACGTCATCAGCACGGAGTCGACGACCTCAACATTTTCACAAGCAGATCAGAACCGATCGATATATTAAGCAAGTTGGATCAAACTTTCTTGACGACGACATATATGAAACATCGACTATACCGTTATGATAAAGTGCTTTTCCATGAAGAGATCCACGATGGATGGCACGAGTAGTGGCAGCTTCCACTAGAAGCACATGAACTTGATCAGTAGTTTTCACATGAAGGGGCACAGCCACACCGCGTTCGTTCTAAAACTACGGTAGTTACAAACTATTACAAATAACATGAAATCAACTGATGTAGATTTTCTATTAAATCTTTTTTTTCTTGACAACAAAGAGACTACAGACAGTGGAACAGTTTCAAGTTAAACCTTTCACTTAGAATCTTTCACCTTTAGACATAAAAAAGTCCCTCTCAACGGTTCAGCATCTCATCGTGGATGGGAGGTGTTCATGTGTGCGTCGGGCTGCTACGCACCGAGGGAAGATTCATCCCTCCAGCAGGGCTGCCCAAGCTGAGAAGGAGTCCGGCATTTCTATTAGGAAGCCCAGCTAAGAGTAAACAAACACCAAGATCCGTCAACGTCCTGGTATCAAACTTTTCGCATGGTGGCAAATCTGCCTTTGATCCACAAGGGCTGCGACTGCCTGTGGTGGTGAGGACCTGGGGCAGACTTTGACCATGATAACCTCGGGATTCCAGGGAACCACAATGGCTAAACCAGCAAATCTCCGGAGAATGGAAGTTATGCTAGGGCCCGCACAACCAGTGAAGACGGGCCATCGATGTATCCTAGTAAGCAAGTAAGTAAAAACAAATTCCAAATATACTTTTGTATAAGACAAAATATTGCATATTTTAGCAATAAGTTTTCAAATAGATCACATAAGATAAGGTAATTTTAGAATAAAGAGAATTCTTAATGATAACAACAAGCAATCGGTTTCTTGAATAAAGTGTGGTGAATGCTTAGCGGTAGAGACAGTAGGAAAACAGAAGGAAAAAGAAGGAAGAAAAAGGAAAAGGAAAAGACAAGAACTAAGTGGAAACATTGCCGCTGTCATAAGCTGTTTTCCAGGGTTTTACGACGATAGCGATAGAATTAGTTCCACCAAACATACAAATCTATTTATAACTTCTTATACAGTAATCGACCTTCATGTAGATCATGATGGAATTGTCGATGTTGTTCATTCCTTTGATGGATCCCCAGTGAGGTGTCGCGCAATCGGATCGTAGATGAATAAGACTGCTGCTGGTAATATCGATCGAAGCACAGAACGATGCTCGAGTTGCCATTTATCGATCGTTGATAGCGTTGGCATCGAATGTCGGTCATTCGATCGAATGACCTCGTATGTTCGATTCCTGTACACTTGTCATGGACGACGTTCATCACGCGAAACATTACGAAAGAGACAATTTTGTAACTACTTAAATACTTACTTGGATGGCCCGTCTTCAGTGGTTTTGCAAGCCCCAGCATAATTTTCAATTCTTCGGAGTTTTGCGGTTTAGCCACTGTGGATTCCTGGAGTTCTGAGCTCAGCCAGGCCAAAGTCTGCCCCCAGGTCGTCACCACCACAGGCAGTCGCAGCCCTTGTGGATCAGAGATTGGCCACCATGCGACTAGTTTGATACCAGAAAGGTGGTGGATCTTGTTATCGGTTTACTCTAAGCTGGAGTTCGTGATGAAAATGCTGGACTCCGACTCCTTCTCAGCTTAAGAGGCCGTGTTGAGCGATGCATCCCCCCGCTGTATATTGCACCCAGACACCCAGGAACACATGGAACTACTTGAATAAACTGCTGAATATGAAGTGCATGATTTCGGACAGAACGTTTAGAATGTTGTACACCTTTTTTGGTATTCCAATATATCTTTCAAAATACAAACTTTTACAGTAAACACAGCTTTACTAACAAGCTTAGAGATTCTATTCATATAAAAGGATAAAGCTCTCGGCGTTGATCAATCCATCCCTGAGGGATGCGCCATGCATTCGACTTCATTAAGCATCGTTTGGAGGTGATTGGATGCATATTTGGCCTTTACAATGACTCGCAGTGGCCTACCGATGTATCGAACCAGTGCTTGCTATCCTCCCAGACAAGTCTAGTACCAATTTGCCGACCGCGGAGAGACGAAAGGCTTAGTGGGCCATGGGCGCAGGTATCGATTCCACGTGTGTTGCAGGGCGCCTCCGACCACTGCGCTACACGTGCCGTTCTCTAACCATATAGCAACTTGAATTTGACAAAAATGACGAAATCCTTCTTTGGCCGTCTTTAATTTTCTATCCTCTTTCATTATTTTATCCTCGCAAAATAAGTTACTATTATGTAAAACTCGCTCACTAACGACGATTCTTTTCAAACGCTTGTCCCTAATACTTTTGCGACGGCGTGATATCTACACGAGTCATTCGTGGGGAGACATTGCGGCTGGTATGACCTATGTAGAGGTCATTTTGTTTCCGGTGATTCATTTGGCCGCACAGAACTGTTTTCATACAGTTCTAGTACTTGATCGATAGCCTGTCCTAGAGAAGTGTTGTAACGACCATCGATCATCTATAGAGGTATTCTGAACATTTACTGATGTACAAAAATCTCCTTTTGGACTAGTTCATCTCGTAGGCGGGGAACTGTTGCTGGTGAAAAGAGTGGCCATCAGAGAAGGCGTTACAATCCGGACATCACATGTACGGAACATCAAATCTTTGGCATCTTGATATATGTGGCAATGTCCTTAATCTTTTTTCGTCAGCATGGGTCGGAATTTCCGATCTCACTCTACCTTCCACTTGAATCGCGTTACATTCTCGGTGATGCGTTAGATAACGCTGACTGATCCCTCACATCATGACCATGTAGCGTTCAGGGTTTCCGTGGCGTACATTAGTACGTTACGAATTGATATTGATGAGATGGGTGCGGTTAGGACGTTCTTTGTCTTCTCAACTACATCTGCGATGCCTACCTAAGTTCCCTAGGCCGTTTGTGTCCTTTTGCTGAGATCAGAAGCTGTGTACCGTCGTAGTGATTGTCCAACCATGGGCACATAAATGGAACACTAGGAGAAATTCGAACCGTGAGGAAGGATGGAATATCAGGAACAGATCCGTTTCTAATGAAAATTTCTTAGATGAAGCCGAAGACCGATCAGTCCACACGAGCGGTCGGAATCGACAAGCACTCATTCTGTATGGCTGGTATTTGATGTCATAAGGACGATGTGATTATTGAGAGAAAGAACCATGGTGACAACACATTTATTCTCTCTCATATGCTAGATGGGTGATGGACGCGGCAGTGTAAAGGACGAAGGTGAACTTGTAATGACTTCTGGATGAGTGATTGTTTCGCTCGGACATCGGAGATCAGTCTCTAAAGCGTAAAGATAAGAGTTTGACGTTGATCAATCCCTGAACGATGCGCTATGCATTCGACTTTGTCAAGCATCGTAGAGGTGATTGAATGCATATCCAGGCTATATAATAACTTGCTGTGGCCTGCCGCTGTATTATATCAGCGTTTTAACCGTCGCATACAAATCTGGTGCCAATTTTTCCGATTCCGTATGGATGGAAGGCTTGGTGAGAGCTGGGCATGGGATTGAACCAGCAACCGATCCACGATATGTTGCAGCTAACCCCCACCAAAGGAGTCTGTATGTTCCACTGGCACAGAACTTGATCAGTTTCTAGGTGCTCTAAGTGGTCAAGCCCTAACAGGCGTTACTCGTGCTTCTTCCAAACTGTGCAACTTTGATGTACGTTGTTTCATTGGCAAGCTAATAAGAGATTGTTACAAAAGTTTATTCTGCTAACGTTGCAACGTCCATGTCTTATTCAGAGCTGCGATGATTACAGATTGTTCACAGGCGTTCGTCCTTGCGATGAGGATCTTTGAAGTCGCATCTAGGCGTATCAAAATCATGCAGCTCCAATTAAAACTGTTCTTTTATTCAAAATCTTTCTCTCAGACTCTTCGTAGAGCTTCGTAAGCTTAGGAGTATGTTGGCAGATACCTGCAATTACTGCAGCTTCATAATGGAATGTTGGATTAAGAATATCAAGAGACGTACGTCCTTTAGCTGCCTATAAGTTCTCAAGTTCCGTAGCGTTTTAGTAAAGGATCTATGGTGAGCCGATGGCATTCCACGTTAATGTTGCCTACGGCTTTTTCCCCCAAAGGACTGACGAATAAAGTAAGAGAAAAAGCCTAACGTAAGATGAATATGGGACCTCACTTCTTGAATTCTAGAACATTTCTTAATTCTTGCGAAAAAAAATCTTAAGCAATGTAGCCGATGGTCCGATAGGTTGCAGAACTCCTACACAACTTTGAAATCGGTAAGAGAATAGTCTTAATTTACGATCGTTCCTGGAGTTTTATGTTGTCATGGAGTTTATGACTTTTTCCGACGAAAAGTCCCTGTCCTATGTCATAGGCTGCATTCATCGACAAGTGTGATTTCTCTCAGTCCGACATCGTCGTCGTTGACCTTCCTGTTTGGCTTGCACTTTGGGTTCCTAAATTGAAGCTTCGATTATCAACGCTAATGCAGTACAATTGGAGACCGTCATCACAACACTATGTCTGGAAAGCGGGAATCTTTGCTGTGATTTTCGCAAGCCTTCCCAACTACTTGTGAACGAGTGGATATTACTACTTCTTAAGTCAGTAAAATTTCCGACATAAAAAAACAAGTGATACTGCTCATTCTGTCTACGAGTGCTCCGAATTCCCTAATTTTGATGTTCTCTAGGCGCTGTATTAAGTCGTACGAGCTGTTCACTAATGTACTGTAGGACTACCTAATAGTTATGCTGATGGCCAATGTTCAGATGTTGTGCTGTTAGAGCACCTGTACTGGATTCATCGCCTTGCAACCACCACCCACAATGGCGACTGAGTGGGTTCATTTGTGAGTGAGGTTACATCTTGAGGATCTCTTATCTTTTTTTCTACTCATCACGTTCATTGATCGTTGATTGTAGGTTTTTTCTTTTCCTAGGAATACGTAGATATTCGTAGTAAGACTTGCACAAATATTTCACCGTATTCAGTCGCAAGTTCTTATTGGATCAGATGGAGATTTGCTTCCTTGTGAGCCCTGGACGGTAGCGATTCCAGTGATTAGTTTACTGAACGACCGTTGACGAAGTGACGAACCAAATCCTTCACGTATATATAGGGAAGTGTAAATCAACCCGGAACGCAGGAGCATCTCAAGGAATGTACATTTCCACTTTAGGTTCGCCATTTGGGATGCATCAAGTGGCCTTGTGAGTAAAATGGCTTGGAAACCCCTTCCATAATAAAGATTGTAACATATGACCGTAGTACTGAAGAGGCCTCAATCATTTTCTGCAAGGTTTCACCACTTGGAACAAATGCAGTTTTACCAATGGAAAATTCGACGACATTCACATAGACGTGCAGCTCCTGCTTATCCATTGATAATTTTTCTGTCTATCCAATTCGATCTGTTCTACAGCTTCGGGATTTTTCACGGAAAACTTTCATATTTTCGAAAGCTTCACATAAGTGATAGAAAGAAACTTCTAGGTGCTAAAAGTTCACCATACAGTTCACAGCTCCTGCGTGGCAGTTGTAAAGGTCATATATATTTGGCGTGTTCTTTATCTTCTCATCTTTACTAGAGATTCCTAGATTACAGAAAATCCGCTTCCCTTCAGCAAATTCAGTAGAAATCTGGTTCAGATATCAATACTTCTCGATGATTGTTTGGACGGTGCATTGGACAACACGTAATTCCAGGCAGTGCTGCTGTGTGTTGAAACCAATGCATGTTGTCCACTGTGCCCCCCAAAATGACCACTTCTCCTTTTTTGTCTTTTTTTCTCTAAAGTCCGGTTTACCGTAATTTTCTAGTATTTTTTGTGTTTTTTTATATTCCACGCGTCGTTTAATTTCTATGTGTCTTTCCATTTCTTTGGAGTATATCTGATGAAAAACTACACCTCCAGCTACAGTACAGGAAGGATTTGGTAGTCAGTTTTGCAACACACGTTAATTGTACTAGGTTGTTCAGAAATTATTCGACAATTTGCAACTTCATTTTCCTTGTATATCTTTCAACTGCATTTTTTCGAGTTCTGTACTCCCTAGAGAAGGAGTACGGCGTTTCTATCAGGAAGCCTAGCTAAGCGTAAACCAATACCAGGACCCACTACCGTCCTGATATCAAAGTCGCATGGTGGCAAATATCCTCTGATCCACAAGGGCTGCGACTGCCTGTGGTGGCGACGACCTTGGGCAGACTCTGGCCAGGCTGGCCTCGGGATTCTAGGGAACCACAAAGAGGCTTAACCAGCAAATCTCCGAAAATGGTGATTATGCTGGAGCCCGCGCAACCTGTGAGGACGAGCCGTTCAAGTATCAAGTAAATAAGTAAGTAAGTAGGTACCCTATGGAGCAATACAAAGCCTATTTTTGTCTCTTTAGCCGTGTATAATTGAACTACGGTATAACAAGTATCTCCGACAAATTCTATAGGTTAGAGGTTGCAATGTCAAAAACAGCAAATTCGACCCATTTACTTTTACCAATTTAAACCACGAAGTACGCAGCATGACGGCTCGAAATATGAATGACGTTTGGAGCCAAGGAAGCGTTAATGAACGAGCAGTGCAATGTTGGTCTCGAAATTTCCACTGTGGTGCATTCGAGGAAGTATACAGACGTCCTCATGCTATTGAGCACGATGAATCGATGGCTTTGAGAGAAGAAAATACACACACGATGTTAGAGAACTTGCAAGAAAACCAGCCAAGGTGAATATATATTTGATCTCATTTTTTTGTTGACAGTGATCTAGAGTTAACAAGTTATAGACGTTGGAGACGCTATTAGATCCCTCGTGTTTACAGTAGACCAGTCTAAGTAAGTGATTGGGCACGACGAAGACAGTAATGAACAGTTAATACAACGTGTGCGTTACTATCCTATGATCATCAGGACAACCAGCTTGCTTTTGTCCACCGCTTTGGGGCCGTGCTGAAAATCGACAAATTCACTGATTGAATTCTACTACTTTGTTATAGTGGTTAGAGGCACCACTGCGACACGCACGTGATATAGATCTCCGCGCCCACGGCCCACCAAGCCTTCCATCCATCCGGGGTTGGCAAATTGGTACCAGACTTTTTTGGAGGATAACAGCACTGGCTCGATACATTGGTAGGCACCGCGAGTCATTGTAAAGGCCAGATATGCATTTAATCACCTCCAACGACACTTTATGAAGTCGAATGCATGGCGCATCCATCCCTCATGGATTGATCAACGCCGAGAGCTTTACCCTTTTATCCTTTTACCTTGTTATAGAGGAGTCAAACAGATGTAGATAATAGTGGTAGTCAGTCATCAGAACCTTCGTCTACTGAACCGACAGAAACACTCTGTAGTTTGTACTGTCAAGTAAACTACTGCAGATGAGGTGCTCTTCCAGTTCTATCCCTGGCTTTGGGTCGGATCCCAATGGATTCAAATTAGTGACCAGGGACTTGAAAACTTATTGGTTCAATCTCATCTTTCTAACAATATAAGAAGGGATGATCAATCCAATTACCCACTTTGCTAAAAAATAAATACCTAAATGTGTACCCCTGGAATAGATGTTGTATCGAATACCTTCGTGCCATACCAGTCCCCCAGAAAATGCAACCCTAAGCAACACCTTCAAAATTGGAAATTTTCTAACCACTTTAACCCACAACAACCTACTATATAGCAACTTCTCAAATATTTTGACTTGGTGTACATAAAACTTCTTCTTCTACTCTATCGTCCTCGAAAGCTCAATAGTTGCTTCGAAATAAAACATTCTATGTTGGGAACGAGAGCGCTTTATATGGAACAGTCACTCTGAACACAGTCTAGAACAAGAACAATTGAATAAAATTGCACAACAAGATCAGTCATTCAGGAAACAACCGGAAGCGAGCCATCTGATAAATAACAGCGCTCGCTTCCCAAAGATCACAAACACTACGCATGGCGATAAATATTCACAAACAATACGCCGCAAAGTAATTATGAAAAGTGTAGCACTGGGTAAGCGTTCGAAAACAAACAAAACATTCAACAGACAACAGTGCCTTGTTTTCATTCTGCGACAACTTGCTCCATCGGTTCCGGTTTCTCTTCAAAAGGGTTTGGTTTCTCGGCCTAAAAGGATACCTTGTGTATTGGAGATGTATCCTTTCACAGTTTCAAGAAACTTGAAAGCAAAAAAGTGCAAGGGCATTACCTGGACATCATTGGCGATCTTCGAAAAGAGATTCCTGTAACGCTTCTTGTCACGTTCAAGTTGCTCCTTTATCATCTGACGAACAACTAGTAGTTGCTGAGCAGCCGCCTATAAACTGCAGGCTTTACATCAATCCGACAAGTACTACAGTAACCACAGCAGTTGTGAATTTAATAACCTTGTTCTCCGGATCAATTCTCAAAATCGTCTCGTATATCGATTTCGCTTCATCAAGATCACACAAAGCGGTACGTGCTCCAGCTTTTCGATAGAGGGCTTTCACATTATCAGGTGAAAGTTCAAGTGCCTAGAAGAAACCACAACTAATACAATTATCCCTTACTGCTCCATTTTTTTTACCTGGTCGCCGCACACGACAACGCCAAGTTCCGGATTGCTAAGCAGTTGTTAGTTCGTCGACAATAGATAGTAATTTTTACAACTAAATCTTCAAGCATTCAGAGGACGCTAACACTAGAACAGACTGCTCTGTCCTTCCAGCCGCATGCATTTTATGGCACAACTTCCTGTGTGTTACTACAGCACCCATGCTGTCACATTGCTATCAACATTCCAAACTTTTTCCAAAGTTATAATATATACTTCGGTATTTTTCATGTCTACCTAGTTCATACTATAACTGTGATTCATTGTAGCGACTAGGATTGAAACAATGATCAAGTTTCAGTCCAATTACTTGTCAATAAGTTTCTTTTTTTTTGGTACGACCCTCTAACTAACACGATCTACTTCCGACAAGCTACCGAATGAACACGAAAAATGCGTGAAAGGAAAAGTTCCGTACGACAAAATAAAGCAACGAAAGAGAAAGGCATTGTTTACAATCGGATTGTACAGTACGGCCAACCACGCGCGACTACACAGGATATACGCCGTCCGTTAAGGGTTACACATCTGATTAAAAATAAGCAGAGAAAGTCGCAAAATCAACTTCTGTGAAGCATGGTTATGAAACAAGAGAATATTATGCACATAAAAAGAACTATACCTTGTCACAATATTTGATGCAGTCGACGTTCTCACCCATTTTTGACGCAGTCAATGAGAGATTGAGGTAAGCTGCCAGCAACAAATCATTCCGAACCTTAATATAAGTAAGTCATGCATTGAAAGCGTCCCATTTAGAAACCAGAAATTTTTATGTCAAATCCCCAGTGCGCGACGAAATCACCTTAAAAGACCGAACTAAGGCCTCAAAACAACGGAGTTTGTACAAAATTCCTACCTTACTGTGATCTGGATCCATATTCTTCTCGTACTCTAAGATATCCTCAATCCTTTTGTATTTGTTATATGCCAACTTCAGCTTATTCTGCTTAAAGAAGTGAGTGCCACGATCTTTAGCACGGGTCGCCTCCTCTAGTTTTTGTTCTGTCGTCATCTCCCATGTGGCGGGCACCTTCTCAAAGCTCTTCAAGAATATGGTAAACTCAATCACTGCATTTGGCGGTAAACCATACTCAGGAGGAGGATTTGGTCCGTATGAAAACCTAAAGTAATGGAGATATTCAAACTATAAAAAAAAGTAGATTGTGGACAGCTTGACATACGAAATACATTGTTCTGGCAACAATCCAAGAACTTATAGACAAAAAGTAGAGCACATGGACGTCTATCCTATTTTAAGGCATTAAAAAAGGAGAGAGAATAATGACTTTCTGTGGCCTACCGATGTAGGGGCCACTGCTGATACCCTCCTGGACAAGCTTGGTACGAAATACCGACCGCGGAGGGATGAAAGGCATGGTGAGTCTGGGGCAGTGGGATTGAACCCATGTGTATTTCAGAGCTCCTATGATCAATGCGCAACACGCGCCCCCTATTTTAAGGCGTTAAGAAGCAAAAACGCTGATGAAAATGAGTAGGCATTTTGCTTCGAGAAAAAGATTTTTTCATTTAAATTGTAGAAAAGAAATCTTTGTAAAACGGCATGTAAGACCTTCCAGACAAAACCGCGTACCTGCTACCTGAGAGCCGTATGGTAGATTTTTCACCACGACAGAAGCGACGTAATGCACGATCGACTCCTTCAGGAAGCCCTACCTCAGATCCTTCTCCAAGAACAAAGGTGATATCCTTGTCATAGAAAACTCTACCCTCATAAGTACCGACAGCGTGCACTGAAAATATGAAAAATATTCAGAACACTGATCAAACAAATGAAGTAATTCAAAAAGGGTGTCACAACTGCACATCGTCCGTTCAAGAAAGGCAGACAAAATATCTGCGCGAATCCAGTACGCAGTGCATTTCACTATAATTTAGAAACTGTTTAGGTAGAGAACTAGCTGAAAGAAACGCAAAGCAAGGGCCTCAGTGGTGCAGTTTGCAACGCGCGAGCACCAGGAAAGGATAATCATGGTTCGATCTGGTCTTGGGTCCAAGTTTTGCCAATATCTAGGCATCACTGTGGTTGCATTTCACATCATACCCTGCCATAAAAATTATAGTATGCAGCAAATAAAAGGTTGACACTGTGATTATCACTCCTTTTAGAAATGATAATATCAAAATTTAGTAATCTCCAGAAACAAGAGCAGTTCTTGTTAAAGAAATGCTTCTTACACCGTAGCCGTGCTATTTCAAAGACATGCAAAATGCTCTACTTTCTTGTTGGTCTTGAAGATGTACTGGACAGCGGTTTCTTGAATGATTGTTCAGTAATTCCATGCTCTACCATTTTTGTTCATCTAAATCAATCCTCGAACTCTAGGCAATAGAGATTCACAGTAAAGAAGAAGCGAGCTCCACCATGTCCATTCCATATCCTCATGTTGATTTGCCGCTATACTATTACATAAACTGTCCGGTAGCTTTGACTTTGCCCATTAATTTTATTTATTTTTAGATGACCCATCACTATATCTACTATGGGGATCCCGCATTTCTTGAATTCGATTCGTTCTTCTTGTGTTCCGCGTCCAAAAAGTCTGCGAACATTTCGTGTTGTTTCGGCTGCCGTTTGCGAATTTCGCCTTCCTTATGTCGTAGAATGCTGATCGAGCCGAATCTTGTAATCATGGAAACAGCCGAGCTAAGATGTTCCCATCCCACGTGGATTGGATGAGTGTTGCAGGGTCTCGAACCACCCTGAAGCACCTCCCTAACTATCCAATGAGCTATCGCCACCACTACTTTGCCTATGTGTAGATCTATTTGTTAACAAAACACAGACTGGCAATTTCAAAGTAATTAATATGAGAAGAGCGCTTCAAGGCCCCAAAAATTAAGTAAAATGTGTGTGTTCGAAAGATCGTCAAAATAGCAACTTCCGACATGACTTCCAGTAATTCCCACCGACTTTCTATTACCTTATTTATTTATGTTTATTTCTATTACGACTATTAATCGAACAAGTCTTTATACTGTTACGGAGCAAACACGAGGTGTTTTTTATTCCTTTATTTTCGAACAAGCTGACGTCTCAGCGGATTTAGCCTTCATCAGAGCCTGGAAAGGTCGAATTGATCGCAATCTACCCAGAGAAACACCTCCACAACCTCCTTGGTTGGATAGATTGCTGTTGACTTGACCTTTCAAAACTCTTAGGAAGGCGAAACCCGCCGAGACGTCAGCTTGTTCGTGAATGAAAAAAATAGAATAACACCTCGTGTTCGCTCAATAAGAACACAAAGTAACCTCTTAATCGGATGGTAGTCGGCGGAAAACATTGTAAATGCCATACCTTCAACAGGGCTTGTTTCACTTGGATTTGCATGTTTCTCTCCTTCGACGATCATCGAACGCATGATTGTACCATCGCGATTTGGTGAGATGTCTTCGGCCTGCCAGTCAATCAGCTCTACCTTAACAAACAAATGGATTTTTCGACAAAGTAAAATAGAACTACAAGAATTGCGAGTACCTCAAAGTTCAGTGTAGCATTTGGTGGAATTTTCGGCATACTTCCCTTATCTCCATATGCATAGTCCGATCGTATTTTAAAATCGGCTATTTCACCCTTCTTCATTGTTGCAACACCAAGGTCCCATCCTTTGATAACCTGTTCTCGTCCTAACAGAAATTCAAACGCGCTAGCCCGGTCACGGCTTGAGTCGAACTGCTCTCCATTTTCCAAGGTCCCGACATAGTGCACCTAGAAATAGATATTCCAATCTATTCCAGTACAAGAGCAGTTAATGGTAACAACAGTGAATATCTTTGCGTGAGACATAAGCCCAATTGTACGATCGAGATAATACGAAACTTCCTGCATTCCTACTTACAGCGGAAAAGCACAAAGCTTCCTTCATTCCCATCTAGAAATGAAAAGTAGAAAGCATCCTGAATTCCTATCCAGAGAGGAAAAGTACAAAACCTCCAGTACTACTTAGACAGGAAACCTTCCATCATCCAAACTAAGAAATTCCAGTACAGCCCCAATGCACAAAAACACAATATGGTGTTCTTGAAAATACCGAATTTATGGCTTATGAGAACAACTTCAGTTTAACATGAAGAACGGATATCCAACACTAACCTTTTTCACAACAGCACAGAGCAAGAAGCCTATTAAGGACATCACGAAGACATCCACCAATTATGTTTGAATGCGCAGGAATATTTATTGGATGCGAAATTTCCAAACAAATTTCGTCATAGAAAATGGTAAAATAATAGCGGTAAAAGAAGAACAATGAGTAAAAACTATACGACAACAACAGACATACGCTGATAATGACAACAAAAAAAAATCCGTAATCGAAGCATTCGAACGACAGTGAGCACATAGTGAGACACAGAACAGCCACACCTAAGCCTTAACAAAGATCATATTACCACTATGATGCTGAGATATTTGCAAAAACCCGGACCGCTGGTGCCTGCGGTGGGGGCCAACACGCTATTACCTTCTCCAAGTGCTAGTGCGTTCACCACTGCACCATGCGGGGCCATTGTTTCACCTATCTCTCAGCTGCTACTAGGATTACATTGATATTCGTGCTTTGAAAACACGTGGTATTCTACTCGACATCCGAGCTACTTCAATATCAACGTTAACTTAAAAAGTTCTCATAGAATCAGTAAAAGATGACCCCTGCTAAACAGCATAGCCGTGGTTAGCCTGGCCAAAGTCTGCCCCAGATCGTCACCACCACAGGCAGTCGCAGCCCTTGTGGATCAGAGATTGGCCATCATACGACTGTTTTGATACCAGCACGGTGGTGGATCCTGATATTGGTTTACTCTTATCCGGGCTTGCTAATGGAAACGCAGTACTCCTAAGCATGGGGGATCCTGCCAAGGGATGAATCCCTTCGCTATACATCGCAGCCTGATACCCAGGAACACCTCCCAACCACGATGAGGCAGTAAACCTTTGGGAGGTCTCTTCTTCGTTAGTCACCAGGAACCATGTATAAGTAATCATGCATTGTATACTATGCATGCACATGCACATATATATCCCTATTTATGTATAATCTAAGCAGTAATAAATAAATCTGAAGTGTCACCTTAACCGACGTTCCCGAAGTTGGTTTAGCCGTTCCACTTCCCTCCTTTTTAATGGTCTTCAAGACACCACCGTCCTGCAAAAACGGAACGTTGCACGGAAAAATCACATCAGACAAAGAAGGAAGCACAATCGAATTGCCATAAAGCAAAAGTGTAAACTCATGTACCTTCTTCGGCGTGATGTCAACTGGTTCCGTTGACGACATTATAACAGACTTCGAGATTCTACAAAGCAAATAAGCATAAACTTCATATCCACGAACAGCACTATTACTGACTTCAACCAAACACCTAACGAGGAGCAAACACAAAGATCCACCAATGCGCAATAATCAATGAGGTAGAGACAACATACTGCCCGAGGTAGCCTTCTAAGACGGAGCCTTTTTATATCCGTCGTTGGCGAATTTTCTCGAATTTGTGTGAAAACACGTCGATTTAAACGTATTGTGTGAAATTTTGTGGAATGCCTAGGATGTCTTCTTGTTTTGTTTTTGCTTTTTAACCCTGGCTACTGCGTAGTTAAATCCAGAAGGCGCTAGAAATTTTTTAAAATATAGCACACATGAGTGGAAGAATAAGTCTATTGAAAGGTGTGAATTATACCCATGACCAAGGGCTGTTTGGATAAATTCTCATGTGTTGATTTGTTAGAGATTTGAAAATGGTGAGAGTTTGTGATTAGTCGTTAACATTTTCTTCAATTAAGTCGTTTATTTCTTTCCAAGGAGTAAGGAGTTGGCAAATTTCGAGGGTTTTGTTGCTTCGTTTACAGGAATGTCAGATGAACCGGCAGAAGAAAAGGCGATAGTGAATAGCGCAGCCTACGGTGATTGCAATCAACCTCAATATCGGACTGTTCCAATGAGTCGCACAGGTCTTCAGAGCGAGCCATCAGTCTCTGTTGTGAGGTAACTTGTCTCTCGCATTGAATTTGTCACCATTCTTAGGTCCTAGCACCAATTTTTATCCCAAATCGTGTAGTTCTTTACGACTCTTGATGCTTCGATACGTTGTATTTTTTTCGGCGTTTGCTCTGAGGTAGCGCAGTGGTCGGAGGCGTACTGCAATACACATGGGATCGCTCCCCATGCCCTAGGCCCACCAGCGTTCCGTCCTTCCTGGGTCGGCGAATTGGTACCAGACTTATCTAGGAGGATTGCAGCACTGGCTCGATGCATCGGCAGGCCACCTCGAGTCATTTTAAAAGGCAGATATGCATTCACTCATCTCCAGCGATTCTTAATGAAGCCGAGTCCATGACGCATCCCTCAGGGGATTGGTCAGCGCCGAGAGCTTTATCCTTGTTTTTTATTCTTGGGTCCATTCTCGAACCGACATGAAACTAAATCCTGTTTTCTTGCAAAAATTTTTTCTAAGTTAGTTTTCCAAGTTTCTTCTTCTAAGTTTAGTCGTTAGCTACATCCGTTCCCATCTTATCATATTTTTAGAGATGATATCCAGATTCCCCTATCAACATTGCAGCAGAATCTCCTTCAAGGAAATACCCAGGTAATCAGTACTTACGCCTCTTTCTGAGAAACACGGTTTCCATAAACAAGTGAACAGAATGTAGTTTTGGTAACTGTTAACTGTTAGGGACCTACATCCGTCCATTTCCACTCACATGGTGCGAAAATAGTGGTCGCTTTCAACTTTAAACCAACAATTTTCATTAAACCAACATGTTTATCAACATACAACATTGGATTAAACCAACATATCTCAGTTTAAAGTAAACATTAGTACTTGACATAACAACTATTGGAGTCCGCTTATTTCTGCCTATAGCATTTTTCGCGCATTTCTCTTAGAATTGAGGCTCGTATTTCGAAAAGGAAGCAGTTGAACAGACGGTATTTCATCTTTCATGAAGCGATGATCTCCTCAGATGCATTGTTGATGTTTATGACTTTCGTGATTTTGTTTGAAATCCTAAAAGTTTAGAATTCCATTCCATTTGTCTAGGAGATTTTAATTCTAAACAACGTTGAAAGTCAGTTAACAGTTTCAAAGAACTGTACCTATTCTTAAATTGGTAGGGCAAAGTCTCTTCTATAGTGTAAACCGGTCGTGTTTTAGACTTTTCAGTTATTCTAGTTATCGAAGAGTTATCCACAATCTGCAAAAGCCGTCTTTGGGGCGGGCCGTAATTGTTAAAAGGTGGTGAGGAAGAACTGAGTTATGTGAGATTCTGGTACAATGTCCCCCAGCTTCACCAAGGCTTTCATCCTTCTGGGGTCGAGGATTTGATGCGATACTTGCGTGGACCAGTCCACTCCATAGAATCTGTCCAGGGACGCTGTAGCCCAGCTACTCAATTACTTGAGCAAGGATCGCCCCGACCAGCATTTAACGACATTCACAAAGAAAACGGCAGTTTTCAAGCACCAGGCGAAGTCATAGGTGTAGAGTTCAACTACTTTCGTGGTTGATGGATGCAAGGAAACGAATGAATACAAGTGCTGAGATCGGCACAGCAGATGTGAAGATGAGTCATGCAAAAAGAAGACAAGAGTTGGTACGTAGTGAGGTTCCATCAAGTATTTTGCATTCTACCGAAACTATGTAGCTGCAGTGAGAGGAGTATAGGTTCTTCGATATTCCAGGATCTGTTGCTATCTCTGTTGCCAGTTTGGAATCTGGCAAATAAAGGACATCGTAAGGTTACGTACAGTAGTTCTCATGCCCAAAATTTTTGCATTTTACGGCTTCGAAAATCTTACCCTGCCCGAGTTTAAAACGCAACAACTCTACTGGAAGCAAAAATTCTGTAACGTTGACACCCCCTCTCAAGGGACTCGTCCGATACTAATAAGCTCCATTTTTCAATCTTTCCAATGCATCAAACCTTATTTCTTCTGTTGAATTAAGGGACATAAGATTCAGTGGAGAAAATTGTGGAAAATAACATAGTAAAGTTTTTGCAGTATCTTGTGAGATTTTAGTTGAAGAGTAAGAACGGATAAAGCGCTCGTCATTGATCAATCCCTGAAGGATGCGCCATGCATTCGACTTCATTAAGCATCGTTTGGAGGTGATTGAATGCATATCTGGCCTTTACAATGGCTCTTGCGGTAGCCTACCGATGTATCGAACCAGTGCTGCTATCCTCCCAGACAAGTCTGGTACTAATTTGCCGACCCCTGAGGGATTGAAGGCTTGGTGAGCCTTGAGCGCGGGTATTGATCCCATCTGTATTGCAGGCCACCTCTAACTAGCGCTCTCCACGTACCCTTATATATATGCATGTACATGTATATGTATATATATATATATGTATGTAAATATGTATATGTATAGATATATCCTTCCAGCAGTTTACCACCTCATCATGGATGGGAGGTGTTTCTGGGTGTTGGGCTGCGATGTATAGCGGTGGGGGTAATCATCAGGAAGCTTAGCTAAGAGTAAACCAATACCAGGATCCGTCACCGTCCTGGCACCAAACTAGTCGCATGGTGGCCAATCTCTGATCCGCAGGGGCTGCGACTGCCGCCCTGTGGTGGTGACGATCTGGGGCAGACTTTGGCCTGGCTGACCTCGTGACTCCAGGGATCCACAATGGCTAAACCAGCAAAGTATGTATATGCATATTTATATATATATATATATATACATATATCTGTATATATATATATATATATAAGCATACGAATGTACATGTGCAAATATATACGTATATATTTATACATGCATGTATCAGTATACGCTTCGCTCGGTCAATCTGCACTTGCTGATATGCTGGAAGTCAGGGGCTTAAATTGGCAAGCATCCCCATTCACGAAATACCAATTAACCACGATCTTCAGGAAACGAACTTGGTAAGAGTAGCATTCACGTTCGCATTTTTCATAGAGACTGACTTGAAAGGATCCGTCTCATAGTACTGGCATCTGTAGCATTACTGCTTACTATATCTGTTGCTTGTGCTACTGCAACAACAACTATTTAATAGCTAAACTTTGGTAAACATACAAAACCAGCCGATAGATGTTTTCCACAAATTGAACGTTTTGTAGAGAAGACAAAAGTATGGGGATTATTCGTAAGCAGAAATTTTTGCGAATTATTATAAACAATGTCAACTTTTTATTTGCTGCCTATTATAATTTACATATTATAGGTATTGTAATAATATTGTTATAGTAGGTATAAATATAAGTGAGAGACAGACGAAACGGAAGAACTGCAGAGTGTGGTGGTGAACGTGTTAGCCCCCGGAAGGGTTAACAGCGCGTTCGTTCCCCACCGCAGACATCTGCGGTCCGGAGTTTGAGGATATCTCAGTGTTATTGTGGTTGTTATGAACAGTTCGGTGTTTGTTTAGGATGTGACCAGCATTAACATGCGTGAATTTATCAATGAATTGGAAGACTACGTACCAACGATTCCTGACGCAGTCACGGTGCACTTTATGCGGACATGTGGGTGCGATTGTAGCGATCCGAGAATAGTGAGGTAGTTCCAAAGGTTTAAGCTTTTTTTTATTGAAAGGCAGATTTTAGTGCTATCTAGCTGGTATCTAAGTAACCAAACTAGAATTCATTTGTCATATCTACCTATGAAGTGTGATACCTTCATCACGTAGAAATAAGTATTGCTTACCTGCATACATATCCTGCCGTGGAAAATTGTAGTGGGAAGTAAAAAAAAGTAACATTGTGATCTCGACTACAGCCTCCGCTTAACTGGGATCAATGCCGATTTGGGCTCTCCAGTTCAATCCCGTTGACGGTTAATTACTTATGGCACTGGTAGATAGAAAACTAACTGAGAGAAAGGCGAAACGAGGCACCCGCACGGTGTGGTAGTGAACGTGTTAGCTCCGGAAATAGTAGTGTGTTATATCCACGCCGCAAACACCTGCGGTCCGGAGATCTGGCAAATATCTCGGCATCATTGTGATTGCTTACTTATTTTGAACTAGATTTCGCTTTAGAAATCCAAGCATGCTTTTTCAGATTAGTGGCTTTGGCTACTCAAAAATACGTCTCTGACATAATTCTGGACGCAATGCAGCAAGTGAGTAGCAGACATGTTGATGTTCCTGTGATTTCCTGTACAACAGTTGTTCTGCATGGTTTTAGGCACGAATGAAAGGGCTTGGACAAACGAAGAAGGGAACGAAGGAAACACGGTACTGTCTTACAACTGAAGTTCTTGAGCCCGTTCTCAAAGAATACGGTATTGACTTTGTTCTGCCTCCTTACATGCATTAAGTTAGTTACGTTGATTCCCTTGTAATGTTACTTCGGAACATACTGCGATGTTTCCTTTTGAGTTTACGACATTAGGGTCTGCTCTGATTTCTTCTGAATATCGGAGATGTATACTTCGTGTTTGTTTTATCCTTTATAGTACTTCACTTCAAGGAAAGAAGGTATATAGTGAATTATAGATGGCGTGGTCTTGTATTATTGATGTACTTTGCTCAATAAATGCTCTAAGCATACTTTCGACTTTTGAGATGCTTGATGAAGTTATGTCAACAACCTTCTTTGATTCTTCTATTCAGTCTACTCAGTTGTTTATCTGGCCAGCGGTCTTCTCATGAAGTATGCCTGGTCGTTTATTCCTTGCATATCATTTGCTCATACAGAACAGATCGTCACGATTTCCATGCGCCCAAGAAAAGCAAGGAAAAAATGGTTCCCATGAATGGTATGTTTCCTATACTACCGCTGGTCCGTCGAATGTCCTATCTTGCATCTAGATACACTGGACGAGGTGATGTACATGTAGTAGATCCTGCAGTCGATCTGAGGTAGGTCTTCCTTATGGAACAACGGAGAATGGTGAACGAGCAGTCTAAAGCGCTTCTGAAAAGTGCTGATCTATAATTTCTTCTAGGTATATCTTTGAGGAGACCGAGAAGTTGCGTCGTTCACTAGAGGAGCGTCGTATTAATGTTGATATTACCCAAGTGAAGGAAAAATATGATGCATGGTGGGACAAGTATCAAACATGGAAAGCGTCGGCTGATCAGTCTAAGGTAGTCTGGCTATAGTCATTTCACAACTGTTCGTAGAGTGAGTGTCTACATGCGCTCTAACGAAGTCTATTTTTTCTACAGGTAAGAGAAAGCTGAATTATGAACTGGAGCAATATGTTCATCCTTGAAAATGCAGTAAATGACAAGTAGATTTGAGACTTGAATTCATTTTTTGGTTTTGTTGTTGTCGTCATTTCTTCAGGAAGTAGTACAATCGATGAAAAAGGCCATGAGAGACGAACAAGCTGGTTTGCTTTCTGCATTAGCGCTACCAAATTTCGTGCATGAAGTGGGTAACACGGAGAAGCCGATGATGAAAAGTTCACGTGAGCATCCTTCCAAAGTTTTTTCTAACAATTATACATAACTCAAAAGACCGACTTCATGCAAACCTTGGCATAAATAGTCGATCCTTTTATTCATATGTCCTTATGAACTGATCTTGTTGAGCTGTTGCGAGATTGATATAAGCTGTCGTTGTTGTTGTTGGAATGGAGTGCCACTCTTAACAGCACGGCTATGAGGAAAGCGAAATAGCCGAAACGTCAGCCATCGAACAACAACAACGATGACGATAGCAACAACAATAACTTATACCCACCTCGCATCCGTTCAACAAGATCAGTTTATAAGGACATATTACAGATAATTTTGGTTTTTTAAATTTCAGTATGTTATCGTTTGCCCATATAGCTCATTACGTTTGCCATTATATAACAGTAAACTACTTTTTCTTCATGATTATCATTGATATATGTTCTTTTTAGACCATCAGCAGTACCTTTCGGAAAAGGGTCGTTTGCATGTTGATGAGAAAGTTGGGGTTGTTCATCTAATTGGGTATCCAGTGCTTATGCAAAACAGCGTGAAATCACAACTTCTGGACATGTTCTCTTATGCGATTTTAGTTTCGCCATCATGTTTTGTTCGTGCTGCCATACTGGAAGCTGTCAACGTTCCACTGGCTGAATGTATACGTTTTAATGATGGATCAGAAACGTTTCCTGCGACGTTCTTAGTTGGACATTCTCTCCATTCTCTTGTTTCACTGTTTTTGCGTAGCCGATTTTCGAGTCAAAGCAACACTTGGCCAATCACTGTTCACACTGCTGGTGTTGCATACTACAATAAAAAGGGAATCGTTGATCTAGCTCACTCTCGACAACGCCTCAAGCATTGTGTTTTAGCATTGGCCAACAGCAATGAACAATTGGATGGGTTCGCATCCGAATGTTCAGCAAAAATCAAAGCACTGTTATGCGATGATTTAATGCTTGACGTGAAGAACCGTTCTGTTCTTGGAAAGGAGTTGGGCAACTACGAATCTCATGCAGTGGTTTTTGAGGAAGGTGGACTGGAATTGGCTCGAGTAAGCAGTTATCCTGTTTTGAAGTTTTTCATACATGTTGTAAAGATGCCTCCCAACGGTTTCCCGCCTCATTGTAGCTGAGAGGTGTTCCTGGATGTCAGGCTGCGATGAACAGTGGGAGGGATTTATCACCCCGGCATGGTCTTCCCAAGCTGAAAACGAGTGCGACGTTTCCATCAGAAAACCCATCTAAGAGTAAACCAATATCAGGATCCACCACCGTCCTGGAATCAAACTATCGCATGTTGACAAGTTTCTCTGTGATCCACAAGAACGGCGAGTGTCTGTGGTGGTCATGACCTGGGTTGTACTTTGGTCTGGGTGACTCGGGACTTCAGAGAATCACAATGGCTAAACCAGCAAAACTCCGAAGTGAAGAACATGCTGGGGCCGGCACAGCCAGTGAAGGACGGGCCCATCCAAGTATCCAAGCGTCCAAGTATTGTGAAGATGAAATCTATTTCAGTGTTCTTGCCTCTCTTCATTTATATAGTTTACAAAAGGCGATAGGCAGTTGTGAATGTGAAAGACTGCTCTTTTATGGTATGTTCAGATATCTCGAATTGGTGATTACATTGCTCGCCGCCTTAATATAACAGTGGATTCTGGAGAGTTTGTCCGAATGGCATACGTGGAGACAGACGTTGATCGCATACTTGTTCGATTGATTGATCGTTTGATTGAAGGAAAAGATATATCTAAAAGTCTTTTAAATTTAGTACGCGTAGACGATTTCGTGTAAATATTGTTTTGGATAACTGTCATCGTACTCACTTCAGCTTTCCAAGTTTGCTCTTCGGAGTTTTAGACTTCCATACGAATTCTGAACTCACTTTAGTTAATTCTTCCGTTTATGTTTATATGCTTTATACAGTGTTCATTCAATTTCACGTTAGACTAAGGATATGTTCTACTTCTGAATGGGTCTTCGTAATTTGAAATATCATAATTTTTTGATCATTTTTAGAAGCTCACTGGCATCGTACTTCACTTCAAATTCTTCTTCTTCAATTTTCTACTATTTTCTTAACAAGGTTCTACTTTCGTAATTTCTGGTCGAACAATATTTTTGGAAAATATCCTTTCCTGTTTGACCTGTAATAGGTTACACTAGGACGACAGGATGTCTTATCTTATAGTGGAAATACCCTAAAAACCTCGAGGAGATGCGGTAATGATAAGATTACGAGAGAAATGACTAGTTACGAGAACGATTGTAATAAGGTTTTGTACTAGATTCATATGAACCTTATTAGTGCGAAGAGCATAAAGGTCTTGAGAAGATACAGCAATGATAAGATTAGAAGAGAACGGACGAATTATGAGATCGGCTCCTTCGTTCGCTACTATATCTCTTCAAGAGAGAGATATCATCGCTAATAATAATATACGCAAAGAAATTTTCGCACCGTATGAGTCCTTCGGTGTAGAATTCCCATCGTTGCTCGGTCCAACGGTTTCCCCAGTTTGCTTCTGGAGGAGCTAAGATTCCACTGCTCGCATACTCTGACTCATTTCGAGGCATTGAGTTCTCTAAGGAGTCCCAGGTATTTTTTTGCACATTTCGTGCTGCATCCGAATCTTTCATAGCATCCAGTGATTCCGCCTCTAGAAGATGGATCCATGGACGTGGTTTGTAAAGTTCATGATAACGTCTACAAGTTTCATTTATTGGTCCATACATCGTTTCCATTTGTGAGCACGAACTGGCTAACATGAGCTAAATGTAGGCTCACCTTGTTGATGGTGTTAAGTGCAAGGAAAAAAAACTCCCGGCGTTACTCATTCTTTGAGGGATGCACTATGCATTCGACTCCATTCGTAGCATCGTTAGGGGTGAATTAATACATATCTGGTCTCTGCCTTACGGTGACCCACCGATGTTTCAAGTCAGTGCTGCTATACACCCAGATAGGTGTGGTACCAATTTCCTAACCACGGAGTGGTGGAGAGATTCATGAACCTGACACGTGGGATTGAACCAACAACTACGTGCGTATTGTACGGCACCTCTAACCACTGCACTACACGGACTATACGATGTTAAGCGTACCAGTTATAGTTTAGAAGCCATTGTTCAATCACTATTTGGGTTTTGTACAAAGTTCTTGTCGTGGTTGAAGTGTTGACAAGAAAAATATTGGACAATCAAGTATAGATGGTCACCTGTTCTACCGTTGGATGAAACTATCTATAACAAACGGTGATCACTCCCTTTCCGAAGAAGCGAGGTCAGACGAAGGATAGTGTATTTAAGACATCAATCAAATGTTGACATCCTAGTTATGATTGCGAAGAGCAAAATGCTAACTCCTCTCTTACTCGTCTTTAACAAATTTTACCATAAATCAACTAAACACCCAGTCAACAAGAACGCGTAGAATCTGCTCGCTACGAAATGGTGCTTCAATTCTACTCCTAACCAGATTTTCACTCTATCAAATTTAGGTACTGTAGAATATCATTCAGTAATGCTAACAGTTTTCTGACGTATATGTTCACTTACCCCCCTAATGGTTTACCGCCCCATCGCAGCTGGGAAGGTGTTCCTGGGTGTCGGACTGCAATCTACAACGGGGGTTTCATCCTCCTGGCAGGGTCTCCGGGGCTGAAAAAGAGTCCGGGGTTTCCACCGGGAAGCCCAGCTAAGAGTAAACCAATACTAGGATCCACTACTGTCGCGGTATCACACTAGCCGCATGGTGGCAAATCTCCCTCTGATCCACAAGGGCGGCGACTGCCTGTGGTGGTGACGACCTGGCGCAGACTTTGGTTAAGCTGACCTTAGGACTTCAGGGAAACACAGTGGCTAAACCAGCAAAACTCCAAAAACTGGAGAATATGCTGCGGGCCGCACAACCAGTGAGGACGGACCGTCCAAGCGGAATTCTATCACTGGTTTACTTTTTGGCAGGTTTTGTTGCTTGGAATTATCGAACTCCTTCACGGCTTGGATGAATCAATCCAAAAATTCGCTAAATCTTGCTGTAAATCGTAATCAAATCCGATTCTTGTAGTATAATGAAGTAGTTTTTTTATTTTTATTTTTTTCTAAATTATGTACGACCCGTCATCAGGCCTGCTGTAGAGATCCTAGCACTTTTCAGATTTGATTCGCTCCCTCGCATCCACCATCCACGAAGGTCTTCCAACCTTTACGTGTCTCTTCGGCTGCTGCTTGAGAATTTTCATTTCATCTTGAATGTCGTAAAATGTTGATGCAGTCGACTCTCCCTGGAGTTGTGAGATAGCAGGGTTAGAGAGTTCCCAATTGGACTGCAGAAAATCCTGTACCAGTTTCCCGGTCCTGGAGGAGTGAGAGGCTTGGTGGGCCAGGGGGGATCGATCCAGCACCGCGCTCGTGATTGCCGGCATCACTACCACTGTGCTATCCGCCCCTTAATGAAGTAACTTACTAGCAAAAAATAACTTATACATAGTGATATTGTAATACGTATCATCCGAAAACGATATAGACTTTTGTTTGTTACTGAGATATCCAATTGCTCACTTGTTGGCTTTCGTTGATGGTCGTCGATCCGGATGAGGTCGGCTTCTGTGTTCTTCTAAGCGCGTTATTTTCGTCTTATACATGAACTTCCTGGTTTTTAAAGGTTTTTTTGACCCATTATACTTAAAATAAATATCCGGATACAAGTTCAAATGTCGTGGTTAGTTCTATCACCTGAGCACTCTCGAAGCGAACTCAAGTACTGCTGTTTTTAAAAATTCATGGAGTTGCATAAACAGGAAATCTCTATCTTTCGGTGAAGTTGAAGCATTTCAGTCATGTAAAGACGAACAGATTCTTCTCAGTCTCATCATTGCTGCCCTTCTACTGTTCATCTATTTGATGACGTCATCGATTTTTTCTAAGAACGAGAAGAATGCGCAATTGTAATTTCCTCAGTATTGAGTTACCACCTGCGGTTCGTTGACTTTAACTTGCTTGCATAGTAGAAAGAGTACGTGGTAGTCGTTTCATCGTCCCTATGAAAGAATCCACTATGATCAGCCATCCCGAAAAGTCAGTACGTATGTATAGCGCATGCAATAGTGGCGCAAGGATAACCTACAATAGAGGATCACATTAATTTGCAGTTAGTAGTGTGTAACTGTTCAGACGGCTCAAATTCAGGTATAAATCGATCGGGTTTTTTATTTTTCAGAAAATGGGTAGGTAATACGAAATTGCTTACCTGGCACTGTGAATTTCCGTACTGCTCACATCGATACCTCGCAGAACTTCCGAAGCCATTGGACACGTGGTCAGCTTACTGCGCAAGATCGAACCAATGACCACGTCATCATCTACTACGGCGCATTTAGACTCTACGCTACAAACTCACTAATAGTTTACGGTTAACGGATAAGCAATATAAAGCGTCCGGCATCGATCAGTCCGTGAGTGATGCGCGATGCATTCGTCTTCATCGATCATCAATCAATGATTGAAAGCATATCTGACCTGTACGAGGGACTTCGGTGGTTACTGATGTGTCAGATCTGTGCTGCTATCATCCTAGACAAGTACCAATTTTCTGGCCCCGGAAGTGAAGAGTTTGTGAGTTCGAGGAGAGAGATCGAAGCAGTTGCTTATGCAGTGTATGTGGCATCGAACCTCTGACCAATGCGCTAAGCACGCCCACATAATTTGCACTGCAAACGTGAGATGTTGCATTTTTATAGTGAAAAATTACTGAATACGATATTTTACACTGAAATATTCCTGGAAATAGGTGGTGTTCGCTATTTCATATAAGCAAGCATTCCATTGTGTTCAGAGACTGATTTATCATGACAAGGACACGCATGGTGAATGCGTTAGCCCCCGGAAAAGAGTAATACCGGGGTTCGATCCCCACTGCAGACACCTGCGGTCCGGAGTTTTCCAAATATCTCAGCATCAGAATATTTTTTCTATCACTTTCATAACAAGTGTATTGCTATAGGTGTTTACTCGTAAAAATCTCATAGGAGTTGGTTCTTCACCATCTAAAATGCCAACATTACCGTCTTTATTTCTAACATCTGCCGAATTGAACACATTTTCTCATGAACCGCCCGCACCGCGAAGAGATATGTTGCTTACGGCGGAGGTATTCGTTGTATTTTTTTTATTTTCTTCTCGTTTTTTTTTGTTTTTGATTTTTTTACTTTTCAAGGAATGTCTCTTACTTCGTGCTGAAAGCAGAAGTGGGCATTACGTAAAAGGAAAAGAGTTAACGCTATTCAAGTGGAAATACGGTGATTCGCCTTTAGTAACAACCAATACGGTCACTAGAGAGTTCAGATCAGGCGTGAGTGTGACAGTAATGAAAAGTGTCTTCAAAAGTCTTTTTTTTCTGTTTATTTTTTCGACTATTATTGAATTTTGAATTTAAATCGTCTTTATCTACACACGTAAAATCGATTACCTGATAATAGCAATGTTGTATAGCTGCATCTATCTAGTTATTATGCTGTTAAAACAGTATGTGTGGAACATATTCTCAGAATCTCGGATGAAGAACGTCAGTGGACAGTGCTATCGAATACAACAAATGGCTATGACAATGCGATCGGAATATATTCAGAGAGTTTAATGTACAGTTTTTTCGAAATGACTCGCCTTCACATCTACTGCGTCTATGTCAGCACTTCCTTCATTATCTTCGTTTTCTCGCATTCCTTATCCGCAAAGTTCTTCCAACTATTCCCTTTTGGTTCAGCTGGTGCTTGAGGATTGTTGTCTTCCCTTTTGGTTCGACTGGTGCCTGAGGATTGTTGTCTTCTTTATGGGTGTCGTTGAATGCTGGTCGAGTCGATTTTTCCCTTCATTGCTGAAATAGCCGGGCTAGAGCGGTTACCACTTGGATTGCAGAGAGTGAGCCCTTCCTAGACAAGCTTGGTACTAATTTCCCGACTCCGGAGGGTGAGAGGCTCGATGAACGTGGGGGGGAATCGACACAGCAAGGTCGTGATGAACGGGGCCACTACCTCTGCGCTACCCGCGCCATGTTTGCTGTGGGGCAGTGTAAATAATGAGTGCTGAAAGTGTAGCACAACATTAGTGCAGCAGATTCTTTTACCATAATCGTTCCTATCTATAAGATTCTTATGCGCTAAAGTAGCTGTGCTTGATGGCGGTGCGCTTTCTTTTGATAAATGATTCATAAGAAAATCCATATCATCTTGTGAAAACTCTGAATAAAATTATGCATGCCTGTTTGAGGAACGCGTGTAGCGCAGTGGTCGGAGGCACCCTGCAATACACGTGAAATCGAACCCTGCGCCCAGGCCCACCAAGCCCTTCATCCCTCCAGGTTTGGAAAATTGCTGCCAAACTTGTCTGGGAAGATAGCACCACTGGCTCGATCCATCGGAAGGCCACAGCGAGTTACTGTGAAGGCCAGATATGCAATTAGTCACTCTGGGAATGCTTAATGAAGTCGCATCCCTCAGGAATTGGTCAACGTCAAGAGCTTTATCCTTTACCCTCTGCGAATGGGGGTAATATATGTATATACGAGTGTGTATGAAAACTTAAAGATTTACGTACATGCGTGTATACTTATGTAAGCGGGGTAGCACATCTCATGCTTGACAAGATATTTAGCAGAAGGACAGTTTGCTCTTTTTTCCTTCAATCTCCTGTTGTTCGAAAGAAAACGAAGTAGTTTTTGTCTATTGTTCAGAAATTGTCTAGATTTCCAATTCTGAAAAGGCAAAAAATTTAATAAGAAACGAAAATATTGCACAAATATTCGTCCTTCCCAGTTATAGTGGTACTGTATGAATTTCTATTCAGGCTTCCATCCTGGGAAAACAATCTATAACGAATCGTACTTCGTAATTGAATGGATATCCTATCTGTAGATGACTGCGAACTTCCTAGTTGTTGCCCGTTTTTCCACATTTCTCTCGTTCACTCTCTCCTTTTCTTTCCTTTCCTTTTCTTTCACTTCTGAGCAATCAGTGCCGTCGGTCATCTCGAGATCGTCACTAAAGATCCTCATCTACTCCTACTTATCAGATTTAAGGAGCAGGTTTATCCCAGAGCGGTGTGGATTCTTGGAATTGGTTTACGCTTAGCTGAGATTCTCGATGGAAAATAACTAAAGGAGGCCTCAGAATCGGAACCCAACATATCGGAGAAGCCATCTAAGTTCAGTGTTTGATGAAGAAAAAACTCGTTCCCCTTATTCTTACATCTTTTGTTTTTTTCTATATAGGAAAGAAATAGCAAAGCAGCACATTAAGAATATTTTAGTTTCTGTACTGTATATCATTCGATAGATTCCAGGACGGTACAATGGAGATCAATAGAACTGCTGTCGGAGCTACAATGAACACTGCGGATACGGTTGACGTAGAGAGAAGGTAAACTTAGTGGAGTGGCGAACAATAGCGAGTACATATGCGCTACGACATGCCGAATCTACTTTCTTAGCAACAATTGTAATGTTGTTGTTCAATACTTAGTTACTTGCTTGGATACTTGGATGGCTTGTATTCACTGGTTGTGCGGGCCTCAACATAATTTCCATTCTCCGGAGATTTGCTGGTTTAGTCATTGCGGTTCCCTGAAGTCTCGAGGACAGCCTGGCGAAAATCTGCTCCAGGTCGTCACCAACGCGAGCAGTCGCCGCCCTTGTGGATCGGAGGGATATTTGCCACTATGCGACTGGTTTGATACCAGGACGGTGGTGGGTCCTGGTATTGGTTTACCCTTACCCGGGTATTCGCGATGGAAACGCCGGGCTCCTTCTCAGCTTAAGACCTCGCAGGAGGATGAATCCCCCCGCTGTACATCGCAGCCTGACACCCAGGAACACCTCACAGCCACAATGAAGCGCTAAACCGCTGGGAGGTTGCTGTTCATTACCGCTGGAGGAACTCTTTGCGTTACTGAAAAGGTGGAGCGCCAAGTGTTTGCATGTCAATTTACTATGAGCTGTTATCTTGCAATTGTCCTTTGTGAGCTTTGTAAAGATTGTGGAGCTTTGTCATCTGTAACTACAGAAATACCTAGTAATCTTGGAAGTAGGTTAAAGCTAATCCATGTTTGTTTAAGCGCATTGCAGAGCTCCTAGTTGTAACTCTACTGGTGATTATTTCAATAAAGGGACAAAAAATGATGGAGCTGATTTGAGTGCATATTTCGCCTATACAATGCCTTGGGGGGCCTACCAATGTTTCAAGCTAGTGTTTTTTACCCTATCAAACTAGTTTACTGACCATGAAGAGATGTAGTTTTTCTGAGGCATGGGCTCGAACCAAAGACATGTGCATTGCAAGACACCTTTAAACCACTGCGCTCCGCGCGTCCTCTTGTATTTTTTAGTTGTAGGAAGTACACTGAAAAAAATTGTTTCTTCGTTTAGATATAAAAGAAAAGGATCGAAAATGACAAAAGAATCTGAGGCGACGATGGAGTTCAACTAGAGATGGAGATATTTTTTAAAAATCTACTTGCTGATTGTGCTTCTTTCTGTTTGATTATTTATATAGATGTTTTTCACATTAAAAAGTTCCTTCAAATAACTGCATACGGAAGGGGAATTGGGAAAGATTTTGCATTTTTTTCAAATACAATTGGCTAGTGACTTTTAGACCCCAACGGATGGGAGAGCTTGCTTTTGCCGAGGCGCGGTGTCCAACCAAAAACTTTGCGCATCGCACGTTAATTGTATCCACTACGTTGTCTGTTGATTGTAGGAGAACGAAATCAGATCAGACCAGATTGCCTCTTTTCGAGTTATCATTTTGAGCTAATACGAAGCTCTAAACACCTTTTCCAGCTATCAAATGCCGTACTTTTCGAATACTTCGTCTTCTTCAGAGTTTTTTTTTCTTGTCTAATCTTTAGGGAGTCGAACCCTCAGTATCCTATTCGTATAATGTAGTAATCAAAAACCATGTTTATTCCTCTGCCTGTTAAATATTCTGTAAAATATCTTTTTTGCAACTTTGTGATCCCAGTCGGATCGACTTTCCGTTCAATCAATATTTCGATGTCAATATGAGTGGTCAATTTGTGCTACAGTGTCCATTTGTTTTATTTACCGGTGTGGTCCCGTTATTTGTGGACTGATTCACCCGCAAGGTTTCCCCCATTCGCGGTTATCACATACCCGAAGTCCAATGTCTTAGGGGTCCACTCATTCGACCTATGCGAAGAGCATCGAATTTTTTCAGATGAGCTTGGGTCCATCGACGATTTGCTTGTTAAAGTAGATGTGGGCGTTCTTTATTGGAGCCAAAGAACACCCCCTCGTCATTTGACTGGCGTCATTTGACTAAAGTCATTTGATCCTCCTTTGATTCTTTGATTCTTTGTTTTGATAAACATCCTTGAATCCATGTGCTTCCAAGACAGCTTTGCTGTCGCGCTGGATCCGCGAGTAGTTCCCTAACTGCCACTTGAAAGTGTGCGACGCAACCTAACAACTGACTGGCTCGAAATCTTGCACATAAAGAAGATCCGGGAAATACTAGATGTTCAGAATTTTGCTGTTTTCGCGTCCTAAATTTGCTACTATGTTTACAAACTGTAAAAATGGTTAAAATGAAGTCCTAAACTGCTGCACCATAAGATGAGTATTCACAGAACATCGCAATGAAGAGTCATCTTTTGGTTATGTCGGGCCATTGGTTGAGAATACGAGCAGCGAGGGAATTGCTGGTGCTCACAACCTGGTCAAACAACATTCGTACAGCAATCTATGACGTATTGTTGAATGCAATCTAGTTTTTAGAATGAAATGAGTCAGAATTGTACTGCTGTTTCTATTTATGAATATGACAGTAGGAAAGTGAAATCAATAGGTTTCTATTTTCTTAGCGCCTCCTAATGTTACTTTGGAAACCTTTATATTTTTTCATTTTTTGGTTTAGGAAGAGCATTCGGCTTGTTGTATCGTTTTCTGCCTTTGGTCGATTAATGGAAGCATTTGCTGCAATTGTAGAGATCACAGTGGTCCTGGAAGAGACCGAGTCACGTGGAAGGGAATCCACAATTGCCGATGAATGCCTAAATAATGAAAAACGTGGGGATTCCGCTGCACGGCTATCTTGGGAACTAATGGTTTATTCTTGACCAGTATTCAGCATGCTATTGAGGAATGGAGAAGACAAGAGCTCAAGTAGCAGACGAATCCTTATCATCTATGACCATCTCCGTGGTTAAGACTTGAAGGGCTAGGAAAGGAATGAACGTTTTTTACTTAATACAGAACTTAAGAAGTGCTGAGACTTGCACTATGTAGAATGAAGGATCATCTAAATGATTAAAGCGATAGAACATATATTTAAGATATAGCCCGCGTTGGAGTTATCTTAGGCAGTTAGTCGAAAAACTATAAAGTTAAACCGTTAGTTCTCTACCATGGTGCTTATTTTATCCTCATCTATTAAGTGCAGGATTATATCTTCTACGAACAATGCCAGCTATTTTCCGACGTTGTTGCTATGGTAGGTATTTGTTTAAATATTGGATGAAATACATTTTCACTTCAGGAGTTAGGATTACCGCGTGATCGTTATCGCCTCTACAAGTAGGATCCAAATCTTTCCCTCACATGGGTACCATAGGAAATGTTCGTTAGCTTGTGTTCGCTGTTGTACTGGAAACTCTTCGGTTCAGAAGTAGTAATCGTTAACTTCTATTTTCGTAGCTCCCTGGTCAGTCATTCCGGTCAGTGGTGATTCAAACTATACGTCGAGCAATAAAAAACAAGCTCGGTCTCATCGTCTTCTGTAAAATATCAGGAGCAAAATGTCATGTCATTGGTGGGCTAAAAAAAAGTGCGAAAAATTGAACCAATATTCGCCATCAGTTCTCATTATTACCCATCTGTCTTGCTGAACGATGAGTTAGTACGGAGAATTATTCGCACGTTTCCTTTCGAGATGAGTGCATATTCGAGAATTCTTCTTCTGTGCAATATTATCTCTGTACTCCTTGAATGTTGGTGCATCTAACGCGGCATGCATTCCAGTTCATTCGTGGCATCGTCGAAGTAAATAAATGCATAATTTAGTTATAGAATGATCTATGGGACTCTTTCGGCCTATTATTATCTCGCTGTTTTTCGCAGTCCTTCCATATAAGTATAGTACTAAAGAAGCGCTATGGGATTGAACCAACAACCATGTGAACTGCAGAGCGCCACTAACCATTGCGCTTCATGCATCCCATTGATCAAATGTAAATAACATTGTCCAGAATTTTCGAGAGGTTTCCCCAATGGCGTTCGTAGAAGAATCCATCTCGCAGCTAATTTCTTGGCATTTTCTATTCCTTTCGATTAGCGTATCGGTTAGGTAAGGAAGGAGCGCTAATCCTCTTCAGTTCCTTACGACTAATATCCATCGGAATTTGTGTCCTGGAGTGTTCTGCTGTATTATTTCTTTACAAAGTCAGGTCACTTAATAGCTTGTATCCATGAAAACAGGTATTGTGAAGGTTTTCACAGTCTTGTAGCTCTGCTTTTCTTACAGTGTCTGATATGGAGAAACGGCCAACGAACTTTATTACGCCATCATATCATTCACAAATACTGTGCGCAATCAAAACATGTACAGAATTCTTCAGTCAGCTGAGAACACATCTCACATATATAGTTGCATTGTCATATTGACAAACGAAAACAATTCCTTTCATATTAACGAAATATCGAAATAGCCGATAAAATGGAAGGTTCATAGTCCCTATAGATTATGGATGCAGAAGGGGTAAATCCTGACAAATACAAGGAAAGAATGTTATGCATAAGACTTAATGGAGCGTATAGTTGTTAGTGCACACAGCAGAGTATGGGGAGCTTCGGCATGGTCACTCATTCACATCCAAATTAGTTGCTTCCTGAAACAGTCAAACTGGAACCATGCTGTAGATCAAGGTCAGTCCATCATTAGATTCCAAAAATTTTCATTTTCTTATTTTTTTTCATGGAAAAAAACCGTCCTAAGGCTGTAGTATAAGTTCTTGCAAATAATAAAGCTTTCACAGAAAATAAGTCAAATGAATGGAACTAGCTTACCTCTCCTGATCCCTCGGCAGAACGATCGGAACGAACAGGCACCTGAATAGAAGCGTCTTTACTGGACAATAGTGGAGGAAATTGATAGAATGAGAGCTAATGAATGAAATCCAGTAAGACTACAACAGATTCCCGATGCTTAGATTTTTCCCACTAACCCAGTTTTACTTCATAATGCTACCGAGTACAATTGAAAACCACTACTTTTTTCTCCTGGTCGCTTTCATCCGAAAAGAAATGCGTCTGTATTGCTATACAGAAATGTCCTGATAGAAAGTACTTTTAGACTCACTGCGCCTGACGATTCTTCACTGCTGTCAGCAGCATTGCGAGCCATGCGAATCACTGAAGATGTCACCAGCTAAAAAAATATTTTTTACCGTTTAAATGAGCATAGAAACCGCACACATCCAATCATCTTACATCTCCTGATCCTTCCACTTCAGAATCAGCGTTAGCCTGAAATATTGTGAAAGTTTCATATAGAAGATATCATTCATATTCAAATGGCCATCCTCATTTTCGCATTCACTATTAGACTGGATCGAGTTCGTTCGTTTACTCTAATCCAGTGTACTACTTCAGTACTTCTCGATTTTGTGCTGCCCTAACACTAGCTGTATTGTATCTGCTAGAAATAGTTCTACCCCAGTACAAGTTTATTTTGGTAAGCTTCCTGAACTTTCATACTGCGAAAATCTCCATGTTGCCTAACACATGTTCAGGAACGTAGGCCAGTGGACCCCCTACGACAGAGCTCGACGAGCTACGCTCTCTCGCCAAAAGCAGCGGCAAAAAACATCCCATGTGAAAAATGTGATGTTATCCTTTGAGTCAGCAAAAGCTCACGAGGTAAGCGCGTGAATCGGACAAATGAAAACATTAGTGGTGATCGTTCTCATTACCTCATGATTTATGTGAATACGGGGGATACAGAGATACAGGTAACACTTTATAAACATATTACTGGAAGAATTCCTTTTTCTTGGAAAATCTTCTCATTCAACGGGATTGGTAACATATTCGTTTGATTGTTTCGTATCACCTTTTTAGATTGCTTCTCTTCTGATGATGATGAGTCTTTGACTGCCTTCGCTCGGCGAGCTTTCTAAAAACGAATATTGGCTGACCATCTACTTATGTCATTTAGAGAGCTACTAACACTCACCTGGCCAGATCCTTCTTCATCCTCACTTGATTCAACCTAGAAAGATCTCGTTAGTGTTTTCATCAGAGTTGTACAATTGCTAAACAAGACAACAACCTTCACTGCGAAATCCTTTTCTTTGGAATTCTTTTCTTCGGAAGTCTTTCCACTACCTCTGGCCACTCGTGTTAGCTAAAAACGTCCCGATTGTTGTTAGGTCTTTCTCTCTTTCATCCGACCACTTAGTGATAGTAATGGTGATTTGCAGTTAAGATCTGATATGATCTAATAAGAAAGCTTCCTGGTTAAAGTGCTTATCCTACTTCAGAACTGTTCAACTAATTTCAATACCACTGTTTTATCCGCTTAAGATAGTGTTCCTAAGGGTATTACCTAAAAATGTGGTATGGAGCTCAACAAAAGAAATCGACTTTATCATGGAAACCGTGATCATAATATCTGCGAACGATCTCGAAAATTATCTTTCTATTGGAATCTGCAAAAGATATACATTTCCCTTTCATTCTTATTGTACAATCCATGACGTTAACAACCTCTAGACTTTTATGTTTTTAAGTGGCTTTTTGTATAGTCATTAAAACGCTTTATAAAAGTCAGCTGGCATTCGGAACAAACCACGTGATGCTCTAACTCTACGCTAAACCTTTAGTGTCAGTTGTTCAGTCATTATCACATGAAGCAAAGTACCTGGACTTATCGTTATTTTTATCAATGAGTTTTCTTGTTCGACATCACCAACATTCTGAAGGCGTTCTACACTTTTCTTTGTCTGTATGAAGAAGGTCAAGCGGGAATTCAACCGCAGAAAGAAAGGCCGTATTTTGTGACTCGATGAGGGCATGTTCATGAACTCACCAACTGGTCATCGGATGCGATGTTGATCCTGTGAGCAGAATAGACGAGAGCAACAGTAGCGACAAGAACAATAAGAATGAAGTTGTGCATATTCTGTAATATTGTTCCTCTGATGGATATACTTACTAAATAACTCGGTCGATTCAGAGTAAAGCAGAAGACTCAACCGAAACGAAGGAAATTAGGTATTTTGTCGACATGACGAACAGGTGAATAGAATAGAAATTTTTTTGGAGCATGGGAGGTGATTACTAAACTAGAATTCCTATCAAATTGATGGCAGTCTAGAGGGATTTAGTGACATCCATGAGGAAATGGATTCGGATAGAAAGATAAAAAAATTGTAGATGAAAAGATTGGAAATGGATAGAAAGGATGTAATTGTCGAAGCTAAGAAATGCATACAAATAATAAAGTTGAAAAGAGGAGAAAAAACAGATTCGAAGAGGAGAAATGGTTCATAATTGAAGAAAAAAAGCGTCCAAATCGATTGGAAAAAGATATGAAAGACTGTTGACGGGACAAAAGTATAGGATGGATTAATTCCAGATTGTCAATCTTCAGACTGTGGACATCCACGGATGATCCGGACTATTTCAGTAATAACGTGACAAACATGGTCTTATCATAGGACATGCTATCAGAACGTTGTCTTAGGGACTAATCACCAAAAAGGCGCAAACATCATTGAATAGCCGGAGGTCATCTCAGTTGTGCCAAGCGGAAAGTGGTCAACGGTCATAGGTCAGACAGCGTTGAGCTACGACCTTGCACACTTAGTGATTATCTAGGGAAGTAAAGAAAGAGTGCGACCTGCCCAAAACCTTTACGAGTCGGTAAGGTGGAGATAGATGCGCTGACTGATACGACGGGGTTGGTAAGGTGGAGGTACAGGCGCTATGATTGATGAGGCGGAATTAGTGAGGAGGTGGAGCTACTGATTGATACTACGGAGTTAGTAAAGTCGAGGCAGAGGAGGCTTTCGTTAAAAAGTTCCATCGTCTAATACTCAACACCTTCCGTTGTTCAGTTAGTAAGTAGGTGATAGTAAGTCTTATGAGCGGAACTACTATTATTTCTTTCCGTATTTTAAGGAAATGTACTTTTTCATTCATGCTCACAGAAAGGCGCAGATGAAAATGACAACTACATATCCCATGAAAAACAATAAAAAAAAACAATGTCCCCCTTAGTTAAATTAGATTTACATCATGAGAAAATTGATAAGAGACCAGACCGATGACTTAGATGTTTTCATTTAACGAAGATTATCACGAGGGAGTTTTGTGGAACCTATCACGTGCAACGAATGACATCCGACAGAGCCGAACTGGACTGGTGGAGTATCCAGCAGGTGCTACTGCACCCGCTCTTTTGCAAAAAATGCTGTGATGTTCGTTCTAATGGATTGATTGCAATGATGCGTTGACCGTTCACTAAGATAAATATCAATTCTCTAAAGAAAATTTATGGTGATTCCATTCATGAGTCTTATCTATGAAGAGGATCTCGAGCTGATGGCAGATGATGTGTCTCGTTCCCAAGTGAAGGACACTGGATTAATCCTAGACCGAAAGACGTTATGAACTAACACTGAGACGTAGTAATGTTCAAAAGATGAACTTCCTGTCCTTGGTGAGTTTAATTGCCTCATATTTATTCTATATTTGGTCGTAATTATTCATCAAGGGGAGAGTGTTCGCGTGCAAGCGGATTACACCATGCAGGTCGCGGTTCGGCAAAAAAAAGCACCTGCAATCAAGTGATTAAGAAGCACCAGAGGAAGGGAGCGGTGCGATTTGAGGTCGGCCCGAGCTAATAAGCTCATATTTACTAAGTAGTCGAAACGTTCTCTCTGAGTATAGTGTGCTCCGTGGCAACTCATCAAGCTGCGGAACTTTTTTCCAAAGCAGTAAAAATGTGTATAGTGTGAAAAATGAGCTACTTGTCGTGTACTTAGAGAAAGTTGAGCTTAGTGGCAGCTTGGTTCGCGGTATGGACGAATGGAAAGTAGTGGCCTATGATTTATTCAATGAAAAGCGAGATAGACAGTGATGCAAATGCAATACTTGAAGGGGTATTGAGCTCATTTTGATATGTGGACTACAACATATCAAGCCAAAAATGTCGTTGAAAAGCTGGGTTATAAATTACTTGTTTGACATCATTTCAGGCGATCAGAAGGACAGCAGATGTCTGGACTAAGTCAGCAACTCGTTCGCTTCTGACCGTAGTACCAGCATGTTGAGAAAGATACATGCATACGATCCCTAACTCAATTAGTTCTTAACAATGACCTAAGTTCAGTTAATTCACCCAGTAGAAATCTTCCTCACGAATTCGCAAAGTCAGGAATGATAGCACACTTTGTCTGTACAGTGACTTGCTAGGCACTACCGATATATCAAATTAATATTCTTCCTCTCCTTCTCTAGTTTGGCGCCAATTTTTTGACCCATAAGATTTGGTTGGTACTAGCTCGTTATGGCCTCGAAGAAACGGCCACGGGTATATTTCAGGGCGCCTTTGGGAACTGTGCTACACACACCCAGTTAACAGAGGCAAAATATTTATCAATAACAATAACATGGAAATCTTAGGTGATCGATTAATGGATTTTAGTTTCGATCTGAATACCATGAAGTGATAGAATTCATAGATATGCGTATAATCTCCCAGAAATAGTTTAGAAAAGTTTATTGCGACGACTTAAAATAGAGCAAGAATGACTGAAAAAAAGGAAGTGGTCAAACATGATTGAGATGGTTTGGGTTAGATCTGAACAAGCTTCAAGGTTTTTATCTCCCTTTATTGATAGCCGAGAACGGAAAACTATGAAGTGGTTTGAGTGTCCAGTTAAGAGAAAAAATACAAGATTAATGGAAAGATGAGAACTCAGTGGAGCTCTTGATCGGAATAACAATGAGAGGGCGGAGTGAAGTCGATCATTGGGGGCGTCGCAGCTATTCCGCACCGTTGAGCAACCATATGATAAACGAACTCCCGCAGTGTGATGACTGCATGTTGAAGTGATAACCTCCAGAGGCCAAACCTCATACTCTGGATCATAATGATGGAATGGGAACCGTTGGCCGACGTACCATAACTACCTTGATGACAAGACGGTTGTCTTGTTTCAATAGTTTCCTTATTGTGATGAATGAGATTCTACATATGTAGAAAGGGATGCTCTTATTTTGGCATTCAACAGACACAACTATTCCCTTGTTGTAGTGTGTAAGGTTTGAACCCCCTCTACTGAATGATTCAGAAAAAAGATTCTTCTTTGCTTATAACTGTTAAGACACAATTGAAGTGCTTTTCTGTGATACGGATTAGATTCTTCGTGAGAGGCACGCACTGCTTCAGCAAAAAGAATAACTTATCCGTGCTTACGAAGTTCCTCGTAGCTGCAAACTAAGGATAAATTTCTTGAGTTCATTAACAGAAGTCTATAGAAGTTAAACAAATCAATTTGGTTAAAAGCTACTAAAGCAAATTAAGGAGCGGAATATTACTCAAAATCATAAATGCTTAATGTCTATTAGCTTCGCAGTAAATCCAGCTTTATGGTTATTTGAGAGTTATTTTACTAACTACTATTTAAACAAAAAGGGGCGCATATGGTGCAGTGGTCCGAGGGGCCCTGCAACACACAGATGGAATCGATCCCCGCGCCCCTGGCACACCAAGCCTTCCATCCCCCCGGGGTCGGCAAATTGGTACCAGACTTGTCTGGGAGGACTGCAGCACTCGCTCGATGCATCGGTAAACGACCGCGAGTCATTGTAAAGGCCAGATATGCATTCAGTCACCTCCAAACGATGCTTAGTGAAGTCGAATGCATGGCGCATCCCCTCAGGGGATTGACCAACGCCGAGACCATTATTACTGTCATTATTGTTTTAACAAGAATGGTTTTTGATAAACAACAGGCTCCTTTTTTTTCTTTTACAATAACAATGTCCCTCTGATAACGCTTCGCCCACAAACTTCGTGTTAAGGTGGCTCAAGAAGAGCGACGAAACAACAAAATTTCAAAATTGCGCGCTTCGAAATTTCTGTGGAACAGCGTCAAATACGATAAAAAATTACTTTATTGAAATATCTTATATCCTCAATAGTTGGACAACATGGCGTACAATACGGTAGCCACCGGCCTGATTCCCATTCGCCTAGTATTTCGATAACTGGACACAATTTTCTTCTTACAATAGCAAGGTGACTGTGCCAAAGCGTCCTTAGAACGCTTTTTCTGTTCCAGACTGTCATTTAAGGAAATCATTGTTACCGAAGGGAAAGAAGTTATTCGTACTGAGACGGGATTTCTTCAAATAGGTAGTAATCTCTATCACAGACTTTCCCTTAACGTGGTTTCCTAATGGAAATAAGATCGAACTGCACATCTTCCTGACAGTGAGACCGTAAATCACTGAAGGAGATTGGAGTATATACTTGCAAATAATACGTAACAGGGGTGTGTAGCGCAGTGGTTAGTGGCGCTCTGTAAAACACATGGGTTCTATCCCAAGTCCCCAGGCTCACCATTCCTCCTATCCCTCCACCGTCGTCATATTGGTACCAGCCCTATCTGGGGGGGGATAGTATCACTGACTCCATACATCGGCAGGCCACTGCGAGTTATTGTACAGGCCAGATATGTATGCAATCACCTCGTACGATGCTTGATGAGGTCGAATGCATGGCGCATCCCGCGCATCCCTGAGGGATTGATCAACTCCGAGGGCTTCATCTTTTAAACTGGCAAATAAGAAAAATTGCTTTGTAAGCTCTAGAATGGTAGAAATTAATGTCGTACCACAACTTTAAGGTAACGTTTCTGATGAAAAACCACTTGACGATAAAAAATATGGAGCTTTCAAAAAAGAACAAAATAGTCCGACTTTCTTTGTTCACTACTAAATAGAAAGCGAATGCTTCTGTTTGCAAAATACAAACCCACTTAATACTAAGTGTGTAATGAGGATGAATGACCCACGGCAGGTGGTCAGGAGGGCACTGGCGTGCAGCGCTGCCGAATATCATCGTGCATAGGGGAACGAACGAACGGATGCCGCCTGGTGGTGGTGATTGAGAGGAAGCTCCTCCTCCTCCACGCAATATCTTGGATGAAGCAGATTGTTGTGGACAATAGAGAGTATAATAGGAGAGATAGCCATCGACGGACGTATGCCCCATTAATGTTACGTGTTAGCATTCGACATCTCACCGCGTCGACAGCACCATCAAAGCCGTACAGTGAAAACATTTCTATAGTGATATTAAGGCCAAGAAAATTTGGTGTCTCATTGACTGCTAACGGTTCAGCATAATTCTCATCATCTATTCATATTGACATCTTGTTCTTCGGATTAAAACCACAGTGTTTTACAGATTATATCATTGTTTTAAGGTTTCCTAAAAGCGAACACTGGAAATTTAATCCCTCGGATCCATTTAATCCAACTATGACAGAAGGCTGGTAGCTAGACAGGGCTTATAACAAAGACTTTTAGCCATTGCTTTAAGAATAATGATGAAGAAGAGTGCATTAGTGGATACCACAGTGTCCTGCTGGAAGAAATGCTTTGATGCAAGATATGAGAGTCATAAAGATAAAAGGAAGCGAAAAGAAAAAGTTTTTTGGGCTATAAGAAAAACTTTTTTCTCTGTGCAATAAGGAAACCTACGTGTTACCAGCAAATATCTGGAAAATCTCATGTTTTCTCTTCTATGTGAGTTTGCCTGGGTATTTGGGATTCCTTGTTTCAAAGCGAACTATTTTCAGGAACCTCCGCATTGATATCAATGCGTGTCTCCCACTACTTTCTAGAGGTATCTGGCATGTTTTTTTTGCCTAAAATTTCTATATAATTTAGTTATTATGACCGCATTCTCGCTTTCTCTTTCCTTTGTGTTCGCAGTGATCTGAAGAACAAATTATTTTTTTGGTGGAAGACCAGAATAAAACATCTTACCACCGGTCACGAAACGAAATGAGTTCGTGGTTAGTTAACAGTAAGATGAAAAGTGCAAAAAAATCCGACTGATGCAGTAACATTGATAACTGATAAGTGATGGACGAAATCATGCTGAAATGACACCTAAATCGGGGTGGGAAAACGGTCGAACAACAGTTACGTGCACAAGAGTAGCTCTATTGTAGAACGATCTCATGTGGGAAACGAATCGGCATATATGCATTTGCTTATCTAATATCTGAATAGACCAAAAAATTCAGGTTCTCAGACAACGAAACCCGGTTGTCGTGTCGATGGATTTTTACCTCGGTCTGTCTTATTAGTCCTGAAGGTTAATAGCACAATTAATGTTGGTACTGTAGTAAATGAAGGCATGCTTAATTTCAGGCGAGATATCCACATTTTCATGGTGCCAAGTTAGTGGTTTTTGGTTTTTAGGATGTATCAATCCTCCAAGTGCAATCTTAACACCCGTCAGTTGCCTGGCATCTATTATAAAAGGTTTTTGTAACCTGTTTATCGAGAATACGGTAGAAGTTTTTGTACTGTTATCGTACTTTCACGGGTGGCACATAATTCACAACGGCGTTTGCTACTGCAGACTCTTGCAAATGCAAGATTATCCGTTCTCAATAGCTCTAATATACAGCAGTTTTATTGACAAAGAGGCTCGACAAGGAGATTTAGCTAATTTCTAATCAGAATAGGATTTTTTCAGTTTATTCTACCCGTTTTCACATCTACTGTGCGGATCCTAAAACTCCCTGCACTCGAATCGTTTCCTCACCTCCGTCTTTCACCAATGTCTTCGACAATGTTACTATGGCTGCTGTTTAAGGATTATCGCCTTCCTCATGAGAGTCTTTGAATGTTGTCGATCGATTTTCATTGGAATCCTGGGATCAACGGCGTAGAGCGTTCCCTCTTGGATCGTAGAGACTGGGCTTGTCCCAAACATGTCTGGTACTAACACCCCGTTCTAAGAAGCGAAAAGGATTTGATAAGCCTGATATGGAGTAACCAGAGAAGAGATGAACGGTTCATTGTAACTGTGACACCCTAGTGAGTGAAACCTAGTTTCCATCTCTAGCACTAAGTGTAGAATAATCCCATCAGAACCCATCACTTCTCATACACGTTGAATATTTTAGAAAGAAGACTATATTCCTAGTGCAGATGCTGAAAAGTATTAGGCTTGAATGATGTATGAATTAATAGTTAGAAGTTCAGAACAATACCACGATTTAGAAAGTGTTTTGACGTAAGATGTGAAATTTGCTACATCAACTAGCTACATACGACTTGCTCTGTAAAACACGAAATCCAAAAAGTGTTTTGTTACGATGATATGTAACATTGTATTACAACTATATGTTAGCCGATCAAGGTATGCAGACCATTGCAAAGAACTTGAAGAAAAAAAGGAAACGATGCTTGATTCGTTTATGATTTGAATTGAGGTTTCTTACACGAGAGGGTTTGTCACAGAGTTGATTATGAGCCTCTTCTGTTGCATTCCATCAAATGGCAGAAGGTACTTAGGATGAACTTAATGCAAAATGACCATATAAATGCTAGAAGTGGGTATGTCTCCACTGTGACACAGTAGCTTTTTCAGCTGTTGGCAGCTTCTTCAAGTTTTCTTTTAATCGGAGAAACTCGTTAAACTTATAATGAAATTCACGTATCTAAGCCAGTGTGGTTAGTATTATCCTAGCTTCAGCTTCAATCAGTGAGAGACCATAAGCTACTCGTAACCGTATCCGTGGCCGTTATCTTTGAATTCGATCATCCGCTTATGCAAAGCCCTTCATCAAGAAAAAAATATGGGAGAAGTGCGACGGGATTCGTGTCTCTCTACTTAGTGGACCTCACTAGGCCGTCTTTGTGTGCTACAACGAAAGACAGGCACCTATTAAATGGTATGTGCCCGAGTTATTAATATTTAACTCCATTATTGATGACTGGTTAGCGATTTTGGGGATGAGAAATCCCTTGAATAATAGTTTGGCAAGCAAACTTTGAGAAGAGAATAGTTTTACAATATGCTGTAATACTTATCGGAACCAGCCGGTTATAAATCATTTTAATGTCGTCACTTAAGAAGTCACCGACTTCAATAGGCTATGGAGTGAAGCCCTGAGTGAGTTCAATCTATATCTTTAGTAGCAGAGGCCAGAGCTTTGTTGATCTTAAGACTAGTGGAGCAGTTACTTTACTTAAATTAATTTTTATAAGTAACAGCTAAAACTCTTGGTTCAAAGCATGAGGATGGCTGAAAAACTGAATGACATCAAAAGATGATCGTTTGTTGACTGTTCTAAGGCTTCTGTCATAATTGTTATCTCTGATAAATTTCGTTATGCAGAAGTTAGAATCACAACAACTATATGAACTTAATGTTGCTGAGATATTTGCAAAGCTCCGGACCGCTGATGTTTGCGGTAGGGGCCCGAACACGCTATTAGCCTTTCCGGGGGCTAACGCGTTCACCATCACACCATACGAGTCCATCGTTTCTCCTATCTCTTTTCATATAATACCCTGCCATTAGAAATTGGTAGACAGTAAATAAAAATTGACGACGCAGATAAACTCAATTCAGAAAAAAAACGATTGCAGGAACTGTGATGTTTTTTTTTCACAAAATAAAAAGTTAATTTGGAGCATGTGCACTTTAATCCTAAAATTATTGATCGCTCTTATTTTTTATAAACAAATTCTTAAATATTTTAATACTCATGAGCCGTATGTTATACTGCTCCTCTTATAAGCTTCGAAGAATATCAGTTCACATACATTGGAGCTGCCCATAAGGTTTAGCATCTTACTTACTGTTTTGTTGTGGTTTACATTAAAATGACCGTATGCAATGATCGGGGCTTTGACGCCGATTAATATGAGTGTTTAATGTTCGGCATTTGCGCGAGAAAAGTGTGATGATCCCAGAAGAAATGACTCAGAACAGGGGAAAAGTGCAATCACATGAGTGCAATGACACATGTTTATTGAAGTAGCGATAACACGGCTGGAATCTACTACATTCCATGAGCTAAGGAATCTACTACATCCTAAGCATGAATATTATTTGAAGAAAATATATTGACAATATTATCGGACATTTACGTTGTAAAGTCCAACTGGTACTAAACACATGCCGCAACATAGGTCATCAATCCATCCATGATTAGTTTCACCCAAAAAATAGTAAAGAAAAGATACTACGTGTAAATCGGCCAAGGAGAATCTGATGATGATGGGCTCTTGTGTTCCACGAGGAAGTGGTGGTCTTACCTGTTCTCTTCCGCATCACTTGATTATTAGCGGGGCTAGGTGATACTAATGAATCGGATACTCAAGAACTAAACAGGTTACATGGTACGTGGTTGCGATTTAAGACAGAATTCGTGTAAGGTATTTGTTTAACTTAGGCTAGAAGACACTTAAGATCAATGCTGAACACCTTTCAGCACTTATAGGTTGACTTCGTTCTTAGCGCCAAATGATCCGAAGATATGCCGAAATGCAAAGGAATCCCACGATTCAGACCACCACTTTTTCTCATAATTTCACAATTTTTTGCAGTATCCAACTTTTATTTACTGGTATTATTCTTTCATAGCAGTGTGTCATGTGAAATATAACCGTGAGTCCGACTCATAACATCACGGTTCTGAGAAAGGCGAAATCGCCGAAACGTTCAGCCATCGACCAACAAGAACAACAACAACAACAACAACAACAACAACGACAACGACAACGAAGACCTAAACCAACCTTGCATCAGCTAAAGAAGATCAGTTTATAAGATCATGTTAATAAATATAACCATAAGGATGCTGAGATGACATCAAGACTCAGAGCCTCAGTTGGGCTTCGAATCCGTGACTACCCTTTCCAGGTGGTCACCTGCTATCCACCACACTAACTGAGGCCCTTTCTTTCCCTTTTTCCGGCAAGACTGTTAATATTAAAGCTAAAAGTAGAAAACTGGTTGAGAGAAAGGCAAGCAAGGACCACGGCTAGTGTGGTGGCTAACACACGACCCTCGGAAAGAGTAGTCGCTTGTTCGAGGTTCACCTGTGGAAATGCTTTGCTCGGAAAACGTCTTCTCTTGATCTAATGCTGACGACCAAGAAACGAATAGGTGGATCGTTCCTGGAATTCATTACAGTTTAAATCACCTTGAAATCGTAACGTGTTAATGATGGCGCCAAAAAAAAATGGCCCAGAAGCCAAAGGTCATCGTAAAGAGTGCAATCATCTTTATACTTCGTGTTGAGTTTCTCTCTGAATGAATCATATCCATGAAAGCTTAAATTGATGCAGTTACATGGGTTTAAAAGCTAAATACATAGAAACTGATTCAAAAAATCCTATTTGGTCTTTCGATTTTTTCGGAGAGTTGAAAAATCATTAGGTGCCCATTCTCAAGTAGAACTCCCACCAAAGGTTTACCTTGTTTCCGAGTAAAACAAGCGACTACGAACTGTCCTCGATAAACTTATCATTGGAGAACGCAGAGTAACTGGAATGCCAGCTATTGAAAACTAGAAATGGCTTTAAAAAACCGCATCTCAGCTCGTCAAAAGCAGTTTACGGGAACAAAATAATCTTATTATTAAGGACGAGGTTAAGTGAAAGCCATCGAAAAGAATAATTATTTTCCAATTTTCTTCGTTATGACAATCATCGATGCATAATGACAAGCCGTACGAACGGATGACGTCGATCCTCATCGGCTAGCTGACTTCCTTTAACATCTGCATGGTTATCTGATTAGTTCATTTTCGTCGAGACACGTAGACGAGTGCCTGCCGTTGGTTACTTGTTCTTAACCCCGGACCATTCTGATGGCATCGACACAAAAAACGATGAAAAACTTCATTCGTAAGCAAATAACAATTGGAAAGTAAAGTAATATGTACAGAAAACCGGTTAAAACACATCATAGGTGATCATCTCCCTGCCGAAGAATTGTGTAGCGGCACTGAAAAGTGGTGCTTGATAGGCTCGAGTGTCAATGCCAAACGCTTCTCCAACGGTTGCCGCTCCACTAGAAAACTTTTCTTCTTGCCATAATGAGAGAAAATAACTAGTACAAATATTCTACTGATAACAGGAAACAAAAAGAAAAACATGTGGCCTACTACATCGCCATGAAGCCAGTGATAAAATGGTTATAGAAATAAAAACAAAACCTGGTCTTTTTTACCTGGTCCTTTACTTTCCTTGCTGCTATTTAAAAAAATGAACAATTTCAATTCAGGTCCAGTGGACCATTGTATCATTATGCTTAAGGAATATTCTTATGTTCAAGTGAGATCCGCACAATGTTCAACCCAAAACAGGTTTAGCCAAACTGGGAAAGAAGTTCGATATGTCCACTTCGAAGACCAAGTAAGAGGAATACCTACACTGCGACAAAGACCTAAGACCTCCTTGTGGCAGCAAACTTTTCGCTAGACAGAATAGTGAAGAATGTCAGCATGATATTAGTGTGATGCTATTGGTGTCCCTTAAGAGAGTGATACCAAATGAGCGATTCTGATACACGAATGGAGTTCACTAGTATCCGTCAGGCTTACCGAATAGGACTCAAAGTGGTCCAAATGATCCAAGTAATTAAAGTCGAAGACATTTCAGCTTGAAATTAAGTGTTTTTTACCCAATATTCAGCATGTTAACCTTTTTATTTGCTGCCTGCAATAATTTTTCGCGGCAGAGTGTGAAATGAAATGCAACCACAACGATGCTGAGATATTCGCAAAACTACTGCACCACTGAGGCCCTTGCTTTGCGTTTCTCTCAGCTGGTTTCCTACCTAACGCTGCCATCAGCAATCACCCGTCAGCGGGATTGATCTGGGAAGCACAAATTGGCATTGATCCCAGATGAGCTGAAGCTGTAGTCGAAATAATAATGTTAACGTTTTGCTTGTTGTCTAATCCCACAGACGTGTGATTGCTGATGGCAGCAAAAATGAATGATGGGAGATTGCTAAGTAGGAAACTAGCTGAGAGAACCACAATGCAAGGCCCACAGTGGTGCACTGTGTAATACACGAGCCTCCGGAAGGGTAAGGGTGGTTCGATGTGGCCAGGGGTCCAAGTTTTGCGAATATCTGATCATCGTTGTGGTTAAATATGCACTCACAAGGTTGTTATTATAGAATGAAGACTCTCGTCCTAGCCCATGTATTACTCTGTGCGGCTGCTATCCACCAACTAACTTAAATACTTACAACAAATAAACGTCTGAAGAAGTTGAAACCGCCGAAACGTCAGCTATTGTATCCTAATAAATTCTATAATAACAACCTTGTGTCTGCTTATTGAAGGAAAACATCGAATTATCAATCAATGCCGATGTTAACAGAAAGTCGGTCTTGGGTAAATATGCACTGTTTGACAGCATCCTGGTGAAGAATTACTGGGTACTGTCCACGCTAGCTTTCAACAAAAATCATAGAAGAAAATTAAGCACATGGTTAACAATCACTGGACAAATAGTATTTCTCTTATTTTGACTGGAAGTCTTCTGCTGTACTATGACTACTTCTCATATTCATGGTAATATACGAGGAAGGTAAACTTCATTTCTAGTACTGCGATGGAGACTATCTGAAAAAATTACCGGTATAAGACATCGGCTCCGGTGGCTAGTGCGTTGACGCCGCTACTGACTGCTAGTGACATGGAGTTTTCTGTAGGTACAGGACCCAGTGGCTGCTGATGGTGCTCAATGGGGACTTCGCCTGCAACAACAGTATCATATTTCCATGATCAAATCTTGCTTTGATGTCATAATGAGTTTTTAAGACTCTTAAAGATGCGCAATCGATAGAAGGACCAGTGAAGCCCAATAAATGTTATGTAAGTAATTTCTGTTGGATTATTGAAACCACAAAGTCAAATAGGTGATCTTTTATGAGAAAAAAGCTCCTAATGGTTTAAGGCCTCATTATGGCTGTGAGATGCACATGGGTGTAGAACTTTGATGGACAGCAATACGCTCACCTGAGTGTCACGAAAACGGATTACGAGAAGGAGCGTCACATGTCCATCTATACGCGCAGCGAAGAGTAAGTCTACACTAGAAATTGCCATGAGCGTGAAAAATTGTATTCATGAAGTGAGAAACTTCGATGGGATACACAGGGGATGGCGACTATCTGATGATGGCGACCTAACGCCCTGGAACGACATTTTCGGGATTCCGGATAGGAAGTCGTAACAAATCAGTATGATTATAGCTTGATGAACAGTGCTCTTGGATCCACATGACACACAGCGAAGAAGTGCGATTTAAGTACTAAATAAGTAACAAGTAATAAAAGAATAGTTCTGTTATTAGGTAAGTATGGCTCGAATAGCGATGGAGTCAAATGAACATCCATCAGTCACCAACAGGATGAACTTAACTCCGATAATTTCTCACTCGCTGACACCTTGACCAGTGTAGAAAGGCCTTTTAGCATAGTTGGGTAACATTACTTTGGTAGAGGTATCGCTTCGCTCATCCAAAAACCTCTTCACTTGAAAAAAATCTCTTATACCACTTCCTTTTTAAACTTGAACTAACGAAATCTTCCGCAACAAAGTTTGTCTGCCACGACACAATTACAAACATGAAGAGCATCTTTTGAATCGTTGTTCCCAAGAAGAACTCTGCACAACACGTCGACTGCTTTCGGGTTGTGTACCTGACATTCCGTAAAAACCAGCTGATCCTCTTAAGCGATTATTGTTGACACATCACTTGTCCTATGAACTTGATTTGCTACACTTTGACCTACCTACTCTAACACTTGTGTTCTCAGAGTGTTGCCGTAGGTGATACTCGGAATCCCCTCTCCCGTTTCTATGACACACGACACTCACAGTACCAGTACATTTTTTAGTATTATATATTTCTTTTACTATTATATATACATATATATATACATATATATATATATATATATACATATAGAAGTAAATATGAAGAACTTGATAACGTTGACCGCACTTCCATGGCGCGCGGGTAATGAACACATATCCGATACGACTGTTAGTACATAAAGATTTGTTGAGTCGACACGGTGAGCTAGCAATGCAGCAATCTTACAAACTTGCTAAGCCACTGGATTTCTCTTGTTCATCGTTGCCACTAAGTCATTCGCCATGATGACGTTTGCAATCCAGATGTACTCAGCAAGACAGCAAAAAGTTAGATATTTCTGTTAGCGTATCCTGCGGCACGAATGAGATACCAATAGAATATCCAGTTTATACGCACACTGTTTTAGGTTTACCCGAAGTGGAATCCTTCCATACTGTCGCCAAAACCAACTTGCTTCGCCTTACTAATATTTGGCATTATTATCTTCCATTTCTAAATCAACATGTCTCAATATTTCTTGCCTTTCACAAGTTGGATCTGACTGATTTTCCCGAGAAAGTGGTGTCAGGATTTCGGAATGTTCCATGTCGATGACGACAATGAAATTCTGGTTGTAACAACTCCGCATATTAAGTAGGGACATTTAGATTGCTTAATCACGTCGTATATCTGTCATTCTAATCCAAATTGATCTAAAGCCATTAATCTGCTCCTCATTTAAGCTAAAACCGCCGTAAAGCGCAAAATCCTGCTTAGGCATAGCGAACTTTATCATATGGGCTATCGTAGCGATCTTATCTAGAGGTTGTCAGATCTAATTTAATAAAAAAGAGTTTATCGGTTCATTAGATCTCTAGGTGTTTATTAATATTAGACCTAGAAATGTGATATTTCCTTTTACTATCTAAAGAATTATCAGCGGTACAAAAATAATGTTGACGATAATTTAAAGAGGCTACAAGATTGAAATTTTGTTTGTCTCAAGAGAAAGTGCTTCACTAAAGGAGAACGACTTTTAAAAAAGGAATCCCGGAGAAGATGCAAATATTTCGATTTTCGCTAAAGATACTTCTCAAAAACTTTCTCTTAGACGCCATAGTGGGACTACAATAAAACCTGTCCAGTTCTTTTTTCTTCTTTGACCCATCAAATTACAAAGAGGTGTTGGATAGCACAGTGGTAGTGATGTCCGTTATCACGAGCATGAGCCAGTTCGATTCCGCCCCCAAGTCAACCAAGCATCTCATCCCCCTGGGTCGGGAAATTGGCACTGGACTTTTCCGGGAAAAAAATCACTTTCTGAAATCCGGTTGGGAGCACTTCAATCCGGCTATCTCAGGGGTCCAGAAAGAATTGCTCGACGAGCATTCCACGACGTTCAAGGTGAAATGAAAATCTTCAAGCAGTAACCGAAGCCACATGTAAAAGTTGCACGATCTTCTTGAATAATGGATGCGAGGAAGCGAATCGAATGTGAGAAGTGCTGGGGTCCGCACAGTAGACGTGAAGACGGGTCATATAAAATCAAAAAAAATTACAAAGTAAGGCTTTTACAGTCATCTTTCCACAAGGAACCCGTGGACTATTGCGTTGAGTTCACGCCTATGCCCCAATGGAGTGGGGTTCAACTCCAAACTGAAACTAACCAATATCGACGTGCTGATAATTTCGATAAATAGCAGGCGTTTAAATTCATATTTGTATCCCAAGGGCAGTTAGCGTTGATATTTCATAGTAATTGCTGATTTTTTCAATCTGGTTTATGTGAAATTCGTATCTTTGATGGATCCCATCAGCAATATTTATTAATCGCAATGGGATAGTCTAGATAACCAGTTCCTCTAGGTAACAACATGGTTTCGTCCCTGCTTATCTTATCTCTATAGTCTTAAGATCTTTTTTCAATGTAACCACTTTTTATCTACTGCGTTTTTTTTTCATGGCAGGGTATGATGTGAAACACAACCACAACGATGCTGAGACATTTGCAAAACTCTGGACCGCAGGTGTCTGCAGTGGGGATCGAACACGCTATTACCCTATCCGGGGGCTAACACGTCCACCACTACACCACGCGGGTCCTTCGTTTCATCTCTCCCTCAGCCATTTCTTTTTTTTAAATGATTTTTACTAGATAATAGGTAGTTCAATATAAAAAATAACCTTCCTTCACGCCCATCGCATCGTTCGCCTTCTGGTACATTATTCATTTGAACAACGTGTTACTTAATGGGTCAGACTGTTTCCGCGGAATCCTGAAAGATCCTTGCCAGCGCGCTACTACTCCGTCATCGCAGACTGTCGCATATCCCTATGGATGGGAAAGAGGTTGCCAATCATACGACTGGATTTTCTAAAGGGCGGCAGCGATCCTTGGTGTTCAGTCTACTTTAAGGCAGACATACAGACAAAAAAATTCTAATTCGTTTTAAACTTAGAAGAGCTTGCTGAGGATGAACCCCATTTCGTATCCACTGAAACACCACTCAGGCATAACGAGGCAGTAGACCAAGTTGGCCACTATACTTATTATTATTAAAGAGTTATTATGTATAACTAACGAATGCGTAATGATAAACGGTAGCAAAGAAATGATTTGTTTGCTTTGTGTACGCACAAAGTTAAAAGTCTATCCGAGAATTATAGAAATGCTTCACTGTCATCTAAGAGATGGGAAAAATGGATCACAAATGAACCAACTTTTTTTAACTATTTACAAATGATACATGAACATTTCATATTTAGTTAGGAGAGTAAGTCAACCTAAGAGCACTGAAATCTTTGGCTAAGACAGGATGTGATGAGTTTTTAAGAGACCTCGCAAGTATTTCCGAACACTTAGTTACAAGTAGAAGCTTCAATCTAGTCTTAAGTTGGGTAATTAAAAAAGCAAGTAGGCACCAGTATCGAATATCAAAGAGCACTCTTCCTTGATCTATCCTAACTTTGAGCGGTACGCGTTTTCTGTCCCATATTTGAATTTGCCACCCATATTTTCTTAACGAACGAGCGCATTGAAATCAATGCGCTATGTCGCCTGTATTCTAGACGACTTACCGTAGTATATCATTTTTTGTTGAGGACGAACAACATATGATCTTTCTGGCAGCTGAGGATAATCGTCGAATCCTGGACGAGCTTTCACATTTGGAATACCTGATGAGGCAAACACTTCCTTTAAGATTGGGTCATTGATGTGAGCGATCTCGCTGAGAGTCGGTACGTGAGTATCACAATTCTGAAATAGGTCGAAAAATTACTAAATCGATATATGAATATTCTAGAAAACTTATGACTATAAAGTTCCACTGCTAAGGGACATTGTGGTGCAAGCATAAAAAAACGCTTTTTAAAATATAACTCCAAGAATGCTGAGATATTTGCAAAACACCGGACCGCACGTGTCTGCGGTGGCGAACGAACGCGTTGTTACGTTTCCGGGCTAACGTATTGAACACCACACCCAGCTATTAATAAGAGTAGTCAGTAAATAACAAGTCAAAATTGTGATTACAACTACAGCTTCAGCGTAGCTGGGTTCATTGCCAGTTTGGGCTCCACAGATCAGATCAGAGAGCAGAGAGGGTAATTGCTGATGGAACTGATCAATAGAACAAGCTGAGAGACAGGCGAAACAGAAGGACCCACATGGTGCGGTGGTGAACTCGTTAGCCACCGGAAAGGGTAACAAGGCGTTCCTTCCCCACCACAGACAGCTGCAGTCCGGAGCTTTGCAAATATCTCAGCATTACTGAAGTTATATTTCGCAACATACCCTGCTATTAAAAAAGAGTAGGCAGTAAGTAATAAGTCATAAATTGTGCTTTTAAAATATCTTTTGAACGCAAATTAAATCTGAAAGCTCATATTTGAGGCACCTTGCTTTCGGCAGCTAGGAAATTTGAACAAAGCAAAACACTATTTAGAAGGAATTGGATGAAAATGTGAGAGGATTTAAATTCAACACGAAAAAAAGAAAACGATAGAATCGGATGGAAGTGCATTAGATGTTGTTATTGATACAACGGCCAACCCTACTCAAGGTGTTTAGCAACTTCCATTCAGTTTCTTACTATCTCTATGTGTGATTTTGGTATTCTTTCGGGCATCGAGGCGCCATTTGCAATAAATGGCCCATTCTCGTCTCGCTGAACCAGGACGGAGTTCGACACTGCTATCCATGGGTCCAGCCAAGGGTGATCCTGTACCAGGAAATCCGAAATTTTGGAAGAAAAGCAGTCGAAACATGGTAAATTTTCCTCAAATCCACAAGAAATGACAAAACTACCGATGTAACACCGTAGGAAGAATGTCAACATGACAATTCGTTGGTCGATTATGCTTATTGAGTCTATATCTTGGACCCAAGAAAGAAAATAAGATAATCTCAAGCCAATTTAATGCTTCTTAGTGAAGACGAGCCATGGAAATATCCAACGATCAGAAGGACCTTAGCGTTGTTATTATGCTTCAAGTGAGGCACAAGAGTGTTTTACGGTGACTCTCCATTTCGATTTTGGTACACTATATTGCCAAAGAGGCGCAATTACTAAAAGTGAACCTGCAGTACACATGGAGTCGTGGGTTCGATCCTGCGCCTAGGGCTCATCGATGCCTCCATCCTTTCGGGGTCGAAAAATTGGTACCAACATATTTGGGAGAATAAAAACAATGTCTTCTTTGATTAGGAGGCTATCTGAAGTCACTGTTTAGGCCAAATATGCATTCAATCAATTCTACGGTGCTGCCAATATTCTCAAATGTATGGAACATCCTTTATACATTGATCGACACCGAACACTTTTCCTTTGACAATATCAAAGTAGTGTGTTCTACACTGACTGGTCAATAAAATAGAAAAAAAGATGGCATACAAACAAAATCGGCTAGAAATTGAGGACAAATTGAGAAGGATCCAGATTTTCTATGAGAGTATATTACTTACTTACTTGGGTACTTGAATGGTCCGTCCTCACTGGTTGTGCGGGCTCCATCATAATTTCAACTTTTTTCAGAGTTTTGCTGGTTTAGCCATTGTATGAGAGTATATTATATATGGTTATTGCAAATGATACGGAGAAAATGAGAATAGGGATAGGACATACCGCAAATGTGAATAGCATCAAAGCGATGACTATTGCTGAGTGTCGACCAGTCCACGATATCATGAGAAGAGCATTAAACCTCCGAAGACCCGAAGAACTGGATCAGCTATCCGCTCTACAACACGCCGCTTACGCTCCCAGTTCAGTGTACTCTTTCTGTTGTCCGAACTTCATAAAGTCGTCACCCGTTCTGAAAAATTATCTCATCCAGACACCGTTTAGTGCCATCATAAGTAGATGTCATGGAATTTAGGAAGAGAATAGTTTCCTCAACTTCAACTTTTTCTGACCTATTTTATTCTTGCATCTCATCGTTTTGAGACATCTTTCTCGTACTATACCTATTGTGTTCCACTGGAATAGTACATTAGGACGTAATGTACTCAAAGTATGGACTGACTAAAGGCTAAAATAAGTTGGCAACTAAGCTAACTTTAAGGAATTCGTTTTCGATGCTTGGTTATGCGGCGTTCTGGTGGTCTGTAGCAAAAGCTTTACAATTTCCTGCTTGTTTTAGCTTGGTCATGGCCAGAGTAGGATAATATTTATGTATTTATTTATTCGTCAGCACCTTTAGAAGTCTCAGTTCCCTAATACTTTAACGGCTGGTCTTCACAGAGGGTGCGGAATCCAGCGTAATCTTCATTTAACTGGTATGTCTCTCATTCATTTGTAGCACCGAAACGACTGAGCGATGACTATCGTGAGACGTCCTCACAACGTCTCTCAACTCGGCTCCCTTGATCTCTCGAAATGGGTTTAACACTTTGTGGCTAAGAGTTTTTCTCGGCTATGACGATTCTTGGCGTTGATTTAAGTTTACACGAGTTTCCAGATGAAGATATGGATCTCCTTCCAAACATTGCTGACTACGAGGGGAGATGAAGTTCTTGTTATAAATTAGATTATTGTAAGTTTTGTATTCCAAAAATCTAAGAAGACCAACTCATTGCGGTTGTTTGGCAGACAAGTAAGGGATGCACTTAGTATGCACTGAACTAAGCAGCGAACTAGAACCGAATGGTCATTATCATGCTATAAAGTTTGTGTAGTTAGCACTTAGGGGTCTGACTTGAATTTATTTCCATTCACACCGTGCAAAAAATAAATGCTGCTGTCAAATTTAAACCCCCATATCTTAACTCATTACGGACTTTATTAATTGAACCAACAAATGTTCGAATCTATAATTCTTTTCCTAGCAGATAGAAGCTGTCTTTCTTCGTAATAATGAAACACTAATTTTCTAGAGCCCAGTAAACGTACTTTGTGCACTTTTTTCTCGTCTACGCTCCTTAACAAGCAGTATCTCGTCCATTACAACCTAACGGCCTTTCCAAATGCGTTGTTGATGTTTACCGCTGCTCCAATTTCATCTTGAATTTTGAAAATTTAAATTTCGCTCTTATTTTTCGAATTTCTAGATCTTACAGCTTTAAAAAGCAAGTGACGGTTGCAATGAATTATAAAAGGATAAACAATAATGTTCCCAGAGTTCATCAAACTGCGAAGGATGCGCTATCTATCCGACTTCATCAACCATCGATGGATATGATTGAATCCATATTTGGCTTCAGGAATGACTTTCAGTGGCCTAGTCATGTATAATATTGGTGCTGCTATCTTCATAGACAAGTCTGGCACCAATTTACCGACCCTAGATGCATGGAGAGCATAGTGAGTCCGGAGCGCGCTACAGAAACAACGATTAGGTGTAGATTGTAAACCACCTCTAACCACTTCGTCACACGGTCCTACTTAAAAAACTATGCCTACGCTCATACAGATAGAAAAAATTCTCTTCTATAGGCCGATTACGGAATCAATCCCCAAGTACTCCACTTGGCGACAAATTATCAGCAGTTTGCGGAAAACTTCTTTCGGACTCGAAGGCTTGAACACTTTTTGACGTTCTCCTAAGCACATTTGATAGCTCTCATATGAATTCCTAACCAAAAATTTGGCTCGCTAATTTTTTGATTGTGTAAAACCAACACTTAAAGGTAAAGAAGTAAATAACGTTGTGGTTTGAATTGATACCCATCTAAATACTTAGGTGACCCTTCCTTACATCTGAGGTAGAACGTACCAATCCTTCCACTTGCTTCATTGCCGTGCTTGGTGCAGCAGTACGGTTTCTATTTGACGATGTGCAGCTATATAGGGAAATTATCTGGATCTGTGGGATAATTCTCCGAACGTAACGTCGACTAAACGATAGTAACGCGTCGGCTATGTTTTTCCTACGGCAGCTTGTTCTTTGATTACTAGCAAACTATTGTTATGTGACATTGTGATACACATCGCTTGAAGGACATTTCATCGAAAAGGAAATGTTACACATTTGTGTTTGAGTTGAATGTATTTATACCGTTAGGGAGAAAGAGAGCATGAAGCTGTTTTCCTCCATTATGAAACATCAACACTTACTTGTAACACTCATAATAGTGTTATTCCTTAGTAAGTTACTGCTCTATGGAATACATCCTTGGGATGGAATAACCCAGTGTATTTCAGGTATGGACAGTATCGACTGCAAGAAATCAATGGAAACAAACAATTATGGCAATCATCAGCGGTACGATTTCATGGTACAAAAAGCTTATATTCGGGAAATGACTTTAGAAATGGACTTGGAACTAAGCTCCTTCTTAAAAGTTTCTAGCTTTCAACTTTTTTTGTTAGATGAACCTTTTACATTTCAGGTTTGGTAGGAGAACTTCTTTCAATAAACACGGTGGGTAAACTTGTTTTCTCTACAACCATGAAGAGACTACGAAAGGGAGTTTATGTCTCTCTCTATGATCTTGCGAACTCACTTTTCTGAGTTGGCGGCAGACTGTTATCACTTGTTCTTGTGATTCAGTAGTTGACGCTTCGACGGCTTCAGCATCTTCGGAACCTGGAAGCATTACATAGCCGTATTTTCATTCTTCGGCAATTATCTTTCAACCTTAATAAGATCCTTTTGTGTTTTTATTTGGTTTGTAAATTAGATTCCTATTGTCCTATTGAGATTAAGGAATGTTGACAAAGTAATAAAAAATGAGGCTATATAATACTTTTTAGGCTCTGAAGAAGGGAGTCATTGAGATGTCAGCCATTGGATTTCAAAATAAATGATAAGAGTAATTGTGTGGTGAATAGCACATGGTCGCCCGAAAAGGGTGGTCGTAGGTTCGAAGCCCAACTAAGGTCCAGAGTTTTGCTCATATCTCAGCATCTTTGTGGTTGTATTTCACATCACACCGTTCCATGGAAAACAGTCGGCAGCAAATAAAAAATTGGAACACAAGTGGTAGCGCGAAAAAAGGAGGCTTCGTATGATCGTATGAGTTTACTAACGTTGAGGCTAATCAGGAGTAATTCTTTTTAAATTATGTCTTCCAATATTGAAAAGAGTTCTAGCAGAAATCAACACCATGTACGCCAAGGTCATAACGTTTACTGCCTGAAGTTTTTCTGTGCAAAATAAAGTTATGGATGTACCCTATATTATGTATTGTTATAGTGATATCATAGATATGAAGTTATGGATAGGATATATATATATATATATATATATATATATATATATACATATAGGAATACAAGGAAGGTTTAAAAAGATGTCCAAATATGTACCAGAGTTTAGGAGAGAGTCATAAATTAAACCACGGCTACAATAATGAGGACTTCCATGGAGGTGGTGGACAGGTGCATGGTCGGGGACATAAGCATGGAGAAGGACATGGACGTGTGAAATAAGTTATTACTTGGACTAATGTTAATAAATAGTATAATAATGGGACAATAATGTGTTAAGAAGTGTATATATAAAGCAATTGTGCACGACGCATCCTTCATGCATTGGTCAACGACGAGAGCTCTATCTTTTTATCCTTTAGCACATCGCCAATAGAAATAGTTAAAATCTTTCACATGCAAAGTCGTCAAGGATTCCAGTGTGCAGGAAATTGGTGATGTTCCGCACGTCCTTAGGAACGTCTTATTGAAAATTGTGTTGTCTTTTTTCGTTTGGAAAATGAAAATCACCAGGCATAGAAAAAATGTGAAACATTTTAACACCAGATAACTATTCCCCCAAATAGTCCCTATCTTCTATATTAGCGTATGTTTCCTTTTCACCTGTAACTATCTTATATCTATCTTTGCATCTTCTCTAAATTGTCTCTTAGCGACCATCTCATGCAGTTGCCTCGCACCCGGCTGGAAAGGGATTCTGTAACATCTTTGCACAAATCGCTCTTCTTTGTCCGATAGTTCAGGCAGTGAATGAGCAGCTGTCAGCTGAATGTACTTTCCAGCACCTGCCGTTCCAATGAACTTTCCGTAGGAGCAGCTGCGCCCTTTCACATGTAGCTGTATCAGATTGTTCTAGTTGAAAAAAACCTTTAGAACCTCTCTCCAGACGCTGTCTCTGGTTCCCTCTGGCAAAACTCCACCCATTATAGAAGGATTATAAGCAGCCCATCAGTTAGCTTTCTTCGTGTTCGGAGAGTGTTCGGGGTTCCCAGGATCGACTTTCTATTAACCTCGACATTGGAATATGAATGCGTCGTTTTCTTGTTCAGCAATCGCGAGGTTGTTAAACAGCATACATTTACTTCCATAGAAAAACACAATACAATACAACAGCAGCTGACGTTTCGGCAGTATCGCCTTCTTCAGAGCCTGGAAGGGTATACTGACATACAATTTACTAGGCCAAACGCTTCAATGACACTTACAAAAAGACGAAAAAACTCTATGGTAATTACATGGTCAACAGCTTCTCGAAAAAACTCACCGCTTTTTTTTACGTGCCTTCCCATGAGGAAGATTAGAACAGCTGATTATGGTCGCATAAGGTTGATGACTGCACCATCCCACATCAGAAATTGATGCGAACATACGGGGTCAGGTCGCGTATGACCTCTGGGCATTCGTCCCTGCTATTCATTGTAGGGGTTTTTGGCATTTATCCAAAAAAGCCTCAAGAAGTTTTCGCGCTGGTGTTCTAGTCTCCTGCGCAAGGATATTGACTTTTACTTCAAAATCGTCCCCGCTGTGCTTTTGTATCCTATGCGTGCCTAGTGGGGGTACTTTGTCTTAGTTTTCGTTTGCCATCTAGGTGTTCTTTTATACGGATACACAAAGGCCTGCCCGTTTCGCCAATATATTCATCTCCGCAATTATTACAAGAGATCAGGTATATCGTACCTGAGCTCATGCAATCACCGTCCCTGCCATAAGGGCAGATTACGCAATAAAAAAAGCGGTGAGTTTTTTTCGAGAAGCTGTTGACCATGTAATTACCATAGAGTTTTTTCGTCTTGTTGTAAGTGTCATTGAAGCGTTTGGCCTAGTAAATTGTATGATCAGTATACCCTTCCAGGCTCTGAAGAAGGCGATACTGCCGAAACGTCAGCTACTGTTGTATTGTACTGTGTTTTTTCTATGGAAGTAAATGTATGCTGTTTAACAACCTCGCGATTGCTGAACAAGAAAACGACGCTTTCATATTCCAATGCCGAGGTTAATAGAAAGTCGATCCTGGGAACTGTTACAAGATGTACCAGCAAAATACTTTCGACTTGTGAAGGAAGCGTTGTCACTAAGACAAAAGATTGTCTTAGCTAGACAGCAAATCAACTTTCTCCGCCGCTGCTTTCAACATCGAGTCGTGCCAAAGTTTATAAAAAAGAAAGCGACTTCACGAGATATGCGGTCTACCAGAGGACAGCCAACAAGTACGAGGCATCGAAATGGAACTGCTTCGAGCTGCACTACGAAGCAAGCAGAACGAGATGTTTGCCAGAATGAAGAAGTGTGCGACGAAGGAACATTTTTTGTGCTTTGTATTTGGAGGATCGCCTTTGGACGAGAATAGTTGGTGGGTCAATATTGATATGCGATTTTATTAGGTCTAATGCCAAAATAACCTTACAACGAAAATTCGAAAATCTTTTGGGTAATTCACATGTCTCAGCTTCAAGAAAATTCTACCGCAAACAAATTCTTCACGGTTCTGATAATAGTCAAAATAGGGTTGATAATGCACCAGTAAAATCTAGGGTCACCGTGATTGGGGGGCATAACAATACCTGAGAGTACGCGCTCGCTATTAGAATTGGGCCCAAGCTTTGCACCATCACAGCCCATTTCTAAAACGACCCTGCGTAGGATAGCATGTAACCTTTATGAGCTTCAAGATCGACTCCGCTATCAGGCCAAGCAAGAAACATCAAACAGAGATAAAAATCAAGAGGCGGCGTCACTACCACCATCTCCTTTCCCAAAGACGTTTTTTAGACAGCAGGACCCTAACGATGGAGTTGACATAAAATTCCGCATGTTTTCGGACGGCGTTCTCAAGACCCTTAATCACTACCGCGATAGAAAGTTTATCTCTAACCTTACAGCCGCACAAAAAATGTGGCATGCGGGAAATTAGAGAATTAATAAACTCAAAAACAATAAGATTGTCTGTTAGTGATAAGGGGGGAGAGTTCGTAGTTATTCCTCGCCAGCTGGATGTTGAGATAACAGAGGAACATCTTAGTGATGCTACCCTCTATCGCCCATCCTCTGAAAAGGAATACAAAAGTCAATACCGAAAGCTAAACAATCAATGGGTCAGTGTGGCAAAGGCTGCAGGTTTAAAACCATCGGTTATTTCGCACTTTAAAATCGATACACCAACATGTCCCGTCCTATACCTACTTATTAAAACACATAAGTTGGTATCACCTGATGATCTTGCGTCAACCAATCCGTCATCATTTAAGGTTAGACCCATCATCAGCTGTGTAGACGGGCCAACGGATGGAATAACCTGGTTTTTAAGCCTAATACTTACCCAGTTGCTTAACCATATTCCAGCTCACCTCACAAACACCCAAATGTTCCTAGAACGTCTACGTAACGCGTCTCCTAATAACGCGTACGTGATGGAGTCCTTCGACGTTACTGCGTTGTACACCAACGTATCGAATGACTCCGCAATGCAAGCCATCTTCGAACTTCTTGTTAAACATGAAGGAAGAATAAATATGCATGGCTTGTCCATTCAGCAGCTAATGGCTCTCCTAAAGGAGTGCCTAAACTGCTCGATTTTCAGATGGTCTGGGAAATATTTCGCGCAAATAAGGGGGTTGGCTATGGGACAGCGACTGGCACCAAGCCTTGCCATTGTGTTTATGTCTAAGATAGAAGCCCCTGCTCTCGATCTCCGGCCACTACTCTACTGCAGATATGTAGATGATTGTTTTGTCATCTTCTCTACGCAGGAGGAGATGGACAAATGCTTTGAATTATTGAACGAGCAGTCTGAGTACATTAAGTTCACCCGGGAGAAACCGAGAAAAGACTGGCTTCCGTTTTTAAACGTCCAAATAAGCCTATCAAGTAGCGGTTACCTGACAAAGTGGTACCGAAAGCCAAGTAACAAGAACATCCTCGTTCACTTCCTTTCTTCCCACCCTTCACACACAAAGAGGGCGATTGTGAGAAACATGTTTCGAACAGCCACCTCTGTGTGCACAACCAGGGAACTAAAGGAAGAATCGCGCGACTTGGCTCGGCAAATAGCCATCTCCAATGGCTACGAAATAGTAACCCCACGAGATAAGTTTAGAAGGAGAGCGACGCGCCCAATCGAAACACTTGGCCCAAAAAAAGAAAGTCCCGTTTATGCTGCCCTTTATTAGCGATGAAGTAAGCGTAGCGATTAAACGATGCTTAAGAAGGGCAGGTCTAGAGGAATCGGTAGCGATAGTTGAAATACCACCGGCTACTCTACGTCGTCAGTTAGTTCGTAACCGCCCTGTATGACCGTCTATGCGAAACAACAAATTGCGTAATCTGCCCTTATGGCAGGGACGGTGATTGCATGAGCTCAGGTACGATATACCTGATCTCTTGTAATAATTGCGGAGATGAATATATTGGCGAAACGGGCAGGCCTTTGTGTATCCGTATAAAAGAACACCTAGATGGCAAACGAAAACTAAGACAAAGTACCCCACTAGGCACGCATAGGATACAAAAGCACAGCGGGGACGATTTTGAAGTAAAAGTCAATATCCTTGCGCAGGAGACTAGAACACCAGCGCGAAAACTTCTTGAGGCTTTTTGGATAAATGCCATAAAACCCCACAATGAATAGCAGGGAATGAATGCCCAGAGGTCATACGCGACCTGACCCCGTATGTTCGCATCAGTTTCTGATGTGGGATGGTGCAGTCATCAACCTTATGCGACCATAATCAGCTGTTCTAATGTTCCTCATGGGAAGGCACGTAAAAAAGCGGTGAGTTTTTTTCGACAAGCTGTTGACCACGTAATTACCATGGAGTTTTTCGTCTTTTTGTAAGTGTCATTGAAGCGTTTGGCCTAGTAAATTGTATGTCAGTATACCCTTGCAGGCTCTGAAGAAGGCGATACTGCCGAAACGTCAGCTACTGTTGTATTGTATTGTTTTTTCTATGGAAGTAAATGTATGCTGTTTAACAACCTCGCGATTGCTGAACAAGAAAACGAAGTGTTCGGGGTGTTCGTCCAGTGTTATCCAGTTCGTTCATCTCGTCCATATACTTCGCTCTACTGTTATTTTTGTTATTGCTACCATAATCATAAAGTTGAGTAACCCAGTGTCTCAAGCCGTTCGACTCAGCGACTTACACACAAAGACCCGCGTGGCAGCTACGAGGACCATTATTCCCAACGACTTGGTTATTCATATAAAGTTACGAGCTCAACGCCACAACAAACACCTTTGCGACGAAGCTAGGTTTTCGACAAATGACGATAATTTCCCGATCAGTAAAAGTATCTCATGAATTCAGAACTTCATAGATTCATAGAAGAGAGTTCACTGTAATATACTAACCTTATAGTTTAGAACCAATATTTTCAAAAAATTTGAAAGAGTAGTATAGAAATTTTAAAATTTGAGACAGAGGAGTGACAGCTGCAGCTATAAACGAACGATTCATTGGGGAGCATCACTGTATAATGCTAGATAGAGTGTTGTTTATCCATTTCCTTTCATATGCGAAAGATGAGCCTCGAAGGAATAAAATGGAAGAATTCATCGTATCCGAAGAATCAGAATTTCATCGTATTAAGACAAGAGCGCTACTCTGCTCTTCAGACAAACATTCCTAAATTCTAACCTCTTCTATGTCAGTTGATATAATTCACTGTGAGCTGAGTCATGTCCATTTAAATTTGGAAGCGGCTACCATTTTCAAATCCTATAACACCCATTTAGGTCGTATTACCACTTAAGGGTTAAAAAAATCTCAGGTTAATTACCCATGGTTCGGTTTTTTCTAAAAGATTTCAAAGGTCGAATGAGATAATGGCTCTTCTGACAAATCCACCAATGTACTAGTTAGAACACTTTGCTTCAGATTTTCTGGACTTTTTCCTGGCGACGTTTAAGAGCTCGATGTCCTTCTTAGTTATAGCTCACGGAACAGTTCTTGGAAAGCTTCCTGATTGCTCTTTCCCCAGTTCTACACCGCCTGCCTCATCATGGCCGGTGCATTTCGCTGAATGTTGAACTGTTGTAGCTGGGGTCTCTCAGTAGAGTTTCCAAGCTGAGGGTAGTTCGACATTTCCTTCGAGACCTCAGATAACTGCGAAACTATATGAACATCCTGTGAGTAATCCGTAGCTAAATTACTTCCTAGAACAGCAAGGAAAGGAATCATAGAAAGGCATCGAAATGCAATATCTTTTAGTGTCCATCGGGTAAGAGGCGCTGATTAAGCAGTTCTCATACGCTCTACGAGGATGAACGGAGTTTACTCGTACTCAGTTATTAACGATGTCACAAGCAATGTAGACGATTTCTTGTTGTAAAATCCTTGTCACAAGCATGAAAGCCTGCTTTCCCATAGTTGTAATATCACGTGTGCAGGCAAGACGGTTTGTTCTATTTGGATTTCCTGCTTTATAAACTTCGTCGTTCGACTATTACAAACGTACTTCACCTCTGTTTATGATTCCGGTTCTTATACGCGACTATTAATGAAAGGCTAGTTCGATTAGGATGCAAAGACACTATCTCGATCCTCGTCCCAGCGCTCTCCTCGAATCCACGTGGAGAGCCTCAGCCCGACTACTTATAAGATAGCAGGGAGAATGGACTCAACCAGCATTCTATGACATTCATAAAAAGTCAAAATTCTCCAGCAGGAGCCGAAACAACACGTTGAAAGTTCGAAGACCACTGTGGGTGTTGAAGGCGAAGAAAACGAATTGAATGCGAGAAGTGCTGTGATCCGCACAGTAGATATGATGGTGGGTCATGTAAAATAAAGAACAATAAAAACAATTAATGAATTGCTGCAGCGCATCCCAACGTCTTGCAGGAGAAGTAGGAGCAAAAGATTCCCTACTGAAATCGTTATCACGTTAGTTAGCACCTCCAGTATACCGTATTCTACAGACATGGTTACTACGCCAGATCTTACGGGTCAACATAGAAAGAACGTCCAGTTTTCCAAAGAAATTGTGAATTTCGTGATAACTGTAAAACAAAAAACCAGGGTGTAAGTTGCTGCCATATACGCGATGCAGTAGTTATGGTTTTCAATGCATTCTCGGTTTTGACAGATAACTCTACCGCAGGAACACAATACTTTATACTGCAGAATGGGAACAATAAAGCAGGATTTGATAGGTAGTCCTAGTAAAAAGAGCAATAATATTTAGCTTATAACTTGTCAAAGAAAGAATACGTATTGATTTGTCATAGAGAGGTTAAAGGAAAGTTGGTCTTGAAATATTATTACGCTTTGAATGATACCAACTTCTGCAGGATGGATTGTCCGGCAAAAACAAGCGGTTATCACAATTACCACAGTTATCACGGGACAATCATCGCTATCGATAAGAAGAACCATCCTGTATAAAAGGGCAGCGCAGAGTGAGAATGGCTCATTCGAAAGAGATGCTCCACTGAGTAAGACCCGACTCGATGTGCGACGAAGACGCCACCTCGAGAACATGAACAACTGTGGACCATCAACTCCGGATCATTGGCTTTGATGAAGACGATACCGTAGAAACGTTAGCCGAAAATAAACATCATTTATCAACCTCGTGTGAGCTTATCAAAGAAAAAAAATACATAGTGGTCCCAGCATTTTTTCTTCACTTATACGACATCTCCTGGCCACCAGCTACATAAACAACCACAAGTGAATGAAGCGAAAAGAAAAAGCTATGATGAGGTTTACACGCCACTTGTAGAGGACTTTTCTAAGTATCCAAGTATGCGGTAATCTTTTACAACAGGCGTAAATTGCAAACAATTCACCAGGCACAGAATTCCTGATTTCGAACTATTGAATTTCATAGCTAAGCCAATAGTTGACTACACACCAAAACAACTATGACACTCTTATTTTGTTTTTCATTTCACACGACTCGTCTTTCACGTCTACTCTGCGGATCGCAGCAGTTCTCGCATTCGAGTGGCTTCCTCGCATCCATCATCCACGAAGGACTTCAAGCTTTTACTTGTGGGATTGGCTGCTGTTTGAGGATCTCCCATTCGTCATGAATGTCGTTGAATGCTAGTCGAGACCATTCTCCCCCGAGCTCTAAGATACCCTAGTGGGTTCTCAGTTGAACTACAAAAAGTGGAACTTTCCTAGACAAATGGAGCATCAAGTTTCCGACCCCGTAGGGATCACGAGACTTGGTGTGTCCTGGATCGAATCGAACCAGTACTGCTCTTGTAGTAATCGGCATCACAACCGGTGCACTTCTTATCCCCTAACTGTCACTGTTGCTTTATCGAGGCAAAAACTCATTTAAACCCTATGAGGTGTACTTCGATATACAAGTAACCTTATCAAAATAACTTATGTTTGAAGAAGTCAGAAGGTATACCACCAGTTGAGAATGTCTTACACATGAATGCAAGCTAGGCTTGTCAAGCGTGTTTTCCTCGCTCTTGCATCACGAATAATATCAATAATTCGCTGTTTTCTCGATGGGCACACACGGTGTTGCTATTTACCTCTTATTCAGTAAAAAAAATTGGCGTTTCGGAACATTTCGCCAACCTCAGAGAATGGAAAGGTCAAGTTGACTACCTGACTGTTGGCAAGGAATATCGTTCCCTTGTGTAGCATACCGGTGCCGAAGGTCGAGCATCGGTTTCAGAGGAGTTTCTATCGTAGGCTTGACATGCCATGTATCCATGTGCTAACAACTCTTCCAGCAATCCTTTTTTTCTCATCTGATCATCAACGGGGCATGTAGAGCAGTGCTTAGAAGTGATCTACAGTACACACTAGATCGTCTTTTTTGTTTCGATTTCTCGTCCCATTATCACCAAGGTCTTCATCTCTTCGGGAACGGCAAATTGGTACTAGGCTTTTCTCTGAGAATATAACAACAATGACCTGAAACATCGCTGCTACACCGCAAGTCATTATGCAGGCCAGATATGTAGTCAGCCACCTCTACAATGCAACGATGCCGATCAATGCTGGAGGCTTTGCTCTTTTCCTTATCTATCAAATATCTTATCCTTCTGATTTTCAACATACTGGCCTATGCGGAAACATCTCAGTAAATGGATCTTAGAATCATCTCCCTTAGTTGTGTGACTTCACACAAGCAAACTTACGTGCAAGTATATGAAGAACGCAATGTTCACTTTTTACCTAGTGCCTAATGTTGTTTTTTCAGGACAGGTTATGTATGATATGAAAATAATGATGCTGAGATATTTGCAAAACTTGGACACCAGGCCGGATCAAACTCGAGATTGCCCTTCCCGCGAGCTCACGTGTTACCCACTGCACCACTGAGGCCCCTGTCATAGCTTTCTCTCAAATGTCTTTTTGCAAATATCTTAGCACTATAGCAATATGAGCATAATAAGCGTGTGCTCTTAATCCATTAATACTTTTTAGAAGCTACACCTCTCTTCCTACATACGCGCTCTAATTCAATGTACTAAGGACCCTTTAAATGAGATGAGGTGGCTTCTTCATGAGTATTTGCACGAGCGGTGCTTTCCTCATAGTTTAAGCTTTTACCGATTTAAGGACTGGAACACAAGTTGTTTACACAGGTTTCTTTCCTGTGGTTCGCTTTTTTGTGAAACATTTCGTCTTGTTCTGTATAACTTTACGAGAAATTGCGTGGTTCGTTTACTCTTATGGAGTTTGCAAATACGTAAGTGGTGGCAACGTCCTTCATTCCAAGACTAAGTCGATGTAGTCCTGTTGCCATAACTCTGGACACAATGGACTTAAGTCGAGTTCGGTTCGTCCACCGATTTCTGTCCTTCTACTTGCAGAAGCGAATGCATATAAACCTATGTTGTCTGGTAACTGTATAGCTTCATCGACAATATTTTCATCTCAATCCATGCACTTATGACTGCGTTATAACTACGTACATGGTATTTACATGAGTACCCGTTTCTACAGGTGGATGGAATACTTGGATTGGCCGTCCTCAATGATTGTGTGGGCCCTAGCATAATCTCCATTTCTCGGAGTTTTGCTGGTTCAGCCACTGTGGTTCCCTGGAGTCCCGAGGTCAGACTAGCCAAAGTCTGCTCCATGTATTCACCACCACGGGCAGTCGCAGCCCTCGTGGATCAGAGAGAGATTTGCCACCGTATGATTAGTTTGATACCAGGGCAGTGGTGGATCCTGGTATTCGTTTACTCTTAGCTAGCTTTCTGATGGAAAAGCGCGACTCCTCATCAATTTGGGAGACCCTGCTGGGGAAGAATCTCTCTGATGTACATCGCAGCCCAACAACCAGGAGCGCTTCCTAGCCATGATGAGGCGGTAAACAGTTGGCAGGTGTTGCAAATACGGAAGCCTTAATCCAACATTCCCTTACTTTGATACTGTTGTTTCGTCCAGTAGTGTTTATCTGAGTAAAGCTTTCTTATTTGCTTAGTATTTCGTCTTTGCTTTTTAGTTCGGATGTGGTTTGAGCAGTTCTACTCCGGAGTCATAACAATCGCTTTTGTGGCCGGTGCTCTCTATATGAGTTATCCGTTTAACATATGGGACGTTGGTCGACCATATAGGAGGGACTACTGCACGCCAGCAAGGTACGTCGCACTTTAAAATGATTTCATCTTCTTTTTCTTTATGCTTTTCGTCTCTAACTTCAAACTACTCAATGCTTGTTTTTCAAGTACACTGTTGTCGTTGAGTGCTAGAAGTGGTGTAACTTTGTTGCAGTCTCCATGATAACACGATGTGGTAAACATTTCGCACAGTTTTTAACAACGTTAAAAAAACGGCAGAAAATTTATCCCTGTACTCCCTTTTTGTCGTGCGTGTAACGCAGTGATCAGGTTGCCCATGCAACACACATGGGATCAATCCCCTCTCTTCAGGGTCACCAATCCTTCCATCCCTCCAGGGTCGGCAAGTTGGTACCAGACTTGTCTGGGAGGATTGCAGCACAGGCTTGATACATTGGTGGATCACCACGAGTCATTGTAAAGGCAAAATATGCACTCAGTCACCTCCAGTGGTGCTTAATGAAGTCGAATGCTTGGCGCATCCCTCAGGGAATTAATCAACGCCGAGAGCTTTATCCGTTTTTTGTTTACGAAATCCTGCGCAATGTGTTCTTCGTTCTGCACAACTCTTATTGATTTAACACCATTAGAAATGTGCTTGAGAAATTCAAGCTGTAGAAGGAAAGACGTTGAATGTTAGGGGTATTTATTTTAATATTGTAGTATTTTTTAATTAACTTTTACTATTTGTTTGATACCTTCAAGCTAGCTTTCTTGTGTTCGATCATCAGAAGTGAATACCTGTTATCTGTTGGTAGCCAGTCAACAGAGAGTGAATGACAATTGTCAGTTTGCCTAATGGTATGCCTACTCACTATCCTCGACAGAATTCTCAAGCACCAGCTCGCAAACTTCTTGAGACGGAAGTAAACGTATGCTGTATAACAACTTCGCGATTGCTAACAAAGAAAACGACGCATTTATAGCTCGGTGTCGAGGTTGGTAGAAAGTCGATCTTGGGAACTGGAATGCCTAGTTTTTATCGCTAAGCCCTTCTCACTTTAAGTCTTTCATCTTACGTTATTCTTCACTAACTTTGGTTCTAAGTATCACCAATATCACCTGCTCCCCGCTGGTCGTCGTGTGACTAAAGCGAGCGCCAGTAATTCTTCCGTTTCTCCCTGTGGCATGCAATACTAGCTCAGTGGGTTCTGTTGGTTCAAGGTATCACCTGTATCACCTGCTGACCGTTGATCGTCGAGTGACTCGAGCGGGCGGCAGTAAATCTTCCATTTTTCCCTGTCGCGTGCAAGACTAGCCCAGTGGGGGTCTGCTCGCTCTAGGGACTCGTCGCTCATTATATCTTCCTTCTAGGCCCTTCGTGAAGAATTCTGACCATCGGGTCGGTGATCTTCCTGCATTACGCTTGACATCCCGAGGAATCCAGTCACTAACGGCTCTTGTCCATCGGTTGTCATTCATACGCATTACGTTCCGGCCCACCTTATCTTCGTCTGTTTGGCGTGCAGAACGGTATCTTTGATTCCTGATCGTTGATGCAGGTCGGAGCTGCCGATCCCATTCCTTGCTTGTGTGAAATGGGTTACTTCTAGCATCGTCCTTTCGACTGCGCGTTCGATAACGCTGAGTGATACTTCATCCTGCTTACGCAGCGACCAGGTTTCTGACGCATACGTTAGGACAGGAGGTATCGTTGAGTCGAAAAGGTGGGCACGAAGTCGGATGTTCTTTGTTCTCTTCACTACATCCTCGATGCTCTTGAAAGCACACCACGCCGCTCGTTTCTTTCTGCTCAACTCGAGCGAAGTCGTTCAGCATGTTGATTTGCCGACCTAAATAGACATAATTGGAGCATTCGGAGATATTCGTTCCATTGAGAGCGAATGGGGCATACGAAACCAATCCGTTCCTCATGAACATCGTTTTTTATGAGGTTTAGTCGACGAGCAATCTTTCCACAGGCTTTATCAAAGTCGGCAAGCATACGTTCCACTTGGCTAATGTTTGGTGTTATAAGGACGACGTCAACAGCAAAGCGAAGATGGTGTAACTGCCGACCATCGTTTTTCACTCCCATATTATCCCATTCCAATGTTCGCATGACGTTCTGGAGGGTGGTGGTAAATAATTTTTTTCGAGATGCTATCGCCTTTTTTGACGTCAATGTTAATATCGTTGTAGAATGGTGAAATGTTGGTTGTGAAATTTTTGTACAGCTCGCGAAGAATCTTTATGTACTGAGTAGGGACCCCTTGACCGTCAAGGGCTTCCATGACTGCTTCTATCTCAGTTGAATCGAAAGCCTTCTGTAAATCGTACTCTCGCAATACTTCAATGAGTCTTGTTATCGTGTGAATGTGATCCATCGTACTAAATCCTTTTCGAAACCCTGCTTGCTCTCATGGCTGCCCTTTGTCCAGTGTTTTGTCAATCCTGTTTAGGATGACGCGAGTGAAAAGTTTGTAGACGACAGGGCAGCAAGCAGATTAGGCGACAGTTGCCGATATCGTGTAGATGACCCTTCTTGGACATTAACACGGTCGTGCTGGTCTTCCGCCGAGTAGGGGACCTTGCATTCAGACAGGGTAACGTGTGAAGAACCGAGCCATTGTGTTTACAAGGACTGGCGGAACGTTCTTCAGGTGTCTTATCCTGTCCGAACCTGGTGCTGTTCGATTTTTTCACCGACGAAATGGCATGTCGGATTTCGGAAGGGAGAACCGGTGGTACAACATATCCTTCCTCCTTTATTTCATATGACGGTAGGTGGATGTGGCTATCGAGATCTGAGTACTATTCATGAATGATTTTCTCCATTGCCTTTCTGGACGCTGTAACTGTTCCGTGTGGGCATCGGAGTGCAATCGTCTTGGTCTTGTAATTGGCGAAGCTTCGGTGGGCTTTGCGAATGCTTTTTCCCAGCCTCTGCATCTTCGACCATTACTGGTGCTCTTCTTTCTCTAAGATCTTCTTTCATCGCCTGTCTGCATTGTTTTGCAAGTTCGGACGTTAGTTCACAGTTGCTTGCAGCTCGTGCGATTCCACGCTGGCGTATCAGCTCGAGTGTTTCTGGAGACAGACGTCTCTTGGTGACTTTCGAACTCTCAGCTTTCATATCGCTAACGTGAAGATGTTGAATGAGCCGATTGTATTCTTTATCGATGTTGTCGACAACGGCATCTTCCCAATAGCCGACTAATGAATTGAATAAGTCCCAGTTTACGGTGGTTCTGGGACTTCGGTTTTTGACCGATTTTTTCTTTTCTTTTTTTCTTTTTTCTCCTTTTCGCGAGAAATAGGATCTTGCATGAGGGAAACGGTGGTCTGATCTCATGTAGCATTTTGGGACAACAGCGACTTCGGTTGGGCAAAACCTTCTATTTACTGTGATGTGGTCTATTTCGTTATGGTACTTTCCATTGGGAGACTCCCACGTCCAGCGCTGAGGGTGGGGCTTCTGGAATTGTGAGTTACCATGTCTTGCTCGCCATGATAAACTCGGATAGCCGCCCACCCTGTTCGTTCCATTCCAATCCGTGGGTCCCAATGTGACGTTCTTCAGACGTTCTTCTTGGTCCAATCTTGGCGTTGAAATCTCCAATGATGACCTTTAAGAACGTGTGGTCTTCTCCGTAGAACTTCGCCAAGTCCATGTAGAACGCTTCGACTTCTTCTTCGTCATAGTTTGAATCAGCGCGTAAATGACGAAGATTGTCAAAGCCGGTATCGATCCACACCTTTTTAATCGTCAACGTCCGATTCGGGTTGCTCGTGTTGACGACAACGCCGACCCCGCCGACTCCTCTACTGTCGCATGTTCAGAGGAACTGTTCTTCTCTGGTGTCATAGACGGCGTTGAATGGGTGGCGTCGCTCCTAGGTTGCATGAGCAAGTCTTCTATCGAGGACTCAGATGCAAGTGTACGTGCATTGTAGGTACAGATCGTCCTTAGGTCTAAGTAGGTTTCACATTTGCTTATAAGTTAGTTTGAAAGCCGTCTTGCTGTTTAAAGATCCAATTCGGGTTTATACTGTATAAATCTAAGTGAGTGATGATAAAAACACCTGTGTTAATGTTCTTTTTGTCTTATGGATAATAGTTTGAAGGCCTTATTAGCTCTACATGGTCTTTTCCTTCTTGAACGGTGTTTGCCTCCCTTTACCTTATTTTGAAAAAAAAATTGTGAGGAAATTGAAGTTATTATTAGGCATTCGAATATTTTATTTAGGATTCAATTGTCCAAGCGTGACCACAATCTGACTGGAAATCAATACGTGATCTCCGATCTGAATTCGATCAGTGATTGAACATAGTTTTTGCTGCTATAGGTTTGAGCTATTTGATGGCTGTTCTAGCGACGTATGGAACTCAGTCATTGTAAATTCATTTGGACTCTGTTCTTTTTAGAGTGTAGATTGGTAAATATTTAAGTTTTGCAGTGGCTTCACATTGTACAGTGATGGAGCACTTATCCGATATGGTTTTACTCTAGTTTAGAAGGTAGTTCAAAACAAGGTTTCGTATTCCAAAACCGGCCTTCCTTTAACCTCGGCCTGACTAATCAATATGTATTCTTTGTTTGGTAAGTTTACGAGGTTGATAAATAATTTTTACTAGGCTGACGTTTTTATGACTTCGCCTTCCTCGGGCTCGGATTATCGGCTCTGATGAAGACGAAGAAGTAGAAAATCAACCTCGTGTAACCTTATCAAACAAAGAATACAAGGTTTTGTATGACTGTTAGCCTTCACAAAATCAGGCGCACAAAATTAGCATAAAAAATAAAGAAAAAAAGACAGTCGAAACGAAGGACCCGCATGGTGTGGTGGTGAACGCGTTGCTTCCTGGAAAGGACAATAGCGCGTTCGTTCCCCACCGCAGACACCTGCGGTCCGCAGTTTTGCAAATATCTCAGCATCATCCTAGCTGTATTTCACATGATATCCTGCCGTTAAAAATTATAGTAGGAAGTAAATAAAAAGGTTAAGATTGTGACTTCACAAAATCGTCCGATGTAACCATTAACATTCTATGGTGCTTAAGGTATATACTGTTGACGCATATGCTGTCAGTCAGTTTGAGGTTCAGTTTCCCATGTTTCTGGTTTGGCTGTTCTATAAAAACCTTGTTTCAACTGCGAATCATTGTTACGTTATATTCTCCAGGCATTCTGGCAAAATGGCTTCATTGAAACATAAAAAAGGAGGTCAAATTTCGTACCTATATGTCTTTTAGCGGCTATAAAGTTTGTTATGGATTGAACCGTTCGAACGCTTTCCAGGTTACTTGATGTCTTTTTACCAATATAGACCGATGCATTGGTATTCGCTAATATATATGACAAGAAATGTTTTATTTTTGTTGGTTAAACGGAGTTTTATTTCGAAAACTTTACTTGAATACTTGGTTGGCAGGCATTCAAGAGTAGTGCAGACCCCAGCCCATTTTTTAATTCGTTTCCTAACCTCTCATTTATAGCAGTGGTTTGATTCGAGCGTAGTGGCGGGTGCGAGTCTCATACTGTTTTCTATAAAACCATAGCAGCTGCAAGTACAGCTGATTCGTTTTAGTTACGAACACGTTCAGGGAGCGTGTGGGTAGTTTTCCTGTGGTACGGCTACGTCCTCGTTGATTGCATTCTACAGTTATTTTCGTTCATCTATCGTCTATTCTTCTCATAATGTGATCGAGCCATCTCTCTTTCGCTGTCGATGTGTGTTCTCCTGGATTTTGAAAATGAGGTAGACTTCGAAGATCAGGGCTTCGAATTCCAGCTAGATGTTGTGTGTGCCGGTTATATTTCAGACAACGTCGTTCAAGCGCTGTGTGAGTTGTGCGCAGTGTTTCTCACGTGGTTGATGTATCAGCCCTCATCTTTGCTGCATAACAGAGCACTGGTAGGACTGCTGAGTTGAAAAGGTGAGCGCAGAGTTTCAGGTCGGTTAGTCGGTGGGTGCCTTCCTTGAGCGCCGCTGATGCGGCACAAGCTCCTCTCCTTCTGTGTAATTCCTCCTTCACGTTGTTCTCAATGTTCATTGAATGGCCAGGGTACACGTAAGAGATGGTCTTTGCAATCAAAGAATCATCCAGTTTGATCTGTTCGCCATCGTACAATGGTTTTTTTTCATGAACAGGGTCTTCTTCCGATTTATAGGCGCGTTCAGCATAGTGGTTAGAGGCGTCGCACAAAATACCCATGGGTTCGATCCCCTCCCCCCACCCCCCCATGCTCATCAAGACTTCCATCCCTCCGAGGTCGGCAAATTGGTGACAGACTTGTCTGGGAAGATAGCAGCACTAAAATGATACATCGATAGGCCACCGCGAGTCCGTGTATTGCCCAGATATCCATTCAGTCATCTCCAACGATGCTTAATGAAGTCGAATGCATGGCGTGGCCCTCAGAGGTTGATCAATGCCGGGAACATCATCCTTTGAGCTCTCTGATCACTGTCACTGCTTGCTGATACTTCATGAGAGGATGACGATGTTGTTGATGAAACCAAGATTTGATAGGAATTTTCTATCAATATCTATGCTCTTCTCGAGCTTGTAAATTACACTCCACAAGCATTTCGGCCCATTGTTACGAAGATCCCTTTGGTCATCTTTCCTGGGCAAGGTGATTGCGCGCGACATCCTTCACTGGTCTGGAATTTTTTTTTCTTTCGATAGGATCATAGGGGTTGCCAAAAGTACATGTAGATTATGGGTTCGAGCTCTGTGAAAGTTGGTGATGTTGTTATCGGGTCCTAGTGCTGTGCCTATCTTCATGCTTTCTAGCGCAAGTCGAACTTCAGACAGTAGAAGTAGAATCCCAGGCGGTTTTAACCAGTGGGAATTTTGGTATCCGACACGAGGGTTGTCGAGCGGAAAAGTTTGTTCCACAACTTCTCCGTTATCAGTTCAATATCGTGGTGGGAGATTTTTGTGATCCCATCTTCGTTCATCAGGGCTGACAGCGTAGTGTTATTCTCACTCAACTCCCGACAACATTTCATCAGACTATTTGTTTTTTGTGCTGCTTCTAACAGTTTCTTCTGCCCTTTACAGAGTTAGATATTCCTGTAAAACTCTTCTACAACCAGCATTTACTCCTAGCCGTGTTAGATGTGTTACAGTAGGATCAAGCTTCATTTCTTTCTTTTCTGGAGCAACTCTTTAGTTGTAATTAAGGTACGATCCGACCTACTTGTTTGAGGAACTGAGACGAAGTCGGCAAAACTTCCAAGTCCTTCGACAAGCAGCTCGTAATCTTCGGTCGAGTTTTCTTTAGTTTACCTGTCATGTTTGGATAGGATTTCGTTCAGATTTTCGCTATATACGGCTGGAATTTTTCTTATTGGTCCATGACAATTCTTTCCCAGTTTACGGCTGAATCGAATCCTCGCGCGATGAAGGCGGTGATCGGAACCAGTACAGAATGACGGGACTACCGATGTGTTAACTAGGCACCATCTTCTGTTTGTCAGAATGTGATCGATCTCCGCATAAGTCATGCCGTTGGGAGACTCCCATGTCCAGTGGCGACTTTATTTCCTCCGGAAAAAGAAGTTTCAACGGATGAGGCGTGCTCCACACAGGAATCCTGCCAGACGGTTTCCGTTGTCATTTCTTCTAATCCAAGTTTCCTGACACTATATTCGCTCCCGTTTGCCTTTCCTATTCTGGGGTCAAGTCTCCGACAACGAATTTATAATGCGACTTATCGTTGTAGATAACTTCCTCCAACTGATAGTAGATCGCATCTAATTCGTACTTATCAGCTGCATGGAATATTTAAGAAGTCGGAAACGGGGATCTGTTGGAATCTATTTTAGGAACATCACTTCTCTTAGCGTATGACATGAAGCTTGTTGTGTGGCCATTTTTGCTTACTTGGATACTTGGATGGCCCATCCTCACTGGTTGTGCAGGTCCCAGCAAAATTTCCACTTTTCCAAGTTTTGCTAATTTAGCCATTGTGGTTCTCTGGCACCACAGGCTGTCGTCGCCGTTGTGGGTCAGAGGGAGATTTGCCACTATGCAACAAGTTTGATATCAGGACGGTGGTGGTCCTTAGTATTGGCATACTCTTAGCTGGGCTTCCTGATGAAAACGCCGGACTCCTTCTCAGCTTGAGAGGCCCTGCTTTGGGATCTAATCCCCCGCTGTACACCGCAGCCCGACACCCGGGAGCGCCTCTTGCCCACGTTGAGGCGGTAAACTGTTGAGAGCTGCCAATTTTTGCTTAGTAAAAAGTCGAATCTTGTGAGTAACAAGTTGTTGTTTTCTTCATAAACAGGCGCGAGGTTACTGACACTACATGTTTAACATCTAGGTCATTCTGGAAGATTATGAAAACATCAGCTCGTTGATTAATGCCGAGTTCGATATTATAGACAATAGGCCTAGGAATTACTAGATTGATGAGTAGTTTGAAATAAAAGCAGGAAGTAGTAGAGAAAATAATGAAAGACGATGGCGAAAGACAAGCGTACGAATTCAGTGCTAGTAATGTTTACGTGCAAGAACTTAAGCGCAATATCCACATTTGTTTTTTTGTTCGTACGTCACAACGGGAGCGTGTAGCGCAGTGGTCAGAGGCCAATACACATGGGATCAATCTCTGCGCCCAAGGTTCACCAAGCCCTCCATCTTTCAGGGGTTGGCAAATTGATACCAGACTTGTCTAGAAGAATAGCAGCACTGACTCGATACATCGTGGGGCTACCGCGAGTCATTGTAAAGGCCAGATAAGATATGCATTCAATCACCTCCAGTGATGCTTGCTGAGGTCGATTGCATGGCCTAGTCCGTAGGGATTGATCAACGACGAGAGCTTTATCCTTCTTATTCTTTTTTTTATCGCATGTCCATGAAGTATTGTAATAACAGGAGAGTCAATGGTTCTGTTCCTTTTCTCATTCTGCATCCGTTATATAAAGAAGCAGTAAAATTTGAGAACTATGTCGTTGTTGTATTGTAGTCTACACATCCAATGTAGTGAACCACGTCGGCCAAGAATAGTTGTGCTCACTGAAGTGAGCCCTTATGTTGTATCAGTAAGGTCATCCTCATATTAGTGAGATTATTAGCGTTACTACGCTACCATGAATTGACACGGATACTGTTATGCATGTAGTGCAGTGGTTAAAAGTGCCATACAATACATATTTGCTCGCTGGTTTGATCTCACACCCCGAGTTGACCAAGTCTTCAATCCATATAGCGTAGTATCAGACAAGTCTAGTAGATAGCAATGCTGAATTGACACATCGGTAGGCCACCGCAAGTCATTGTATATTCAAGATATCCATTCAAACACCTTGGTAATGAGGGAAAAATACCTGATCTTCTAAAATCATTTTATCGAGTTTTTTTATTTTACATGAACCGACAGCACATTGTACGGAATCCTAGCATTTCTCGTATTCGATTCATTTCTTCGCATCCATCATCACCAAGAGCCTTGTATTTGCGTGTGAATTCAACTATTGGTTGGCGAATTTCGTCTTCTTCATAAAAACGTCGAATGCATATCTAGTTGATTTCCCCTAGAGTCTTGAGAGAGCCGTGTCAGAGTCTTCCCACATGGATTGAAGGGAGCAAGCTGATTCCAGATAAAGCTGGCACTAATTTACCGACCTAGGAGGGATAGAGTGCTTGGTTGCCTTGAGAAATGCTTGAACCAGCGCCTCGCACGTATCACTGCCAGTGTGCTACCCTTGCTCATTTAAAGACCTTTAGTATTGTTACATACTCGCCTCAACGACGCGGTAAATATCATTTGCCGGTCTTGTTTTAAATTTTACTTTTGTTTCGCAGTAATGATTGAAGTCAACCACGTTGTCCTTCCCTACACTTTCTTATCTGCGGGCGGCCTAGTCTCACCTACGGGATGACAAGTCAGCTGCCTCAATTTATCTCTTTCCTCTGTCGACATGCAGTTAGCCTTTACTGTGCTCTGCCTTATATCATATGGTATGTCGTTGTAAAATTGACGTATGGAGCACACATTTCTTGCTTTTCATTCAGTAAAATATTACTAATCCCTACTAGTTTCTTCGATATAGCTTATCCTGGGCTCTTGTATCGCAGTGCCTTACACTGCAAACATCTTTCGTGCAAGCATATGTCTAATGTAAATTAAGCCCTCCATCCTTCCAGAATCGGAAGATTGATAGCGGGCTTTTCTGGGAGGAAAAATACACTGACTTGATGCATCGATGGGCCGCAAATTATGCATTCAACCACATCTTTGACTTCTCATGAGTCAGGCGCATGGGGTACCACTAAGGAAAATAAAAACGCCGAACGTTTTATCCTTTTTATGCTTCATGAGTTCTTATAGTGCCATACAATTTAAACGGGTCGATAGATGTCTTGTGAAGTTTTTGGAGAAGATTCCTAAAGTTTTTGAGACGTATGTTAGACAAAACTGTTGAAGGTGGGGAAAGATGAGGAAGTATTCCCACATTTCGATATGTGCATAGACATTGATTGGGTTGATTCGTCAGACTAATGTATGCTAACGGAAGCAGTTAGGCTTTGTCGATTTTCAGAGTTTGCAGAAATATTTTCCAAAAATAGAATGGAGATGAATGTATACACTTGGGACAAATTTCAATAGAGTGTAAATTTTTCAATCGTTTTGAAGTTGGATGTTGATGATGTTTTGAAGTATTTTTATTAATCCCATTTACGGGTGATTGCTGATAGCGCCTATAAGTCAATAACTCGGCTGAGGTACAGGCGAAACGAAGGACTTTCATGGTGTGGTGGTGAACGCGTTAGCCCCCGGAAAGGGTAATAGCGTGTTCGGTCCCCACTGTAGACACCAGCGGTCCGCAATTTTGCAAATATCTCAGTAATATTATGGTTATATTTTGTTAAGTGCTTTGTGAACAATGCGAAGAAGAATGGTCGTATGTGCCGCATACTCACTCCTGCTATCACGCACCTCATCAACCACTAGCATGGTTACCGGCTGAACAGTACTGTCGGCAGCACGGCGGCCATCTGGTCTCTGTGACCAACACAAAGGAGTCGGAATTTTTTCGTTGTAAGTCCAAAACCATTGCTACGAATTTTAAGACTTCCTTCGAGATGATTAACGTCAAGGAAATAGTTGGTCTCGAAAGAAGAACTGATGTTTGATGGAAGTGTAGAGAAGGTTTGAATGTACAAACCACATAGGTGAAGAAATTTGGTCAGCACAAAAAACATTTAAGGCGTAAGAAGCATCGATTATCAAGGCCTTTACTTTTATATGGGACTCGTTTGGCTCAGCTTCTAGCGGTCCCTGCAATACACACATAGTCGTTCGTTCGCTCATGGGCTAGGGCATCCAAGTTTTCATCTCTTAGGGTTCGCCAAATAGACACCAGAGTTGTCTCAATAGATGAAAGCACTGACCTCCACATCGGTAGGCCGCAGCAAGTCATCGTGTAGACTAAATACGAACTCGATCACCTTCACACTGCTTAAATGGAGTCAAATATATGGAATATGTGTGAAGACCGTTCAACTCCAAATGCTTTTTATTTACTCTCTGTCGCATTTTATTTGCGCTTCTGCATATTTTTTTACTTGTACTTTTTATTTAGTGCTTGCTAGTAGTCACAATCCTCAGTTTCTAACGTGGATAGGACTTTTCCGAGACCGTAACTGCAATGAAACAAAATTTCAATGGTCGGATGGAAGTCCAGTGAATTACACATCATTTCTAAACGGTGAACCGACGAGTGATGGTGACTGTGTGGCATTGTCGACATCTTCAGGGAGCTCTGGTTGGGTGATAATCAACTGTGGCTACTCGCAGTTCTTCTTTTGCAAACGTTCAGTAAATGGGCGAGTTTAGGCAGAATCTTTCTCATCATAATGGTGTTCTTTATTAAAGAACTCTGTACTGACGAGTGATTGACATAGAGTCACTCTCTGTTCTTAACTCTAATGATTTGCTTAATTTAACAGAATATGTAGATTAGTATCCTGTTGTGTTCTTGAGCTTGCATCAGCTTCTTAGCCCGTTCAAATATCAATGTCCACATTATCCTGCTATCTTGATAAGCATTTTGAGGAGATGAACTAGTTTAAATGTATTTATTCAGCTCGTCTTAGCTGTCAAGACAGTAACGACAACGACAAAGAAACGAAGTTATGTGATTGAGTTCCGTTGTTATACGTATATTTTTTATGTATTTCCCTAATATTTAGCACAACAACAAAGCAAGTTATCTTGTCTTCTCTATCTACAATTCTGTTATTTCACTAAGAAACCGCAATAAATAAGTCCAAAAACGGTTGTAATTGTTAACGTTTGGTTACGGTATTGAATCGGATGAACTATCAGTACTGTGATTAAGCATTGAAGTTTTTTCATTCTGTTGTCGATTTCTTTGATGGACGCAATAGTCTTATGAGACTACTTGTCGATACTAAAAAAAGGATGGAGCTGTAGGCGTTGATCAATCCCTGAGGGATGCGCCATGCATTCGACTACATTAAGCATCGTTAGGAGGTGACTGAATGCATATCTGGTCCTTACAATGACTCGCGCTGGCTTACCGATGTATCGAGCCAGTGCTGTTATCCTCAAGACAAGTCTGGTACCAATTTGCCGACCCTGGAGGTATGGAAGCCTTGGTGAGCCACGGGCGCGGAGATCGACCCCATGTGTACTGTTCATATTGCAGGGCTTCTCCGAACACCACGCCACACGCGCCCTTGTATAATTTTCTGGCAAATACCCATAGTTTATTCTCTATTTTCCTTGTGTGGTTGTTCATGAAATAAATAGCAGAGTTCCATAAGTGTCCATAAATACAGTACCACTAACAAATAGGGTAGGTTGCTAGTTTTCTAAATCTTTATTTCCTACGAAATGTGGATTTTAGTTCAACAGTCAAGTGCAATTCCTATGGACGCACAACCTTAGCCCAGCTACGCCATTCCATCTTTCTTGACGCTATCTATTCATAGTAATATTTAGTTCAATACATGAATACAAAGCGCTAGTTGAGCATAGTTTCAATGATGAGAACAAAGTCGAAGTTTTTAGTTTCAATGATGAGAACAAAGTCGAAGTTTTCTCCTAACTGATACACAGGTGCACGAATGACTAAGCGATTTTTGCTTCAGAGAATTCTGTTTATGGCAAGCATTCGCCTATTTAGGAACTCAGATTACTCAGATTATATATATATATATATATATATATATATATATATATATATATATATATACATACGGTAGGAGCTTCTAAATACGTACTCTGTTAAAAAAAGTCCACGATGCTCACTGAGATTCGTCATAGAAGATCTAGGACGAGAATTCTATTCATACTGTGGCATAGAACCATCCAAATAAGCTAGATTATGGGAAGGGAACAAAACTTCCGGCCATGTTCACATCGTTAGGAGTCTCATTAAAGCATTTAACTGCCAACTCAAAGAAAAGAGTCACTGTTAAGGTAATAGCGGTGTTCATAATTTTGGATACCTAAAATAAATTCACATGTATATTTTTTCATAAGCTTTTTATGAAATGCCCATGGTGTGACGGACTGTAAAACATCGCAAATCATTATCTCTCGAAAATGGAAAGCTCGGTGGAAGGCAGCGAAATAGAAATGGGCTCCCAGCTGCCGACACTGCAAACCACCGCTGCTTAACTGATCACATTTCGATGCCTACATCTGTTACAATAGAAAGAAACAAACTGTAATTGGTGCAGATTCTATTCCGAAAAATCACAGATGGAACAGCCTAAAAAGTGGCAAATCCTAGGATCGACTGTCTCTTAGATTGCGCATTGATCTATAATCCACTGTTTTCTGGAAGAGCAGTCACGAGGCTGGTAACAGCAATATTTATTCAGTACAGTACGGGCTGAGGTTTCGGTGGTTTCGCCTTCTTCAGAGCCTAGAAGAACCAAATCGACACGGAACCCACACAGTAAAGCACTTTCATAAGCTCAGTAGATAAAAAAGTAACACATAAATGTTTATTCACATAGTGAATAGCTTCCCCTTAAACGCTCACTGTTCTTTTGTTTTTTAAGCCTTCCATTGATTACTGGAGTCCAACCAAACCATTCTCTAAACTTGATGACTTGTAAAAAACCTTTTTTTCAAAATCGTTCATTAATTGGTAATTTGACCAACTACTAAACATTATTTCGTCTTAATCACTATGATTTCCTCTGTAATGCGTGGATATAAAAAAACAAGTGCTGACAACAATGCATTTGCATAACGGACCGTAGCAACACGAAGTAAATCTCAGCGTGTATATCATTCTTACCAACAGAACGATAGAGAGAGGTCTCTTCTACGATCATTTCAGGTGTTCTTGTTAGTGTTAAAAAAGCAGAAAGTCCGTAGGCGACGAATAATTGCCCGTATTTCATCCGGATAGCCACGCCAAACGGCGCGCGTCCGTTGTGGGCTAAAGAGGAGAGGGGGACATCGCCCGATTATTGTTACATCTGCTTGGATACTTGAATGGCCCTCTTCACTGGTTGTGCGAGCCTCAGCACAATTTCAACTTTTTCGGAGCTTTGCTGGTTTAGCCAGTGGTTCCCTGGAGTCCTGATGTCAGTTTAGCCAGTCTTCCCCGGGTCGTCACCAGCATGGGAAGTCGCTGCCCTTGCGGATCAGAGGAAGATTTGCCACCATGAGACTAATTTGTTACTAGTGCGGTGGTGGATTCCAATACTGATGCACTCTTAGCTGGGGCTGCTGTTGGAAACGCCGGACTCCTCAGCTCGAGAGGACCTGTTGGAATGATGTATCTCACCCTGTACATCGCAGCCCGACATCCAGAAACACCTCCCAGCCACGGTGAGGCGGTAAATCATTGGGTGGGATATTATTATGTTATGTATGATAATAAAAAAATAAAAAATAAAAAAATAAAAAAGCATAATAATAACAACTTGGTATGGGCTCACGAACAGAACGAAATGCAGTCCGCAGATGAGCAAGCACAGCTCCATTACTTCTTGTCGACGCAGCAGAAACAAGGAGCTTATCATTGAATCCACCTGTATTCCAAGACAACTACATAGGTTCGTATTCCTTGTGTTATCTTCACTATCGTTTATATTATGTTATGCCCACGTGTTTCCACAATAAGCATCTAAGATTGTTTTCGTTTGCTACAACTATATGCGTACTTAAATTAACCTGTAAATGCTTTTCAGTTTTTATGGAATAACAAAAAATTATGGGAGAAATTATCTATTGATAACTGTCACTCTCTTCCTGCACTTTTTCCGTAGGTTCTGCAGAATTATTCCTAATGGTCATCTCATGTATTTTCTGCACAGCTGCTATAAAGAGCTCTGTATTGTCGTTGCACCTGAACACTTGAAAAACCTACAGATTAAAAAACGCTATATGTTCTGCAAAAGTTCCTATGTATGTTGAGATCTGCAGAAATACTAGCTGGAAAGGTGTCGCGTCCAGCCGACTAACATCCGCCATCATTTGGGCAGACTTCGCTATCAGGCATTTGTTTTCATTTCTTTTCGTGCTACCGCTTCCTTTTCGCTGCTCTTGGTTCAGTTACTTTCTACATGATAGTTGTTTTTCATACAATTTTTACCATTCTACTGCAGAACCTACTTTCTTCTTTTCTCCTCACATTTTTTCACCAATCTATTACAGAAGCTACTTTCTTGTATTCAATATAACTTCCTAACCACCACTTTGCTTCAATTTTTAATTCCATTTTCGCCTTATCGTTTGTATTGTCTGTATGTATTAAGGCTTAGATACCCCAGTTTTAAGTACATGCTGTAAATTTCTCAATCGAAGGACATGTGTAGAAAATAGCAAGCAGGTACAAATAGACACAAACGAGAAATCTATCATCAAGTACTACTTTATTCGAAGAAGAATATCAATCTTCACCACTTCCATTCAGAAGTAGAGCAGATACGCAGCAACGACTAATCAGCTAACTGGTAGCTGCGTTATTCTTCTACATTATTGTTTGTTCTGTGGAGTATAAAAAACTAACTGCTGAACTGACACAATATATTTTGGTGCATTAGTCACAATACGTTTTTGGTACATTTGCTGCTGCAGTATTTCTACTACTGAACCGCTACGATGGGAAAGTAGGAAAGTTGGTGCGTTGTTTGGATTACTTGCCAACAACTTTACAGTTTTTAGACAGAGGTACTACCACCTCTGTAATAACTATCCTCTAATTCTCTATATCCTCCCAACCAACGGTTTACCGCCTCATCGTGGCTAGGAGGTGTTCCTCGGGCCTTGGTGTCGGGCTACGATGTACAGGAAGGGGGAGGGATTCATCCCCGGCGGAACCTCCCAAGCTGAGAAGGAGTCCGACGTTTCCATCAGGAAGCCTAGTTAAGAGTAAACGAATACCAGGATCCACCACCGTCTTGGTATCAAAGTCGCATGGTGGCAAATCTCCCTCTGATCCACAAGGGCTGCGACTGCCTGCAATGGTGAAGACCTGGGGGCAGACTTTGGCCAGGCTGACCTCGGGATTCCAGGGGAACCATAGTGGCTTAGCCAGGAAATCTCCGAAAAAGTGGAGATTATGCTGGTGCCTGCACATCCAATGAGGACGGGCCTTTCAAGTATCAAGTATCAAGTAAGTAATTCTCTATATTCTTGTTGAGCAAGCACAAGGTGTTATCCTAGTCTTTGTTATGGTAAAGCTAATGTTTCGGTGGATTTCGGCTTCCTCAGAAACTGGAGAAGTCAAGTTAACTGCATTCTTACCAGCGAAGCATTCCATAACCAAACAGAGGAGGCACTAAACGAAGATTTGAATCGCACTGAAAGCAAAATAACTTCTTAGCAGACACATCACTTTCTACAAGTCCTCCACTGAGTATGTCACGTGGAGACCAAACGCATAGAGTTCACGTAGAAACGTAATGTGCCTCTCACATTAAAATATTAGCCTTAGATACTATGTGAAATCACGCGTGATTATGAGGTATTCCCTTACTGATGTTCATTTTCGGATTGTTGGAATTTATCCAGAATCCTCAGAGAGTTTTGCGCGCCAAAGTTTTTCGATTCCTGTGCAAGGATGGTAACTTTCACTTGAAAATCTTACACATTATGTTTTTTCTATCCTACGCGCGCCTAGTGGAGTACTTGGCCTAACTTTAAGTTTACCGACTAGCTGTTCTTTTTGAGGACGCAGAGTTGTCTACCCGTTTCGCAAATGTATTCGTCCCCGCACGCTTTATAAGAGATCGGATAAGCTGTACCCGAATCATTCAATCACCGTCTCTGTTCTTTGGGCAAATTACGCAATTTTTTCCTTGTACATAAACGGTTAGGGCGCATGTGACGCACTGGTCTGAGGCGCCCTGCAACGCAAACGTGGAATCGATTCCGGCGCCCTTGGCCCGCCAAGCCTTACATCCTTCCGGGGTCGGCAAATTGATACCAGATAGGTCTGGGAGGATTGCGGCACTGGCTCGATACATCGGTAGGCCACTTCGAGTCATTGTAAAGCCCACATATGCATTCAGTCACCTCCAAACGATGCGTAATAAAGTCGAATGCATGACGCATCCCTTAGGGATTGACCAATGCCGAGAGCTTTTTATCGTTTACATAGACGGTTATACAGTCGGTTATGAACTAACTGGTGTCTTAGAGTGTTTGGTGCTATTTCAATCACAGTTTGCGAATTCTCTAGACCGGCCTTTCTTGAGCAACGTTTTATAGCTGTACTTATTTTGTTTTGAAACAAGGGGCAGGGATAAACGGAACCTTACTATCGATAGAGTTGCCATTTGGGGGCTTGGGTTTTCCTTAACACATATCCTTAGGAGCTACAGTTTCGTAGCCATTAGAAATGGCTATTTGCCGCGCCACGTTCAGGGACTCCTCTTTCTGCTCTCTTCCTGTGCACACGCTGGTTGCTGTTCGAAAGATGCTTTTTATAAGCACCCTTTTTGTGTGTGAGGAGTGAGAGGAGAGGTAATGAAACAGCATGTTTTTGTTACTTCGCTTTCGGTACCATTTCGTAATATTGCCATTTTCGGATAGGTTAATTTGAACGTTCAGAAATAGAAGCCAGTTCTCTTTCGGTTTCTCTCGAACAATCTTAGTCTACTCTGACTGTTCATTCAATAACTCAAAAGATCTGTGCATTTCCTCCTGTTTAGTAGTTTTCTTTAGCCTCCTCATAGTCCTATGTGTAAGAATAAACTACCGCGAAGAAAATCAAAGCTGTGAACGCCATACCGGCCACACGTGCAAAACCATTATGACAGCTATAGCTGGAAATTAGGCGTCGTCCAGTCCGCAACAAACCCGAAATTAGGCGTCGTCGCGCGGGCGTCATAGAGCATTCCGTGTTTCGTCGTATTCATTGCTGTGACCGCAATCACGACTACTGATAAAGATAGACGTATCAGGAAACAGCATGGCGGCGAGGGTGCAGCTCTGACCCGATTTGTCAAACCCGTGAGTTTCTGCTCGTATAATAGTCATTAGAATGCTGATTTATACTTATTAGCTACCGTGGTTACATCGTTATTTGGAGAAGATACAAAATCCAAGTGAGAGTCCCATAATGGTGTTTATTGTTTGATAAGTTCCGTGGACACTATTCCTTGGTCATCTTCTAGTATTTCAGGTCTCATTGCTGATGCGAAATATTTAATTTGATTGGAGTAAAGGTTCTTTGTTGACTTCGTGTATCAGTCTGTTAAAATGCTTCGACGTCTGAAAGCACAAGTTAGTCAAGTTGCAAACGAGGTGAGCAGTTTCGTTAGTATTAACTATTTACTCTTAGCGAGAATGGTGCTGAGATATCTACAAAACTCCGGATGGCAGGTGCTTGCGGTGGGGAACGAACGCGCTATTACCTTTTCCGGGCGGGGACGCTTTCACCACCACACTACGCGAGTTCTTCGTTTCGCCTTACTCTCAGCTAGTTTTCTTTCGATTAGTGCCATCAGCAATCACCCGTCAACGGGATTGGTCTGGTGAGCCCACATAAGCAATGAAGCCAGTTAGGCTGAGGTTGTAGTCGTAATCGCAATGTTAACTCTTTTTTAGAAACTTTTATTTTGTTCTTTTTGCTGTAGTGCTTCTTTTCTTTGTTGGATTGTCAACTGGCATTTAGAGTTGGCGTTGTCACTTATGCGAAAGAGTGTTATCAAATGAGGAAAGTGTATTTCAATATCAAGTTGAATATGACACCAAAATATCCTTTTAAAGCATAACAACGCTTAAAGTTACCTTTTTACTGTATTCTTATCGTAAGCTTGTTCTTTATAAGCTGCCTGGAGTTCTTTCGCCATCATCTCGTAATGACGGCAGACAATACCTTTCTTCATCCGATACCAGCCAGGATAACATCGATGATGAAGTCGAGGGTTTTCTTTGCCCTATATGTATGAGTACTTTCACTGCACCAGAATTGCTATCTGAACATTTTGAGGAATCTCATAACAAGGTGAATGGTTCTATTTAAAGGCAGTGTTATGCTCCGTCTCTTTGTGAACGATATTCCTTTTATTCTAGGAGGAGGTGCTGCTTGAAAATCCTAACTTTGACTACTCTGCTTCATCCCTTTCAAACGGTAAGCTTAAAAAGCGCTATTTTTTTTTGTCAGAATCGAACAGAATAGTTTATAATTAGTTATAAAATCAATTAAGGTGCTAACTCTACCAATTCTTTTTCCTCGAAGGATAAAGAAATCGAAGAACTACGTATTCAGATTAATGAGGAACGTGTCTATTCTGCGAAGCTAAAGGTATGCTGAACGAATCACTTGTATGGATTTGGTGTTTATTCGTCTCAACAGACTTTGCATGACTGAGCCTTGTTCTTCCACAGCTTCCGATAATTTTGTAATAAGTGGAGAACTTTTCAATCCACTGGGAACGGAATAGCCTTGTTGCTTTAAAAGCTAGTGAATAAAGCTCTCGGCGTTGATCAACCCTTGAGGGATACGCCATGCATTCAACTTCACTAAGCATCGTTGGAGGTGATTGAATGCATATCTGGCCTTTGCAATGACTCGCGGTGGCCTAACGATGTATCGAGCTGGTATTGCTATCCTCCCAGACAAGCCTGGTACTATTTTGCCGACTCTGGAGGGATGCGGAGCTTGCTGGGCCTGAGGCACGGGGATCGATCCCATGTGTATTGCAGGGCGCCTCCGACCACTTCGCTACGTGAGCATCTTGTTGCTTGAACTGTGTATAAAACACTTCTGAAATGTCATTTTAACTTTTAATTTGTTAACACTTGTTCTAACGGGATAAATACGAGTTTCAGTATTTTTTACTTTTCGTTTTGTTTTATTTGATTTCTTCTTTTTGATACAAACACCGCAGCTCAGCGATACCTTCGGGATATCGGTGCATTTGCTGGAAGAAATACTGCTCTTGTATCACTTCTTATTTGAAATCTGGGATTCATTGAAAAACGGAGTTGAAAAATTTGTGGTCTCGTGAAAACAAAATTGAAAGCTGGTCTATATTTTGTTGGCAGAGGTCTACAAATTCTAGTGCTTTTTATTGTACAGTTAATGAAGTTTAGTATGGGGTGAGAAGAGCTTTCCTCGTTGCATACCTGAGGAGGCTACCCAAGGATTTTGGTTTCTGCTCAACCAGTGGTGGAGCTTCCGATACCTAGGGTACTCATTGCGCATAATCGCAACTGTATTAAGGAGGAAGTCGATCGTATTCAGTCCATTGTTGCCCAAGCGACAGATGTACCGCATGGAGATGTCCCTTATCTTATGCAGCAAATTCAAGTACTTGAGGCGGGAAAGAGTATGGGTAGGGTACTTCTAGAGGTTTTTCAAAGAAAGATTTAGTGTCGCTTTTAAAATCTCGCGGTTCCGTTTTAGCAACTCAGAGAATGTTGGAGTTTGAGAAGGAAAATGTTCAACTAAAGAGACTATCAGAAAACGGTCAGCAGGAAAAGTACGACATTATGGTAAAGCTGAAACAACTTAGTGGGCAGATTCGTGAACTAACTGATGAAAATGAAGGGCATAAGGTAAGATATTAGGCTTCGACCTTCGATTAACTAACTTTTTATACCACTACTTAACAGTACTTTCCTTATAAGTCTTCGCTAACGCTTCTTGAAATCTCTGATGTTATAGCGTCTTTCATTTATTTCTGTCTTTTTCTTTTTTTCTTTTGTTTTAATTTCAAAGTTTTATATCAGTGTGCTCGAAATGTAGGACTCTAGTTAAGTCCTCTTTCCACGAATTGTATAAGTCACTGTCCAGTGATTTATCATCACAACATTGCTGAAGGGTGTTCCTGAGTATCGGACAGCGATGCACAGAGAGTGTTCTTCCCCAAGAGAACTTTCCAATGTTTGAATGACTTCGACATTGCCATCTGGATGTCTCGTTAAGCCTGAACCAATAGTAGAGATCATTACCATTTCCGCAACGTTACTGACTGGCGTGGTGAGGGCTTGTGAAAGCGCTTTCATCGCTTTCGAAACATCAGGTAAGGAAATTCTCCCTCTGAACAGCAATTTAGCAACCGCGTAGATTCTGCTAGGGGTCGGCAGAATTCCTTCAGGTTCATGAAGAAGCGACATTCAAGTACAGTCAAATATATTTACCTCTAGATCGTCGTTCTCTCTCTTTCTTTTTTTTGGAGCTGGTTCGTACTTTATGTTAGCGCTGTCTTTTGTTACATGTAAGTAACAATTTTCTTATTAAATATGCAATGAAGTTAGTTATGTTGCCTTGTCGAAAGCCAATGGTTTGCAGGTTGAGAAAGAAATGCTAGGCAAGAAGCTTATGCAGTGTAACGAAGATAATGACAAATTGAGAAAGGAACTGGATGTGCTCAATAAAACGCTTGATCAGAGACCAAGTGAGGACGACGTTGCCGTGTTGAGAACTGAGCTAATTCACGCTCAGAAGTTGATGGACGAGATATCTCAACAAAAAGATGTTGAAATCAATGAGCAACTTAACTCTATTAGGCAGCTTAATATGGAGAGGGAAAAGCAGCGATGTGTGATGGAGAACCTACAGAAAGAATTACTAGATACCAGCTCCAATTCAAAAGAATCATCAGATAAGGTCTGTGCTGTGCTTTCTGAACTTGAGGATACTCGGCAGTTGCTCTTAACATGCCAAAAAGATCTCCGAGATGCTAAATATGATGCCGCTCAGAGGGGTGAACGTGAAGAAGAGCTTCGTGCAAAAGTGGAAGCCAACGTTAGTGAGCTCATTGCATGTCGGGAAAAGATCGCTCAACTAGAGGAGACGGTACGTCTTAGCGCTCGTGAAATCGATGATTCCCATGCAATGAATGAAAGCAATGTCATAAAGTTAACTCAGTTAAGCGACAAACTCGAGCAGGTAATCGAAGAGAAGAAACGCTACGAGACTGAAATGGCTAGATTTGAAGAAAGAAATGAGACGATGTCCAACAACATCAGAATTCTCGAGCTATCAAATATGGATCTCACCTGCGAGCTTTCCTCACTCGGATCTCTCCTTGAACGGGAGCGGAAGCTTACTGAAGAAAAGAACTCAATCATTGCTTCCAAAGACCAAGAACTTTTCACAGTACGTGAAGAATTGGAACGATCCCGTGTGGAAATCAAAAGGCTCACCGAAAGTTGCACTTCAATGGCCATGGAGATTAAGTCTACGTCGAATCAGCTAGTAACTTTGCAAGAGAACGCAAAAGTGCTTGTAGATAAAGTCTCCCAAGGAAATGATGGTACCAAGACGGCAATCGATCAATTAAATGAAGAAAAACGGAAGCTTCTAGAGGAAAATGAGCAACTCACTAACTGCTTAAAGGAGGAGAAAGGCAAATACTTGGAGAAGATTAGCGAGCTGGAGAAATCTCACCGTGACGAAATGAGGAATGTTACGGAAGAAATGAAAAATTGTGAATTCCAAAAGGAGGCTCTTGAACGACGCCTTCGTGAGGCTGAAGACGATGCTAATCGGAAGGCTGAACGTTTTGTCGAGATCGAGAAGGAGATTGAAGAAGAGCGACGTGTATCACATGATCGTGTAAATAAACTGAAGGAAGTAATTCGGTCAAAGGAGGCAAATATATTGGAGACTCGAAAACAACTAGAAGAGATTTCTTCACAGTTGACAGAAAAAAATCGCCTTCTTCGTGAAAAAGAGCGCCAAATAGAAGAAAGTCGTCAAAAAATTGAGGACTCAATAGCTCGAATAGCTGATGCAGAGTTGAAAGCGCGGAAATTGGAGGCAGAGTTGTCTCAGTGTGATGCTCAGCGGATTTTTGTATTGGACTCCGAATCTAAGCTGCGTTCTCAACTTCAGGAAAATCAAACAGTTCTTTCCAATTTTAAGCGACAAGTGGAACAGCTGACTGCCGATCTAAGTGCAAAGGAGCAAGCTTTGCAAGAAACAATCGTTGAGGCCAATGAAAATGAGGAACGCTGGAAAAGGAAGCAGGAAGAATTTGAACAACAGTTAGAGAAAAATAACCAACACAGCGAAGAGTTACGGTTTACTGTGAAAGACTTGCAAACCTCCCTGGACACGGAGAAAGATGGGAACGCTTCGCGACAAGCGAAAATCGATGAAATGACCAATGCGCTCAATGAATCATCAAACCGTATCACTGAACTCGTTATGGAGCTGGAAGAAAGCAGAAAATCAATAGAAACTTCTGAGCAATCTCTGGAGGACTTCAGGATTCAACTAGCTGAAGAGAAATGCCGATCCGAGACGACAGAAAAGAAGTATGGAGAGGAAATGCTTCTTCTTCAGTCAGTCGAGAGTGCCCTGTGTGATGCAAGAATGGAATTGGATGCTGTTAAAAAGAACGCTGAGTGCCGTCAAGCCGAGCTGGAATCGCTTATTGAACGTATCGAAAGTGAAAAAACCAGTCTATTAAATGATGTAGAGACGAAGGAACTAGAAATTCTTCGTTTATCGAAACTAAACACGCTTTTACAAGAAGACATTGCGAGTAGGACAAGTGAACTGGACGAGTTTCACGAACGTGTGGTATGATTCGGATCTTTGACTAGTCGATTTTTTTTGCTTTTGTTTTCGATCACTTTGTCTTTGCAGATTGATATTTGTTAATTCTGGCGCGTCAATCTTGGTAGGATTTTTATCGGGCTATTTTTTTTAAGAAGCACTTGTAATTTAGTACGTTTGATCTTGAGCCAAATTAGTGAGCTAATCTGCACTACGTGTATTTTGTTTGAATGTCCAAGTTTTTGGTACGAATTTTACATTACTTCGGCAATAGATTTCATTAACTCTTTTAGACCAAACTTGATTGTGAATTGGCAAATGAACGTCGTAAATTTGAAACACTGGAAGTGGCACGACAAAATGCCATTGAGGAATGCAACTCACTTCATGCTAGGAATGATGAGGCTTCTAAAATGATGGAAGAACTGAAGCTACAATTAAATGGAGAGGTTGAGGACTTGCGTAAAACCATTCTTTCAAAAGAGGAGGACTTAAAAAACTTAAAGGGAAGATGTGCTCAATTCGAGAAACTATCGAGTGATGTTCAGTTATCCATGGATCGACAACTAGCATCTAAAAATGAAGAAATTGTTGGTTTTATAAAGCTCAATATTTTTTTAAATCTATGACAATAGTTTGTATGACAACAGTCTTTGACTTATCAAGGGAACTTCTTTTGTTAAATCTACCTACATGCACGCTTATTTGCTTTCCTAATTCTCCTTGGATAGCTCTTTCTGCAGGAGCGTCTGAACTGTAGTATAGCTGAAATGGAGTCCGTCTCAATTGCCAAGGAGGAAAAACTGAGTGGAGAGATATCTGCTTTGAAGCGGGCCATTGCGGCAACACAATCAGAGTTAGACGAGCAGGTTAGGGTTGCAAGGGAGGCAGAGAAGACAGCAGAAGAATTGACGTCGGCGAACATTGGTGAGGTTTCGTAGTTTCCATAATCTATGTCTCTATTTAACTCCATGAACCCATTTTTAGAATTGGCTAAGAAAGCTGCTTCATGGGAAGAAGAAAAGAATGCCCTTATTGAACGGTAATATCTCAAGGTCATGCTTTTTTAGACCTGGGAATAATGTACCATTTCAGATGCTTAAACACAGAGAGCGATTTGGATTTTGAAAGAGATCGAGCATTAGAAAACAAACGGCGATTCGATGAAGCGTTATCGGCAATGCACGAATTAGGACGAGCCAACCAATCTTTGCAGGTAGTTCCGTGAAATCAGTCATTGCTTTGCACTTGTCATGTTGTTGATTTGATTTTTCTTTTGAAAATTCGCTTACCCACCTTGACTTAGTGCCGCATCGTGGAATAATGTCCATTTCACTTATTTCCAGTAGGTGTTTTCAACTTGCTTGAATTTGCTGTTTTTTTTTCAGATGGATATTTCTAAACACACATCGCGATCATGGCTGGATGATTCGGCGGCAGTTAACTGTACAGCATGTGGGAAATTGTTCAGTTTGACAGTTCGGAAACATCACTGTCGTGTTTGCGGATTGATTTTCTGCAATCCATGTAGTTCTAAGACAGCACAGTAAGTGTCGGTCAACCTCAATATGGTTTTAGTTTTTCTAAGTATATAGCATATTTGATAGTAAAACTTACAGAATTGCGAGTTACAAAAATCCAGTAAGGGTTTGCGACAATTGTTTCACAGAAGTGCAAAACAGGTGATCTGGTAAGTTGAAAATGATGCGTACAAGAGCATCTTGCTCTTACTAACGTCTTTTTTGCATTAATTGAGACTTTTGCCTCCACATTAACATTGTACTTTTTAAAATTATTGCCAAATCTCTTGACTCCATGCCCGTTTCCTGTTTTGTCTTGTTTTTTTTTTACTGTGATATTTTGTGATTCCTACACTTTATATGGTATACTATACTTTTATTTACTCTTAATTACCCATATCCATGTGGTACTTGGCCATCAGTAGATGTTCTTGTCATGTCAGTCTCATACGTGGTGCACTCACATAATGTTTGATCTGTGTTTATAATACGTGATTTGTTAGAGGTGATATGTTGATACCTTGGTTATACTGCTACAATAGTTCGAAATGACTATCAGGGATCCATAAATAGTTGTCTTTTTTTCACAGGATATATTATGCAAGCGTATTACTTATGATTTATTCTGACAATAGTGGCAGTTTCTATTCTTTGATGATGTTAACTTTGAATATTAACTAATTAATTCCTAATATTGGTGCGGTCTAAAGCAGACCATCCGAAAGAATCTGAGAGTGGCATTAGTTATTGCCCTAACAGCAAAAAGGTACTGTTCACTATATGTGTTAGTTAGGGTTCACCTTTTAAAAGAAACATTTTTGTACCTTTTTCAGAAAAGGGGTATTACTATGAGCTACGTTTGCTATACGTTAATATCGATTCATTCGAACAACTAACAACCCAAATCGGACGTTTACGATTGGAGAGATGTGGATCAATACCGGTTTTGACAATTTTCGTCGCTTACGCACCGACTTCAAGCTATGGCGAAGACGAAGTCGAAATGTTCCATGGGGGATTTGGAGACCTTCTGCGGTGAAGACAATACATTTTTCAAGATCATCATTGGAGATTTCAACGCTAGTACTGGACCAATAACAACGTTACAATGGGACCCACGGATTAGAATGGAACGAGCAGAGTGGACGGGTGTCTGAGTTCATTTTGACGACCAAGACCGTTACCTACCCGATGTTGCTGTTGTCCCAGAATTCCGCACGTGACCAGACCATCACCTCCTTCGTGCAAGATTTCATTTCTCGCTGAAGGGAGGAAAAGCCTCTAAATTTAAAAAAAACAAGACCTAAAATGGCCAAAAATTGGGATTTATTCAGTTCATTGGTTGGCTATTGGAAGGATACCATTCTTCATAAACCCTCCAGAACATCATGCGAACATTGGAATCAATGAAAATCTGTAGTTGGCAATTACACCATCTTCGCTTTGTTGATGACATCGTTCTTACAACACCAAACATTAGCCAAGCGGAACGAATGCTTACCGACTTTGATAAAGCCTGTGGAAAGATTGGTCTTCAACTAAATCTCAAAAAAACGATGTTCATGAGGAACGGATTGGTTTCGTATGCCCCATTCACGCTCAACGGAACAAATATCTCCGAATGCTCCAGTTATGTCTATCTAGTTCGAGAAATCAACACGATGAACGACTTCGCTCCAAAGTTGAGCAGAAGTAAACGAGCGGCTTGGGGACCATTCAAGAACATCGAGTATGTAGTGAAGAGAACAAAGAACACCCGACTCCATACCCATCTCTTTGATTTCACAATTCTTCCCATCTTCATATGTGTGTCAGAAACCTGGTCGCTGCGTAAGGAGGATGAAAGATCACTCAGCGTTGTTGAACGCGCTGTCGAAATGACCATGCTAGTAGTATCCAATGTCGCACAAGTGAGAAATGGGATCTGAAGCTCCGATCTAAGTCAACAATCAAAAGTCAAAGATGCCGTTCTATACGCCAAACTGTCGATAATAAGGTGGACCGGACACGTAATGAGTATGAACGACAACCGATGGATAGGAGCCGTCAGCGACTTCCTTCTTCGGGATATCAAACGTAGTGCAGGGAAGACTATCGACACGATGATCAGAGTTCTCCACGAAAAGCCCAAAAGAAAGATATGATGGTAAACGAGCCCCTAGAGCGAGCAGAACCCACTGGGTCACTTTTTGCACGTGACACAAAAAAAAATGGAAAATTTACTGGCGCCAGGTAATGTCACTCAAGGACCAACAGGACTACAGTTGAGACAATTAATAATATCTATATAATAACAAGAATATTATAAGACCAATATGCAGAGATAATGTGCAGAGAAAACGAGAGGCAGATACGTGCAAGTATTGTCCTACCGGAAAGCATACTAAGTTTCGTTATGTAATGATTATGCCACGCAGATTTTTTTGGTTCGCACTGATACGGAAGAAGTCAAACTCGGGTAATTTCAGTGAACTTAGGAATGTGTATAAAGCAAACCACAAAGTAAAACGGCTCAGTGCGCAGTAGTAGTATACATAAGAAGTCTCACTGATACTAATGTAAAGCATTGCGCAACAGGTTCATGAGAGTATGAAATTGCAGATCAAAGCACTATTTATGTAACAGTACTAGTATAACTACAGCAGTGCGAGTATTTACGTGGTCAGGAGAAATGGATTTGAAATTTGCGATAAAGGTGTACACGGCGACAAGTGATTTATTTTGTCCCATGATCACTGGATCTTCGGCAGTAATCAGTTCAGGATTTGTAAGCAGGAAATCACACCATATAGGGAACAGATTTGTCTTCATAGTCATTTCACATGAACTATGATTTGCAGTGAGTAGATTGCCTCGGAATATTTCCACGTTCATTATCAACGGAAGCAAGTTATAATCTTATACAAAGAACGTGGTAGAGAACTGATTAGCAAGAGAAAAACAATCGAGAGGAATATGCATTGTACTTGCCTCATGTCGTCCCAAGTGCACCACTCCTTCACGTTTCCTAAGTGGTTCATACTGCCGTGTTTGTAGTGTTTTTTGCTGATAAAATAGCTTCTGCATGGTCGATCCTCGGCGTGCGAAGGATTGGTCATGGTGTATATAATTCAAAACTGTCAATGTATAAATATATGTACCGCCATCTCATTGTGCCCTTCTGATGCAAGTGTTATGAAAAAATTCTTTAGAGAACATAGAGTTAAATCTTCGTTTTTGAAGGACTTAACCGTTTTCTTACCGATTTCTCCCTTGAAGGAATCTTAGCGTCGTCAGCGCTTTTTATAAGGAGTTTGGTTTACAAACAATAGCTGATTTTGAATGTGGAACTTCAAGTGGATATCAAACGATTCAAACAACTTTATGAATCAAAAAGGGAGAAGAGTCATTAATCAGCAATTATGAGGACGAGAAAGTAGTGGCATGACAGATTGTTGAGAGGAAATGGGCTCTAAAATCGTGCTCGTGCACAATGACAACGTAAGCAATAAGTAATTATCGCTAGATATCCTTGTTTCATTCTAATACCGTATCTGACCAGAAATCCTTTAAAGGTTAACGCCACCGGTGACTGGGTAAGGTTTTTTTCGCAGGTCTTCTACGTTCAAAACAAACTTTGTTTTGGAGTAAAGTTCTTCGAATCAGCGATGTTTGTGAAGTTGGTGATTACGTGCTCTCTCTCTCTCTCGATTGATTACGTGTCTAGGGAGTGGCGCAAGAAAACCGCAGACTCTTGCAGCAAAATAAAATATGAGATATCTGCTCTGGCTAGGTCTCTAGACGTCCAACTCCACCCAGGGATGGTGGTTTAGCTTATTCACATTAAAAGTTGTTTGAATAGTTGATTTGAATGGGTCGTCTTTATGAATGACATGAGAATCGTGAGAGTGTCGATCAAAATTTCCACTTGATTTGTAATTTGCTGGTTGGGCTAGATTTTCTTTCGCTGAAGTCTCGACAGCTGTCATAGGTGGTCACCACTAACTAATGCCAACTACTGCCTAGTACATTTTAGCATGACAACAATTCCTGAGACTGGTTTATCTTAACTGAGCTTCCGATTGAAAATAGTGGATTCCTGAGTTCTAGATAGCTTGTTGAAGACGAACTTCTACACTACATCACATTTCAGAAATAAAACCTGAGAGTACTCCCAGCTTTGATGAGATACCCACTGGTAAAGCCTTAACCAATCAATGGGAAAAGTATAACAATAAACTAAAGCAAAACATTGCGAGTAAACATTTATAAAACTCAGGTTTCTACTCTCCTCCTTACCAAAGATATCGCGAACAAATTCAATTTAAGAAATGAGAGGTCCTCTAGGTAGGATTATATCCCTTGACCCTATCCCAGCCCTTGCGTTTCATCGTTCTCTCGAATTCGTCATCCACGAAAGATTCGCGTATGGGTTCGGCTGCAGCGTTAGGGCTTTGATTCTGGTTATGAATGTTGTTTAATGTTGACAGAGTCGATGCTCTCTGAACTTCCGAGATTACTGTGCTGAGGCACTCTTAGTTCTTCATCACATGCAGTCACTAGTTTCTGTGGGTTTAAAAAAGTGACCGGTTTCCCAACATGTCTAGTACCAATTTCCCGCCGTTGTTATCGTGCTAAACTTGGTATACACGGAACACGATCTAACCGGGATCTCACACCAATAAAATGCTTTCAAAGATACAACAAACGTTTCAGTTGCATGGCATGTGACTTCCTTGCAGAACATTCACTACAGTTCGTAAAGCGGGCTACCAGCACAGGGTGATGAATTTGCTCCGCGCAGGTGAGAATTTTCCAGGCGTGGGCAGTATTGTTAATAACGTCGTGCTTGTTCATCAGCACATAACGGACCGTGTGCATCCTATGCAATCATACGCGGCTTCTCAAGTGGCTGGCATGACCTTACTATGTGCTTTTTCCCTGGTGGTTTACGATGGTACACAGGACTGTTTTGTTGTATTTTTTGTAGCGTTTTCAAATATGCAGAAAGCTTTTTTCTCGAGCGACTTCGTTGACTGACATGTTTACTAGCGATCGGCTGCTATTTCATTTCCATTCGCTATCACGAAATATGGTGATGGTTTGATGTAGGCTGGTGTGGAAAACACGGCACTAAACACTTCCAAGTGCCGACAGCAATGTGATTCCATTATACGCCGTAGTAACGCAAAGTACTTCCGAGACGGACTTTCTATTAAACTCGGCGTTGATTGATAATTCACTCTTTGTGATTTGTAATACATGAAGTGCCTCCCAACGGTTTACCACCTCATCGTGGCTGGGAGGTGTGCTCTTGGGTGTCGGATTGCGATGTACAGTCGGAGAATCCAGCGTTTCCATCAAGAAGCCTAGCCAAGAGTAAACCCATACCAGGATCCACCACCGTCCTGGTATCAAAGTCGCATGGTGGCAAATCTCCCTCTGATCCACAAGGGCTGCGATTGTCCGTGGTGGTAAAGACCTGGGGCAGATTTTTGGCCAGGCTGGCCTCGGGTTTCAGGGAACCACAACGGCTTAAGCAGCAAATCTCCGAAAAATGGTGATCATGCTGGAGCCCGCGCAACCTGTGAGGATGGGCCGTTCAAGTATCAAGTAAGTAAGTATACATGAAGTGCCAGCACAATATTTCCGACCTGTGAACGGAGTCCTCTCACTAAGACAGAAAGTTGTCTTGGCTGAACAAACGATATTCCTTCGCGAACTTCAAACGAAAGCGACTACACGATGTATGTGGTCTACCAGAGGACAGCCAAGAAGTACTGGACATCGAATTCCGACTACTACTCGCCTCTCTTCGATGCGAGCAAGACAACATGTAAGCGAACCGAAGAAGTGCAAGTTAAAGGAGTCTTATTGCATCCAGTATTTGGAGGATTCCCTTTTGGGGGAGAATAATGAGCTCTGAAGAAGGCGAAACTGTTGAAACGTCAGCTATTCTGTGCTAATAAATTCTATAGTACCAACTTCGTGTTTGCTCATTGAAGAAGAAAAAGTGAGTTATAATTAAATAGTGGCATACATGCCATTCATAGCTAGAGCGATAGATCAAAGTCATGTTCACAACCCCACTTACCCTCTAGTTATCGATGAATTATAGTTTATTGTCAAGAAACCACCGTTGAGGCCAGAAATTGGCCGTTGCCCCAAGCAAGACGCTAAAAACTGTAGGAGCACTATGTATCAAGGTCATGGGGATCTTCCACAGGTCTTCCCAATCCGTACGGAGTATTTCCCACAGCAGTCACCTTTACAGCTTAGAACTAATCAACATAATCATGAAAATTGAGCTTTCGATGTAGTGATCGTGACAGGTCATCAAGGTCATGCCAATCACAGAACGAAATGCCACATGACAAGGTTAGAGAATGGAAGTTTTGAAGGTCAGCGTCTTTTCGATTTCTATTTGTGATACTTGTGGCTACCATTCCATGTCTCCTAGAGTCCAGAAAACACTAGGACCGAGGGTACCTCGTTGTGGTTCAACTTTCGACTATTCCCTTGTAATATGATGAACTGCTACCTCCTTGAAAGTTTATTTTTCTCTCTTGCTAATAATTTAGTGCGAAGAGTTGAAATATGGGGTTTTTTTAAACTATCCTATATTCTATGTATGGAACAACGGCAAGAGGTGCGCCGCCGTAAACACTTGGAGTAGCTGGTTCGGTCGAACCATTAAGCCCCGAACAAACCAAGTCCGCACTCCTTCCGAGACAGTTGGATTGCTATCAGACTTGTCTGGTAAGATAAAAAACACTGGTTTAGGTGTACCTCATAGTTCATCACGTAGACCAAACGTGTATTCTGTCACCTATGCTGTGCTATGCTAGTAATGGGATCGAATGGATAGTGCATTCCTAGGGAATTGATCAGCGCCGAAGATTTTATCCTTTTTTCTTAATCATTAATTCTTTATAAAGTTCATTTCTGGCATACACAACTCGACATCACGCCTTGTGCACATCCCAGTACTTTTTTTTCATTTGGTTGCTTTTTTGTTATACATCGCTAACGATGGTCTCCTAATTCTCGTATAGGTTCGATAGCTGCTTGAGGATTTCTGGTCTTCTTTATGAAAGCCGCTGAATGCTGATCAAGCTGATCATTCCTAAAATACTAAGATAAGCAGGCAACGACATTTCCTAGTCTTTACCTCAGTTGTTTTTTGCGACTATGATTCTAATTTATATTTAGTCAACTCTTTGCTTAAATGCAACATAATTCGCTTGAGGTTATGCCAGTTGTTCTAGTATGGAAAGGTTGTTGATCATTAACAGGTGCAGTCGGCGGTCGGCTAGCCAACGTTATTACTTCATTGCGTTTACAACAAATCTTAAGCCTCCTTAAGCGACCAGGAACAGCGCCACGTTTTTTCAGCATCACTTGTTAGTCTCCAGATAATTCTGTACTCATTAGGGGATTTCATAGTAATGACAAGCACAGCGTTACGATGACGGAGCTACGCGACGCATCCTCGTCATTTTGCCTAAGTTCCGATTCAGATTTACTGTTTTCAGAAAATGTAGGGAGGATTAGCACCCTTGCGAAGGTCTGTTTGAAGCTTGAGGCATCATATGTAGATATTCTCAACAACTTCGCATAATACCTTGCTGTAAAAATTGTGGTAGGCAGAAAATAAAAAAGTAAACGTTGTGATTTCAACTAAAGCCTGAGCTTAACTGGGTGTTCAACGCCGAAGTGAGCTCCCCAGATCAATCCCATTGACAGGTGATTACTGATGGCACCGATTGATAGAACTAGCTGGGAGACAGGCGAAATGAAGGACCAGTATGGTGTGGTGCTGAACGCGTTAACCCCCGGAAAGGGTAATAGCGCGTTCGTTCCCCACCACAGAGCCGTCGGGAGTTTTGCAAATTTCTCAGCACCTTGTGGTTGTATTTCGCATAATACCCAGCAGTAAAAATTGTCCTAGGCAGAATATAAAAAAGTAAACATTATAACAACTTTATCAACCTATGTTGTAGCCATCTAATCACTTTGTTCCTTGCGTATCTGTTCTTTTTTCTTCTGGTTACGTCTAGCTTCTTGCTAAAGGATATGATTTACCATATATTTATTTACTTATCATTCTTTATCGCAAAGAAGACAAAAACGAGTCCCGTGACCAAAGAAGGCCTACACTCCATGTTTGCCAGTTGACTTCTGTATTGAGAAGAACGGTTTTCGATGTTAATCAATGATTTCTTCGCACATTTCTAACGTTAACCAATATGGAATATGAGCCTTAAACATCGCTTCATATCTCCGTTTCTTGCTTTCTTCCCTCTCAAAGTTCTTGTTTTCAGGATGAGGATATTGTTGATTTCAGTCTTTTATGGTTTTACTGCAGCCTGTGTTTACAAAAATGAGAAATACAAAGACGGCGATACCTGGGTGAGTGATAGAATTGTGAACACTAGAATCTCTTCAAACACTTCACCACTGTTTCTTAAGTGCCTTATCGCTCAAAAGTTAAGCATTAAAGTAAGTAAAGTTGCTCGACTTGTGGTATGGTTACGGTAACGGCGCCACTTTCAGTCTGATTCCCTCGCCTATGTGGCTTTGCAAAAAACTTTAAGACGTAACTTAGACTTTAAAAGCCTCAGAATCGGAAGTAGTTCTTTGTAGTTTTCTGAATCTAGGAACTAGTAGAACTAATAAGGACACGTACGGTGCAGTGCTTAAAATATGCGCTGCTTAAAATATGCGCTTTTAATGCACATAGTTGTTGGCTTGGTTCCCTATTCCGTTAACTATCTAACTAGCTCCCTTTCTTTCCATAGTCGGCAATTTACAACCCTACTTTTCTGATGGAATAAAGACAACGACTTGGTCCTCCTATAGGCAAATATGCGTACAGTCACCTCTACGACGTTAAGGTTAGAGTCGAAAGCATTACGAGTCTCGCATAGATTGATGACCGCGAAACGCCTTATGGTAAGAAGGCGATTATGCGGAAACGTCAGCTACGGTTGTGTTGTATGTGTGTTATTGTATGGAACTAAACGTATGCTGTTTAACAACCTCGCGATTGCTGAGGAAGAAAAAGACGAATTCATAATCCAATGCCGAGGTTAATAGAAAGTCGATCCTTGGTCCTAATGCTTTTATTTTCTACAGAAACTGTTAAAGTGGTCAAACGACAATTGATAGAGGTGGCATTAAACACGGCATCATAGCAAAGTTTAGTTAGGGATTTAGTTGAAGTAGTGCCTAGCCCCACTTCTCCTGCATCATTCTAATGAATAGCAAAGCAACGTGAAACTACGTTGTTCATGAATTGACTCGATTATATTGGTTCAATTCCCAATTTATCGCCTTTGACCACGAGAGTTTCTCAACTGATATACATATCCGAAGGACACAAGGAGCGTTCTTCCGCTCCTGTTTCGTTTTTCCAGATTGATGTGAGGTATGTTCTTTCCACCTACTTGTTCGATTACAGGCTTTGGGCCGAATTGGCGTGCAGGATACTATCCAACACATAAACGAACCAGCCCACATAAGCATGGATCAGTACTATATGGAATCCAGTGAGGCAAAAACAAGAAGTTCTTCTCTTGAATCTACTTCCTTCTCAGGACAAATATATCTTGGCCTTTAACTGGCGTTGAACTTTTTGTCCTATATTTTAAATGCTGCACAGGTTGTCTTACCCTCGCTGACCTTAAATTTCTCACACATCGGAGATCCATTGTAGCGTAGGGGGAGGATTACTGGGATAAAAATATCAGTAAATCTAAGAATTTGCGTCTAAGATACTCTAGTTCTCATTGTTTCAGTTAATTTTATAGGTAGTGCGCTCAACATTCGTTATGAAATGTACAATCCTTAAGAGCGGATCGTGGAGTGCGAAGGTAATCGGTTGTCGCACAAGTGGCGGCGTGTTTGTCGAGCCAGGACATTCAATCATTGAAGGTGATACGGTAAGGTAGATATTAATTAAATTCTAATTGATCCCTTCATCCTTTTTTGAGGAAGCATCTATAATGAAAATTATGGGACCACGGATTAGAAACGGAAAAAAATCGGCATACCAAGAGGTGTTGCACGAAGATAAGGAAAGAGAACAATCGTCTTCACTTTTCCATTCTCTTTCTTTCTTTCGATCGTTTCCTTCATATGTCCTATTCTGTTTCTCTTGCCTTCAAGCTTAAGCACATCACGCTTACAACGATGCCTAATTAGTTGTACCCACTACATTAACAACACTCAACACAGCTGACAGAGTGCAAACGATAATCAAAGACGCAGTGCTCACTTGTAATCAACGATTTCATAGTAGTGTTTTTAGAAGATGATTTTACTTCATGTTTTGGAAAAGATGAATGTTTTATTGAATATGTGGATAAGAGAATATCACTCAGATATATTCAGGACGTCACCTTAAAAGTGTTGGTGCAGAAGTCCTACTGCTGCTTATGGGTTAAAAAAGGATAAACCTCTCGGCGTTGATCAGTCCCTGAGAGATGCGCCATGCATTCGACTTCATTAAGCATCCTTTGGAGGTGATTGAATGCATATCTGGCCTTTACAATGGCTCTTGCGGTAGCCTACCGATATCAAACCAGTGCTGCTATCCTCCCAGGCAAGTTCGGTACCAATTTGCCGACCCCGAAGGGACGGAAGGCTTGGTGGGCCATGGGCGCGGGGATCGATCCCATGTGCTTATTGTGGGCGCCTCCGGCCACTGCGCCACACGCGCCTTCTGCTTATGGGAGTATGGAGAAATCGTTCTTGTATTGTACTGTCCTACTATGAGAATTAAAAAGAAGGGAAAATATTTAGAAGAAAGGAGTTCATAATGAGGTCGTGTCGTTATACAATCGACTGTGGTCGACAGTCCACAACTGCATTACAATGTCTCTGCATTTACGCCAACAGTTTAAAAATGTATAGCACTTTTAAAATAACTTCAAACTCCCATTAGTTCGGAGTCAGGAAATTGGTACCAGACCTGATATCCAGGGAGATAAGAGCATTAACTTGACAGATCAGTGCACCACTGGAGGTCGCTTTGTAGGATAGATACACCTTGAATCACCTTCAGCGATACTTGATGACGTCGAAATCATGGCGGATGGTGCAGCGACTAATCAACGTCGAACGTGTTGTCCTTTTTTTTTAACCACAAGCATGAAAGCTTCCATGTCCAAGTTTTTACCAAATTATTGAAGCCGTTCTAAACTGCGTCTAGATTAGCGAATGTTTTCTTGATAAGGAACTCGTCTATTCCTTTCATAAAGTAGTAATGCTAATTTAAACTCGATTTCATTTTGATTTTTGAAGTACGATTTCCTCATAAAACTCTTAAAGTTGCCGCAATTTTTAGTGTACGGTCAGGTTTATGCTGTTTAGTTTTAGAAAATGAGCTAAATATGATCCACCTGGGCGTTTAATGCGTGAGTCATATATGGCTCACTTTGTCAGTAGCATGTTAAACGAAAATTCCTTATTTGTCTGCTGAATATTACGAGTTTTTTTTAAGAAGTATGACTGTTTGGACATGGGACATGACCATGTTGAGATCAGAAGGACTTATTACAATAGCGGGAAGCAGGAGAGTTGCGAAGGACATGTTATTGGTAGGCTTTTAACTCTGTATAGTAACCATTATCTCCTATGATTGTTATGGTTCATCCAGTTGCCCAGAATTGAAGGAGTTTTCCTCTTACTCTCGATTTGTATTTAGTAAATGAGATGAAAAAGAGAAATATGATAAGTCTAGTGCCAATTTCCACTTAACCACGACATATATAATTAGTATTTTGGTTTATCGATAGGCTTACACGATGTTACTAGTACAAGTCCTAACTGTGGCTAACGTTTCGCTGATGCCGTTTTCTGCAGAACCGCGATGATTCGAAACAAGTGTCCACAGTACTTGGTTGATATGTTCCACTTTACTGACTCCGACTCAAAGCGCCTACAAGGATCTCTTCTTAAGAAACAGTTGCTATGGACACTGGGCTCAGGTCATCCCGGCTCTGATGGGGACAATGCCGTTGAAACGTGAGCCGCGATAAAGAATTGTAATAAGTTGATGTAAACGTATCAATAAACTAAGCCATTGATGAATTTAACCAAGAGTCACGCTACGTGCTGTAATAGGGAAGCAAAGGACAGTTGTATTTCCAGGAGAATCATGGGTGTCACAGTATAATTTCCGCAAGATATGCACCGAGAACGGTGCACGGATCACTGAGTGTTTGACCGACGCAGGATTCGCGGTACCACTCAATCGCCACCTCGTTTTCTCAGGAATCATCTACAAGTTGGTTGTTTATAACTTGGTTTTTCACTGCTGTGAGCCAAATACTAGGAGCACTAGATATTAAGATGGCTATCTTAGACTTTTTTCGAGACTTCTTAAGAAGTTTTTTCTCTAAGAGATTAAGACCACTGGTTACTTATCTATCTCGAAAAAAATCGGCCATACGGGAATGCACTATGCTTAGTTGAGGAACAAAAAAAATGAATGGGGACTTCTAAGGCTTGTGTCTTCGTGATCCTCACTGTCCTATGACAATGTGGAAGTGAAGGGAGCAGATAGCACAGTGGTAAGGACGGCGATCATCATGGGCACGGTGCTAGCTCGATCTCGTCTCGGGCCCAGCAAGCTCTTCATCCCTGCGGGGTCGGGAAATTGGCACCGGACTTGTCCAAAAACCACTTTCTGCAATCTAATTGAGGACGCTCCAGCCCGGCTATCCCTGGTCTCCAGGGAAAGCCGACTCGACCAACATTTTTGCGGCATTCAAGATGAAAGAAAGACACTCAAGCAGCGCTCGAAGCCAGAAATAACAGTTGGAAAACCTTCGTGGATGATGGATGAGAGGAAATGAATCAGGTGTGAGAAATGCTGCGAAAATCACAGTGGATGTGAAAACGGGTCGTATAAAATGAAAAAAAAATTATAAGAACGTAATGGTAGTGTATGGTGAATTTTCGCTATTACGTCTTTATTACTGAACTTTACGCGACTGTCTGTGAGTAATGCGTGCGTCGCAGTGGTTTTGCACGTTAGATCAGCCACGCTGCTTAACCAATCGTTCCGAGGTCGCCATAGTGCTGCCATACTTGTATGAGAGAATAAAAACACTGATCTGATAGGTTGGTAGACCACTGCAGGTGATTGTATCGAGCAAATATGATCTCAGTGAATTCTAGGATTCACTATAGAGTTGTATGCAAAGCGCTTCCTTAAAGGAGTCTAAAGGAGCAGGCTGAACGCTCTATCTTTTGTACTTTTACATATTTGGAGGCTCCCAACGGTTTACCGCCTCATCGTTGCTTGGAAGTGTTCCTGGGTGTAAGGCTGCGATGTACAGCGGAGGAATTCATCCCCTGGCAGTGTCTCCCAAGCTAAGGAGTCTGGCATTTCCACCAGGAAGCCTAGCCAAGAGTAAACCAATACCAAGGTCCACCACCATCCTGGTATTAAAGACGCATGGTGGCAAATCTCCCTCTGATCCACAAGGGGTGCGACTGCCTGCGGTGATGAAGACCTGGGGCAGACTTTGGCCAGGCTGACCCCAGGATTCCAGGGAACCACAATGACTTTACCAGCAAATCTCCAAAAAATGGAGGTTATGCTGGGGTCCGCACAGTCATTGAGGACGAGCCATTCAAGTATCAAGTATCAAGTAAGCACATATTTAGAGTAAAGTTACTCACTGCTGCTAACATCCTCTGTGAATTATATCTGACAAGGAGAACACCCTATCGAGCTACCATTTTCGTTGGGTATCTTCGAGATTCTGACGTTTCCCTAAATTTAACAAGGAATTGAAATGAGTATTAGAGGTTTTCACCTTTTCTTTCATAAAAGCGTCGTCACTGAATCATCTCGAATTCGCAAAAAATCATTTTGTAAAGCTTTTACCAATGATTTGGTTTGGCAGTGCATGTGAATAATAGAGGATAAGAAATGAGTTTTGTACAATTCAGATGCACCCTCTACCGTAACGGTACCGTATCCATCGACAGAGAAAGCATTCCATTAGCAACGAACTCTTCAAGTCGTGTAAGCTCAAGATTGTTAAGTTCCCAGGATCGACTTTCTATTAACCTGGGCATTGGAATATGAATGCGTCGTTTTCTTGTTCAGCAATCGCGAGGTTGTTAAACAGCATACATTTACTTCCATGGAAAAACACAGTACAATGCAACAGTAGCTGACGTTTCGGCAGTATCGCCTTCTTCGGAGCCTGGAGGGGTATACTGACATACAATTTACTGGGCCAAGCGCTTCAATGACACTTACAAAAAGACGAAAAAACTCTATGGTAATCACATGGTCAACAGCTTCTCGAAAAAAACTTACCGCTTTCTTACGTGCCTTCCAATGAGGAAGATTAGAACAGCTGATTATAGTCGCATAAGGTTGATGACTGCACCATCCCACATCAGAAATTGATGCGAACATACGGGGTCAGGTCGCGTGTGACCTCTGGGCGTTCATCCCTGCTATTCATTGTAGAGTTTTTGGTATTTATCCAAAAAGCCTCAAGAAGTTTTCGCGCTGGTGTTCTAGTCTCCTGCGCAAGGATAAACCAAAAACCAGCTGATAAAGGATTGGATAGATGCCAAAAACTCTACAATGAATAGTAGGGATGAATGCCCAGAGGTCATACGCGACTTGACCCCGTATGTTCGCATCAATTTCTGATGTGGGATGGTGCAGTCATCAACCTTATGCGACCATAATCAGCTGTTCTAATCTTCCTCATTGGAAGGCACGTAAAAAGAGGTGAGTTTTTTCGTGAAGCTGTTGACCATGTAATTACCATAGAGTTTTTCGTCTTTTTGTAGGTGTCATTGAAGCGTTTGGCCTACTAAATTGTCTATCAGTATGCCCTTCCAGGCTCTGAAGAAGGCGATACTGCCGAAACGTCAACTACTGTTGTATTGTATTGTGTTTTTCTATGGAAGTAAATGTATGCTGTTTAACAACCTTGCGATTGCTGAACAAGAAAACGACGCATTCAAGATTGTTCAATTTTCTTTGTTTAATTTTCAGTAGCACTTATACTGCAAGCTCTTAGGCTTCTATAAACTTTTTTTCCGAAACGTTATAGATCTCTTCAGTTTCTATTTAGCACTATCCAGTATTGGTATTTAAAAAGTTGCGTTGTTGTTTCTATCCTTTCTTCATTGTGAAGATAGCTTATAGTACAGTTACAGCTGAAACCCGTTGACGTGCTTGGTCCTATGTGGAAAAGCTTCGGGCATCTAGGAAGGGTAAGTTACGATGTTTTTTTCCTCAGAAAATTAGTTGAGCTAAAGTAAAATAATCGCTCCTAACGGTTTGCCGCTTCATCGTGGCTGGGAGGTGTTCCTGGGTGTCCGGCGGCTATGTACAGCAAGGGAATCCATTTCTCTGGCAGGGTCTCCCAAGCTGAGAAGAAGTCCGGCGTTTCCATCAGGAAGCCTAGCCAAGAGTAAACTAAAACCAAGGTCCACCACCATCCTGGTATTAAAGTCGCATGGTGGCAAATCTCCCTCTAATCCACAAGTGGTGCAACTGCCTGTGGTGGTGAAGACCTGGGACAGACTGGCAGGCTGACCTCAGGGATTCCAGGGAACGACATTGGCTTAACCGGCAAATCTCTGAAAATGGAGATTATGCTGGGGCTCGCACAACCAGTGAAGACGGGCCTTTCAAACGTCAAGTTAGTAATTCAAGTAGCAGAACGTCGGGACAACAAGAAGAGCTACGGGATAGGAAGGACTTTTACGCGCTGCCTACCATCCATCTTCGGGAGGTGTGCGAACATTAATGGCTTCAAGTTCGCTCAAAGAAATATGAATTTTCAAAGCGTCCGCTGCGAAAAACGAAGTTAGAGAAAGGAGAATGAAGAGTGAACATTTGCCCTAAACCTCTTGCTCTAAACATTCCAAAATTTATTGGATTTCGTTGCTTAAGTTTAATGCTTCCTTTCCGTTAGTTTAGCTTGAAGTCGTTTAGTGGTTTTTCAGTTAGTACAATCGCAGGAAACTTTTGACAATGAACCGATGTTAGATGCTGATACATCACTTCGCTCTCAACATACAGCTCATAATGAGAAGGCTGTCACTTGTGTTAGCGATGGTATTGTTCATTACCCGGAAGAGACGTAAGCAACAAAAATAACTACACTTTCAGTGCCTTTACTTTTTATTTACTGCCTACTCTTTTTTTAATGGCAAGGTATTATGTGAAACATAACCAAGACAGTAAGGTAATACCCTGTTCGATCCCCCACCGCAGACACCAGCGGTCGGGAGTTTTCTAAATATCTCAACAACAGCACGACTACACTTTCATTTCTATGGGGCGCATGTAGCGCATTGGTTAGAGGTGCTCGACAAAACACACGTGGTCAGTGATCCAATCTGGACTCCTAGACCTACCATGCATTTCATTCTGGGGGTGAAGGAATTGATGCCAGATTTGTCTCATAGGACAGGAACACTGATCTGACACATCTGTGGGCTATGGCAAGCTATTGCATAGGCAAGATATGCATTCAATCATAACTAGCGATACTTATTGAAGTCAAATGCGTGGCGCATCACTGAGGAATTGATCAACGCCGAAAGCTTTATCCTTTATTCTCTAGTTTTGGTTCCATTGTGTCGATATAGTGTGGCTTTGTAGTGATTCAATCCTAGCTGATAAAGAGAACGTTGACAGCTAAGTCCAGAAAACCCTGGCCACCATAGGGCTCTTTGTGGCCGTTGTAGGCATTCTACATTCTAGTTCGTTGTAGAACATCCTAGACTTCGATCTGGGAGAGCAAAATCGCTGGATTCGTAAAGGAAACAATAACAAGAATAGTCATAGTACAGTTATAGGTATAGCACAGTACAGTTATAAGTTACAAGCATGACAAGCATCGAAATTGCTTATTTTCCTGCCTACTACCTGCCTGAGAGTAGCACGTGCGTTCAACGTCTCTAGCAATAATCGTATATTTGGTTAACTACCGTCGTCTGGAAAAATTGTAAACAGATTCAGTAGAACTATCTTTACTTTGTGAAACAACCACAATGATGCGAGACATTTGCAAAAATCCGGACCGCAGGTGTCTGCGGTGGTGAACAAACGCGCTATTGTCCTTTCCGGGAGTAACGCGTTCACCACCACATCATGCGAGTCCTTCGTTTCGCCTGTCTTTCAGCTGATTCTGTCGATCTCTGCCATCAGCAATCACCCGTCAGCGGGATTGATCTGGGAAGCCCAAATCGGAATTGAACCCAATTAAGCTGAAGCTAAAGCTGAAATTCACAATGTTGACTTTTTATTTACTGCCTTTTGCAAGTTTTCACGGTAGGGTATTATTTGTGAAACAACCACAATGATGCTGAGACATTTGCAAAACTCCGGGCCTTAAATCTTTATCTTTGCTTTTCTCGCACCATCTTTTTTCACATCTATTGTGCGGATCGTAGCACTTCTCGCATTCGACTGGCTACCTCGCATCCATCGTCAACGGAGGACTTCAAGCTTTTGCTTGTGGGATTGCCTGCTGGTCTTTTGTATGGATGTCGTTAAATGCTGTTCAACTCAATTCTCTCTGGAGTCATGAACTAGCCAGCTAGAGCGTTTCCAGTTTGATTGCAAAGAATGAACTATTCCGAGTCAATCATGGTACCAATTTCACGAGGCCGGAGGAATGAGAGGCTTCGTGAACGCAGCCGCGGTCGAGCCTCACACTGCTCCTAGTGAATGGCATCACTAACACTGCCTCATCCGCCTCTAGTGAAACTATATCGTTGTCTTAATTAAAATTTAGATTTAGAAGGATCGAAAGAAAAAAGAATAAGATGAAAGGAAAGGAAGGAAAAAAAGAAGAAAAGAAAGAAAATGAAGGAATGTGTAAAACGCGGTATTTCTTGTATAGGACATGCGTACAAAATAAGCAATACTAAGAACTTTGCGCTTCTCGTCCCAACTTTTTCGATTGATTATTTTTTGGTAGAAGAATCTAAATAAAAGACTGTGTTATATGAGGTCAATCGTCGACAAGTTTTACAACGGCATAGAATACGATGAAAGCTTACGAATAAAATGTCTGGAACCTCCGCGTCTTTAAAGTCCAATAATGGAACCAAAACTAATGGGTATTGTAGCACCTGGTTTTAGGGACGACCATAAATGCGTGTTCGTTCTCACTTTTTTCTCTATTATAGCGGTTTTATTACTGAAACGTAAGCTTTATGCTGGACAAACACGTAGGCTGGATTCTTTATTTTTTTTAAACCGCTCAGAATTCGCGACAGTAAGATGTGGTTCATCGGTGGGCCAACATAAAGGATGAAAGAGTAAAGCGTTTGATGAACCGCTGTGGTTAGCACTATGCATTCGACTTAATCAAGCGGTGGTCCACCGACGTATCAAGTCAGTGCTGCTATTCCCCCTCCCATACAGCTCTGGTACCAATTTGCCAGCCCGTAGCGTAAGGGTTGGTGAGCCACCGGAAGATGAGGGATCAAATCAGCCGCCACTTTTGAATTGTAGAGGGTACCCTTAACCACTACGCTACACGCACCTCCGAGACAAGGATTGTCTAGATATGTGCTACTCATACACTTTCTCTGAGAGTTTTACTAGGTAGTAAAGACAAGCGATCTGGCTGGCTTTCTTACACATATACGACTGACCTTATTTTACGAATTACAGTGTGAAATTTATGGAAGCTTGTTGATTTCCAAACGTAATGGTGTCGGCTTGTGAAGAGTTAGTCAGTTTTTTGAATCCTTCTGTTCTGACCTGGAATAAGTATTCAGATGGATTTCCGACAATCAGTTCATTAAGAAATGTGCGTCTGATGGTTCCACTACCATCGTCAGTTGTCTAATCGACGCTAACAAAATAGTTGATGTAGGCAAAGAACTGAAACTAGACGGAAATGTGAGTTTATATCGACTTTTATTCTCTCCGCAATATTCATGATATTTTCAGAAAAACAAGCAACTAACCTTGTTTATAACAGTACCCAGGATCGACTTTGTTAACCTTGGCATTGGATTATGAATTCGTCGTTTTCTCTCTCAGCAATCGCGAGGTTGTTAGACAGCATACGTTTACTGGACACCAGAGGATAGCCAACAAGTACGAGGCATCGAAATGAACTACTCCGCGCCGCACTACAGAGCAAACGGAACGAAATGTTCGCAAGAAAGATGAAATGTGTGACGAAGGAACATTTTTGTGCATTGGATTTGGAGGATCAACTTTGGAGGAGAATAGTTGGCGGATCAATAATAATATGCAATTCTATTAGGTTTAATGCCAAAATAGCCAGCGAAAGTTTGAAAATCTGTTGGATAATTCATGTGTCTCGGGTTCAAGAAACCGTAATCGAACGTTCGATGCTAGGGAGTCAAAATACGGTTGGTAATGCACCAAAAAAGTCTAGAGTCTATACTTGGGGGGCATGATGAAGCAAATAAGTTGGTATCATCTGATGATCTTGCGTCAACAAATCCGTGATCGTTTAAGGTTAGACCCATCATCAGCCGTGTAGACGGGCCAACGGATAGGATAACCTGGTTTCTAAGCCTAATACTAACTCAGTTGCTTAAACATATTCCAGCTCACCTCACGAACACCCAAATGTTCCTAGAACGTCTACGTAACGCGTCTCTTAATAACGCGTACGTGATGGAGTCCTTCGACGTTACCGCGCTGTACACCAACGTATCGAATGACTCCGCAATGCAAGCCATGTTCGAACTTCTTGTTGAACATGAAGAAAGAATAAATATGCATGGCTTGTCCATCCAGCAGCTAATGGCTCTCCTAAAGGAGTGCCTAAATTGCTCAATTTTCAGATGGTCCGGGAAATATTTCGCGCAAATAAGGGGGTTGGCTATGGGACAGCGACTGGAACCAAGCCTTGCCATTATGTTTATATCTAAGATAGAAGCCCCTGTTCTCGATCTCTGGCCACTACTCTACTGCAGATATGTAGATGATTGTTTTGTCGTCTTCTCTACACGGGAGGAGATGGACAAATGCTTTGAATTATTGAACGAGCAGTCAGTATACATCTAGTTCACCCGGGAGAAACCGAAAGACCACACGCTCCCGTTTCTGAACGTTCAAATAAACCCATCAAGTAGCGGTTACATGACAAAGTGGTACCGAAAGCCAAGCAATAAAACATCCTCGTTCATTTCCTTTCTTCCTACCCTTCACACACAAAAAGGGCGCTTGTAAGAAAGATGTTTCGAACAACCACCTTTTGTGCACAAGTAGGGAACTAAAAGAAGAATCGCAAGACTTGGCTCGGCAAATAGCTACCTCCAAAGGCTACGAAATAGTAACCCTGCGAAATAAGTTTAGAAGGAAAGCGATGCTCCAAAACGAACGATTTAGCCGAAACAAAATCCCGTTTATCCAGCCCTTTATTAGCGATGAAGTATGTATAGCGATAAAGCGATGCTTAAGAAGGGCAGATCTAGAGGAATCGGTAGCGATAACTGAAATACCACCGAATGCTCTTCGTCTCCAGTTAGTTCGTAACCGCCTATACGACCTTCTATGTGAAGTACCAAATAGAGACGGTGACTGCATGCGTTTGGGTACGATATACCTTGCGGAGACGAATATATTGGCGAAATGGGTAGACCTTTATGTATCCGCATAAAAGAACACCTAGATGGCAAACGAAAAGCAAAACAAGGCACGCCACTTGGCACGCATAGGAAACAAAAGCATAGCGGAAACAATTTTGAAGGAAAAGTCAATGTCCTCGCTCAGGAGACTAAAACACCAACGCGCCAACTCATCTACGCTTTTTGGATAAATCCCAAAAATCCCTCAATGAATAGCAGGGAGCAATGCCCCGAGAACACGCGTGATCTCGCCCCGTACCTTCGTATCGATCGTTGATGTGGGGAGGTGCAGTCCTCAACCATATGCAACTCTGAGCGGCTGTTCTTCCTCGGTGGAGCACAGGTGAAAAAAAGTGTTGGGTTTTTTTCGAGAAGCCGTAGATCTTGTAATTATCGCGCAAATTTTCATCTTTCTGCTTGTGCTGTTGAAGCGTTTGACCCCGAAAGTTGCGTATTAGTGTACCCTTCCAGGCTCTGAAGAAGGCGATTCTGCCGAAACGTCAGCTACAGTTGTGTTGTATATGTGTTATTGTATGGAAGTAAACGTATGCTGTTTAACAACCTCGCGATTGCTGAGAGAGAAGACGACGAATTCATAATCCTGTTTGCTCATAGTTTGCTCATATCTTACAGTTTTTACAAAATAGAAAACAAATTTAACGAGGAGAAAAAGCTTCTTTTTTTTCAAGAGTTCCGAGAAGTCATTGCGATTTCCCTCTTACAGACCTACAAGTGCTACCGTAGTCCAACTGACAGAAGCGTTCATTTCGAGGTGTCGCCAAATTAACGATTCCATTGAAACAGTTCGGGCTGAATCTGGGCATTCTGGAAGAAGTGAAAGATGTTGGTGGATTTAAGGAACCCTAACTATACTGTTGTCGTTTATTCAGTATGAGCTACCGGCGGTGGCTCGTGGTTTTCTTTACAATGCAGTGAAGCATATTGTCGGGTTTCCGTGTCATACCGTAATTGGTTTTGTTTGTCGCTAATTAGATCATGACCTCTAATTTCTTGATATTATTTAGAATTATTTTGTTATTGGAATGCTTTTTTCCAACCTCGTTTTTAAGTAGTTTACTTATAGTTTTATTAGTGTATTACGTAAAGAATGGCTAGAACGAAGTATTTTATGCGTTATATCGTCTTATAGGACATATTTAGTGTATATTAAAGAGTATCACCTGTCACCTGTATCACCTGTAGTCCCGCTGATCGTCGAGTGACTCGAGCGGGCGCCAGTAAATCTTCTATTTTTTCCCTGTCGCGTGCAATGGTAGCCCAGTGGGTTCTGCTCGCTCTAGGGACTCGTCGACCATCATATCTTTTTTCTAGGTTCTTCGTGAATAATTCTTACCATCGGGTCGGTGGTGTGGCCGCAGTACTTTTGACATCCCGAGGAATACAGTCACTAACGGCTCTTGTCCATCGCTTGTCATTCATACGCATTACGTGTCCGGCCCACCTTATCTTCGATTGTTTGGCGTACAGAATGGCATCTTTGATTTTTGATCGTCGACGCAGATCGGAGCTTCGGATCCCATCCCTTACTTGTGTGAAACGGGATAATCCTAGCATTCGACTGCGCCTTCGATAACGCTGGGTGATCTTTCATCCTGCTTACGCAGCGACCAGGTTTCTGACGCATACGTTAGAGCATGAAGTACCGTTGAGTCGAAAAGGTGGGCACGGAGTCGGGTATTCTTTGTTATCTTCACTACATCCTCGATGCTCTTGAAAGCTCCCAAGCCGCTCGTTTCCTTCTGCTCAGCTCTGGAGCTAAGTCGTTCATCATATTGATTTCACGACCTAGATAGACATAACTGGAGAATTCGGAGATATTCGTTCCGTTGAGCGTGAATGGGGGCATACGAAACCAATCCGTTCCTCATGAACATCGTTTTTGTGAGATTTAGACGAAGACCAATCTTTCCACAGGCTTTATCAAAGTCGGCAAGCATACGTTCCGCTTGGATAATGTTTGATGTTATCACGACGATGTCATCAGCAAAGCGAAGATGATGTAACTGCCGACCATCGATTTCCACTTATCCCATTCCAATCTTCGCATGACGTTCTGGAGGGTGGCGGTAAATAATTTTGGCGGGATTTTATCGCCTTGGCTTGTTCATCTTTTGACGTCAACGTTAATATCGTTGTAGAATGGTGAAATCTTGATTGTGAAATTTTTTGTACAACTCACGAAGAATCTTTATGTACTGAGTAGGGACTCCTTGACTATCAAGGGTTTCCATGGCTGCTTCTATCTCAATTGAATCAACGACCTTCTGTAAATCGATGAAAGTGAGACAGAGCGGTGTTTTGTACTCTCGTGATACTTCAATGAGCCTTGTTATCGTGTGGATGTGGTCCATCGTACTAAATCCTTTTCGAAACCCTGCTTGCTCACATGGGTGTCCTTCGTCCAGTGTTCTGTCAATCCTGTTTAGGATGACTCGAGTGAAAAGTTTGTGAACGACAGACAGCAAGCAGATTGGGCGATAGTTGACGATAACGTGTGGGTCACCCTTCTTCAACAATAACACGGTCATGCTAGTCTTCTACTAAGTAGGGACGTTGCCTTCAGACAGGTAATGTGTGAAGAGCCCAGCCAGTGTGTTTACAAGGACTGGTAGAAGGTTCTTCAGGTGTTCTGGTCTTATCCTGTCCGAACCTGGTGCTGTTCGATTTTTTCACCGACGAAACGGCATGTCGGATTTCGGAAGGGAGAACCGGTGGTACAACATATCCTTCCTCCTTTATTCCTCCTATATTTCATATGACGGGAGGTGGACATGGCTATCGAAGAAATCTGAGTAGTATTCGTGAATGATTTTCTCCATTGCTTTTCTGGGTGCTGTAACTGTTCCCTCTGGGCATAGGAGTGCAATCATTTTGGTCTTGTAATTGGCGAAGCTTCGGTGGGCTTTGCGAATGCTTTTCCCAGCCTATGCAGCTACGACCATTACTGCTGCTCTTCTCTCTTTAAGACCTTTTATCGCCTGTCCGCATTGTTTTGCAAGCTCGGACGTTAGTTCGCGGTTGCCTGCAGCTCCTGCTATTCCACGCTGGCGTATCAGCTCGAGTGTTTCTAGAGACAGACGTCTCTTGGTGACTTTCGAACTCTCAGCTTTCAAAGCGCTGACGTGAAGGTGTTGAATGAGCCGATCGTATTCCTCGTCGATGTTATCGACAACGGCGTCTTCCCAACAGCAGACTAATGAATTGAATAAGTCCCAGTTTGTGGTGGTTCTGTGACTCCGGTTATTGAATTTGGCGGCTTTTTTATGCTTTCCGCGAGAAATAGAATCTAGCACGAAGGAGACGGTGGTCTGATCCCTTGTAGAATTTTGGGACAACAGCGACATCCGTTAGGCAAAACCTTCTATTTACTATGATGTAACAAAGAGGAGAGGAGACGAATAACAAAGAGTAAAGGAGATAAAGTGCTCTGCACTTATCAATCATTTGAAGTTCACTATAGCTTCGATTCAATTCGTAGCACCCTCACTTCTACCATCTGTCGTCCCGTTGATCGTCGAGTAACTTGAGAGCACGCTAGTAAATCTTCCAATTCTCTCTGTAGTGTGAAAGAGTGGCCCAGTGGGTTCTGCTTGCTCCAGGAACTCGTTGAGCATCATACTTTTTTTCCATGGTATTTACGAAGAATTCTGATACCTTCGACAATTCCATGTGTATGCTGGCATCTTTGATTTTTGATGGTCGCCTCAATCCCTTCACTTACTTGCGTTAAACGGGATACTCGTAGTGTCTTACTTTCGACTGCGCGTTCTGTAATTATCTTGCGACCAGGTTTCTGACGCACACGTTAGGGCAGGAAGGCTCGTGTAATCGAAAACGTGGGGGCGGAGTTGGGTAATCTTTTCTCTTCTCACTACATCCTGCATGTTCCCAACGTTTCCCGGGCCTCTTGCTTCCTCCTGCTCAATTCTGGAGCAAATTCGTTCATCATATTGATTTCCTGACCTCGATAGATGTAAATGGAGCGTTCGAACATATTCATTCCGTTGAGTGTGAACGGAGCAAACGAAACTTATTCATTGTTGATGAAGATCGTTTTTGTGGGATTTATTCGAAGCTGAATCTTTCCATTGACGTTATCAAAGTCGGTTAACATTCGAGCTGCCTGGCTAATGATCGGCGTTATTAAAAAAAATAAAGGATAAAAAGCTTTCAGCGTTGACCAATTGATCCCTAAGGGATGCTCCATGCATTCGACTTCATTAAGCATCATCTGGAGGTGATTGAAGCATATCTGGCTTTTACAATGACTCGCTGTGGCCTACCGATGTATCGAGCCAGTGCTGCGATCCTCCAAGACAAGTCTTGTACCAATTTGCCGACCCCGGAGGGATGGAAGGCTTGGTGGGCCATGAGCGCTGGGATCGATTCCACGTGTGTGCTGCAGGTCGCCTTCGACCACTGTGCCACATGCGCCCTATATTTAAAGAAAGCATTACCAGCAAAGTGAAGATAACGTAGTTGCCGATGCTGATTTTGCCCAGGCTTCCGTGACTGCTTTTATCTCAATTGTGTAAAAAGCTTGTGGCGGCGTTGAGTCCAACTTTATATGAATACCAAGTCGTTGTAAATATTGGTCCTTGTAGCTGCCACGCGGGTCTTTTTTCAGTAACTGTCGTGAACAACCTCGAGTTTGGGTTACAACGGTTCATAGTAATAACAACTGTACAATAATAATATCTGGTATGGAGGTTAGGTGGGTATATACGAGTGAGATTAAAGTAAGAAGAACAATCGAACAATTGAAGAGAGTTAGGATACTGGAATTAGGACACTGAGGAACAGAAGGACCGGATGAACACTAAAGCGAACGCTACGAACACTTCCAGATGAGTCCCGGGCTGCTTGAATTCCTTCCGTAGTGGGTAGAGCTTTGTCAGAGGGAACTAAAGACAGTGCCTAGAGAGAGGTTCTAAAGGTTTTTTTTACTAGCTCCATCTGATAGAGCTGCATGTGAAAGGACGCAGCTGCGCCTTCGGAAACTTCTTTGGGACGGCAGGTGCTGGAAAGTATATTCCGCTGACTGCGCTGCTGATTCAGTGCTCGAACTGACGGATAAAGAAGAGCAGCTTGTTGGAAGAAAGTGTAGAATCCCTTTCCAGCCACCTGCGAACTAACTGCATGAGATAGTGGCTAAGAGGCAATTAAGAGAAGATGCGATGATAGACTTAAAATGGTTACAGGAGAACAAGAAACACACACCAATATAGAAAATAGGAGCAAGGTCACCGGACACAGTATTCATAATGTTTTACATAAAGAATATTCCAATGGTGGTGGTGAATGTTCTCTATAAAGCTTTCAATAAATCAACGAAATTCAAACAGAGCGGTCTACTGTACTCTCGCCACACTTATGTGATCGACTGAATTAAATGCTTTTCGACACTCTGCTTACATTAGCTATCCTTCATTCATCCACTGTTGTCAATTCTGTTTACGATGACTCAGTTGAAGAATTTACAAGCGGCAGATAGTGAGCAGATTAGACGACAGCTGCGATGTATCGTGGAGAAGGTCACCCTTCTTGAACACGGTCTTGATAGTTTTTGCACTGAGTGGGAACCTCGTATTATGAAATGTAACAGGTGTCGAATTATTGTATTGGCGACTAGTGGGATGCTATTGGTATGTTAGGGTACTATCTTTCTTGGACCGGATGTTGTAACATTTTTCACCGACGAAACAGCATGTTAGATTTCAGAAAGATGAACCGGTGAGATGACACATTCGTCCTCCTTTATTTCATATAAGAAGGAAGACATAGCTATTAAAGAGACCCGAGTTCCAATTGCGAATGATTTCCTCCGTTGCCTTTCTGAAATCTGCAACTGTTCCGCCTGGATGGCGGCGTGTGACCATCTTGGTCTTGTAATTGGTGAAGTTTTGGTGGACTTCGGAAATGCATTTCCCAGGCTTTGCAGCTTCGACTGTTGCTGGTGCTCTTCTCCGTTTGTGATTTTCTTTTATCGCCTTCCTGCGTTGTTTTGCACGCGTGGGGGAAGTGGGCGATTACCTGTGGCTAGTGCGATTGCACGCTGGCGTGTCAGCTCGAATGATTCTGAAGTTCGGCGTATCTTGGTGACTTTCCAACACCCAGCTTCTTTGCGGCTAGCGTGACAATTTCGAGTGAGTCTGTCGCACTCCGTTTCGATGCTAATAGTCTAAATACATCCCAGTTCATGGTGGTTGTGGGATATCAATTTTTGAGCTAAGCGGCATTCTCTCCATTGAGCTAGGAATGGAATCTTACACGACGGAGGTGATCGTGTGATCCCGTTCAGAATTTTGCAACGATATCGATTATTCAGAATCTTCGATTTATGTCTATTTCGTTATGGTTCTCTCCGCTGGGAGACTCTCATGCCAAACGTTGAGAGCGGAGCTTCTGGAATTGTGAAAATTACCATGGATGGTGTTGGTCTTTGTGATAAACTCAGATTGCCCTTCACCCTACTCGTTCCGTTCTAATCCGCGCGTCCCAATGTGACGTCTTTAGACGTTCTTCTGGGTCCAATCTTTGCGTTAAAATCTCCAGTGATTACCTCAAAGAATATATGGGCTTCTCCGTAGACCTTCTCCAGGCCCAAATAGAACGCTTCGATTTCTTCTTCGTCACAACTTGATATCAGCGCATAAACGACGAACATTATCAAATCCGGTATTGATCCACATCTCTTTAATCGCAAAAGTAGGATTCGGGTTGTTAGTTGTTCTGATGAATCGATGTTCAAGGCCAAACTCGTGTTTCCGAGGACGTCGATGGTGACGCCACCGGCATTGGCCGACCTCTCCGTCCTCCCATGTTTCTAGGAACTGCTCTTCAACGGTGTCATAGACAGCACTGGATGGCTGGCGTCTTCTCGTCTCAGCCAGTCCGACGACGTCGTACCTTATCCTTCTTGCCTGCTTGATCAAGTCCTCAACAGAAAGCTCAGATGCAAGTGGGCTGCATCATATAGATTATTAAGTGCATCATAATGTTAACTTTTATTCACTGCCTAATACAGTTTTTCATGGCAAGGTATTACGTGTGGTACAACCACAATGATGCTGAGATATTTGTAAAATAAAATATCAGTCCCGTGGACGGGAGAATGCTGATGGCGCTGATCGATAGAACTAGGTGAGAGACAGGCGAAACGAAGGACCCGCATGGTGTGATGGTGAACGCGTTAACCCCAGGAAAGGATAATAGCGCGTTCGTTCCCCACCAGAGACAACTGCGGTCCGTAGTTTTTCAAATATCTCAACATCATTGTGGTTGTATCACACGTAATACCCTGCCATGAAAAAATTGTAATAGACAGTAAATAAAAGTTAACATTGTGATTTCGACTACAGCCTCGGCTTAAATGGTTTAGTTGCCGATTTCGGCTGCCCAGATCAATCTCGTTGACGAGTGATTTGTGATGGCGCTGATCGATAGAACTAGCTGAGAGACAGCCGAAACGAAGGACCCGCATGGTGTGAGAGCGTTCGTTACCCACCGCAGACACCAGCGGTCCGAAGTTTTGCAAATATCTCAGCATCATTGTGGTTGTATTAAGTCCATCGTTGTTTTAGAAAAAGACTTGTGGTGACCCACCGATTAATGAAGTCAATGTTTTTATTCACTCACGAACGTCTGGTACAGATTTATCGAACCCGAAGGGAATGAAGGGGGCGCAGGATCGGGCCAGCGGCCGGACCATAGTGCATTGCAGGAGATCTCTATAATCTCTATTTTAGGTTATACGCATCCAACAAGCTGTTTGCTGAAATAATTTCCCACCGACCAGAAGCATTCCGTAGATCTTTCCACTATCTTCTCCTCTTGCAAACTCGAATAGAAATCGTTGAAGTTGCCCCTAACTGAAAATGTCGAGGCGGTGAGAACTACAAGTTGGCTATAGCAAAGATTTTTTCGTTGCGTCACTTTCATCTCGCTATGGTGGTTTCTTTTGTTTCCCTCAAATGGTTGAAAATTTTGTTGCAGCCTTCGAAGTTGTCAGGCTTGTTCACAGCCATAAAGCTTCCTTTTCCTTCTTAATCATCTCTTGTTCTGTGGTGGTAATCTTTCTAATATTATTATGTATAATCGCTTGATTTTGAAATAACAGTGTTTAGTAATCAAAAATTCGTACCAGTGCCTTTAAGATGAGAATTTTTTTTATTTCATTTGACCCATCTTCACGACTGCTCTGGGGGATCCCAGCACTTCTCACATTCAATTCGTTTCCTCGCATCCATCGTCCACGAAGATCTTCCAAGTTTTTACGTGTGGCTTCAATTACTGATTGAGGATTTTCATTCCATCCTGAATGTCGCAGAATTCTGATCGAGCAGTTCTCCCTGGAGTCCTGAGATAATGGGGCTTGAACGTTCCCAACTGGATTACAGAGAGTAATTTTTTCCCGGACAAGTCCGGTACCAATTTCCCGACCCCGGGGTGATGAGAGGCCTAGTTGGCCCGGAGCGGAATCGAACTAGCACCATGCTCGTGATGACGGGCACTACCACTGTGCTGTCCATCTCTAGATAAGAATCAAGTAGGATTAAGAGTTAATTCCCACCAGAATCTTAAGATTTAACTACTTTAAGATATCTTAAGACGTTGATAGAACAGGATACAAAGCGACTTTCCATTCCTCATGATTTCCCATCCTACAGTTTCGTCGTCCTTCCTTTCAGAGATCCAGACTTCCACAAAAGATAATGAGAGGAATGACTTTTATCATCAACTGGATCAGGTCTGGTCATTTTTCAGAATGTCCATATTTAAGTGTTTACCAAACATCGAAAATATGCACTACTCCAGCCCATATGCTACAACGTGCATTGTTTTCAAATCATCTTATGCGAAAGTGGTTGTTGCTTTCAACCGAAATATTTGACCTCATAGTTGGACATTAATAATTTCAAGAGACCGTTGTAATCGTGTACTTTTGCACAGAAATATTCTTACTCTATATAGAGGGAATTCCTTATGTTCTGCAACCCACGAAACCTATCTACCCACTTCTTCTTTGCACCACGGCTTATATTTCGAGTACGAAAGAAACTGAACATGTGGAATCTCGTCGAGACGATAGTGGTCTCTAATACAATGTTTTTGTTCGCATCTGCTCTCGCTATTTTGGAAATCCTGGAAGCCTTGATATTGTTGATATCGCTCTTAGTTTCTCATGAATTTCTCCCGTGAAGAAAGAAAACTAAAATGCAAGAATGCTTCGTGAATAACTAAGTTCGCGCTAAGGCGATAGAGCCATGTCATATCTTTATATTTTATATCTCCATCTTTATCTCGACTTTTCCGCCATTTCCTAATAGGAAAATTATCGCCTGTTGTCAAAGAAAGAACTCCGTTACGAATATGCTGAAATTGCTAACTACAGCCTCAGCCCAACTGGGTTCGTTGCCGGTTTGGGCTCCCTAGATCAATCCCTTTGATGGGTTTTTGCTGATGGCGCTGATCGATAGAACTGCCTGAGAGACAGGGGGAACAAAGGAAGCGCATAGTGTGGTGGTGAACGCATTAGCCTCCGTAAAGGGTAATGACGCGTTCCTTCCTCATCGCAGACACCTGCGGTCCCGAGTTCTGCAAATATCTCGGGATCATTGTGGCTGTATCAAACGTAATACGCTGCCATCAAACACTGCAATAGGCGGTAAATAAAAAAAGTTAACCTTAACCGTTTTATTTACAGCCTACTTCTTTTAATGGCGAGGTATATTGCGAAATATAACTTCAACGATGCTGAGATATTTGCAAAACTCCGGACCGCAGGTGTTTGCGGTGGGGAACGAACGCGCTATTGTCCTTTCCGGGGAGTAACGCGTTCACCACCACACCATGGGGGTCGTTAAAAAAAAACGTTGAATATGCTAATGTTCAACTCTCAACATTATTATTACGAAACTCTTTCATGATCTATTTTTTCTCGAAGACGTCATAACTCTTCCAGTCAACGCCACGACTGTATTCGCTTTCAAGAAAAAAACACTGAGATCGACAACGTAAAGAAAGGTCGATAAAGGCAGTAGCAAAAAAAAATTTAAGAAAGGTAAAAAAAAGACAGATTCAGAAAAACGAAGTCAAATGAATGTGCGGGTAATAATGGTTCCACTTTCTTTCTCATGGCATTTGAGCAAATTTTCCATCAATATCAATATCTTCTTCATTATCGTACTTTCGCTTTCTCCCACACTCCCAGTAGTTTACCGCCCCCTTCATGGACGGTATGCTGCAAGCGTACATTATCAGACTCATTACCCCAACAAGGTCAGCTATGTTGAAGAAGTTTCTGTATTCCAATTCAGAAGCTCAAGTAGGAGTAAATCTTTACCGTTTCAGACGCTGAAAAAACCACACGTGACTACATTCTCAGCAAGATCTGTGCTTGTGGTACTAAAAGTCTAAGGCTTGTTTGTTCTCTTTTACAAACAGAATCGTAATAAGTAGCTCTGATTCACAAGAGCGAAAGGTAGTGCAATGGCGACCATTTCGCTTAACAGCATCTGCTTGTCAGAGTTCACCAGAATTAACGATGTTCATAATTTTTTTCCAGATCTGTGCGGAGAAGGAAAATGAATGACACACATTTTCCTCATATTTGGTGGTAAAACATTTCTGATATTAAAGCGCTTCTGCGCACTCGTCCATTCGTCCTATCACATTTTTTACTGCATTTTGCAAGAAAAGAAAAAACAAAGATTTTCGTAGTAGTCACATAGTGCGTTAAACATGCCCAGATAAACATATAAACACGGTGGTGAACGCGTTAACCCCGGAAAAGTTAATAACGTGTTCGATCTCCACCGCAGACAACGGCGCTCCGGAGTTTTGCAAATATCACAGCATCATTATGGTTACATTTTACAATACGCCCTACCATTAAAAAAAAGGCGTGGGCAGTAGGTAAAAAGAGAAGAGATTGTGATTTATACGACAGCTTCAGTTTAACTAAGTTCAATGCCGATTAGTGCTCGCCAGGTCAATCCTGTTGATGGGTGATTGCTGATAGCAGCAATAGGTCAACAACGTGTGTGAGAGATGGAGCGAAACGAAGGAGTCGCATGGCGTGGTGATGAACGCGTCTGCCACCGGAAAGGGTTCGATCCAACCGCAGACAGCAGGGTGCGGAGTTTTGCAAATACTTCGACATCACTATGGTTACATGACCACACATTTCTTGATTTCTTGATCGTTATACTGTTTTCAGGAACGCTTGAATGCTTTTGCTGTGTGTTGTTGAATTAGCTCAGTATATCTGTATTATGTAGCATCGTGTGTAGATCAGTGTCTGGAGATGCCCTTCAAAAAAAATGCATCTCTTATGGTTCGGTTCCGCGCTTTGACCTAACCAAGTCTTCCATTTCAATAGGTTACCAAGTTGGTTTCAGAAGTGTAGACGAGGACAAAAAACTGGCTTGATGGATTGGTAGGTCAGCGAAAGTGATTACATAGGCAAGATGTGTAATAAACTTATGCAATATATTACACCCTTAAAGACATGACCAACAGCTGGCGCTTTATCCACTAGTCTTCTATCAACCATCACGCTTATTTCATACCAGCTGCGCCGTATTTACTTCAAACGAGGACCACTTTTTCTGCTATCTTCCAACAGTGTGCTAAAAAATATTGTATCATATACCTACCCTATAAGGTAGCAAGTTAACTTAAGAGAGGTTCTTGACTCAAGAGGATTCTTTGCACTTTTATATCTAACCACAGCTACTTTCTAACATAGTCGATATGGTAACATGCAGCCGAAGCACCGTTGTCCAAATTATCAGTGATTGATAAGAAATATAGCATTCCGGTTAAAGCAGCAAACTTTTTGATCTCAATTCAAATTTCATTGTTAAGAAGCACAACTTAGGGGAACATTGCACACATTGGTACATTACCCTTCAGTTATTATATAAAGCGTATAAACCATTCCGAGGATACGGTAGCTAGATGTCATTTCGGCCTACACGGTCTCTTCTATTTGTTCCAACGAATCCTTTCATTTCTCCTGACGAGACGAAAGAAGGCTTTCATTGCTTAAATTCCTTTTACTGTGTTCAATATTTTGTTTGTCAAGACAAGAAAGTGTTCTTTTCTTCCTCATCCTTTTTCCGTTCTCTCGATATCCAAGAAAGTCACATTCGGCGTGTGTTCATGTAGTTGCCATTGTGGCCATTATCAACCGCTGAGACTTGCCACTGTGCTAGTTTTGCACCTCTGGGTTGAACCAACAACTGCCGTTTTCTAAGGAATCTAGTCATAGCATTGAAACTAATTCATGGTCGTTCATTTGTAAAGAGTTTTCGATTGCGCAATCAAATAATTTGCCCTGGTAGGAGAAACGGTCATTGTATGAGCTCGGGTACCGTTTGTATGATCTCTTGTAATGCGTGTGAGGACGAATACCTTGACCACCTAGACGGCAAGCAGTTAAACGAAATACTCTACTAAGCGCCCACGAGACCCACAGACATAACGGGGAAAGGAATCTAGAACATCAGCGCATAAAAGTCTGCAAGAACTTTGGAGAAACTGCAACAATTCAAAAGTGAACATCAAGATGGAGTGCTTCGTAATTTGATATCTCGAAGTATCTCGGATCGATTTTTTGTTCTGAGCATCTACATTTCTTACCCATGTAAGTAAGACTCCGTGCGGCAGGTTACCAATGACAGCCGTAGGACTTCAGAACAATAAAGCGGTGAGTGTTTAAGGGAAGCTAGTCATTGTGCGAATAAACATTTATTTACTAAGTTTTCTCTGCTGTCATGATAACGCTCCTATGAGCGGATTGCTTGTCAGTTTGACTCTTCCAGGCTGTGAACAAAGCGAAACCACCGAAACCTCAACCAGTACTGTATTGAATAAATCTTGCTGAAACCTCATCTTTGCTCATAAACATAACAGTGTATTATTATTGATCAATGCCGAGGTTAAAAAATGAGTCGTTCCTGCCATTTGTAAAGAATTTGTAGCGTTGGGAAAACAGAGCACAATTGGGGGAAAGTATGATTGCACTTAGACTGGAACCCAAGTCAACCAGTCAAGAACTCGATTATTGGTAATTTTCATTTGCCGCTTAATAAGGGCGTTTCGAGAAAATTTCTAGGATTGACATACAGGATTTTTCCTTGAGATGCTATTTATTTCATATGATCCGTCTTCATGTATACTGTGCGGATCCCAGCACTTCTCACATGCGATTCGTTTCGCTCGCATCCATTATCAACGAAGATCTTCCAACTTTAACGTGTGGCTTCGGCTGCTGCTTGAGGATTTTCATCTCATCTTGAGTGTTGTAGAATGCTGGTCGAGCAATTCTCCCAGCAGTCTTGAGATAGCCGGGCTGGAGCAGACCCGATTGGATTGCAGAGTGTGATGTTTTCCCAGACAAGTTCAGTACCACTTTCCCAACCCCGGAGCGATGAGAGGCTTGGTTGGCCCGGAGCGAAATTGAACTAGCATCATGCTCGTGATGACTGACATCACAACTTAAGATGCTATACGAGGAGTAAAGTGACTTTATCTTCAAAGTTGTGATGAGAGCACTTTTCTCAGAAAAGAGTCCTTTTTATAATAGCTATTTGGATAGGATTTTCAGAAGCTGAATTTCATTTATTCTCAGCTTGAGTCTTTGATATTTTGTTCGCGTGAAGCACACGAGTTGTTACAAAACTTTACTGTGCTCAACAGTTCGTCGCCTTCGGCATCACTTGGGCTACGATAATTTGAGTAGACTGTAAACAATATTTAGCTCATATTCCTAGCTGCTAACTCAATGAATGTATTTATTCGGTGCTTCTTCTTTATTCGGTGTAACAAACAAATCGATTGGAATGCAGAACAATAAAGTTTCTGTCAATTGACTTTTTTTCTGCTTTATGTTATGATTCTGCATGGCAACACATCTCTGTCATTTAAGACACCTCGTTCCGTTTAGCTAACATCGCTGGAGGTGACTGAATGCATATCTAAAATACAATACCTAATTAAACCTAGTTTTTGGTGGTCCCCCCCCCCATGAATGGATCAAATAAGTGCCGCTATCCTCTCACCCACGTCTGGTATCATTTGGGGGATCTCGTGGAGATGGAAGCCTTCACAAGCAGAGGGCTTGGGATCGAACAGACGACAACGTAGATTGCAGACACCTCTAACCTATACGTCAGGCTCGCTCGCTGCCACCGGTAGGAGATTGATAGATTAAGAGCCGAATATAAGCTATCATATGCAGGGAAACGAGGCGCAAACGGATTTAGAAGAAGGGCTCCATGAAAATTATAAATATATGTCAGATATACTCTGATAAAACCTGACAAACTGATTGTGATTACGCCGAACCCTAAAGGCAAAGCTCCGCAGGGTGCTACGAGTAACTTCCCACATGACGATGTGAAAGCAAGGTTCCCTATAAGATCAGCGGTGATGTTCTAATGCACTAGACCGCTTTCTAGGCATACAGTTAGTTAGATGGCAAGCAAGCTTAAGTAGAAAAAATAAAATCTTCATATAAATCAACATGTGTTTACATAGTTGAGCTTAAACAAGGTTGATAATAAAGTTTATTCGGGTAACGTTTCAACGTCATTGTCTTCTTCAGAGCCGATGATCCGAGTCGATGGTCCACAGTTGTTCGTCTTCTCATTGTGGCATGTTCATCTTCGTATCGAGTCGGATCTTTCTCAGTGGAGCATTTCTCGAATAAGGGCTACTCACTTGGTGACACTGTTCTGTACATGATGCTGGCTGTTGGTGGTAGTGATTCTTTGGTGATAGCGACTTGTTTTTGCAAAGGTATTATGCTGTGTGCTAGCTGATAATGATACCGATCTCTGCATGATAGATTATCCGGAAAAAACAAGTTGTCACCGGACAGTCACTACTAACAGCAACTAGCATCCTTTACAAAAAGAGCGTTAGCGGGTGAGTATGCTTCAACCACCACTAACGAAGATCCGACTCGATACGTCAACGAAGACGTCACATCGAGAAGGCGAACAACTGTAGACCATCGACTCGGATCATCAGCTCTGGTAAAGACAAAGGCGTCGAAACACCAGCCGAATAGATCTTTTTGTCAACCTCGTATAAGGTCAACCATTTAAACAGATGTTCATTTGTCATACCGAGCTTAAAGGAAAGTCGGTTTTTTGAAATATCTTTGTACAAAATTTTCTAAATGGTCAACAGAAACCCCCGTGTTTTTTTAGGCTCTTATTGAAAAAGTGGCGTACTTTCTACTAATAACAGAGCTGTTTACGTAAATAATTGTGATTCCTCATTATCATTTCTTTTTCAACGGCAGACTTCTAATGGGTGAATTGAATCAAACAATAGAAATTTTAAGCTAATGAACCCTGATTGGGAAAAAACAATGATCTCTCTTATAGAAACAGCCTTATAACGTCTCTCTCATTTTTTAAGACAATTGTTTTTGTGGCGCGTGTTGCATTGTGGTTAGAGGCGCCCTGCAATACACATGGGATCGATCCATGGCCCCCAGGCCAACCATGCCATCCATCCCTCCGAGGTTGGCATATTGATTACAGACCTATCAGTGAGGATAGCAGCACTAATTTGATACATTGGCAAGCCACCGCGACACATTTTATAGGCCAGATATGCATCCAATTACCTATTATGATGCAAGATGAAGTCGAATGCACGGCGCATCGCTCAGGGGATTGATTAGCGCCGAGAGCTTTATCCTTTCTTATCATGTTTTTGTTCCCATCATGATGCTCTCATTTATTTTCATTTATTCTTTTTACAAGCCATGGATTCGGGCCTCTATGCCTTCCTCGTTGGTTGATCACAGTAACGGTGGTTGTAGTGGAAGTATTGCAACCACAAGGCGAAAAAACGATTCTTGGTTCAAAACAGTTTGCGAATAGCTTGACAGAGGCGGGGAAATGTCCCATTACAGCTTTTTGAAATTCGAAAAACAAATCTCGTTATATTCGCATTCTCATGTCACTGAGCTCCTCAGGTAGCAGTTGAACCTGAACACCTCTGTGGATGACGATTCGAAGTCAAAACGAATTTTTTAAAAGTGATTGTTTCTGCTTAGTTCGTTTCCTTTAGCAGAATCAAGATTTGCAATTTACTCATTTAACAATGAATTTAATAACTAGATCGCATGGAAGACAACCATTCGTGTACTGGAAAGTTGTAAGCGTGTATGAAAATGTCGTTCTTCTCCTTGTACTGATCGCTAAAACTTCAGTGTCAGACGTTAAATGACTGCGGTGATGCGAACGTCAATGTGGTATTCCCTCGATGCTAGCCAGAGATCGTTTGATCCTGTCTACTAGAAGCCGAGCTTCATGCATAAATCTGTATGACAAATGGAGTTTCTAACGATGATAGGATTCAACCATAACATGCTACCATTTCCATTTGCAATTGCTTTGTTGTGGTTACGGTGTCGTGAAACCTCTAAGTGGGGTTTCTATATACTCGTTCAAGATCAGCTTGTCGAACATTTCATTAATTACCTCAAAGTTCTCACCGAGTCATTTTACGCTTATAATATTGTTTTTTTATCTATTAGAGGATAAACGCTAAACCTCTATTGCATTAGGCTTCGTCGAGCATCGTTAGAAGCGACTTTAATGCATATCTGCCCTATACAATGACTCGCGATGGCCTATCGATATACCGAGTTAGCGCTACTATCCACCTATCCACCCAAGTCCTGCATCAAGCTTGATAAGCGTGGGGTGTGGGATCGATCCGAAGTGTTTTGCATAACGCCTCTAATCTGCGCGCTACACTCGCTTTCGCTTTATTTATTAATACTATTGGATAAAAAATATAGAAATAGAGAAAACCAAGCTGTAATATAGTGCTAAGGATATACTCGTGAAAAATATTGTTATCGTTCATGGGCGATTTTATTAAAAAAATCTAGACTATACTTCTAGTAATATCATAAATTATTGCTAGAGGGTGTTCTCGGCAAATGGGCCTTCTTCGTTCATTAAAAAAAACTATGAGGATAAAAGTACTTCAAAAAGTGGCCTGGAAATGAAAGATAGGTTTGACGGATTTTTTGAGTACTGTCGTTTTTTTGTAATTCTGAAATTAACGCATAAAAATTTTATCTTTACCTTAAAATTGGTACCTCATTGCAGCATATTCGTATTGTGAGAGCCACGTTCTGTTTTTTGGACCCTTTGGGCACGACAGAATTGAAGGGCTTGATAATCGAAAACGACAGCTCTTCTTAGCGTAGGTGAAGTGCTTCAGCTAGATAATTCATGATTTAGCCATTTTTTGAGTAAATACTGGAATGTTAGTGCTTTCAATGACATCAGTAAAATGCTGGATCTCTGGTTTTTCCTGTTGCTCACATCAACGATTAACTCTACGTGGTACTGTGGCAGAGTAAAATCATTCTCCAGTTACAACCACAATGATGCTGAGATAGCAATGTTTGCTTTTTATTTTCTGCCTACTGCAATTTTTTTATGGTAGGGTATTATCCGAAATACAACCACAACGGTGCTGAGATATTTGCAAAATTCCGAACCGCAGGTGGCTGAGGTGGGTAATGTAGCTAACTTACAAACATCTATCTGCATTTGTTTTCTGTATAATATATGTTTTTTATGAATTAGGTGGTCCTCTAAGTTAATCCTTGTCTTTAGCCCGTTTTAGCTGATACTTGGTACTTGAACGGCCCGTCCCCACTGATTGTGCGAGACCCAGCATAATCACCGTTTTTCGAAGATTTGCTGGTTGAGCTATTGTGGTTCGCTGGAATCCAGAGTTCAGCCTGGCCCGAGTCTGTCCCAAGTCCTCACTACCACACGCAGTAGCTGTGGATCAGAGGGAAGATTTACCACCATGCGACTTTGATACTACGATGGTGGTGGATCCCGGTATTGGTTTGCTCTCAGTTAGGCTTCCTGGTGGAAACGCCGGACTCCTTCTCAGCTTGGTAGACCTTGCAGGGTGGACGAATCCCCCCTGCTGTACATCGCAGTCCCTACATCCAGGAACACCTCCCAGCTACGAGTGAAGCGATAAACCGTTGGGAGGGCCCCGGGGAGCCCGTTTTACTGACCTTGTTAACCCATAACACCTGGAATGGATACGCTGTAGTGTCCATTAACGTTTCGACGAGAAACGATATTGTCGATATAGTGCTCATTTTCAATTTAATGCGTTCCACGACTTTTTTTACTCCACTATGTATATTCATTCGATAGCTAACGAGGTGTTATTTTATTCTTTATTAACGAACAAGCTGACGTTTCGGCGGATTTCGCCTTCCTCAGAGCCTGGAAAGGTTAAGTTGACCGCAGTCTACCCAGCCCAACAACTTTATAACTAAGCAGAGAAAATGGAAGGATTGCTGTCGATGTGACCATTCCAGGCTTCCAGGAAGGCGATATTCGCCGAAACATCGGGTTTTTTCGTTAATAAAGATTAAGATGACACCTCGTGCTTGCTCAACAAGAATATAAAGAATTATTTGACCAATACCGAGATTAATTGAAAGTGGACCATTGGAATAACACAATTTCTTTAATCGTTCCCTTCCTAAACTTCTTGAGCTTCTTAATTTGTTTTGTTAGCCGATTCTAATTTCTTGAATGTTCTCAGTTTTCTGCATGAATGAGCACGAGTTTGCTATAAAACTTTTATTCGGCTAACGTTTCCGCGCCTTCGCCTTTAAGGTACTGCTCTCAGTTTCTTTGAAGGAATGTAACACTCATTTTATAGGAACAAAAAAAGTACTTGAGAGTTGTAGAAATGAAATGTAGAGTAAAAAGTTCGGTAGGAATAATCACTTTCTGTTTCTATGGTAGTTCCATTAAAAGAAACATTTTAGGATACTTTGTTATATATTAATGATAACACGTCTCCACGAGCTAGGCAAGTGCAATGATATTTCCATGACGATTTGACTAGTATTTTTCTAGTAAGAAAAAAGTGTTCTCATTTTATTACATAATGTTCCGAGACAACCTTATCACCAGAACTCTAAAGTGGTCACTCAAAGCCACCGCTATGAATCCTTGTCGAGAGGGCTTATTGCATTGCGGCTAGACCTCTTTCATGAAGTTAGTGGCCCCTAGTAACATCATCTTTATTCTAAACTTACCTAACCGTCCAGCTAATATCTAAACTGAGTTCGAAGAAGCTTAAAGCCAACCAATTCTCAGCTATTCTCTGTTTAATGACAGGCAAGCTTATGTATGACTAGGCTTATAATAGTTTGTACAATGTAGGTATTTTCGTCGTTAAATAAGGGTATATAAATATGACGGATCTCCTAACTAAGAATAGAGGAAATATGACTACGGTGTGCTCGTATTTCTTTGATCGCTAGAGATGCACTTTACTTGTTTTGTCTCACTTCGCAACGAATTCTAATCAGAGAGTGTGCATATGAGTGAATGTCTACTTCATATCAGAGTCCATTAGCTTTGCATGCACTCGAATACTCGAAAAATTCCCAACAGCATGTCCGAAAAAGTTGGATGGGACTCCCAGCAGCAACGAGAAACACTTAAATGGTTATGTTATAACTAGTGATATCGAGAACGATCATCTTTCTGACGACATGTGTTTACCACTGCTGAGCTTACACTAAGTTGATAGAGGTGTTTATTCGGCTAACGTTCCGAAGTGTTCGTCTCCATCGATCCTTGTCGATGACCCATAGGTGTTCGTCTTCTCGATATGGTGTCTTCGTCTCGCATTGAACCGGATCTTCCTCAGTGGAGTATCTCGAAAGAAGTGTACTCACCGGCGACGCTCTTTCATAGAAGGTGGTTGTTGTTGATTTGACAATCTACGATATCCAGTCTACAGTCTCTGACGACAATCTGCACTTTAGACGATCTCCTAGACAACACAGACATACATAGACATTATCCATCGTGTCCGTAAATTTCACTATTCCATGCCCTCCTCACCCATTCGTCATCGCCGTCGTCGTCACCTACTCGACGGCTTGGTAAATAATTGTTGCTCGTTAACTGCTTGGTGTACGTCTGATGCTTTATCGCTTTGTTCTTATAAAATGTCCTGCGGAATATGTTGACTGATTCTTGATTCCTGGAATCTGCTGATCTAATGGAGAGGCATCGTTTTGTTCACCACTTGTCGCCGTCATGATTCAGTTGAGATAAAGATAACAACTGTTTTTTGTCGATGTGCCATATTTGAACAGATTTTCCAAAAATCCAAAGTATTTTCCGTAAATTACTGTGATAGCTCTCTCATTTCCCTTTTAGAGCTTATTTACAGTGCAAAATTGCTCTAGCATTTAATCTAGAATGATTTTAAGCTATCTTAAGTGATCCTCCAAGACAAGAGTTCCAGCAACAGTTGTGCTTTCTTTTTCAATTACTGAAAATTTCATCAATAGGCCAGGCAAAGGCTAAGCAAGGATCCTTTCAGAACGAACATGGATAGATGGTTCGTTGTGAATCGTACTGGATGTCAATCAGCCGTGGACAACGATGTGAAAGCTACTTTTTGAAAGGCTTCAAGAATAACCAATCAACTATTCCTTGCCATGTGAAGATATTCACAACTTGAAAAAAACTTTTTAAATGAATGCCTCGCAAATTCAGAAGACGGTAATGAGGTCATTATCGTAACGTGTCAAAAGAAACAACGAACTTCATAAAAACTGCAGTCTACGTATTCAAATAGTTCTTCAAACGATGATCATCACATACTTCGTATATCCCTATTCGTTGCCTCACATCTATCATCCAGAACTTCGTCTTCGGCATTGGCTTTGAGCCGAATGCTAGTGTGACATTTTTATTTCAACAGTGTAGCACTTTTCAAACAAAAAAACAATGAACTTTATAAAAGTTTCAATCTACGTATCCATATAATTTTTTCAAAGGAAGATCATACACATATTCCCTTCACCACCGGTAGTGACCGGCTCATGTAGATTAGAAGAAACTTTTTGTGGACGAGTCTAGGTTGAAAAGACTTCTACAGTATCTGCAGCCGAATCGTTTACTAGAAAAGGTCTAATTCCCTTCTAGGACTATGCTTAATGTACCATATACATGGTACGACTAAAGTCTTTCCGTGCTACTCAATAATTGCAACCTGAGAAAATCTTCAACAATGAAGCCGCTGGAGAGCATACTTTCGACCAATTCAAGGATTCGAGATCTTCAGAATTCCATGTTAGCTAAAAGATGTTCAGATTCAAATAGTTCCTATTTTGCATTAGTAATTTTGTGCATAGACCGAGTTATTTCATTGTGTTTCAATGTTCTCGTTCAAAATCGGTCATTAGTTTTGCCTAGTCACAGTACCTGGTCACATAGCACTATTTATTGATCATTACTTAAATCGACGCTTTTATCAATCACTCATGTCCTACTGAGTGCTATATTTAAACGCTTGAATTTCGAACCTTCGTTTCGTTCGGTGCACAAACGGCACTGCCTAATAAAATAATGTTATGACTTTGTGCTTATACTGAAGTGATAAAAAGGGCAAAGTCAAGGAGCGCTAGACGTCGACCAATCTCACATAAAGATAAGCCGTGCATTTGACTCCATTCGTAGTGTCGTATAGGTGATTGAATGCATATCTCGCCTAGCCGTCGAATATTTGTGCGAGTTGGGCTGCCATTTGAAGAACTTGTTTTTTTCTCATGAATATCGATAAATAGCGATCGGTTTCATTCTCCTGGGTTCCTGGGGTAACTCCATTACGTCCTTACCATATTTTTTACTACGAACTACCTTTTGGCCTTTGTAGATCGCAGCTTTTCACAGAGAAGTCTGCTACCATTATGTTTAGGCTGGCCCGAGGTGAAGTTGAACTAGTGATTAGTGTATAGTTCACAGTATATCTAACTGGAATGCTTCTAGCTTCCGTTCAAAATCTAATATTACCGAAAAGTGAATCGTTTTAGCAAAATGGTTGATATAGTCAGCAAAGTTTTAAATGAACTCGTATCTATTCCAACTTTTTTCTGTCTTCATCCACAACTCCCATTACTCGTAACCTTTCCACACGTCCGCTGTATTGCCTGTGATAATCACATAATAAAACGATTTGGTAAAGTTGGATACCTAAATTGTTCGTCTGCACGAATGCTAAATAGAATGCTAAGCCTAGCGCAGAAGAACATTTTACTATAATTACTATTGCTATGCTGTTATTACTTACTATTTTACTGGTAGCTAAGTATTTGAACAAAGCTCATTTTTTACCAGGTGGCCGTGCTAAATTGTTCATAGGCAATAGCTAACTATTGTGACCATAAGGGAGTTTAGTGTAGATTCAGTCTAGGAGGGCAGCAATCCAAAGCAGTTTGTTTACTATACTTGTTCAAGTTGTTTACCTTACACGAGATAGTTATATAACCGTTATTTTGCTAGCGTTTCGACGTCTTCTTTTTCCACAGAGCCGATGATCCGCACCAGTAGTCAGCAGACGCTCGTGCTCGCAATGCGGGGTCTTTGTATTCTCATCTAGTCGAATCTGCTTGCGTGGGGAACCGCTCGAAAATTGAATTTGTTTAATTCCAATTGTACTTTAATTCTCTAATTCGCTTACTACTTTCTAGGCTAGACTAATATCTATCTAGTATAAAAAGTCTGGAGAGAAATCAGTTATCAGCTGTTCACCACCACACACCGCGGTATCTCTGCCATAGGGATTGTTAAGCAGAATTCACCTATGAAATAGTAACCCACAGCTGCCTACCGTTGTATCAAGTCAGTGATTTTGTCACCAGATCAGATAACTAATACAGATTGCATCAGATAAAAAGAAATTGAAGAAATGGGCGGTGACCACAAACTACAGAAAGAAGCGGCGTTGGCCTGGATCGTGTAATAAAGTAGTAATTTCGTAAGTATGGAGATGGAATGTGTGATGACCAGCAGAACTGCTGCATATAAGTAAACCAATACAGAATAACGCTATGACGACCAAACCAAAAACTCGACAAACGTTTGAAAAGGCTCAAACTCAGTGTTGTTGTTGTTTTTTTCTATAACAACGACCTAACATCTATGACTTTTTTTCTTTATAACTTCTATAACTTCTTTCTATAACTTCATAACTTCTAACAACAACTATGGCTGCTGGATATTCCATTACTATCTATTTTACACGACCATGTGACAAGTTTACATCAACTTTGTGGATCCCAGTATTTCCCGTATTTGATTCGATTCTTCGCAGCCGCGGAAGTCTTCGAACTCTTCACATACTGGCTCGCTTGTTGCTTGAGAATTGTCGTCTTATTTCTTGAGAATGCCGCTGAATGCAGGTCAAGCCGATATTTCCTCGAGTTATGAGGTAGCCGGCCTAGAGCATTTCCGCTTGGTTTGTAGAGAATGAGACGCTCCCAAACAATTCTGCTGCTAAATTCCCGGCCTTGAAAGGATGAGAGGTTTGGTGATTCAGGAGCGCGTTCGAACCAGAAGCGCGCTCATGATGGACGGCATCACTAGCACTACGATATTCGCTCTTCAAACTGTTGAATAACGCAAAACAACTTGACAAACGGATGTCCACATAGGTTTTATGATATGTAAGTGCTAAATATGGATCGCTGCTCATGAACGAAGTTGTCAACCGGGCAGCTTCATATTTCGTTTCTGTCCTTTTAGGTCATATCCAATTCATCCTCTATTTTTCTTAACATCTTTTTGAAACTTCGCCCTATAGGTGTTAATTAAGTTGTCACAATTTTGTGATAATCGACATGATACTAGTAATACTAAGCGTTGAATAACCCTCTATTCTTCCCAGTAACAAGCCACCGAGCTACGCATTGATGGATGAACTGCAATAACTCAATCCAGGTACGTGAAGTACATTGCACTTTCAGCAGTAGGCCCTTTATTTAAGTTAATCCCGCCAATCTGTGACTTTGCACCGCTAACTGAGCTAATGAATGAAAATGATTTCTCGGCTCGCTATACCTTTCCTGAGAAGTGTACCCCACTACCTTGCACATATTCGTCAACAAAACCCCTAACCGCTGAAGCATCAGCCATTTGTGGAGAGGTGACAATACCAAAAGTGCTCAAATGAGGTCCACAACTAAATATCAACTAAGAGGAAATACATTCTTAAATACATGTTCATTGTCTTTAGCTGTTAATTTTCGTTAGTTTGCTCCACAACACTTGTAAAATGTCAAATGATATGACAATAATCATAAGTCATGGCTGCATAAGCTGTCTTCTCACCGTCTTCTAATGTTTGATCGACAGAGCACTAAGATTCTGAGTATAGGTTGTACTCTTGGAAAAGGGGTAATTACAGCAAACTTTTTTCTATATGTTCATGGAAATTAGTAATTACAGCGAACATTTATATCTCTGAGCTAAATTACAGCATCTAGGTATTCAGGGATTTTCTAGCGTGTTGACGACAACTTCATATAACGCGTGTGGATGAAATTTTCTGACTCGCCAATATGTAATTCTCATAGGTCGCGCTCAAGTGCCTAAGTGAGTTTGACGGCGACACTTCACCGTGATTAGGGGCGGATTCCGTCACTAAAGCTGAAAGACCCAATCGTTTTATTTTTTGCAGAGATCTTGTGAGTAAATTCTCTTGTTATGTCGTTTTTCTTGGCGCCCATGGCGCACCAAGCCTTCCATCCCTCCTGGGTCGGCAAATCAGACTTGTCTGGGAGGATAGCAGCACTGGCTCGATACATCGGTAGGCCACCGCGAGTCATTGTAAAAGCCAGATATGCATTCAGTAACCTCCAAACGATGCGTCGAATGCATATGGCGCATCGCTCAGGGATTGATCAACGACGAGAGCGTTGTCCTTCATCCCTCTATCGAGTTTGTTCTGCTCAAGTGAAGTGGGCTATTCTTACTATATCTGCTCCTTTTCACACTTTTATTATAATCTAAATTGCAATTTCTTCTGACTTCGTTTCGGAATACCGTGTTTTGCTGCGATATCGCTATTGCAATTTGTGAAGCTGTGGCAGCATTATGATTACGAAGGAAATTACTGAAATAAATTATGTTAGTGTTAATGCACAATCGGTTTTTTTCGTACATTAATGAATATCGTTACAGTTTTTCATATGGATTGTTTGCTAACTCTGTCTTTAAGCTACATTGAAGAGACTTTGCAAACAAAGTTTGAGAGTTCTAGAAGTCTTCTGTCTTCTGTTGCATGATTTCATCCAAGACGGAATATGTTTAACTCTTCTTAACTGTTGCTTGGCTTCGACACTAAGGAACCCAATCGATGTGCTAACCACACTAATCTCAGCAATCCATGCTACCATAAATCCGTCCGGACTGCGCCTTAAATGTTACATTAAGCTGTTCAGAAATAAACGAGCGATTTTAACTTTATCATTTAAAATGCCATAATTTGCTTCAAACAAAGGCTTTGTTAATGAAAATAAAGATCACTTAAATCTACTTATTTTTTGCCAACGAGAAACAAATTTAGTTGTTCCAGTTGCCTAAAATTCTGAAGTTCTGGAAGGGACGAATTCCTCGAAGGGATTTTTTTGCGTCATCGTGGTTGGTGAAGCATTTTCCGTGCAGAAAGCTGTCAAGGCACTTGAAAAAAGTGATAGTCGTTAGGCGAGTAGATGATGAATATGGCGGATGAGGCAAAATTTCGTAGCCCAACACGTTCAACCTCTGCAATGCTGGTTCCGAAACGTAGGGCCGCGCGTTGTCGTGGAGAAGGATTGTTTTTTTCTCTGTTGACTAATGCAGGTCGTTGTTGTTGGAGTTTACGGTGCATTTCGTCGATTTCAATACTTCTCTGCCGTAATCTTTTCGCCCGGATTCGAAAGCTCTGATGGATCAGCCCGGCTGCTCACCACCAAACAGTCACCACAACTTTGCCACCACAACAAGCCATTCAAAGAAATTATACTTGATAGATACTTGAATGGGCCATCTTCACTGGTTGGCCGAGCCCCAGCATAATCTCCATTTTTCGGAGATTTGATTTGAACCATTGTGGTTTCCTGGAATCCCGGGGTTAGCCTGGCCAAAGTCTGCCCCAGGTCCTCACCACCACAGGAAGTCGCAGCTCTTGTGGATGAGAGGTAGATTTGCCACCATGCGACTTTGATACCAGGACCGTGGTGCATCCTTGTATTGGTTTACTCTTAGCTAGGCTTCCTGATGAAAACGCTGCACTCCTTCTTAGCTTGGGAGATGCTGCCAAGGGATGAATCTCCCGCTGTACATCGCAGTCCGACACCCAGGAACACCTCCCAGCCACGAGTGAGGCGATAAACCGTTGGGAGCAAATTAGTTTTTAACACGTAAAATTGCAAAACTCCAATTTGGTAAAGCACTTTAACTGACAAAATGTTAAAACAAATCACAATTTTAACCTTTTTACTTACTGCCTACTGTTTTTTGACGGCAGGGTATATTGCGAAATATAACTTCAACAAAGCTGAGATATTTTCAAAACTCTGGACCGCAGTTGCCTATGGTGGGGAACGAACGCGCTATTGTCCTTTCCAGGGAGTAACGCGTTCACCACCACACCATGCGGGTCCTTCGTTTCGCCTGTCTCTCAGCTAGTTCTATCGATCTTTTTGCCATCAGCAATCACCCGTCAACGGGATTGATCTGGGGAGCCCAAATCGGCATTGAACCTAGTTAAGCTGAGGCTATAGTTATAATCACAATTTTAACCTTTTTACTCACTGCCTACTGTTTTTTGACGGCAGGGTAATCCCGTTGACGGGTGATTGCTGATGGCAAAAAGATCGATAGGACTAGCTGAGAGACAGGCGAAACGAAGGACCCGCACGGTGTGGTGGTGAACGCGTTACTCCCCGGAAAGGACAATAGCGCGTTCGTTCCCCACTCATAGGCACCTGCGGTCCAGAGTTTTGAAAATATCTCAGCTTCGTTGAAGTTATATAAAAACAAAATTAGAAAAAGCATAAAATCAGCTTTCTAATAATATACAATGTTGCAAGGTACAAAGAACACTTTATTGGTAAAAAAAACACATTATAACAATAAATAATTTGAACCGCTCATTTATTTTTGAACAAAGCAATGGGTGTGAGGGGCAACATCTGCTCGAGAGCGTAGACGAATTTTTGCATGCACATTGTAGTGATACTGTCTTACGCCTGAGATGTGAACAAAACTTGGAACGGCAGGTGCGCTTCGAAACCGGATTAGCCTTACCAATTCCTTAGAATAAGTTATAAGTGGTAAACCAATTCTTTTCCGTTGCGTATCAGAACTACCCTTATTACCCCCTATTACTTTGTCAGTGTGAGTTATAAGTAGTAAATCCATTCGTTCCCTTTGAGTATCGAAACTATTCCTATCAAGGATTATCACTGGTTCAAAACACACCTGAGGTTCTGAGTTTTGTTCATATCGGAACTAGATTATGGTTATTTCGCATGTCCTGCCATGAAAGAAGTAGGCAGTAAATAAGAGTTAAAACACTGCCTTACGATTATTAAATCTGGACAAACAGTAATAATAATTCTTGAAATTGTAGTGCGGAAAAGACGTCACAGATGTGAAAACATGACGAAATTTTCACACGGTATCAATCACCAGCCCAGTCCTTGTCACTCCTATTGCTTTTCACTGCTTCTTTCTTAGACTCTTCTAAAGGCTTTTCTTTGTGTCATGACGGACTTTGCAAAAGTGTAATTATAAAAAGATTCTCAATCATCTGCTTCACCTGCGAACGTGTTAATTATAGAGTGACTTACTCAGAGTGAGTTAAATGTCGCAATTCCTAGTTCCTTCCGTCGCATGTCAGAACTGCTCAGTAGGTTGAGCTCATCTAGTGAGTGGGGAACGTCATCTTACTTGATACTTGATACTTGAACGACGCGTCTTCACCAGTTGTGCGGGCGCCAGCATAATCACCATTTTCCAGAGATTTGCTGGTTAAGCCATTGTGGTTCCCTGGAATCCCGAGGACAGCTTGGCTAAAGCCTGCCCCCAGGTCGTCACCACGACAGGCCGTCGCAGCCCTTGTGGATCAGAGGGGGGATTTACCACCATGCGACTTTGATACCAAGACGGTGGTGGATCCTGGTATTGGTTTACTCTTAGCTAGGCTTCCTAATGGAAACGCCGGACTCCCTTCTCAGTTTGGGAGACCCTGCCGGGAGGATGAACCCCCCTACCCCCGCCGTACATCGCAGTCCGACACCCAGGAACACCCCCAGCCACGATGAGGCGGTAAACCGTTGGGAGGAGGAACGTCATCACAAACCCTTTTAAACGAAACCCTTTATTTTTTTAACCTTCTGACAGGAATGTAGCTTGGCGTAGCACACCAGGTTTCTTCGTGACATAGGTTAACATTTGGCTTAGTTTCCGGGTAGAATTGTCTAACAGATCATTCTAAGCTTAGGAGGCTTTGCTATGAAAATGAGTCTCCATTCCACTATACTACACATCATCTACGAACACCAGCTGACCACGATGAAGACGATAAATCACTGAGAGCAATGATGAGTGGCAGAAGTTTACGATGGATAGAAGTACAACTAAGTAGGACTAGTGAAAGGAAGTCTCTGCTTTAGTGTTTTTTTCTGAATGTCCTTAGACTAGTTGTTATTAATTTCTGAGTGTCTACTTTATCTTTTATTACTTTCTACTAGAAGACATTGGATTTCTTAAACGTCATTTAAGAACTCAGAAGAGAATTTCTCACATCCTTTTTTGTTTTTTCAGTTTTCTGACGTGGCTTAAGGTATAAGTGAACTTCAGTGGTGCGGCCGAGTTGTTATATAATAATATTCAGTATAGCAGTGTTTTTTGACATCTACCGTAAATATTTTTCAGAATTTTCGTTACAAACATAAAAACATTATACTCATTAAGTCCTAATGAATAGAGGGAAACGCCTGTGAACTATCACGTAGGATAACATGGTATCCTGAGGATATTGGTATCCTTCGTAACCGATGGACCTCACAGCTTCAATCTCTTCAGCTCATCTGCTCATCTGTCAACAGCTTGTTATCTTAACGTCTATTAATCAGCGCTCTTCATTATGACGTAACAGAAGTCCATAGCTCAAATCGGAGATTTTTTTCGGGAAAGAAACACTCAAATGCCATGCGTTTGAGTCCACAGAGATCGAACAAGACGCGCGCTATAATTTTGCTTTGTTTTGGGCTAATCGTTTTTACCGCTATTCTAACTCTTACTGTAAACATTAATCTCTTCTTCTCATTACTTCTACTATCACCATTCCTTTTGTTATTCCCATTATTACTGTCAGCAGTATTACTGTACTGTAAACAGGTTTTGCCGAAAGGTGCTAGTGAACAGACGTAAGTGACAAATAAATAAACAATCAATCTGTAATAAATAAAGAATACATCCTTGAGAAACAATATACTGTTTTCCTGTTGAGTAAGTACAAGGTTCCTACTGTATTATATAATATAGTGGTTTCCCACTATATTAGTTATATTCATGACAGCCGACGTTTTTACCGCATTTTGGTTTCTTCAGGGAGTCTCTACGTCAAGTTGATTAGTCATCTAGTGAGAAAGTACGCACACAACCTCAGTGGAAAACCACGAAGCCTAAATTTCAATCTTGTCAAGAACCAGTATTTTTAGACATTCGTCGTTTTTTATAAGCCTTCCAGTCATTGATGTAAGCCATCAAGAAATTATTGATTAACTTACTGTTCAATGCAAAGCCGAATATAAAAATGGCTCTTGGGAAAAAAATGTTCAAGGTTTTTTGGATATGAATTGTCAGCAGCAGTATCCGAAATACTTTTCTTAAAGCTTATCTTTGTATGCTCTTACATTTTCATGTCATTCCTTTGTTAATCATTCTACCGATCCTTACGAACTTTTATATGCACGTGCTAATTTTCCTTTTTTCTGCACCGTCGTTCGCAAAGTGTGTGAATTTAGTTTTATGAGTGAAAGAATGAAACCATTGCTAAAGTTTCTGAAGCTTCTACTGGCTTCACTTTGTGCGAACTTATCTGATGGAGAGAGGTGTCTACTAAAAGGATAAAGGATAAAGCTGTCGGCGTTGATCAATCCTTTAGGGATGCGCCATGCACTCGACTTCATTAAGTACCGTTTGGAGGTGATTAAATGCATATCTGGCTTTGACAATGAGTCGTGGTGGCCTACCAATGTTTCGAGCCAGTGCTGCTATCCTGCCAGACATGTCTGGTACCAATTTGCCGACCCCAGAGGTATGGAAGGCCTGGTGATCCACTGGCGCGGGGATCGATCCCACGTGTTTATGGGAGGTCGCCTCCGACCACTGCTCCACACTCGCCACTTTTTAGTGCCTTGTACTGAGTAAAAACAAAACATTTCATGCTTGAAAAACTCATCTTTAAATAAATGTCGTTGAAAATTCAGAGCATTAATTAAGAAATGGTGTGACAAGCATTCTCTTTGTAGCCATTCAAAGAATTTATACTTGATAGATACTTGAATGGCTCATCTTCACTGGTTGGTCGAGCCCCAGCATAATCTCTATTTTTCGGAGATTTGATTTGAACCATTGTGGTTTCCTGGAATCCCGAGGTTAGCCTGGTCAAAGTCTGCCCCCAGCTCTTCACCACCACAGGCAGTCGCAGCCCTTGTGGATCAAAGGGAGATTTAATAGCAAGACGGTGGTGGATCTTGGTATTGGTTTAGTCTTAGCTAGGCTTCCTGGTGGAAACGCCGGACTCCTTCCCAGCTTGGGAGACTCTGCCAAGGGATGAATCCCTCACTGTACATCGCAGTCGGACACCCAGGAACACCTCCCAGCCACGATGAGGCGGTAAACCGTTGTGAGGAAGAAATTGTACTCTCTGCAAACGCCAAATTTTCACGTGTTTCCAGGATTTTGTTTCGAACCAAAGAAAAAAATCACCTCTGCAAGATTCGAACTGGCTATTGATAAGGCTTAACGAGTTCCAATGCACTTTTGACATCTCTTCTATCTTATTTCACATCTCTATTGCTTTTGTCGTCCTTGTCATCTGAAGTGTTAATGAACGATAGAGATAACGTAGAGACCTACATTCCTGATCTGAAAAAAGCTTTGTTTGAGTTTTTCCAGTGAGCCAGATGGCGAACGACACGTGTTCATCTACATTTGTTGTTGTATCTTCAGTGTTTCCAATTTTATTGCATGTGATTTCAATTACACTCACATCACGAGCACTGCAAATTCAGTACAGACTGAGAAAGATGTTTCATCCGTTTTTTTAGGGTGAGTTTGTTATGGAAGACAAAAGTGAAAAAGATCAAAGCAGGTCGTACCAGGTGGCAATTTTCCTGAAAATTCGCGCTTTTCCGCCATTCAACAAAATGCATAGGCAAAATAATCAAATTGACCACGTATTCAAAAATAGCACTATAAACGAAATCTTACAAATCATAGCCACGGAATGGTTTTCACCTTACATACATAGAGGCAAGCAGATATATATATATATATGTATATATATATATATATATATGTATATATACACGCATACGCACACGCACACGCACACGCACACACATACACACACACACACACACGTGTGAAGCTGATTAATTGTAGAGCGCCTTTCGAATGCCTCGTGCCCATGAAGAAGCAGTGTCTATCATCTCTTTAGTGAAATCATGAAAGATCATGGTAGATAAAGCTTCGCGAAAACTTTTTCACTTTTTTTGAGTCTTTTGTGAGTTATCCATCTTTTTAAACTTCTGAAATTTTTTTTATAGTTTTTGTAGTTTTTGGTAATCGCTTTCGTTTCAGCCTGCTGCTATCCTTGCTACTCTTGGGTTACATCGTTTGCAGTGCGTTGAGCTCCATCGGCAGTGTACTACAGTTGTTAGCGGCGTCAGAGAAGATAGTTACCATTACAACCTGTGCTTACTATTCATTCTACTTTTACATTACTGGCATGATATGTTGCTGTGTGATTGAGCGACTCGTTGCGACGATTATGATGAACACCTATGAGCATAATCGCCAATGGTTTCCTGTGATGCTGAGCCAACCGTTTGCGGTTAGTTTAAACACTTTATTTTATCAGCTTGGTTCACTTAGTTTCCTAATGAGAGATGTTCATTGTAACGTTCTTCCTCTTAATGAGTTGGAATGCGATGCATTGGTATTTCTTTGTTAACTCGAAAACCTTGTGTTATGAAGTAGTTCTAGAGCTGAATAACAACCCATTTAAATGTAAAAGTATTTGGGCATTATATTCTAGAAATCAGAGCTATTTTTTACCTTTTGTTTCTTCGTAAACTACGCTATGGAGTTGTCTCGAGCCCTGAATTTTCAGATTGCACTGGGTATCGCCAGCATCTTCATGGGAGACGAAGTGGTACGAGCGCTCAGCACGCTTGCGTTCTATCTACTCAACATTCTGGTGATTTCTTTTATCTCTAAGCAAAGCTTTTTAGGATTTTTTATCATCTATTAAATTTACTAAGCTTTACTAGTAATGGCTGAAACTGGATAAAATTTCCTGAAACCGAAAGAATTGAGGAATAACAGGAAGGATAGTCAATAATAGAACTAGCTGAGAGACAGGCGAAACGAAGGACCAGCATGGTGTGGTGGTGAACGCGTTACTCCCTGGAAAGGACAATAGCGCGTTCGTTCCCCACCATAGGCAACTGCGGTCCAGAGTTTTGAAAATATCTCAACATCGTTATAATCAACAATGTTTTTTTCTGGGTAATGTAGCTTGCAAATACGTTGCATCCAAACCACCGAGAGCTTGAGTTGGACCCGAAAATTCTTGCAATCTTTTCTCCAGTTTCTTTTCAATATGACCATAGTCGTAGAATTATAGGCATTTCATAAAATATCATTTTTTATGCAATATAGGGGCGTTTGGCGCAATGGTTGCAGGCGCCACTGCGACACACACGTGGAATCGATCCCGGCGCCCATGGCCCACCAAGCCTTCCATCCCTCTGGGAACGGCAAATTGGTACCAGACTTGTCTGGGAGGATAGCAGCACAAGCTCGATACATCAGTAGGCCACCCTCATTGTAAAGGCCAGATATGCATTCAATCACCTGCAACGATTGGTAATAGCATTGGGTGTCAGAACTATTGCCAATGTTCTTTGTGATTATGGGATCCAAATGAGATATTCAGGGCCTCATCGTCCTTCTCTTCGTCAATTACCGTATAACGAGAGTACTGGCAGGTTCTGGAGCTTCGCTTACAACGAGGTATCAGATCACGGAAAATATTCGGACAATAAGGTGGGGTTGATACTAAGACTATCAACAATAATATTAATCACTTATCTTCCTGTTGATTATGGATTGACTGGACTCGGACAGTCTTCAGCTGTCTCTCTGGTGTGCAAAGGTGACCTATGTGGGTTCTAATCGATCTAAGGAATCACTGAGGATCATATCTTTCAACTTTGATCTTGGTAAAGATTTTCGACAATCACACCGGTGATCTTCGCGTCCTGTGCCCGTCATCCCTTGAGATCCAGTTGCTAATAGGTTTTGTCCGTCAGTTGTCGCTAAGAGGCACTAAGTGTTTAGTTCACTTTATGATCGATGCTTTTTTCTTGCTTACAAGAAGTGTCTGTGGTCATTGATCATTGACGTAGGTCGAAACTTTGGATTTCCTCTCTCAGTTGCGTGATACGCAATCCTTCCAACGTCACGCTTCCGTTCAGTAGTGCTGCGTGATTTTTGTCTAGATTGCGTAGCGTACCAGGTTTCTTACGAGTACGTTAAAGCAGGAAGAATCGTAAAGTCAAAAAAGAAGAGTAGTGAGTCAGGCGTCTTCTAACCTCTTCACAACATAGTTGGTGTTTTTGAGAGCTCTTATAAACACCTTTCTTTGTCCTGTTTTGGTCCTGAACGAAGCAGTTGACTTCTCGGCCCAAGAACTATGGCTGTGGCATTTTAGGTATTCCTTGTACTGAGCATGAATCCGGACATTCCAAGCAAGTTCGTATCTCACAAACATCGTTCTCTTTACATTCGGTGATTGACCCATTCTTCGTTAAGCAGTGTCCAGTTTGCTCCACTCTCCTAGTGTTTGATGTTATGAGAACGTTGTCATCAGGAAAAAGGGAAGTGGCATTGCTGTCGAATTCTTGGATTACTAAGCCAGCACAAAGTTGTTACGAATCACTTATTCGGCTGAAGTTTTGGCGCCCTCACCTTCCTTACTGCCGGAATGGTCCGAGTCGACTGCTCACGTCTACTTTATTGTCTTCTAATAGATTAAGCGGAGAGTAGGTTTGGGTACCGAAGGGTTATCATCTTCGTGCTGTATTTGATGAAGTCTCAGTGGACCTTGCGAATGGTGTTGCCAACTTCTACTGCTTTAGTACGTTGCTTTTTTTCTTCGAAGGATGTTCCTTTATCATCTCTACAGAACTCTGTATTTTTGGACCTTAGTAATTGGCGATAACTTGTGCGTTTACTTTATCTTGTCAGCCCAAGTAGCTCTGAAAATAAGGTAGTATTCATTTAAGCTCTGTTGAAAGCTTCTTTATAGAAAAAGGATGTTAGAGCAAATTACATATAGTATTCTTGAGAGACTTCTATATTTCTATATGGCTCTGAAGTGATAATGATATCCTCAGACAACAGCTCACTCTACTCATTCCATTCTATCCTGTGGATCCCAACATTACATTCTTTAAACGTTCTTCTGGGTCAATATTCAACGGAATATCCATCAAAATCGTGCATGCTCAATTTATTAGCTTCATTAAAACTCACTGAAACGCGTGATAGGTTTCTGATTATAACTTAAGCTACATTTTGAAGAATTCAGAGTGTAGTTCTCTGGAATGGTTTTAATGTCTGCAATAGAGAATGTAGGATTGAAAACGTTGGTGTTAAATACTGTTTCTTGTAACAGCTCGACGTAACTTTATAAACTGTATCGATGTGTGTAGTTCCTCTAGGAAGCATTTTCTTTGTCCATAATTTCTCTTCGGCAGTGTTAGGTATACCGCAGAAAAATCCGAGTTTCCAACTTTTGGTGATCTTAGAGATGTGATCTGACCTTTTTGATTGCAAGCATAAGGCTCACTCAGCACAGCGTTGGACGGATTGTTGGACGAGTTGCTAGTCCTCGGTGGGTTGACCTTTATCTGTCGTTCGTAGAAAAGAATGGTCCGCTTTAGTTTTCTGTGGCCATATACGACTTCTTTTCTTCTTCTTAGTTAGCGATAGATCCCTTCTTTCGGAAGGATCTGGCTAAAATCTCCTCACGTATGTTTTGATCGGATGAAGTATAAAATGGTTCTACTGTAGTGGTTTTAGAGGCGAATCATATTCTACTTATAAAGATATGATCGACCTCCTCTAACACCTTAAGACAATTCTGCTATCCAACGACGCCTATTCTTCTTCTCTAAGGAAGATTTTCCATTGATGGAACGTGTGGTCGATGAACGACCAGCATGACGTCCTTTGTATTTGTCTTGCACTCTTGTACGAAATTATGCTATTCGTTGTCTTCTCCGTATTTTTCCCCCTTAAGTATCGTTTAAAAAATTGTTCAAAAATGTGTTGAAGAATGAATCACATAGTTTTGCCAATCACTGCCTCCAATTGTTCGTTTAGCACTTCTAATTCGCTCTGACGTACTGGATAGATTGCTAAATAGAATTTTATGACACTGCTTGACCGTAAACGCTTGGGTTAAAGAGGGAGGTCAAACGCAATGAATGGGTATGATGTACGTCAACGCAGTGGGTAATGAAAGACTGAATGACAAATTCTGCGCCATAGATATTTCTTGACAAGATGTTTTCTCCACGGATGAGAAGTGTAACGTCATTTAATTAAAGCATATGTTTTTTTCCTTGTTACTCTTCTAAGGTAAGTGATCATGTGGAATCTTGTGGACCTGTAGCCTCAAGAATATGGCGAAGATGTTTTTGACCTGCTATTTTGTTCCCGTTCCAGTGAGGTCTTATGCAACCCGAGATATGATCGCCTTTCTCTGACTGTCTCAACGCTTTGCGTTACGGGCGGGAACTCGCAATATGGGTGGTATTTGTGGTGGTTTATTATGGTTTATTGCAGATTTATCAGGTTGCTGTTTTGTAGAGTCGTAGCGTAGCTTTGCTAGGACAGTTTGAGGTCTTCACCAAATCGGTCGCTTTGTATCGATGTGAATTCTTATGCCAGTGATTCCTTCTGTTAGTCCCGCCGACGGATTTATTAGAAACGAATTACTAGGCCCAATATAAACATAGGAAGAAAAAAGCAGATTGGTCGTTTGAGATGGTGAAAAGGCCGAATTCAGCAGAATTGGAGGAAATTTCCTAATAACGGCAATATTAGTAGGGATACTGTTACGGCCATAAAACCCTGAGGGAAAAGGTGACGGGCGGCAGGAAACAATGGAAATTTCAGAGGTCGCTGCTCGGACCATTCGATGACAGTGTGAGCGTTGGTGATAAAAGTGATTTAAACCACTGCAAAGATTTTTTTCCATTTTTTCCCTTGTGTACTCATTATACATAGTTCACCGCATCAACAAGCGAGAAAAAACAACTACACGTTAAAAAGTTCTTTCAGAGTATTGCTTCCAGCAGTGGTTTTCGATTCATTAGTGTCGATCACCGACATATTGGCAATGATTTGCTTTGATCTGAATCCCATATTCGATGAAAAAAGGTGTACTGAAGATTACTATGTAGCGGCATTCTATGGATTCACTACGGTATGAACTAATAGTTAACACTTTCGATGAAGCTCGACCACTATGAAAAACATCTCTACTTGCCCGCGCATCTGCATTGCAGCAAAGTCACAATAAAAATCATAATCAGCTGCACTCTTATCAATATACTATTGTTGGCTTAAATTGTAGCTCATCACGAATGTAAAATGGTTCAGTCGTAGTTCCTTGACCGAGCTGAGCAGGTGAGCGGCCGAAACTTGAAACACAACTAAGTCGCGTCTCAAGAAACTGCCGACTTTATACAAAAAGAATGGAAAATTATGTTACAAAGGGTTAAAGGCATTGCCTCGAATTCAAAGAGTCAAAGGACAGAGGACAAAGCTCTCGGCGTTGATCAATCCCTGAGGGATCCGCCACGCATTCGACTTCATTAAGCGTCGTTTGGTGGTGATTGAGTGCATATCTGGCCTTTAGAATGACTCGCGGTGGTCTACTGATGTTTCGAGTCAGTGCTGCTATCTTCTCAGACAAGTCTGGCACCAATTTATCGATCCTGAAGGGATGGAAGGCTTGGTGGGCCATAAGCTCGGGATTGATTCCATGTGTGTTACAGGGCGCCTCTGACCGCTGCGCTACAACACACGCCCTATTTTCAATTCAAGGAGTGGTAAGAAAGAATACAGAGCTGCATTGCTCATCTGGAGAAGCCAGAAATAATGTCCAGAAGATCTTTAGAACTTCGTCAAAGCTCAAATCGAACTACTTCGTTGTCACCTTTTCCTTCTAGAAAACTCAAAAGGTCATCGTATTAAGAAGAAGTGATAGACTACTTGATAATGCGATTTAAGGCTCCAATTTTTGAAAAACTTTCCAAAACTAGTAGTCGTGCAAGGTGCTTCTCATCTTTAAGAACGTCTACTCTACATGGGCGACATCTCTGTGACATATGTAGTTGTCTGCATATCTATCTTTTCTGTCCACTTTCTATATTCTACAGAAATGGAAAAGACACTGATTCAAGTGCGACATGTTAACTGGCAGAAGATTTTAGTGAGAATTCAGCAAATTTCGTAGGCAGGCTAAGGTTTTAATGCTAGAACTTCGACTTAATTCAATACGTTGCCATAACTGGCATAGAAAAAACTGTGCACCGGGACAGAACCTTCTTGCCAAAGTCCTCAACTGAGCTCCATGTATATACATACTATAATACATGATAATGGATACATATAGGACAAATAATTATCACTACTAGGAGCTTCCAGGATCGACTTTCTATTAACTTCGGCACTGGATTATGAATGCGTCGTTTTCTTGTTCAACAACCGCGAAGTTGTAATACAGCACACACTTACTTCCATACAAAAACACAATACGATACAACAGCAGCCGACGTTTCGGCAGAATCGCCTTCTTCAGAGCCTGGAAGGGTATACTGATATGCAGTTTATTAGGCCAGACACCTCAGTAACGCTTACAAAAAGACGAAAAACTCTATGGTAATTACATTGTCAACAGCTTCTCCAGGAACTCACCGCTTTTTTACATGCCTTCCACTGAAGAGGAACAGCTGATCAGAGTCGCATTTGATTGATGACTGCATCACTCCACAGTAGAAAACGGTGCAAAGGTAGGCGGCCAGGTCGCGTGTGACCTCTGGACATTCCTCCTTGCTATTTATCGTAGGATTCTTGGCGTTTATCGAAAAAGCCTCCAGGAGTTTGTGCGTTGGTGTTTGGGCATCCTGTGCGAGGGTAGTGACATTTACATCAAAATCTGCTAAGAGTGCTATGCTTTTGTCATGATAAATATGATGCTGATGATACCAATGAGCTGAAGGGTGAGGCAAATCCAGCTGCGCTCGTTCATCAGCTCAGACGATCTGCATCTAAACCTGAGAACCCGCTTGATCGATGCGCAAATGAATTCATGATGTCAGCTGAGAAGTGACTTTGTTTATAACGCAAAAATTTGCACCGAAGAAGCGGACACTAGAGGATATGACTACTTATTAGGAAATTTATTCAAGATCAGTGTTTAACTGAACTTTGACTGATCACGAAGCAAGGGAGTGAGGAAACAGGTGATTAGAATGAACTCCATCGGTAGCTGTTAAATCAGTCGATGAAATTATTACGAGGATACGAGAAGCACACGACTCTTTGTCCATCTATTTGGTTACTTGATAACTTATTCTTAATAAAAAAAATGAATATAGAGATTTTTTCGAGTCAGTTTCAGAGTTTTGTTTTTACAGACTTCGGCTGTACTCGAATTCCTTATTCCAATTTCGTTATTGTTTTCTCATCCGGTTTATCGAAGACAGTCGGTGTTGAAGTACGAGAAAGAACTGATGAGAATCTCTAGTTCCACCGTCAAAGACAAAACTCTCCCAAAGGTACTGCACTCGTTCACTGTATATTTTTAATGCATCTTTATATATTTTCACTAGTTCTTCTTCTTCTAAGACAGTTTTAGGTTGTTATGCTTGAAGGCAAAACAGAAAAAAATTAGTCCGAAAGAGTGGTGTGACACATTTATTCACCGCATTTAAGCTCGATAAAACACTAGATGTCAGTTTGGCCTATGCTATGACTTTCGGTGATCAAGTGACTGGGTATCTGGCGTTTTCATTTGTGGACGAGCTTAGAACTTCTGTTTTGCCCCAGTTGACATATTGGGTTGGTGAGATTGTGAGGCTTGAATAAGGGTTGGAAATCGGATTGAAAGCAGATGAATATCACCCCATTGCACTGAGCTGCATATCCATGGATGTTGTACGATAACACTGCCTTCCTTTATGATTTCTACTATAAAAAAAGCTAGAGCTCTTGGCGTTGATCAACCGCTGAGGGATACGCCTTGCATTCGACTTCATTAAGCATCGTTGGAAACGACTAAATGCATATATGACCTTTAAAATGAATGACTCGCGGTGGCCTACCGATGTATCGAACCAGTGCTGCTATCCTTCCAGAGAAGTCTGGTACCAATTTAAGGTCTGGGGCGCAGGGGTCGATCCCATGTGCATTTGCAGGGCGTGCCTGACCACTGCGATACACGCGCCCTTATGATTTCTACTATATCTGTGCAAATTTTATGCTCATTTATATGAATGCATAACTTGAATAACAAAACAACGTTTTTTGAGAGTGAGCTCTTCGTTCTGGTTTAATATGTTTATAGTGGCAGGCATATGGGAAGGAGAAAAAAGGAAAAATGAAGCGTAGTTGGGCAGGGCTCTGTGTAACAATGCACTTATCTTTTTATTTATTTTCATTTTCTGTACGACCTGTCTTCACGTTTGCTGTGCTGATTCCAGCAATTCTCACATTCGATTAGTTTCCCTGCACCCATCATCTACGAAAGTCTTCAAATTTTTAAGCATTGCTTCGGCTGCTGCTTGAGGATTTCCATTTTATCTCGAATGTCGCAGAATGCTGTTCGAGTCGATTCTCTTTAGAGCCCTGAGACAGCCCAGCTGAAGTGTTCCCAGTTTGGTTGCAAAAAGTGATTTCTTCCTGGGCAAGTCCGATACCAATTTCCTTGCCCCGGAGCATGAAAGCTTGGTGTGCCTGAGGCGTGATCGAACATCACCGTGCTCCTGATGACCGACATCACTGCCGCCAGCAAGGACCTTCGATTTCCTAATTTAAATTAGTGAAAAAAATCCTAAGTTAACTAATCTAACTGATCTTTAGTAATCAGAATCTTCTCGAGCACTTTTGAATCAGGTTTTTCTGCATAACAAGTTTCAAATAAATATTTTGTCTCATTCATTACGAAGCTATCATACAATCTCTTTTCCTCTCATTCCTTCACTTTCTCTTTCTCTCTGTCTTTCACTATTTCTCATCTCCTCATGCCCATTCTCTTCACCTTTTTCTCCTTCTCTTTCTTCCTATCTCTTGCCATCCATCCTTCTCCAGTTCTTTTTTCTCCTTTTTCTCTCCTCGTCCTTCGTTCTTTCTCCTTTTTATTGGCTCTCTCTATCTCTCCACCTTAAACAGCCAAGGCTTTGCACAGAAGAAAGAACAAGGAAGCAGTTCATTTAGGTCGTGAACGTTCTCGGTATTGAAGTAGGCAACGCCGGAGAACAAGCTTATTTTGAGAATCTATCGCGGGTATGGAATCTTCGACTGTAGATGATATACAGGATACAGGATTATACAGAATAAATAAATATTTCGTTCTTGTCTTTTTAGTGGCTTTTTATGCAATTTTTTTTGATAATATGAGAAACTCGGATATGAACACAACAACGCAGCGCTTTTAAGATAAGCATTCCTCCTGAAGCAATTGTGGAACACTTCAAAAGCTGTCTCGACCCTTAGAGTCATAAGATCACCGAGGACAGAAGAAATCTATGCAAACGTTGAAATCCGTTAGAATGGACTTCGGCACTATCATTCGACAGCAGGATTTGAGTTATTCATCATCAAGGCTGAAGTCGAAAGTTCCATGCAGAAGCTCAGATGTAATGAGGATCACTGATGCCAGATCGAGTTAATCGAAGACTAACGAGACTAAAGTTTTAACTAAAGTTTCAAATGTAACAATCAATTCAGAAAAATTGTTCGTACTAACTTATTCATTCATTTGACTAGTAAAGGTCAAGAAAAAATTCGGTTCTTTATAAAATGCACCAATTCCTGCCAGTAAGGTTACTTGCATACCTAAACTATTAAACCTCACTGCGGCAGACTGTAGTGTTCTAAGCAATAACGACCATTCCGTATCCTTTTATCTCTTGTCTACCTAACAAAGCTCCGTTCCCAATTTGTTCGTCTTGCCGATATTTTTTGTGCTTTGAGGGTGGAGCCGTCAGAAATGTTACAATACTGTGCTATCACTCAAGTTCTCAGTCTTCGTGAAACAATGATACTGAAAATTTAATGTACTCGCAAAACGTAGTCGATATCTGAGTACTTTCCACGTGATTTCATGATGGTCACAGCTACAGTACGCTAAGAGTGCAAACTTAAAATAAACTTGCACTTTTGACGTGACTTGCGAGTAATTCCTTATCGAAAATACAGTACTCTTGTGGTGTGATCAGTATAATGGTAACATTAAAGTTGCAGCTTAATGACATTAAAACAATAACATCAGAATGAACAAATTCCTATGGATATTTTCAGTTCGCAAACTTTGACTTTTTTCATGGTTTGATGTCGAGAGGGCTACAAAAGATTCCAGACCATTGAGAGGTTTACAAAAGATTCCAGACAGAAGGTTACGAAAGATTCCAGACCATTCAATATACCACTTTATAGGCAATTAGCTGTTTTCCGGAAACGCCGTAAACGCTATCGGATTTCGTTGGAATGTTCGGTCTATTTTTGACCAATTAGACGTATTTAAACGAACCAGAAGGACTTCAAAACTAAAGAATGATCCTTTATAGTTCTGTTTAGCAAGCACTAGGTGCCACATTATTTCTTTATTTACGTACAAGCTGACGTTTCGGCGGATTTCGCCTTCCTCAGAGCATGGAAAGGTCAAGCTGACAGCAATCTATACGGCCAAACACCTCCATAACCAAACAGAGAGAACGCTAAACCAAAATTTCAATCACATTGAACACAGAGCAGCTTCTTTGCACACTTACTGCTTTTTATGAATCTTCCACTGAATATCTCACGTGGAGACCAACCGCATAGAGTTCACATGGAATCGTAATGTGCCCATCCCATCAGAATAACAGGCTTATATACCGCCGAATATCACGCGTGATAATGGAGCATTCCTTTCTGCGGTTCATTTTCGGATTCTTAAAATTAATCCAGAATGCCTCGAGAGTTTCGCGCGCTTGTGTTCTCGATTCCTGCGCGAGGATCGAAAGCCCCACTTCAAAATCTTCTCCGTTATGTCTCTGAGTACTATGCGTGCCTAGTGGAGTAATTGATTTACTTTTGCCGACTAGATGATCTTTAATACGAAGGCAGAGTGGTCTACCCGTTTCGCCAACGTATTCGTCCTCGCACGCTTTACAAGAGATCAGATAGATTGTACCCGAGCTCATGCAGTCACCGTCTCTACCACTGTGGCAAATTATGCAATTTTTGCGTTGCACCAGACGGTCGTATATGCGGTTACGAACTAGCTGGCGTCTTAGATTACACGGTGGCATTTCAATTATCGTTAACGAATTCTCTAGACCGGCCCTTCTTAAACAGCGTTTTTATAGCTGCACTTGCTTCATTTGAAATGAAGGGGCAAGATAAACGGGACCTTATTGTCGAGTTATCGGAAGAATGATCGTTTAAAATGACAACTCAGGTCACCTATAGTCAACACTTTTTAAAAATGTTGGAGTCAGAGCAGGACCAGAGCATGTGGTCAATTTGAGCTCTCCTTTTTGGATTTTTTCACGGTGATGAAAGTAATTGAACCTCCAAACTATATTCACATCGCTCTTGTTAGTATTTTAAAGTTTTTTCTTGTCTGGCTCTGTCATGCTTCATCGTATAGGTTTTGTTCTCATAATGACTGGAATGCGCACTCTACATTTCTCTAACATCGGTTTTATTGGCATAAGAAATCAGGTATATGTAGACGTAGCGTCTTCAACTCAAATCAGGTATATATCACAATATTTCACTCGGTCAATATCGCTATCATTAAAGAAAACTTGATAACCGTTCTTTCATACAGAAGTAGTCGTACGTGCGTTGCGGTCCACTTAACGTCATCTGTCGGCTTTTGGCGATTCTTTGAACACTTTCACCTATTCGGGCTCTTCACATTACTTTATGACCAGATTTCATTGTTTTTTAAAACTTCTTTACTAGTGTATATCTGTACTATTGGTGAATAAAAGTAATATATTTCCTGGTATCACAAACTGATTACATTCTTTGAGGCCTATGTCAGGCCAAATTTCAGCTCCCTTTATTTGAAGCTCACTTGAGGCAGCTATAGATTTACAGTAAAAAGTGACTATTGTCTTTGTTTCGCATGTATTCTACTGAGGGATTTTCTTTCTTAGTCATGTTTTCATGTAAATGACGGCCAACCGTGTAGTGCAGAGATACGGCACTGCATAAATGATTACAGCATATCTTTTTGGTCGTCATAACTTATCTATCTCATTAATCTTTTGTACTGTGAAAGTACCGAAGCCCTGACACAGAAGAAAAAACATTGGAAGACACATAGAGTTTATTGGTTATGCTACTATGAAAACTGAAAGAATACCTGTACAGTGATATCAACACTTCGATCCTGAATATGATCGTCAAAAGGCCACACAGAATCAAAGATTCGTGTTTTTATTCTTTTGCTTTCTTTTCTTGTCTGGATTTAATTTACCACAAAGGACACACTAGACATCACATGTAATGGAAGGAGGAGAAATTGAAACTGGAGTTAGATAAGCAGCATTGAAGTAAAGACGAAAAACAACGTCGATGAAATGACCACAGACGTTGCTGACGACTTCTGAAACACGGGAAAGTGGAATCTATTTCGTGGACTTTTTTCGGGAGCAGAACATCAACGCTCAAAAGTAGTCATTTACAGTAACTTTGCCTCAGTAATTTGAAAAAGAACATTGTATTTTAGATTCTTACGCTTTTGCATTCGCTTTCACCAAAAGAACAATTATAAAGAAAGTAGTGTCTTTCTAATATTCGTGACCTCAAAAGGTTTTGAAAGTCTGCGTCACAGCACTAAAGCAGTAGAAAACAGTTTAATCACTCCACTTACCACTTCGTCTTTGAGTTCCGCCTTGATACTGTTATCAGAGGCGTCGTCGGATGTGTTATCGACAACTATCACTGGTTCTGTCGGTGTTGGTGACGTTACTTCAACAGCGTTCACATCCATTCCGACATCGGTCTCAAGTGTAATATTTGGATAATTTGAACGAAGAAAGACAAATTTCACTATTCATCAATTATTGTGTACAAAAAAGTAGCCACGAAGCTAGATAAGCTTCGTTTTGAGTTATGTTCCAGTTTTTTGACTAAGTATATACTTATCTGTCAAGTTTCAGTTAAACTTGTAACTAGCCGTGCTTTGTAGTTTGTTTTATCACCTTGTTTTCCTGCATGTCTATTGGGTGTTCTTCCGTAAAAACGGAAGACGACGAAGTTTCTATTGGTTCCTCCTTCTCCTCCTCCTTATCTTCGTCGAAGCCGGGCAGTGCAGGAGGCATGTGGTCAACTGGGTGTTCGATTACGATTCCCTCATCTTCTTCTTCGGAAGCAGCTGTCGTTTCTTCCTTAAAAACCACAAGTATTGAGTTACTTCTTAGTAAAATAAATACAAAGTGTAATCATTATTTAGGTAGAGCCAAATAATTGGAGAAAAAACCGTTTATTTCCAGGCAGAAATCGAGTATTACGACTTTTTGGGTAGGTCCGCTTCGAAGTAGGTTTGACACTTGATGATGACCCATGCTTTGAACCTCGCGCTCTTACCATCGAATTAATCTCTTCTTTACTTTCCAAGATACGAATTTTACTCTCATATTTCTTTCCATCGTCGACGTGACTAAGAACAAAGAGAAAATAAGACCCATAAAGGTCTGAAATGTAAATGCCCTGTCCCTGTAGCTATAGGTTTTCAGAGACAGAAAGCAAGTCATATCCACTCCTATACTGTGACTTGTTTCGAATGTTTGGTTGGTCTCTCTACGAGCACAGCGCTGGCTGACGCCTACAGACACTCGATTAATGAACTTTAATTGAATGTCGCCATTATCATAATTAGTTAACACGAACGAAATGGTTCCTAAAGAGGTCACATCGTTCACTGTGCCCTTTAAGAAGCACACACCTCCTGTTTAGAAGACTCCGTCGATGCAACGTCCTCAGTTTCTTCCTTGGTTGTGGTAATCGCTACGTCTATAGAAAACGCTGTTGATAGCTCAGTCTCCTTGGAATCTTTATTGACTTCTGCACTGGCAAACACCTTAATTACTTCAAATGCTTTCTGTAAGATGACTTAAACGACGAGGAGAAGAAGAAATCGAACGGAACAATTCAAGTACTACAGGTGGACTTCCCTAAAAAGAAATAACACTAGGCGCGGATTGTAAGAGTTGTAAAGGGTTAAACACAGAAGCAACAGGATTTTGGTATAAACCTTACCTTCTCAAATTGCACAAGATCTTTAAGGAAAGCACAATCTTCTGGCAAATTTTTCACGTAGTTCTCAGTCATAAGACGAGCTGTGGTGAGATTTTCATTAGTCGACTCTCTGATTAGGGTGTCAATTCCACTTTGCACCTGGTGCCGAGCGATATCCTGAAACCATTAAATTTAATGAAGCATCAGCGACATCGTTCATACAACCGATTATTGATCGGTGTCATGAGGAAATCTGCAAATCGATAGACACCAATTGTACTAGCGACGTTGTTTGAAGATGTTACTTTCTATTGAATTATTCACCATGAATAGATCACCAGCTCCAGGACATTCCTTGTTGAATGTGCTCTGAGAGCATCGTACATGACAGATTTGCCTTCTGCAGATTCCAGCAATGCCGTCTAGGAAGACAGTCGGATTAACTGATGCAGCTGGCGATGAGTCAAGTCGAAATGGAATCACTGTAGGTACCTCGCATTCTGTTGCACATTTTAACGTGACATCGTCAACTCCTTTCAGGCAATTGGATACCATTCGAAAATCTGCAACAAAGATTACGCTGTGGTGTGCGAATTTTTCTCTTCTTTCTTAAAGCAACCACTTACTCTTCCCGTGAGGAATACTACGCTTCTTACGGTCACAGTTTGATTCTCAGAAGTGAAAACTCGGAAACATATTTGGAACTTGGAACCTCTTAGCGTTCCTAAGCTGTTATCAAACGCTTTTAACCTACTGATATATTGAACCTCTCAGCGGGTGTTTCTTCCATTTCACCGCTTCACAAAGAGATCTTTTCCTTATTGTATTCTTCTACTATATTAGTGACTGAAAGTTTAATAATAAGAGTTGGCTGCTCTAAGACTCATAACTATATTCCTAATGTAATCCTCCAATACCTTAAAAAGGATAAAGCTCGGCGTTGATCAATCCATGAGGGATGTGCCACGCACTCGACTTCATTAAGCATCGTTTGGTGGTGATTGCGTGCATATCTGGTTTTTATAGTGACTCGCGGTGGTCTACTGATGTACCGAGCCAGTACTGCTATCCTTCCAGACAAGTTTGGTACCAATTTGTCGACCCCGGAGGCAAGGAAGGCTTGGTGGGCCATGGGCTTGGGATCGATCCCACGTGTGTGTTGCAGGGCGCCTCCGAACACTACGCCACACGCGCCCTTTTCACTACCTTAGTGGTCGAAAAACTAGAATTCCACAACTATAGCAAGTTGTAGGTGTGCAAAATAAAGTGAAAGATTCTAATTCAGCAATTGAAAAAATAAAACCACATCCACTTTTTACTGTGCCAGAAAAAAGTGAACACACTAGAGGAGTTGACCTTAAGTGTCGATTGTTTTTTTTGTTCATCATTTTTTTCCTGTATATGAGGTTCCTCGTCTGGTCTCAGTTTGAAGTCGATGGTTTTTCGGACTGACTCACCTTCCATTTTATCGTTGCACATAAATGAACTGGCATGAGTGCGAGCCTCGAGTTCTGGCTGGAGCTCAGCGGGACAACCACGTCCGCAATTCAGCAGCGCTTCGTTTATGCTGAAACAGAACACCGTAGTGGAATAAAAAAAGATCGTATTAGCATCAGAATATCGGAATAATACCACAACTTCTTAAAGAAATTTGATTTCACAACTTTAAGAGTATAAGCGCTTGAGTAACCACTTCGTGTTCCATGTTTACTAGTTTTTAAGACTTTTCCCTTCAGAAAATGATAGATTTTCAGTTGCCAACGTAATGTAATGACTTCTTTACTAAGGTGCGATCTGAAAGGCAATAATGAATTTTCCATCTATCCAGAAGACTTCTCTAAAGTGATTGCAGAGAATACTTTACTTACTTGGACACTTGGATGGCCCTTCCTCACTGGTTGTACGGCCTCCAGCAAAACCTCAATTTTTTTGGAGTTTTGCTGGGTTTAGCTATTGTAATTCCCTGGAGTTCTAAGGTCAGCCTGGCCAAAGTCTGCTCCAGGTCGTCACCATCACAGGCAATCGCCGCCCTTGTGAATCAGAGGAAGACTTGCCACCATGCGACTAGCTCGATACCTGGACGGTGGTGGATCCTGGTATTGGTTTACTCTCAGCTGGGGTTCCTGATGGGAACGCCGGAACCCTTCTCAGGGTGGGAGACCTTACCGAGCGACGAATATCCCCGCTGTACATCACAGCCCGTCACCCAGGAGCACCTCCCAGCCACGATGAGGGGGCAAACCGTTGGAAGATTGTAGAGAATACCATACCACTTGGTATCAAGTTACCATGTACTTTTTTCTGCCAGTAGATAACCGTAATATCCACGTTTGCTACCTCCCAGGTCCATTTGTGTAGGCGTTCCGCTCCACTGAATTCCCCTTACTGGAATAGTAAAGCTCGCAAGAATGGACAAGTCCTACACAACGAATATTTAGATATAAAATTACTGATGAGACACATCGATAAAGAAAGGACTTTTCTAAGAAGCATTTCACAGATTGTCGCCAATCCAACTGGACGTTTTCATCATAGCAAAACTCTAGCAAAAAGCAGAACACGTTTTTTGGCGACAAGGTGAAATGACGTTAATACCAAAGTGATGATGAACATTGACGTCTTTAAGAACTCATACGATCACGTCAAAATCCTTAGGCATGCACTTTTCGAGTGAGGCGATACGCTCCTTCGATAGCGTAAAGTTCCTTAGCTTTTTTTCCACTCAGAGTGGTGTAAAATTCGGAAAGTTCTGGAAATTAAAGAGAACTTACTAATAAAGTGCTTAAACCACCAAATATCTGCTGTTTTTAAGCAAAACTGACTTACTAAAGAGCCTTATCCTCAGGAATTTTAAGGCTCGAACATAGCATTCACTTATTCGGCACTACACAGGTAGGTGAGCCTATTTCTAACCCAGCTGAAGGGGATTCTTCTCACTATTGTAGTCGTAGCCATGTCATGACTTTCCCAGGTCTTCACATGACAGACATCGTGACCATGCATTAGAGGAATGGCGGCGCTTTGAACTACAGCTTGATCCGAGGTATTCTACCGTAGATTTTCTCTGCAGAGACCAGCTTCCAATAGAAATATGGAATGGGAAACAAGATAAAAATCACGCCAGTCCTCATCAGTTCGACATATGCGAATACTCTATTGACAGAATTAGTGCTAGTGTTAATGCTAGTGATTAGTGATACTGTCAATCAGTGGCAAAGGCGCTAGTTGGACTACCGCTTCACCGCTGTCTTCCAATCCAGGTCAGAACACCCTAGTTCTTGCTGTCTCCAAGATTGCAAGGACAATAGACTCGACCAGCATTATACGAGATTCATAAAGCAGACCAAATCCTCAAGCAGCATCCGAGACAACACGCGAAATGTTCGAAAACCACTGTGGATGTTGGATGCGAGAAAAACAATCCACTGCAAGAAGTGCTAAGATTTGCACAGTAGATGTAATGGTAGGTGACATAAAAAGGTTAAGAAAAGGTTGGGTAAATAGATATGGGAGTTTCGTGCAATAGCTTCTACAGTGCTATGAGTAGCGCCTGATATGCGAGGGAACCCCTAAGAGATTCATCAACGTATGAACGCTTTTATTTACCCTTTTGAGGGTCAGGAGTAGAACTTGGACAAAAGCGCTGAATAATTGGAGTATTTTCACTTTTTTTTACTCGTATACTAATTATACAGTAAGTATCTGGACATGTAACGTTCTCACGGTGTTCTTCCCGTTTATGCCTTGACTTTCATCAACCGACGCAAAACCTACGGTGTTGGGACTTTATAATTTTGAAAACAAAAAGTCTACCAAAACAGGATGTCAATCCAGAGAAGAGAGCTGTTATCTCTACAATATAAATTCCTTTAAACAACTCTACAAATATAGAAGTAGCGCTTTGCCTTTTTCGTGGAATGGCACGAGTCCGGTATAGTACTTCTCCGGCGGTGAGCAAGTGTACAATGAAATTTGAGTGGTAAGCGATCACCACAATTTTCCCACCTCAGATGACATTGATATTGGTTTGCGACAGCTTAGTGCAACGTTATACCGATTTACAACAAGAGGTGACGTTGTCATGTTTTCGGTGGCCGGTTTTTCTCATCTGTTGATCGCGCTGTCAAACTAGAAGGTGACAGGGCGAGAGATAGAGAAATTTGTAAAATAAGACACGAAAAATAATGAAACCTTTACAGTATCAATAGTTTTCCCGATTTTCCTATCCTTTACATCCTCTGTTTCGATTACGGTGTGGATTCTACCTTAGCTTATTATTACTCATCATAAACCTCCCAGCGGTTTACCGCCTCATCGTGGCTGAGAGGTGTTCCTGGGTGTCGCCATACGATTCACAGCGGAAGAATTCATCCCTCGAGCAGGGCCTTCCGAGCCGAGAAGAAGTCCGGCGTTTCTATCAGGAAGACCAGGTAAGAGTAAACCAGTACCAGGATCCACCACCGTCCCCGTATCAAACTAGTCGCATGATGACAAATCTTCCTCTGATCCACAAGGGCGGCGACTGCCTGTGGTAGTGTCGACCTGGGGCAGACTTTAGCCAGGCTGACCTCCGGACTCCAGGGGAACCACAATGGCTAAACCAGCAAATCGCCGAGGTGATTATGCTGGGATCCGCAGAACCAGTGAGGATGGGCTGTTCAACTATCAAATAGGTATATATGTATATGTATATATATGTATACATGTATATATGTATATATATATGCTTAATATCTTAAAAACTGCGAAAAAAAACGTAAATCATGCCCAGGCTCCGCACAACCAGTGAAGTCGGACCATCCAAGTATCTAAGTAAGTATCATCTTAAAGTTTAAACTGTAACCGCTCGATGAAAGTCTGCAACCAATCAACCAGCTCCAGTTAAACCCCTAGATATTTGAGCAGTATTTTACGCTACAGCTATTAACTACTTTAGAAATGAATGCCCAGAACGTTCGGGTGTGTCAGATGTGCTCTAAGTGCGCTGTCAAATCCATGTTATTACTCAATGGTACCATTGTCGGACACCTCATAGAGCGACACGGAAACGCTTGTCGTTGTCGTCTTCGTTGTCGTCGTTGGCATCCAATTGCCACTCGTAAAACGACCTTGGCAAAAAACTTGTTCATCGAATCGAATTGTTGTTTGTTTCCATATAATTTGTGTTATAATGAAAATTAATCTCCGTGTCTCAATGATCAACGATAGCGCTTTACAGTGAGAGTGTTGTCGATTGATAGGAAATTACTGTAGGCTTTAGGTGTGCCTTGAATGTTACACTTCTCCTTTACTGGTATTATTGGAAGTAATAGAAGAATGGCTGAACCCTTATCAAACAAAACATACGTAATAACGTTGACGCCAACTACCATCATTTCTTAAACCACAGATATCATTTTTAGATGCCGCAAACCAGTTAGTTTTGTTGAACGTTAGGTGGGCCTTATGTAATGTTTCGTCCACCAAAATGAACGCTCAGATGGTTCTTGATGAATTACTAGTATTGCACCATAACAAAAGAACTGCAACCAATATTACACTAAACTGATTCGATAGAGAAGAGGAGCAGATTCTTAACTATGTAACCTGAATTGGGTGGTGTGTTTGATTTACGAACTCTTTAGATTTGATGTTGACCTTCGATTATGTGTAATAAAGGCAGCAGCAGATGATAACTGCTCAAAACCAGAACAAGCGCTATCAATTTGTTAGCTTTAGCCTTCAAAGTAAAGCTGAACATGGTCAGAGCATTTAAAAAATAACCTAAAAACCTTAATAGCCTTAAATGATGGGTACTTTTTGGGGTACAGTAAATAAACGAGACTAACTGCATTTGTAAAGTTATTTTCACAGTGTTCATGAAACGAACGATTTGATCTTTGATTCATTACAGTTGACATTGGCCTTACAAAAAGTCGCGAACTAATGCGACAATGTTTGCTAAACCGCGCAGCACCACGAGTTCAACTGAGAGAATGCCATGCAGTAAGTTGCGACGACCTCTGCAGAAGTTCTCGATATCCACGGCGATACTTTTGAAATTCAGTAGATCGAATGCTGCATTCACCACACTTCCTGATTCAAAACAGCCTTGAAGACAAGCACTGGTAGTCGGTATTACCGGTTGTGATGGAATGGCCGCACCTTTAAAGCACTTTTGTCATTTTACTTCATATCTAACAACCAAAGTACATTTCATACAATACTTATACTACTACAGTTTTTCGTGTAACCTTCTCCACCACTAATTCGGCAACAGAATAGTTTCCCGAATAACATTCTTTACCACTAATTCCGCGGCAGAATTCTTCAGAAAAGCTCAGTTCTATCACCGTAAGCTTATCTTAGTGGTATCTTTGTTCACTTATGAATCAACACCGTATTTTGGCAATCATCTCCACCAGCGCCCAATACAGGTATTGGCGAATTATTGGACTCTATGCAAAATTAGCTTTAAACGAGAAGAGTTGAACCTCGTACCGTAGGTGTTTGTGAAGAGAAGAGAAAGTAGCCACACCAAGATCATGATCTGAAATGTGTATATGGTAAGACATTGGCGCGAACACGTGATGAAACGCTAAAAATGGGATTTTCAATGAAAAGAATCGTGGTCCAACAGCTTGTACGTAAGAGAAAAAACTGCGATTTGCAGTGGCAGGAAGAGATGATGTGAAAAACCGAGCAGATCATTCAATAGCAAATCTCGAACAAAAATAAGAGGTTATAGCTAAATCACACTAACAAAGGTAACTTCATAGCAAAGGGGTTAGAGAGTGGTTCCTGAGACGAAAACTGCTGAACATAATAGAACATACACATAGTTCATCTGTGGTATTTATGAGCAAAGAAACTGGCTAGAAATATGGTCGTGAAAATTGATGATTGAGTTGACAGAGTTGTTTCGTTCTCTAAAAGTTTATATACAAAAACCAATAACCAATATCGACGAAGAGCAGCGAAAAAAGTGATAGGAGCTGGACGGTAGAATGACTGCAATGTCCGTTTATGGGGGCGTGGTGATTTTTTACTTTTAAAGTCTCCACCTTCTTGTTTTTCGGTACCGTCTCTAAAATTATTGACTTAAACGAGAAAACTAATGAGAAGAAGAGAGAAGGAAAAAGAAAGAGGGTATGTGAGTCCTGTGACACAGTCTTACGCCTTGTTCGATCTGCTCTCATACGATTTGCGATCGACGTTCAGTGCAAGTTCAGGGCAGTATTCTCCACTGAATCACCAACGATCGTTCTTTCCACCCAACTTCTCAACAACCAGCTGAAGCGTGGTCATTATCTATTTTACCCACCTTAAGCTTTAACCTTTAAAGGGGACGTGTGGCGCAGTGGTTGGAGGTGCCCTGCAATACATACACGTGGAATCCATCCCCTGCGCCCATGGCTCACCAAGTCTTTCGTCCCTCCGGGGTCTTCAAATTGGTACCAGATTTGTCTGGTTGATAACAGGCAGTGGCTTGATACATCTGTAGGCCACCAGTCATTGTAAAGGCTAGATATACATTCAATCACCTCCAAACGATGCTTAATGAAGTCGAAGGCATGACGCATCCCTCAGAAATTGACCAACACCGAGAGCCTTACCCTTTATTCTTTTAAGCTTCAACCACATCTTAGACGACTAATTGACAATTGTAAAGGATCAAGGACTTGACGCTGATATCTCTTGGGGAAGTGACATTCATTCGACTCTATGTGCCTTGTAGAGGTGACTGGATGCACATTCGTATTATGCAACGAACCATGGTGGTGGCCTATCGACTTACTAGTTAAGTGTTCTTTATCGTTCCAAAGAAGTTTGGTAGCAATTTGCCTGCCCCGAAGAGATTGGATGCTTGGTTACTCGATGGGCTATGATCAAAATAAAGACCAGTATTTCAGGACATTGCTAACCACAGTACTGCACTCTCCCCTGATGTTTTTCTGAGATAATTTAACTAGTCGTTTTTCTCTAACATCATGCAAAGTTTATTTAGCATTGATAAAATCATAACACCCCACTTCATCCAGGTAACAACACTTCAATAAGGAGCTCTGAGCATAATAATGTAGAGGGCTCATCCGCAGGCAAATAAATTCAGTCGTGATTTATCGCTTTCTCTTTTAGAGACGTTCTAAATAAAAAATGCGTTTTTTAGATCTGTGGGTGTTATTTCTCAACGGTATGAGAATTACACTATAACAAAGAAAAAGAGATCCATGTAACGGTAGAGGTGTTCGTACGACACGCAAATTCTTTGGTTTAACTGAATGTCTTGGACTTAGCCTTCAAACAAGTCCGCAAACTTTCCGGGGTCGGAAAATTGGCGCAAACTTCTCTCGCATGATAAAAAAAACTCCGATTCGATGCATCGGCAAGTCCAAACAAGTCATTCATTGTATAATCCAGATAAGTCCATGTTATTTAATGGGGTAGAAAGTACGATAGATCCACAAGTGACTGGTTAACGACAAACGTATCATCTTTTTTACCATCACAACAAGAGTACTTTTTTCACTTTAGACATCAACACCGACTTCACCGTCCTTATGTGCTTCCGAATACTGTAGGTGAATTTAATTCAATCTTTGATGTTCGCGCTACGGAGGAAGGTAGAATAGTTATGCACTTCACGGGATCACCATGAGCATGGAACACTTAGGGTTGGCAGAAACAACAAGGCATTCTAGAGGTATGCGTGCAGAAAAAAGCGAAGAAATATTTGTGGGGAATAATTACAAATAAAAGCGGAAATCGTTGGTCTGACGATATGTACTTTACAAGAGAAACGGTGAAGGTCGATCTGTACTTGAAAACTGTCCTCGTCACTAAATCAAGGTGTGGACTTAGAAGAGAAACGCTGAAGGACGATCTGCACTTAGAAACTGTCCTCGTCTCTAAATTGAAGCGTGAACTTCCTGCCCGCTCTCTGGACGGCCGAACTCGAGAACGGAACCGTTGTAGACTGTCCTTTTCGTTCAAGGCTGTCTTCTGGATATTTACTCTCTTAAGAGAAATGAGACATCATATAGTTAACTATTTACTCAAATTTCTACAGATTTCATCTGCTACGTGAAAATGGTAGAAATCTCGGCATATCCGAGAGTTAAAATTTCCTTGAATTCTTATGATTTGAAGACATTATGATGGCCAAGCAGAAATTTTTTGAGTAGTCTCGATTTTTTTTTGTTTGAAAGCGGTGAGCTCGATTAAACGGTTTTCTATGAAGAGCATGCTTAAGCTTGGAAAGTTTTCCTTTTAGCAAAAAATCGTCACGAAGGACGAGTCATTATGTAAAATATCAGGAATTATCTCATCGAGGTCAGGGCTCTTATCTTTGACTTCTGAACAACTGCATGTGGGAGTGCAAAACTAAAGTCATAACAGTACAGAAATGACTTACTGAGAAAGTAATCAGCTGGTTAACCTCAAGAAGATGAGTAATGCGGGTACACAGGACACCACTCTTATTCGAGTAAAATATTTACAGTAAAAGGCACCTATACACTTTTCTTGTGACTCAGGCAGATGAGCTACGTTGTTCCTCCTGTGTCGAATTCACCTTTGTCCTCCATATAGACGTAATCGTATTCAGACCTACGTAAGCGGATATGCCTGTGTTTTAGCCTGTTGTGTCCTGCATCTGAAGCCATAGAAGTCCGCAGTCATGCAACTGGGAGTTAAACGGTTATAGGTTAACGGTTATCTCCAGCAGGCAAGCCCACATCTCCAGAAAACAAACTAAGCTGCCCAAGGGCATATCTTCAAGAAAAATAGTGGAAATAAAGGTATTCATGTGATACTAAACTAAAACCAGTGACTCAAATTTCCAGAAGTGAACTCCACTACTCTCTAAGGACTACTGGAGCTAGCTGGTGAGTTCTGCTCTCTCAGCGAAGAAATGCATATATATATATATATATATATATATATATATATATATATGTACACATATATACATGCATATATATATATATATATATATATCCATCACTATGTTTTTAGCAGGATTAAATTTCTTATTGCTATTTGGGCGGCAGGTAGTCACGGTTGGCCCCGCGTAGTTCGATTTCAGCAGAAATTTTATTTTAGTTGAGCGTCAAGATGAGGAATGTCGCACTCACTATCAATTTCGGTGATCTCTCCAGAAGAAGAAACCTTCTGTTCGGCCACGAACATCGAATAGTGATGAGGGTTTAAACGAATTGAATGCCTCATCTCCTTTAAGAAACCAATCTTCTAAATAGTACATTTCATGAGTTGTTCTTCAATGCTGACTTTTAACGGAACGCGACAGTCAAGCATAAGGTGTAAATCTAGGTGCGGACGGTACTTCAGCTGCTAACAGTACGGACCAAAAGGTGGTATAGTGGAACTAACAGAAAAAATTTGGCCACGTCATTCGACGAGAGTTAATGACGTCATGTAGGTTTCTATCAAAGTACTCAGTTTAACGTATTTAAAAAAAGTGATAAATGTATTATTCATTAGAACGAAATTTGGTTCGCCGACGTAAGAGAGGAACACAAGAGCTAACAGACGTCAGCATTCTTTCAGTCATCCTGATTCGTGCAGTGATTCTCATAGTTCTCTTAGAATTTTTCTCATAAGGTGTAGTGTAACGAATAGATATCCATTACAGTATACTTCGTATTCGCTACACAAAAGACAAGGTGAGTAATTTTCGAGAAGAACCAAAAGTGGAAGGGAATGACGATGTTGTTTTGTAGTTGATGATTGAAAGTGAATGATGTGTAGCTGGGCTTATATGTACATCATCAACTAAACACGTTTTTTTCCGAGAATAGTGGAACGTTTACCGTCCCACCCGTTAGCTTCGTCTTTGTGCTTCCGTCCGAATATCAGACAATGCCGTGGTCAGAATGAAGTTCATTACCACAATCAACTGTTTTTCACTACCACTGCTGACACAAGCACTTTTCATTTCTTACTTGATATGACCAACGATATGACAGTTGGAATTGTAAGAACTAATGAAAACAGTAAGAATTTAGAACTATCGACAACGAAGCTGTCCGCAGTGATTCGCCTCTTCGTGTCTTTTCAGTGATGTCGATATGATGCGCTGACAACACAGGCAGTTGACGACGTGAAAAAAGTGATAAGAGTGATTGGTTGATGTTACGATTGATTGAATCTGTCGCTCAAGAAGTACTCGCTCATTGCTTTAGGATGTTCGTCTTCATTACTTTGTAGAATGTGTTTTATTGTTTACTTCATTTCACCTCAATACAAACACATCGAATATTCCTTGCCAACATTACTATTTATTTCGACAATATAATCGTCGCGGTGAAGTTTTAAACAAAAAATCAGGTTTACATTGTTTCCATTCGTTCCGTGTTATGGGCACCATTGTCGATGAAAGAACTTGTGAAATATGGCGTCATACGTAGGTGTGTGATAGTCGCGAACAAACTGTAACAACGTAACAGGCATCTCTGATGGTTTCGCACTAATTATGGGAGAGCTATGGGAGAGCTATGGGAGACCTACGGAAGACGTCGTTTAACCTCCGAGATCGATTATTCACGAGTTTTACGTTGAACGACATGGAGTACTTCAACCACGATCAAGCTACGGATGAAACGATAAGGGATAATGAGCGCAATGCTGAGCAATCCTTAGTGGGTGCTTTATTCATTCAAAGTCACCAAGCATTGTAGAGGTGATAACAGGCATATCTAGCCTGTTCAATGACTTGCGGTGGTCTATTAAAGTATCAAGTCCATGCTGCTGTCCTCCCAGGTAATTCTGGAACAAATTTGCCATTCCTAGGAGGATTGAAGGATTGGTGAGCCAGGACGCAAGACTGAACTACATACAGACCGCGTGTGTACAGCATGGCAGCACTAGTCGCTGCGTTACACCACTCGAATTAAATCAGGTATCGCGAGGAAGAAGGAAGAGTGTAGTCCTGTGGTTAGAAGCGCTCTGCGGAAAACATGGGTTCGATCTCAAGCTTCCCGCTTATAAGGCTTTCCATACCTCCGGTGTCAGTATATTGGTACCAGACTTATCTGGGAGGGTACCAACACTGGCTCGATAGATCGGTAGGCCACCTCGAGCCACTGTATAGACCAGATATGCGTTTAAATAAACTCTAACGATGAGGTCGACCGCACAGGCATCACTAAGGATTGATCAATGCCGAGAGCTTAATCCTTCATCCCTTTTTTATGGTGACGGAATGATTCCCAGATCTTCGATGAAATCAGATTTGCGGTTTCTCTTAGCCATTCATTTTAGTTATGCGGTTTGATCTGGTTGCTTAATATTTGTAAAGCTTACTGAGTATCGGCAGGGATTCATACACTGCTCCCCAACTGTCTAACACGGATGGTAACATTCTTTAAGACGAGAAGATGCAGCTGCTAGTGCGATAGCGAAAAGTCGTAATGTTCTAGAAATCAATATGCATCTTTAGCAATAAAAGCGAAAGAAGCTAACCACATTCGGGTTAAAGTTTTGAGAACATAAACTATTAAAACTAAAAAATTGAATATTTTCAGAAGAAATAACCAGTGAGACAACGATTTATATGAGTACAAAGACAAAGAGATAAGCGATACAGCGTCCGAGAGTGATCATTCCATTAGTGTTGCGGCATGCATTCGATTCCATTCATAAATCGTCGAAGGCACACATGATCTACTCAGTGACTTGAATGTGTCTACCGATCGATCGTACATACAATGCCCGAAAGAGAGTTCTTTATCACCCCAGAGAAATCTTGTACCAATTTGCCAACTCCCGGATCGATGGCGGGTTCTACCAGCGAATGGGGTGGAGTTGAACAAACAACAATGTGTATACGGTGCAGGTCTAACCACCACACTCCACGCGCAGTGTTAATTCAAATATAGATTCAAAAAATTTCTAAAGATTTCTAAAAAATTTTTTAAAAAATGAAATTGAATGATGTAAGAGAATTACTTCCGACCTACAATTAATCGCCGACGAGTTGAAGAAAATTTCAAGAACTCGAACTGCTAGAAAACACTGCGACAAACTCTTCAGTACTTCCCTGTTTTCTTGATGAGAAGACACGACGTTATTACTGACAAGATTTATTCAGTACTGGTTGGCGTTTTGGCGCTTTCGCCTTTCTTCAAAGCCTAGAAATGTCAAATTGACCCGCAATCCACTCAGTTAAACACTTTCGTAATCCCGGCGACAAACAGCATCTCTTAAATACTCATCGAATTGTTCCTTGTAAGCCTTCCAGTTGCGTGGTGTAGACGAGCCGTGCAGAGTCGTATATAGGCGAGGAATGTGCCAGCTCAAGTCACAGAATCAGCCTCAGGTATTTCGTGTGGTCACGCGTGATCACGAGGCATTCCACAATTTGGTTCATTTTTTCCGTCCTTCTGTTCTTGTTTCATTTCGAAAATGCCTATTACTTCATTAGTTCTTGGTAGAAGAACATTTTAATGTTGTTGTTTCATGAAATGTTCCTTTGACCAATCACCAATTCATCAACGTTCAAAAAAGGTTATATAGCAGTGCATTTCCGCATACGTGTTGATTGTCTCACTCTGCAGTAACTCTACTTCAGTAGAACTAGTTATTTATAACAATTAATAGTGCTTCCCTTGAAGCGTCATCCATGCACATCAAATTGTTTTTAGTAGTGCAAAGGATAAACGATAAGGCTCTCGGCGTAGATCAATCTCTTAGGGATGCGCCATACATTCGACTTCATTGAGCATCGTTTGGAGGTGACTGAATGCATATCTGGCCTTTACAATTACTGGTGACCTACAGATGTATCGAGCCAGTGCCTGCAATCCACCCAGACAAATCTGGTACGAATTTGCTGACCCCGGAGGGATGGAAGGATTGGTGAGCTAGGGGGCGCAGGAATCGATCCCATGTGTATTGCATGGCGCTTCCGACCACTGCGCCACACGTCCCCCATTTAATGGTGTAGTTCATGAAAAAAAACGAGTTTGAAGAAATACGTTTTCATTATTAGCTAAATATTACACACCTTACCTTCCTTTCTATGCATTATCTACAAAACCATATTCGCTTGTATGACATATATTCCCTTTCAATGATATCAATTAGGAGGAAATGTTAACGACATTGAGGAATCTGACAGAATATCCCAAGATTAAAATCATGAGAACTGTTTTACACGTTCTCGGTAGTCGGGAATTTACTAGACTCGTCATTACCGTAAAATGAACTGGTGAATATGAAGATTCCAAATGCTTCGGCTTTGGGTTTGAATGCTTTTGCACCTGCATTGAGACGTTAAGTTTTTTCCCTCAAGGTGAACGATAAAGTGGTTGGCACTGACTTGCAGGAGCCCATCATCAGTGTTTTTATCCTCTTAGATAAGTCCTATAAGAACTTATCACCCCATAATATATGGAAGGCTTGGTTTCTCCAAAGTGCGGGATTGGACCAACGATCTTGTATGTGCTACAGCACAACTCCAACCACCGTACTATATATGTTTTTGCTTCTTCTAATTTTTTTTACGTGGTCGGGCACCGCATATTGTGAGGATCCCAGTACTTCATGCGTTCGATTCGTTTCCTCATATCCATTGTCTATGAAATGCTTAGAATTTTGGGTGTGGTTTCGGCCTTACGATTTCTGACCTTCTTCATGAACGTCATCGAATGCTGGTCGAAGCACCAAAATATTAGGAAAGTGCCAAGACGTTCTCAGATCTTCATCACAGGCAAGCACCAGCTTTTGTGTATTAGAGGGAGCGAAATGAGCCCAGCCAAGACTGCTACCAATTTACCGCCCTCGTGGAGCGCTGGGTCGCCCTTGGGTGGAGTTGAAGCAGGATTTTCCGCGCATTCAAGGCCCTACTGTGCTAAGGGAGGCCCCCTATTTTTTTCTCTTATTTATTTGTCAATAATTCATAAAATTCCTGATTAAAGAATTTTCAGTCGACAGAGCATAAATTTCATTAAAAGACATTAAAGAGACAAGCACATTTTTTTGTGTCAAGGATCTACGAGAGGTCACAGCTGTGCAGTCAGTTTTCTCGAGGTCGGAACACCTGGAACCATGATGTGAAATTATCCTTTTTCTTAAGTTATACAAATTGTGACTAGTTTTAAGCTTCAAATGATGCTCCTTTAGCTTCAGAGCACCATAATGACCCGCTGCTCTACTTATTCCATTTCTGAAAATAATCTTTCTTATGGAATGTACTCATAATAATTTTTTTCAGTACGGTAAACCTTCTTCAAGCTTCTTTATTCATTGTTACTTAAACAGCTAGCAGCTGATATTGTATCGCACATTGTAAGACTTAAGAGAAAAAAGCACCCTAGAACAACATAAACACGATAACACAAAAAATGGTATTGACTTTCGATCACGATAAAATTGGCGAAGCTAGGTTCAGGTGAACTTACGAACGATCACATATCGCATCTTCTTGATGAAATTTTTCACTTGTCTCTGAAAGCACCTTCATGCGTGGTATGCTGACTGAGAGAACAAAACGAAACATTGTGGAATCATAAATGTAAAAAAAATGTAAAATGTAATGTAAATGTTAACGAATCAATCAGTGAAACGAAGCCAAGTGAAGAATAGAGTGTTAATCAATCCACTAGGGATTCGTCATGCATTCCACTCCATTCGTAGCAAAGTAGAGGTGATTGACACATATCTGCTTACGCAATAACTTCCGGTGGCCTACCGATATATCAGTTCAGTGTTGCTATTCTCTCAGACAAATCTAGTAGAAAACTGCTAACCCCGGAGAAATGGAAAACTTAGTAAGCCTAAGGGCGTACCATCGAACCAGCGAGCAATCCAGAGTGTACTGCAAAGCATTTTCTAGCCGCTGCGCAATCACCTGCCACCTGTCACCTGTAGTCCCGTTGACTGTCGAGTGATTCGAGCGGGCGCCAGTAAATCTTCCATTTTTCCCCTTTTGCGTGCAAGAGTAGACTAGTGGGTTCTGCTCGCTCTAGGGACTCATCGAGCATCATATCTTTCTTCTAGGTTCCTCTTGAAGAACTCTGACCATCGGGTCGGTGGTCTCCCTGCAGTACGTTTGACATCCCGAGAAATCCAGCCACTAAAAGTGAGATAGAGCGGTCTTTTGTACTCTCGCGATACTTCAATGAGCCTTGTTATCGTGTGCATGCGGTCCATCGTACTAAATCCTTTTAGAAACCTTGCTTGCTCACACGGCTGTCCTTCATCCGGTGTTCAGTAAATCCTGTTTAGGATAACTCGAGTGAAAAGTTTGTAGACGACAGACAGCAAGCAGATTGGGCGATAGTTGCCGATATCGTGTAGGTCACCCTTCTTGAACAAAAGCACGGTCTTGCTGGTCTTCCACAGAGTGGGGACCTTGCATTCAAACAGGTAAAGTGTGAAAGTCGAGCCAGCGTGTTTATAAGGACTGGCGGAAGGTTCTTCAGGTGTTCTGGTCTTATCCTATCTGGACCTGATGCTGTTCGATTTTTCACCGACGAAATGGCATGTCGGATTTCGGAAGGGAGAACCGGTGGTACAACATATCCATCCTCCTTTATTTCATATGACGGTAAGTGGATGTGGCTACCGAGATCTGAGTAGTATTCACGAATGATTTTCTCCATTGCCTTTCTGGACGCTGTAACTGTTCCGTGTGGGTGTCGGAGTGCAATCATCTTGGTCTTATAATTGGCGAAGCTTCGGTGGGCTTTGCGAATGCTTTCCCAGCCTCTGCCGCTTCGACCATTATTGCTGCTCTTCTCTTTTTAAGACCTTCTGCTATCGCCTGTCCGCATTGTTTTGCAAGCTCGGACGTTAGTTCGCGGTTGCCTGCAGCTCGTGCGTTTCCACGCTGGCGTGTCAGCTCGAGTGTTTCTGGAGACAGACGTCTCTTGGTGACTTTTGAACTCTCAGCTTTCATAGCGCTAACGTGAAGATGTTGAATGAGCCGATTGTATTCTTCGTCGATGTTGTCGACAACGGCATGTTCCCAACAGCCGACTAATGAATTGAATAGGTCCCAGTTTGTGATAGTTCTGGTACTTCGGTTTTTGAATTTAGTGGCTTTTTTGTCCTTTCCGCGAGAAATAGAATCTAGCACGAAGGACATGGTGGTCTGATCCCGGGTAGAATTTTGAGACAACAGCGAGATCCGTTAGGCAAAGCCTTCTATTTACTATGATGTGGTCTATTTCGTTACGATACTCTCCATTGGGAGACTCCCACGTCCGGCGTTGAGAGTGGGACTTGTGGAACTGCGAGTTACCATGGATGGTCTTGGTTGCCATGATAAACTCAGATAGCCGCTCACCCTGTTTGTTCCGTTCTGATCCATGGGCCCCAATGTGACGCTCTTCAGACGTTCTTCTTGGTCCAATCTTGGCTTTGAAATCTCCAATGATGACCTTGAAGAATGTATGGTCTTCTCTGTAGAACTTCTCTAAGTCCATATAGAACGCTTCGACTTCTTCTTGAAGATTGTCAAAGCCGGTATTGATCCACATCTTTTTAATCGTAAACGTCCGATTCGAGTTGTTAGTTGTTCGAATGAATCGATGTTCATTGACAAACTCGTGTTGACGAGAACGCCGACGCCGCCAACTCCTCTACTGTTGCATGTTCCGAGGAATAGTTCTTCTCCGGTGTCACAGACGGCGTTTAATGGGTGGCGTCGTCTCGTCTTGGGCAGGCCGATGACGTCCTACTTTATCCTTCTTGTTTGCATTAGCAAGTCTTCTATCGAAGACTCGGATGCAAGTGTACGTGCATTGTAGGTACAAATCGTTACCTAATTTTTTTGTCAATCCAGGCAGCTTCCATTGGCGCTGAGATTTTAGCAGCCTCTGCTTACTCGTCCCTACCCAATGCTGCTAAATTGGGGGGTTCTTTCGGGGTCAGGAGAATGATGCCCGTTTTTCTTTACTGTGTTTAGCATTTTGATGCCCACGTATAGCTTGCTGGGCTCTGAACGTGTGTGCTGGGTATACTCACGGGTAGCTTGCCATGTTTTCCCAGAGTGAACATGGAGTTTATTTGTTGGAGGCGACTCCTAACCCACTCCCATATACTTCCCTGTCACTTGATTGCACGCACCACACACGCATGCTGCGCTATAGTCGCCTAATTTAGCAGAAAAAAAAGCAAAATAAATTCAAAGAAGTTTAAAAGACGGGTTTTGCCGAAATTACGGATCGTGTAAAGGTTTTGACAGACAGAGTGCGATAAGATAATGATGCATTAGATATTGAAGGTAGATGTGCAAAAAACCAACCGTAAAAGCAAGAGTTTTCACCACTTTCTTCTTCTCTTTCGCATTTCTTTCGGTTAACGATTTGCTGGTTTTTGATGAAATCTTGTTCATGTAGTGAAATCTGGGATGTTTCTCAACCTGAAATATTGTTGGTGCAATAACATACCAGTGTAATCTCAACTTATTGTTTACTGCCTACTCTTTTTAATGGCAGGGTATGTTGCGAAATATAACTTCAATGATGCTGAGTTATTTGCAAAAGTCTGGACCGCAGGTGTCTGCGGTGGGAAAGAACGCCCTATTACCCTTTTCGGGGGCTAACGCGTTCACCACCACACCATGCGGGTCCTTCGTTTCGCTTGTCCCTTAGCTGTTTTTATCGATCAGTGCCATCAGCAATCACCCGTCAGCGGGATTGATATGGGTTCATAACTGGGTTCACTTCCCATTTGTGCTCTCCAGATCAATCCCGCTGATGGGTGATTGCTGATGGCACTGATTGATAGAAACAGCTGAGAGACAAGCGAAATGAAGGACCCGCATGGTGTGGTGGCGAACGCGTTAGCCCCCCGAAAACGGTAATAGGGCGTTCTTTCCCACCGCAGACATCTGCGGCTGGAGTTTTGCATTTTCTCAACATCACTGAAGTTATAGCAGTGTAACATTGTTGAAGTGAGGAAATATTGAAAAACTTAGACTAATCATTTTCAGGCGATACAAAGAACAGCTCATGTCTATTGAACGATCAAGCGAGTTGTCGAACTCACTCGCATTTTCTCCTCTAATATTAAGAAGAAGCATTGAAAAAAAAAGTACTTTGTTTTATTTTATTTTGACCCGTCCTCACGTCTACTGTGCGCATCCCAGCACCTCTCCCATTCGATTCGTTTCCTCCCATCCATCGTCCACGAAGATCTTCCAACTTCTACGTGTGGCTTCGGTTGCTGCTTGAAGATTTCTATTTCATCTTGAATGTCGTAGAATGCTGGTCGAGCATTTCTCCCTGGAGACCTGATATAGCCGGGCTAGAGCATCCCCAGTTGGATTGCAGAGTGTGATGTTTTCCCAGACAAGTCCAGTACCACTTCCCTAACCCCGGAGGGATGAGAGGCTTGGTTGGCCCTGAGCGGAATTGAACTAACACCATGCTCGTGATGACGGACATCACTACCACTGTGCTATCCACCCCCCCTCAAAGTAAAAAATTATAACTCGCAAAATTTGAAATTGAGTTCTACTAAACAATGAACTCTTTTCATAATAACCTCTAATAGAGCTACTATTCCACCATATATCAGATGTGAAACTCCCGAAATGCACGGACTTCACTGCATTGTTACGAAAGCAATGGCAGTTTTTAATTTTAGACCAGCATATCTCAGCTCGCAGCAAACTTTACAAATTGAAAGATGGGGCCGTTACTGCAGTGGTAATGGTGCCGTTCAATACGAACCAGGCGCTCGTTCGACGCCGTCCTGGGCCTATCAAGCCCCATTCCTCTGAGGTCGAGAAATTGGTGCTGAACTTGTTTGGGATCAATTTATTCTCTCCATTCCGCATGAGAACACCCTTACACGGTCAATTCAAAGACATGCATAAAAAAGACGCAAGTTGTCAAGCAGTACCAATTCCACACACAAATCGGCTGACCTTCATGAACAAAGGATGTGAATGGAAGAAGTGTTGGTAGCTCCACAAATACTGATGCATATTGATTTTTAAAAAAAACTTAAGTAGGAGCCATTAAGATCAAAACCTATTTCTAGTACAGCAAAGCTGGTGGTGTTCTTCAAAACGTCGTTAACGCATGTAGATCCTGCTCCTCGTTGGAAACCTTATAATTTAAACAACATTTTTCATTGAGCATTGTAATTGCAAACAAATATGAACTACAGTAATAATTTCTGACTAGTTGAACATCCGAACGATGGAGGACGATGTATTGTAACACGCCGAATTTACCTACTGTAGCAGTTGACGACGACCTTGGGCATTGTTCATATTTTCTTCCTCATCTTTATGTAGAAAAAAGTTCTCTATTGCAATTAAGAACTAAAGAGTCAATAGTTAATCTCAATTTTTTGAAAGGAAAAGGGCAAGCAGTCTTCATGAACACAACCTATTCATTCTCAGACCAGAGAATGGCATAAATTTTCAATAAATCGCAATTGTCATTCATTAATGTTCTAACCATGTATGAATTCTTTTTTACATAGTCCGACATCACATATACCACTATATGCGGATCCCAATACTTCTCACATTGGATTCGTTCCTTCGTACACACCATCCATGAGGATGGGTCTCCGAACTTTTGCGCATGAGACTGGGTGCTGTTTGAGGAATTTTTTTCGCCTTCGTCACAAATCTGGTTGAATGCTAGTAGAGTCGATTTTCCCAGGAAGCCACGAATAGCCTGGCTAAGGCGTTCTCACGTGTATTAGCGTGCATGACCTTGTACCACACAAGTCTGACACCAATTTGACAACCCGAGGGATGACAGGTGGGGTCTAACCAGAGCGTGAGTAGGTTGAGCCGTTCGCGTAATGAACGTAATCACTACCACTGCGTCAACTGCTGCCCTCATATGTCAATATTACTGATAATATTTGATTGGTACAGATTTGTAGATCTCTTGATATCACAAAATTACAAAAGTACCCTTTCGTTCCATTCTAGACCCACTTGCTTCCAATAAGGCCTCTTTTGGCCATGTATTCTCGTAACGGAAGCTGCAACCCATCATCGTCAATAGTCGTTTACCGGCTTGAGTAAACTGATATAACTTTAATGATGCTGAGATAATTGCAAAACTCCGGACCGCAGGTGTCTACGGTGGGGAACGAACGCGCTATTGTCCTTTCCGGGGAGTAGCGCGCTCACCACCACACCATGCGGGTCCTTCGTTTCGCCTGTCTCTCAGCTAGTTCTATTGATCTTTTGCCATCAGCAATCACCCGTCAGCGGGATTGATCTGGGGAGCCCAAATCGGCAACGAACGCAGTTAAGCTAAGGCTGCAGTTATAATCACAATTTTAACTTATTATTTACTGCCTTTTCTTTTTAACGGCAGTGTATGTATTACGAAATATAACTTTAATGATGCTGAGATATTTGCAAAACTCCGGACCGCATTGCTGATGGCAAAAGATTAATAGAACTAGCTGAGAGACAGGCGAAACGAAGGACCCGCATGGTGTGGTGGTGAGCGCGCTACTCCCCCGGAAAGGACAATAGCGCGTTCGTTCCCCACCGTAGACACCTGCGGTCAGAGTTTTGCAAAATATCTCAGCATCATTAAAGTTATATTTCGCAATACATGCACTGCCGTTAAAAAGAAAAGGCAGTAAATAATAAGTTAAAAATTGTGATTATAAACTGACATATTCATGACAGCTCAGGTCTAACCACTGACAATTTACAGATATCTAAGCTTCTTAAACAGTTGACAACCCGATAAAAGATTAAGGATAAAGCGTTCGGTGTTAATCAATCCCTGAGGGATGCGCCATGTATCCCACTTCACAGAGCACCGTGACGGGTGACTTAGTGCGTATCTGGCCCATATAATGATTTGCGGTGGCCAACCAATGAATCAAGGCACTGCTGCTATCCTCCCAGAGAATCCAGGCACCAATTTCCGGATCCCGGAAGTATGGAATGCTGGGTGAACCTGAGAAGTGGGGTCGAACCAAAGACCATGTGTGTGTCGCGAAGCACCTCTGTGCACTGCGCTACGCACACCCGGCTCCTCGGTAGTATAGTGGTTAGTATCCTCTTATGTCAAACAACCTAATAAGTTTACAGAAAATGCTTTTCCTTTCCATCTCAAAAGTTTCATGACTTCTAGGGCTTCTCGTACATCTATATTAGTTTTATTGGAAACTTTTTTTAGTTGATATCACAAAAAACCCTGGAATAATTGACATTTTTTAAATTGTTTAACACAGATGCGGTACTGCTCAGATGGATGAATTCCATTCAGAGACATGTTCACTGTTTGTTGGACGAAATTTCGCTTGTTTGAATAGCTTTGCTGCTCGACATGTGAGCAATGATCCTAAGAAAAAATGCATGGGATTTCAGTAGACTGGATTCGACTCGATGAGACTGTTAAAACAGAAACCGAAAGAGAAAACTCTTGTGAATATCCTATGTGAATCATTGTAGCTCCAAAGGATGGCGAACATATCCGAACGTTAGCCACAATGGAAGTTTAGCGCAATATCCTCGTATAAGCCCGTTAACACGAGGAAATATTTAAGAATAAATGGTTGATAGGCTAGTCAAAATCCTGTCGCCGTAAGATATAGAAATCTTCATTTTATTGGCAAAAGCTTACAGATTCCAATGCCCCGTACTTCACTTAATGAAGTGTAATATGAGCTCTGGTAAACGGTAAAGTATCTGCGTTGATCAACCCTTAAGAGGTGCACAACGTATTCAACTCTATTCATAAAACAGTAGAGGTAGTTGAATCCATATTTAGTCTATAAAATGACTTGCGATGGCTTACCTTTGTATCGGATCGCTGTTTTTTTTCAGACAAGTCTGGTAACAGTTGGCCGCCCCGGATGAATAGAAGGCTTGGTGAGCCCGGGACAAAGGATCGAGCCAAAGACCACATGAGTAGCAATATTTTGTATAAATCTCATATATGCTTGACAAAACAAGGTATTGACAACATATGTATTGCAAAGCATCCCTATATACGCCTACAATGCCATAAACACTGTGATTTACATATTTAACTATTACTAATGAGGAGATAGTTACAAAGAATGTAATAGTTCACTTTATATACTAACCGGTCCTCTGGAAATACTAGAAACGCACACGTTGACTAACATTCTTCTTAAATGGCGATTGCCAATGAACGCTTTTATGAGCTCAACACGATGAAGAACGAAGTCTAAACGAAACAGAATTGGTAAATGAGGAATAGAAATCGAAATTCATCAAACTGACGACAAAAGCAACGAAATCGACATGAAGAGCTCATAACTGAAAGAAGTTGACGATTTTGGGTATGTTAACAAATAGTGAATGCTAAACAATCTCTGTAGGTAAAGTTAGGTAAAGTCACTAAAACCTTAACAATCACTGTAGATGAAGGATTCGATTTATGAATCAGGTGTAAACTTTCAAAACGAACAACTCCTGCCACAATTTTGAGTTTTAGAGCTATAAAAAATTAAGGAAGGAGTAGCGAGTAGTGGCGGTGATTTTAGAGACCGTATGATAAAACAGAATATGGATATCATAAAGACTTGCTGAAATGAAGATCGTATGAACACGAAAGCTATTGAATTAGCAGTATGACAAAGTGCTAAAGTTACGGAGAACTGAAACGACCAAACTGAAGCGAACGAAGTGCGCTGTTGATCTGAGTGAACTGAAGCCGAAAACCAGTCAATGATGGCCTACATCAAAACGAGTTCACGACATTGGCCACATTTTGTCTCGTTGTTGAACTAATAAGCAATGAAGAAACATCGATACATAGCGGGATAGTCACAACAGTGACCTTTAAGGACTTGATTTTAGGTATATTTCCGGAGTATGCTGATCGCTTACTAATATTAAATGTCTGCCAAATCTATATGGTAATGATAGTCAATATCCCAAGATGCGTGACTATGGGGACATCATTGACATAAGATCGAAAATATTTCATATGACATCGTTTAAAGGGAAAACCGGTAGACCAGAAAAAAATTGGACGACGAAAAGGAAGAGGAACCTCTAACATTAGAAGGAAAATTGGGCCAATTATCTTTGAAATCGCTTAAAAAGCAGTTTTTCAGTAAAGATGAGATCTTCATCAAGCAGTCAAAACATTTTCCATGTTGCCATGCCAAGCTCGTAGAGTCCAAAAAACTTCAGTTGCATAGACAACTTTCACGGCACGAAAAGTATTTGAGACCATTTAAATCGATTTCAAGAACTATAGCTCAACGCCATAGGGGATGTAATGATTCGACGCGACCCAAAGAACGGGTAACATAAAGACGAGAAGAAAATTGGTGACGTGAAGTAGGATTAGAGAATTGGCGGGACAGCAATCCCACTAATGTGCCAAACGTCCAACTGAATTTGGAAATTAAACGCGAGAGGAAGCAGACAAATTGGCAATTCAGCGCTCAACTCTCACGCCTCATTGTATTTCCTTCCGATGCAATCTTGCATCAGGTCTTTTTTATTAAACACAACAGGATTAAGCCTCTTCATTTCTCTCAACTGATAACTATTGCCAAAAAAAATCTAATGATTTGCTTGAAAAGTTGAAACGTAGACGATCTCAGGTGTAATCTCACACACCAAAGCCACAACATTAAGACTGGTACACCAAGGCAACAATGAAACTTCTTCACAATAACAAACTAGTCAAGGGTGTTGCGTCATTCTCGATTAGTATTAACTTTACATGCTTGTAATTACGTATTTAAAACCGTATAGAGTTGTAAAAGGAATTGATTCTCTCCAGAAGAAGAAACAAGACACAAGCCTTGACGAAATGAAGCTCCACAAATGGCGCTGCAGGGATCAATATGGAACGGCTTGCAGTGCCTTTCAAGGAGTGGGACGAATTTTATGAAAAAAGCTGTTTGTGGCGTTAAAATATGGTACCATTAACTGAGAAAACGAAATTAAATCAAAGTGGGGCTCAGCTGTCAAATAAGACACACAAACTGAGGTGGTTCAGCATTTTCACTCAGAATGTCAACTAAAAGTGAATCTATAGCACAGCAAAATCTAAAGAACTACCCATACCTCCTTTTACGTCAGAAGGAATGGGAAAGGTTTTGTAACGCAGATGTTGTGCTATAGAATCCATGGTCTCCACATAGCACTAACGTTCTACGACCATTAAAAAACAAAATAACCGTACAGCAATAACCATGATGCTGAGATATTTGCAGAACTTGGAGCACAGGCCAGATTGAACCGATGCAACCGCGATTACCCTTTCCACATGCTCACGTGTTACGAACGGCACCACTAAAGCCTTTGTTCTTTCTCTTAGCCAGTTTTCTATGTACCAGCGCCATCAACAATTACCCGTCAACGGAAAAACTTAATGCCGATTTGTGTCCTCCAGAATATTCCTGTTGATGGGTGATCGTTCATGGCTCCGTTAGCTAGAAGAAAACTGGTTAAAAGAAAGGCAAACCAGGGCTCTCAGTGGTGCCATGCGTAACACGTGAACCCCCCGCAAAGGGTAGTCGCGGTTCGATATGACCCGGCTTCAACTTTTACAAATATCTCAGGATCATAGTGGTTGTATTTCACACATACCCTGCCGTGAGAAATAACGACAAACAGCAAATAAAAAAAGTTAACATTATTCAGCAATAGTCATAGTTGAGTAATAATGTATTTTATCGATTACGGCGCTCATCGCTACTGTGTCATCAGAGCTGATCAGAAGTGCCCTGTAATATACATGCGGTCACTGGTTCGATCCCGCGCCCCCAAATCCACTACTACCTTCATTCATCTGGGGGTCGATAAAATGGTACCATACTTATCTAGTAGAATAGCAGCACTGACTTGGTACACCGATAGGCCACCTCCAGGAATTGCATAGGCCAGATATACATTCACCTAGCTCTCCGATGCAACGAATGGAATGGAGTGCGTTGGACATCGTCCAGAGAATAATCAACAGTTAATGCTTTATCCTTCTATTCATATCCCTTGGCTGAGAGAGTGCAGCCTACTGAACAGCTCTACAATGTGGAACGAAAGAATGAACTTTGTTTGTTCCCGCTTGTGTTCTTCGGTGACTTGCGAAATGAAAATAGTTGGCGTTAGATTTGTCGCTAATCACCTACATATAGGCAGATGCCTATACAAAGGTAGAAGAGAGGAACTTGAGGGAGAAGAAGGCTTGGTGTTATCATAAAACCATCCTGAATTTAGAACAATACTTATTGACATTCGTTATTCTTTGTCACCTTTGGCGATTCTTACCAAAGTTCTACACCTTTATATGTGCATGCTTCCAAAGGAATCCAATCATAAAAAAGTAATAAAAGTCTTTTTTGCACTAAAAGTGATTGCTTTCCAAATGCTCTGAGGAGCTCTCCCACGTAATTAAATCTTCAGTGTGGTTTACTACTACCAAAATATCTAGCTTTAGAAACATAAAACACAAGGCTTCACCTCTGTTTGTTGTTTAGTCCTCAAACTTAGGAAATTAGACTGTCACGTCGCCTATCGTCTCGTTGGCCGTCGAGTGACTCCAGCGGGCACTAGTAAGCTTCCCATTCTCCCCTCTTGCCTGGAAGAGTAGCCCAGTGGGTTCTGCTCGCTCTAGGGACTCGTTCAGCATCATATCTTTCTTGCAGGGCTTTCGTGAAGGACTCCGACCATTGGGACGGTGGTCTACCTGCACTAGGTTTGATATGCCGCCGCATCCAGTCACTGACGGCTCTTTCCCATCGGTTATCTTCCATAAGCGTTAAGTATCGGACCCATCTTATATTCGACAGTTTAGCGCAGAGGACGACGTGTTTGATTTTTTGCCCATTTGCAGATCGAAAACTTAGATTGGTTCCATTACTTATATTACTTGCGTGATACGGGATACTCCTAGCATCGTCCTTTAGAATGCGTGTTCAATAACGCTGGTTGATCTTAAATCCTTGGTCCAGGTTACGTAGCGACCAATTTTCTAATGAATACGTCAGCGCAGGGAGAATCGTGCAGTCGAAAAGGTGCACAGAGTCGGGTGTTTCTTGCTCTCCTCACTATGTCGTCGATAGTACTGAAAAGTCCCCAAACCGCTCGCCTCCTTCTACTCACCTCTAAAGCTAGATTGTTCATCACGTTGACTTCATGATCTAGATAGAAGTGTTTACTCATTCAGAAATACTCATTCCGTTCAGCGTGAATGGGGGCACATGAAACCAATCCATCCCTCAATAACATCGTTTTCGCGAGATTTACTCGAAGACCAATCTTTCCATAAGCTTTATCAAAGTCGGCAAGCATTCGTTCCGCTTGGCTAATGTTTGATGTTACAAGAATGATGTCATCAGCAAACCAAAGATGGTGTAATTGCCGATAATGCCAGCCATCGACCTCCAGTGCTCGCACATCGTTCTCGAGGGTGGCGATAGATAATTTCTGTGAGATGGTATCGCCTTGCCTAATCCTTCATTTGACGTCGATGCTAATATCGTTGTAGAATGGTGACATCTTGTTTGCGAAATTTTTATACAGGTCATGAAGAATCTTTGTACACTCAGTAGGGGGCACCCTGACTGTCTAAGACTTCCATGACTGCTTTGATCTCAACTTAGTCAAAAGCTTCCATTAAATCAGTGAAGGTGAGAATCTTATTATCCTGTGAATGTGGTCCATCGTACTGAACCCTATTCGAAACCCTGCGTGGTCACATGGCTGTCCGTCGTCCAGTGTGCACTAAGACAGCAAGTAGATTGGGCAATAGTTGCAGATATGGTGGAGGTCACTTCTTTAACAATAATACGGTATTGCTGTTCTTCTATTGAATAAGTACCATGCAGTCTGACAGGTAACGTGTGAAAAGCACAGCCGTGTATTTATGAGAACTAGCGGAAGGTTCTTCAAATGTTCTGATCTCATCCTGTCCGGACGTGGTGTTGTTCGATTTTTTCACCAACGAAATGGCATGTCGGATTTCGGAAAGGAGAATCGGTGGTACAACATATCCATCCTCCTTTATTTCATGCGATGGAAGGTGGACGTAGCTGCCGAAGAGATCTGAGCGGCATTCGTGAATGATTTTCTCCATTGCCTTTCTGGACGATGTAACTATTCCGTCTGGGCGTCGGATTGCAATCATCTTGGCCTTGTAATTGGCGAAGCTTCGGTGGGCTTTGTGAATGCTTCTCTCAGCCTTTGCAGCTTCGACAATTACTGCTGCTCTTCTCTCTTTAAGATCTTCTTTTATCGCCTGTCTGCATTGTTTTGCAAGTTCGGACGTTAGTTCGCGCTTGCCTGCAGCTCGTCTGCTTCCACGCTGGCGTACCAGCTCGAGTGTTTCTGTAGACACGTCTCTTGGTGACTTTCGAACTCAGCTTTCATAGCGCTAACGTGAAGATGTTCAATGAGTCGATCGTATTCTTCGTCGATGTTACCGACAGCGGCGTCCTCCCAACAACCAAACTAATGAATTGAATAAGTCCCAGCTTGCGGTCCTTGCACAAAGGATGCGATGGTCTGATCAAGTGTTGGATTTTGGGATAACAGCGACATCGATTACGCAAAACGTTCGATTTACTTTGATGTGGTATACTTCGTTATGGTACTATCCACTGAGAGGCTCCCACGTCCAGCGTTGAGGGTGGGGATTTTGGAATTGCGAGTTATGGTCTTGGTCGTCATGATAAACTCAGACAACCGCTCACTGTCCTCGTTCCATTCTAATCCGTGGATCCCCAATGTGACGTTCTTCTTGATCCAATCATAGTGTTAAAATCTCCAGCGATGACCTCAAAGCATCTGAGGTCTTCCCTGCAGAGCTTCTCCATGTCTACATGAAACGCTTCGACTTCGTTTTCGTCATAGCTTAATGTCGTTTCGTAAACGAGGAAGATTGTCAGAGCCAGTAATGATTGCATCTTATCAATCGTTGACTTCCCACTCGGGTTGTTAGTTAATGGAATGAATCCGTGTCCCTGGCTAAACTCGTGTTGACGAGAATCCCGATGCCTCCGTCTCTACTGTCGCATATTCCTAGGAATAGTTTATTTCCGATGTCATAGGCGGAGCGAAATGGGTTGCGTCTTCTTTTCTCGGCCAGTCCAATGACGTCGTACCTTATCCTTTTTTGCCTGCATAACGAAGTCTTCTATTGAGAACTCAGATGAAAGTGTGCGTGCATTGTAAGTGTAGATCGTCGCCTTAGTCCTTTGCGTCGTTTTCTTGTTCAGCAATCGCGAAGTTGTTAAACAGCATACATTTACTTCCATACAATAACACACATACAACACAATCGCAGCTGACGTTTCAGCAGAATCGCCTTCTTCAGACCAGTTTCTACGTGCCTTCCACCGAGGAAGAGTCGCTGATCAACGTCGCATATGGCTGACGACTGTCCTTAGTCCTTAGCCCTTTCATGATTTAAGAAGTCTAGAACGGGCCTGAAAATTTACCACCCTGTTTGTACTCGTCCTAACCAACACGGGCAAATCGGGCTCTTTCGAGGTAAGCGGAACGAGGCCCGTTTACTTTACTGTGTTTAGCTTTTCGATACGCACGTATACCTTACTAAGCTCTGAGCGTGGGAAGCTGGGTATGCTCGCGGGTAGCTTGCCATGCTCTCCCAGAGTGGACATGGAGCTTATTTGTTGGAGACGACTCCCTAACCACCTCCCATATATTCACTCGCACGTCATTGCAGGCTTTTTGGACGAATTGAATCGTAGAATACAATCCGCATAAACGAGAATGCACCCACACACGCATGCATAGTTACGCCTCGTCAATATAGAAGGTATGTCCCAAATCGGCGCAGCAGAAACAAAAGTCTATCCCCTGGATCTACCCGCGTCTCGAAGAAGTAAAGGTCGCTTTTGGTCCGCGAGTACCTCCCTACCCACCATCTGGGAAAGCTCCACGTTGACTTGCGACTCTCCGTCATGAAATTCCTCATATGAGGGAGATCCGTGTAGCAAGGTGTTAGTGGGAAAAATAAGGCAAGATAGCATGGATGATTCTACAGGTAAATGGCGACTTCTGTGTAATCGTTGAAGGCAGATATTATTGCAGGATGCGTGACTCTTATCCGGTTCACGTTCATATAAGTGAGCAGCTGTTAACTCACAAAGACGTCACAGAGCGTTTTCCAGACAGATGAGAAGCAACGACATGACAGAGCTGTTACTAAGAACTTTACACGTAAGGCAAAGAAGATATATGATGCAAACAGCGACAGAGAGCATTCACTTCTTTGTAGACAACGTTTTCTATATCATCATTCCGATCAAATGTAGTTCATTAAGTCCATACGAAAGCCAATGATCGATAGGCCAATAATCTAATGGAAAGTGTCAACGGAATATGGACGAAAGTGGACACGAAAAGATATAAACGTCCTCTAAGGCGACCATCTATACGATGGGCAGACGTGGATCGAGGGAAAATCAACCACATGCATTCGCAGAGGCAAACGCTATATGGATCCGGAATGACAGAACATGTTATCACTATCGAAAGAAACCTCCCCCATGAACCGTGATGGGGAAGCAAAAAAAAACGAATGGAAAGTGGTACTTCCCCACACTACTCGCGCTGATGGCCCATCGTAGTATCTGGAGTTAAGCGAACACAAACACGAAGCTAAAAAGCTGTTAACACTTATAGAACATAACTCTTACCAAGCAAAGAATGTATGTTTTACCTTTATTTTTAATTAATTGTGTTTGGAAAAACGATAATATTCATCTTAAAAAGAACACTCGGTAAAAACAACAAACCTGAACAATCAAAATGATTAACACCTCAACACTACCTCATAACGAATATTTTTCAAGACTCACTGATAAAGACATATTACATCATACACAGAATAGCTTATTTAAATCACAAATTATAACTATTACACTAACCGAAAGCATTTAAAAAAAGATGGCATTTCCATAGATCGCCGGTCTACTCACAGCCACCCAGTTCACTACGAAAGAAATCAACTATCTCGGCTTGATGATCTCGCACGTACTCATAAACTGTTTGAGATGGATTAAGCATGAATGTCTGACGAAGTAGAGCTGTTTCGTCCTCATCTACATTAATTGTCTGAAGGAGAAAATAAATTGGTAGGAGGTTAAGAAGCGCCTAATTTACTAATAAATGTCCAATGTCGTTACGTCCAAACCAACTTCTCTACTAAGGAAGAACTAACCAAACCAAATAGATATTTAAAACAAGCATAGATTAATACTATAAATGCGATTTGCATTTCTGAAACGAAAGATACTCGTTTAAGAGGACGCATTATCTCAAAATACCGACTTTCTATAAACCTCGGCATAAATAAACAATATACTTGTGCGTGTGCTCTTATGAACTGGACCAGTTGAGCTGATGCGAGGTTAGTATAAGCTGTCGTTGTCTTCTTGTTGTTGTTGTTGTTGTTGATCGATGGCTGACATTTCGACCATTTCGCCTTCCTTAGAGCTGTGCTGTTTACGAGCCCACGAGTTCCGAGGAAGGCGAAATCGCCGAAACGTCAGCCATCGACCACCACCACCACCACCAACAACAACAACAACAACAACAACAACGACAACAACAACAACAACAACAACAACGATAACTTATACTAACCTCGCATCAGCTCAACAGGATCAGTTCATAAGAGCATATAAACAAATAGAATGCAAAATGTTTGAAGTGAAAAAAAAACAATAACCTGAACTTCCACAAAATCGTTCAAATCATCTTCATTATCCTTAGCCTCCACTTTTTCCTCAGTTGGTTTACGTGGCAGTGGAGGTTCACCTAACGTTTCTGACCGCATTCCTATGATATGCTGAAAACAAATACAATCCCACGACAAAAGTGACACAAGGAATACAGGATATTCACCCTAGAGCTGTAATCAAAATGCGAGATCATAGTTGGAGAAGCAAAGGCGGTTTCCAAAGACTATTATGAAACCAGGAACAATGGCAACTAGTGATAACTCACATGGCAAAGCTGTTCAGCCAATTTTTCTGTAGGGAAAAGTCCTTTAGTTTCAGGTCTACGAAGTGCTACTACTGATACATACTTTCCCATATTAACGTCATCGGATCCACCTTAAATAATCGGAGAAATTGGAAAGGCAAAAACTTCTATGTCAAAGGATATTGAATTGGCCATGAAAACAACCATACCTCTAGGATGGGCTGCAGAATATAAAGTTGCACCTTCGGGAGCGTAAAGGGTTATTATGTTCCGTACGGAAAGATTTTCACCCAGCTTACCCACTGTCATGGCAACAATTTCGCTAAGAGGTCTACCTTCGGCATCCAAAAGTGAGCTGAGATCTGAAAATAATTCAAAATTCAAACCAAAATTCAAAGTTCTACAGCGCCATTTTGAACACAACCAAACACATAGAAGAATAATTAATTAAACCGAGATTCACTTAATACCGGCGTGGATAATGAATACGTTTAGTGTTCAGCTTAAACGAGGTTGTTATAAAATTCTTATTCGGCAAACGTTTCGACGTCTTTGTCTGGTTCTGAAGAAGAGGAGTGGCGCATGTTGCGCAGAGATCAGAGGCGTCCTACAACACACACAGAGGATCGATCACCGCGCCCGTGGCTCTCCAAGAATTCCTTCTCTCCGGGGTTGGCAAATTGGTACCAGGCTTGTCTAGGAGGACAGCAGCATTGGCTCGATATGTCGGTAGGTAGGTCACTGCAAGTCATTGTAAAGGCCTGATATGCATTCAATCTCTTCCAACGATGCTTAGTGAAATCGAATGCATGGCGCAACCCTCAGGGATTGATCAACGCCGAGAGCTCTATCGTTTAGTTAACAACCTCGTGTAAGCTTACGAATCTAAAAAACGTGTAAGAAAAATCTAAAAAATGAACTTAGAGAAACATAACCTAAAAGGAAATTGCTTTAACCCATGAACTCCAATCAATTACCTACAAGTTATGTAAGAGTATTTGCCTTCGTATGAGTGTGTAAGGTATTCATGATACGATTAGCAAGGCCTTGTAAGAAAAAGATTTCTGCATAAGTCATCCCGTAATGACAACACTACCAAGAAATCAGTGCTCACTGAAAAGTAAGACACAACCTAAATTTCGAACAACACAAGTTTTCCAATGGAGGGACTTTCAACTGTGTTGAAGAAATCCAACCGATGCAACAATTTACGATTACATCGAAAAGTAACACATAAGTAGCGGTTCAAATTCAAACCGCAACAAAACAGAACTCGGGATAAAGTCCAAGACGGGAACATAGGAGTACTGTAAAAGACGGTAAGAAAGAAAAGATGTTGATAACAGGAATGTTGTACCTGAACACTTCACTACTATTTTCGAGGACAGCATTAAGGGAGGAATCGAATTACACTAACATATTTACAATAAATACCACACTACGACACCATGACTGCAACAAGAATAAATCCCTAATTAGTCATGGAAATCATGAGTATAGTAGCGTAAATCATGCGTAGAGTGGGCTCCACGAGAATGCAAACGTCCCTTAGGACGGCCACCTACACGTTGGGCGGACTTGTTCGTATAAAATGTTAATCAGCTGTACCCGCAGCTGCAGTTATTTCACAGATCACGATATGGGGCTCCTACGCGTTACCATGCTCGAACAAAACCACCACCATGGACGACGATTGCGAGGGAAAGAAACGAATGGCAAATGTGCAGAGGTCCGCACAACTCGTGAGGACGGACCATCCAAGTATCCAAGCAAGTAAGTATCATGCGTATTTTAAACGAGAGAAACTCTAAGCATTAGAGTACCTCTAAAGCAATAGTGCAACTCATTTCAACAACCAAGGGCATAAACCATTAACCTGGAAGCTATAAAAGCGTCAGTATTAAGGATTGCACTTAAATCTTCATGAAGAAAATGTACAAACTAGTCGAAAATATTGTCCCCTCTTCTTGACTTTTGACTGCGAAGAGCTATAGGTAGAACATAAACCACTACCACAACAGAATTTGCAGATGAAGAGGATTTGAATGGATGACCCAGTAACTAATAAAAATGATCTGAAGGATGAACTGTTTATATGAGCGAGAGAGGAATCGATAAGATCGTAGACACACCGAACTAAACGAAAAAACCGAAAAGTTCACATCTTCCCAACTAAAGGAACATGTAATGGAAACGAAGTACCCCTATGTCGAACATATCAAAACGAACGATGCGAATTTACGAATGAGGTGAAAATCGAACCGTTTCTCTAAAGCGGAAAAGAACTTGATACGACATCAGAGAAAATCACCGACTATGAAGCCACTATGGCACCTTCAAGCTGTACGCGCGGGTCCCATTTCGTATCCAACATTCCATGGATGTTGTTATATTCAAAGTCCAAAAGTCCAATTTCATTATTAAAAGAACTGTAGCCTTGATGGAGCTCCATGCAACGACAGAAGTCTCAAATACAGTGGGAGATCCCTATATTTCCCATGGATAAGTTTAACCGATGGACAAAAGCCGTTAGTGACTGGATTCTGCGGTATGTCAAACGTGCTGCAGGAAGACCATCGACACGATGATCAGAGTTCCCCACGAAAAGCCCAGAAGAAAAGTATGAAGCTCAATGATACCCTATAGCGAGCAGAACTCAATGGGCTGCTCGGGCACGCCAGAGGGAAAAGTGGAAGATTTACTGAGACCTGCTCGCGTCACTCGATGATCAACAGGACGACAGGTGGTACGTCTAATGGAACCCGTATTTGTACAGAAGACCATAACCATGGAAACATTGTAAGTAATAATACCAAGAATAATAAGACAAGAGTAGCAATATAAGACACTCTATTGCTAGCCTAAAACACCACTCTTTACAATGTAAGAAATGTAAGAACTTACCAAGATCTACAGCAAGTATTTTATCGGATAACTTCTTCGGAACGTTCTTCTTGGCACAATCAAGAGCTGATTCTGTCAGTTTCTCCAACTAAACTATAGCAGTATCACATACAGCAACTACAATTCAACAGTGTTTTGCATCCTTCACTGAGGTAATGACAAAGCTTATACCTAACCAGATCTTTGAAGTTATCTCCCCTCGCCACAAAATCGGTCTCGCAGTTCAACTGCGTCACAGCAGCCACTGACCCAGTCGATTTGACAGCTACAAGGCCTTGAGCTGTTGGACGGCTGCTCAGCCTAAAACACTAGGTGAACACAGAATTCTAAAATACAGTGAAATTGACGTATGACAATTATCTACGGAAAAATAAAAATAAAACTTCAAGTCACATGGAAACTTCTACACCGCTAAAAACGTGGAAAAGATAAAGTTCAGTACTAAAGTTGACATAACTTAGTCCAAACAACACTATACAAACTACACTATAATTCGATAGCGCATTTCGTATCAACCTCCCAACATTTTACCGCCTCATCGTGACTAGGAGGTCTTTCTGGGTGTCAGGTTGCGAAGAATAGAGAGGGGATAAGCAGAGTTTCCCAAGCCGAGTCCGGCGTTTCCATCAGGAAGCCCAACTAAGAGTAAACCAATGTCATGATCTACAACCGTCCTGGTATCAAACTAGTTGTATGGTAGCAAATCTCCCTCTGATCCACAAGGGCAGCGAATGCCTGTGGAGGTGACAAACTGGAGCAGACTTTAACCTGGCTGACTTCGGGACTCCATGGAATCTCGATGGCTAAAACAGCAAGATTCCTAAAAAATGGAAATTATGCTAGTGTCTGTACAACCAGTGAAGACAGGCCATCCAAGCACCTAAATAGGCAAGCATTTCGTATAAAACTGGCAAACATTATCCAAGTGCTATGAAATCCACATACTTAGTTGCTTTTTCCCATCCTTCGGTTTGAGCTTGCTGATTTAGCCATTTCACGGCCTCTTCAAAATTATCCGGTCCAAATTGCAGAACGGCTTTACGGCAGTTTACGAAACTGTAGCCCGTGCGTTTCCTTAGTTTCATCAACGCCTGAAAGCGTAACGTTAGATTAACACCCCCCAACAATCGGCTTTGATATGAAAACCGACACAAAAACCCTACGACGAAGTTTCTGTAAAACCATCCTCTACTTCTATTCCCACTTACAGAACAACTTTTAAAAAGTGAAATGAAACGCGATGGAAACAAGAAGAATGGGCAAACGCAGATAGATTTTTTCCAAAGAAAAGGTCAATCCAAAAAGAAGACCATGAATTTTACCTCTTTATCGATTTTGACGCTAGCCTGGGGAGCTGACGAGGAGAAGCTTCGGACAAAAGACGCTGACATCGCAGTTCGTCGGAAAAGCTGTCTCAGCATTCTAAAAATAAACAATTCTCTCCGAAAGGATAAAGTTTAGAACGAAGAGCACTCGGTGCTGATCAATTCATGAGAAATGTGCCATGCATTCAACCTCATTAAGCATCGTTCGAGGTGAATGAATGCATACCCGGCCTTTACAATGACTCGCGGTGGCCTGCCGATGTATCGAGCCAGTGCTGCTATGCTTCCAGACAAGTCTGGTACGAATTTGCCTAACCCGGATGAATGGAAGGCTTCGTGAGCCTGGTGGACGAGGACCGATTCCATGTGTATTGCAGGGCGCCTCCAACCACAGCGCTACATGCAGGCAACTCTGATTTCACCTTAATTTCTTTCAAAATAGGAAAGAATTAGTCAAAATACTTAGACGTATACATTCGAGAACAGACGGCGGTAAGAATGAGATAAGTTCAGTTCCGTTAAACCTGTTTAAAATTTTACGATTGGAGCGCGGAATCCAGTATCTGTGGTGATTGTCATTGACACGCATAGAAGTTTTACTAACCTTTACTAATAATTTCTAAAATCTCGGAATAGTGACCGGTTGTTTCTAAGTTTCGACTGCTCATTGTCTTGCGTTCTTTACTAGTTTTGTGATTATGACAAAGTCAATTGTATCCCACCCAACGGTTTCTCCCCTCGTCGTTGTTGTGAGGCTTTCCTGGGTGTCGAGCTGCGATGTGCAGCAGGAGGATTCATCCCCGAGCAAGGCCTCCCGAGTTCAGAATGAGTTCGCCGTTTCCATCGGGAAGCCCAGATAAGAGCAAACCAATACAAGGATCCACCACCGTCCTGGTATCGAACTAGTCGCATGGTGGCAAATCACACTCTGATCCACAACCGCGGCGACTGCCTGTGGTGGTGAAGACCTGGGGCAGACTTTGGGCAGGCTGACCTCGTGACTTCAGGGAACCACATTGGCTAAGGTAGCAAAATTCCGGAGAAATAGAAATTGTGTTGGGGCCCGCACAACCATTGAAGACGGATCATCCAACTATCCAAGTAAGTAAATTGTATCAATCTACACGAACTACAGCGTCTTCATCCACAAGAAAAACGGATCTTTCAAAGGAAATCCTTCCAGGAGATCATAATTACGCCTTCTCCCTGATGACAGTAGCCACCAAATGAACTAAAATCAAACCTCCACGTGAAGAAAGCTATTCTATATTTTTGGTGTAACTTAGGAAGAATGTTCTTTTAAGCGTCCTATTGCCATTTGTTACTGCATTGTGGTTATAGCGTTGTAATCGATGACATCTTGAAAGGGACCTTAAACCTAACTTCAGAGGTTGGCCAATGTCATTCAAGGAGAGCATCTTCAACACGATAGTGCTTCTCTTCATTCAGCGTGGTGCTCAGTCACACGTTGCGATGATAACTCGTATAACTCTTTCGCAGTTTCACTGAGAAGTTCTATTGTAATCGGCATATTTTCAGGACTTTGCTTAGTCCGTTATTACTTAGATAGTTGGATGCTCGGATGACCCGTGTTCACTGGTTATGCGGGCCCTAAAATATTTCTCATTTTTTTCGAAGCTTTGCTGGTTTTGCCACTGTGATTGCCTGGAGTTCCGAGGACTTGATACTTACTTGATACTTGAACGGCTCATCCTCACTGGTTGTGCGGGCCCCAGCAAAATCATCATTTTTCGGAGATTTCCTGGCTAAGCCACTATGGTTCCCTGGAATCCCGAGGTCAGCCTGGCCAAAGTCTGCCCCCAGGTCTTCACCATTGCAGGCAGTCGCAGCCCTTGTGGATCAGAGGGAGAATTGCCACCATGTGACTTTGATACCAAGACAGTGTTGGATCCTAGTATTGGTTTACTCTTAGCTAGGCTTCTTAATGGAAACGCCGGACTCCTTTTCAGCTTGGGAGACTCTTCCGTGGGGACAAATACCTCCGCTGTACATCGCAGTCCGACACCCAGGAACTCCTCCCAGTCACGATGAGGCGCTAAGCTGTTGGGAGGGTTCCCAGGACAGCTTATCCATAGTTCGCCCCTATTCCGTTAGTAGTTTGCCAGAAGTCATCTGTGGAACAAAATGTAGCAGAGTTGTCTATCAAACTTAAATTCGATGTTACATAAGCGATTTTTTCTTACCGCCATCGGCAAAGGTTTCGGCACCGGAATGGAACAGTACGCATATAGTAAGAACATGGGATAGGGACAACTGTGTCGATTCTTAACGTTTTATTTGAATTTCAGTATTTCACAACGGATTGTACTTCAACTCTCTTTCAATTCAGCTTAGCTGTCGTAACCGCGCCGAATCAAACCACCCATTTTTTTGACGAAAACCTGCGAAGTGTTTGGAAACTGTGAAAAAAAATTTGTGCTTTCGTGGAACTATAATAGAACTAGCTGAGAGACAGGCGAAACGAAGGACCCGCATGGTGTGGTGGTGAACGCGTTAGCCCCCGGAAAGGGTAATACCGCGTTCGTTCCCCCACCGCAGACATCTGCGGTCCGGAGTTTCGCAAATATCTCATAATCACTGTGTTGTTTCACACTTAATACCCTGCCATGAAAAATTGTAATAGGCAGTAGATAAAAAGTTAACGTTATAATTCCTTTGTTAGCTTCTTTATTTGTCTAAAATTATATTTTACGGCAGGGTATGATGTGAAACACAACCGCTATGATGCTGAAATATTTGCAGAACTTAAACCACAGGTCAGATCGAACCGCGATTACCCTTTCCGAGGGCTCACGTGTTACGCACGACACCACTGAGGCCCTTGTTTTGTCTTTCTCTCAGCCAGTTTTCTACCCAATCTGGCCTGGGGTTTATGTTTTGCAAATACCTCAGCATCATAGTGATTATAATTCCTTTATTTGTTAATGGTTGATGTGGGGAAAAGCGCATGATGCGCATCACACTGTTATGTTTCATATCCTGACAGATTTCCTGAGTGCTAAACTACGATGTATATTTACTTGCTTGGTATGTCTAGATCCACTCTTCATTGGTTCTGCTGATCCCAGCATAATTTCCATTCGTTTCTCTTTCGTGCTAGTGTCTTCCATGACAGTGGTCGGCTTCGAACATGGTGACGTCGGCGAGGCTCATTCCGAATTCCGAAAATTGTTTTCATGTGCGAGTGCAGATGGTTGACGTCAGCCACGGACACATCCGCCTATCGTTTCGGTGATCTTGCGCGAGGAAGCTTGCATTCTGTTGCGGTCGACTCCACTGTTCCCTTCGTCTATCTGTCACCTGATCTTCTTATTATGTGACCAGCCTGTTTCACTATCAATGTGTATTCTCCCAGGTCTTGAACCCTTCGAATTTCAAAGCTTCGCATTCCGGCCAGATATTGCGTCTAACGGTTAAATTACAGAAGAAATCGTTCAAGCGCTCTGTGGTAAGTGCGCAGATTTTTTGGCGTGGTCGAAGTATCAGCCCACTCTCTGCTGCCTAATAGAGCACTGGGAGAACCGTTGAATCGATAAGCTAGTCGCGGAGTTTCGGGTCCGTTAGTTGGTCTGTAGCTTCATTGAGAGGCCCGAATGCGACCCAAGCTGCTCTTCTGTCTAGTTCCTTCTTCATGTCTTTCTCTTTGTCCAGTCCAAATATACGTACGACGTGGTTTCTGTAATCGAAGAACCATCCAGTACGATTTGTTCACCTTCTCACTGTGGGCTCTTCATGAACTTAGTCTTCGTCCTGTTCATGCGTGGTCCCGTCTTCTTTCCCACTCTGTTGATTTCACTGAGCATCCCTTCTGCTTCGTTGATTGTTCTGGAAAAGAAGACAACGTATTCGGCAAAACAAAGATTTGATAGGAGTTTTCTACAACTAAGCCACAAGCTCTTCTCGTCCCAATCTAGTGGCTTCATTATTCACTGCACTGCGGCAGTAAACACCTTTGGCGATACAGCGTTACCTTGTCGGACCCCCTTTTTCTAGTTTGTACGGTGAGGAGTCGATGAAAAACCTGTATGTTTTGGCTGCAGTTCGGATAAAAGTCTGCTAGTGCTCGAATATAGAATGTAGAACGGGTCCACCCCTTGGTTGACGAGCGCTGATTAGATTGCATTCGTTTCAACGCTGCTTAACACTTTCTCGTAGTCGATAAAAAATTAGGACAATAGGCAGATGGTACCACCGACAGACTTCTATGACCCGTGACGCGGTTAGTATGTGGTCCATGCAGCAGAGTCCCTGTAGAAATCTTGCTTGCTCAACTGGTTTTGCCTCATCCAAGGTTTCAAGGTCTTCGATGAGCGCAAAATGAATCTTTGTGAACAGCTTGCAGAGTTCACTCAACAAACATTGAATTTTCGTGAGCAAGGTCCTCCACTGCTCGGCGTTTTTCTCTTTCTGAACGTCAGATATCATGGGAGTTGCGAGAAGTACATGTAATTTGTGGCCAGCAGCTCTAGTGAAATCGGCGATGATATTATCAGTTCCTGGAACTGTTCCTTTCTTCATGCTATCGCATCTGAATTTCAGAGCGTAGAATCCCTTGCGGTTTTGACCATTTCGGGATTTCGATATCCTAGACGGAGATTGTGGAGCAGTAAAGATTGATATAGAACTTTTTCCGTTATCAATTCCATATCATGGCGGGATGTAGTGATAGTTCCACCTTCGTTTATTAGGGTGGACAGCGGAATGTTGTAATCACAAAGATCCCGATGGAACTTCTTCCGATTGGAAGGTTCTTGAACTGCTTCCAATAACTTTTTCTGTACCAGGGTGTTCGGTTTCTTGTAGTACGATCAAGCCTCATCTCTTTTAGAGCAGATTCTTTGTGGTACTGGAGAAGTGGTCTGAACTCCTCGTTTGACTCGTCGTTTAAGATGGTACTTACTTGGATACTTGAATGGCCCGACTTCACTGGTTGTGCGGGCCCCAGCATAATTTACAATTTTTTAGTTTTACCCCTTGTAGTTTCCTAGAGTCCCGAGGTCAAGCTAGCCAAAGTCTGTCCCAGGTCTTCACCACCAGGCCGTCGCTGCCCTTGTGCATCAGAGGGAGATTTGCCACCATGCACCGAGTTTAATATCCAGACGGTGGTGATTCCCATTACTGGTTTACTCTTAGCTGGGCTTCCGGATGGAAACGTCAGCATCCTTCTCAGTTTGGGAGACCCTAATGGAGGGATGGATCTCCGCCCGCTGTACGTCGCAGTCAAACTCCTGCTTGCTATGGTGAGGTGGTAGACCTTTGGGAGGAGCTATGATGTATAGCATAAATCTATAAATCAGCACTGCCACCCAAGCTGATAAGAAGTGTATCATTTCTACATCTAAGCCCAGCTAGAAGTAAGGATTTCCCAAGAATCTTCACCATCCTAAGAGTAACATAATCGCAACGCGCTAAACCATCCTCCTATTCACATCGACAAGATGCTGCCTGTATTGAAGGCCTAGTGACGCTCTGGCATTGCCTTTTTGGAACTCCAGGCAGAAGTCTTGCCAATGCAGCACCATATGATTTTTGATGGAAAAGATGCTGGGGTGCACACAGTATTTCGTCAGTATGGGTCATTGAAATATTCAGTAAAATATGGCGCTCAATATGATCTGCATTTGCGTTCCACAAAAAATTTGTCCACTGCTTGGCGATTTTATTACGAAGTGATGGTTAAACAATCAAATAAACTTAATGGTGTTGCGTTGGTAAAGTTTCCTTGCAATTACATGATGGTTGTCTCTCTCAGCCGTTAGTGAAAATTATTGGTTCTGTCAAACGGAGCTGCTACTGGCTGGGGAGCAAAAACCATTTGATTTCATAGAGTCTTCCGCAATTCGTGAACTTTGCTCCTAAACTAACTCAAATCACGTAAGGTGTCAATAAAAGGTTCCATCAACATTATTGGTGAGATCTTCACTTTGTTATTAATTCCTCGATGGACTTCTTCTGTTATATTTTTTATTTAGTACAGTTTTTACAAAGGGCAGGTAACATAATGGTAGTCACTCATCTTGAGCACGGTGATGGTTCGAACACCCCCAGGGGCGTTAAGCTTCTGATTCCTCCGAGGTCGGGTTCTTGGCAGACTTGTAAGGGAACCGTAGACTCCGTGCAATTAAAGTGGGAGCGCTCTAGACCGCTATCCTAGGACTCGAAGTAGAACTGACTCAATTAGCTGATATATTTATTTATGTGATCCTATAAACCGATCTTCTCTAGCTGATCCGAGGTTGGCACAGGTGTTCGTGGACGCTGTCGCCGTTGTTGGTGCCGTTTGTCGATGGCTGACGCCTCGGCGACTTCGCCTTCCTCAGAGCCGTGATGTAACGAGTGGGACTGCAGTCTCTGCTCTGAAGAAGGCGAAATCGCCGAAACGTCAGCCATCGACAAACTACACCAACAACAACGACAACGTCAACGAACACCCACACCAACCTCGGACCAGCCAAAGAAGATCGGTTTATAAGATCACATAAATATATCAACTATCTATGCCGAGGTTTATAGAAAGTCGGTCTTTTGAGTTATTAAGTGACTCAATTAGCATTCAACGACTCAATTAGATGTGCTGACGAGTCGTGTAAAATAAAAGTAAGAACAGTTTTTACAAGCACATTCCTATTTCTTACTAGCATTGAATCGTTCTATCGAATAATGGGATGTTTGTCGACACAACATTTTATGAAGAACTTCAAGGGAAATGTGAGAAAATTTTGATTTCGAGAGAACAAAATGAAAGGATTGATTAAAGGACACGAAAATGTCAATAGAAAGTGTTCTTTCAGCGTAAGATTACCATGACAAATCACACGCTCCGATGGATCGACACTGTCATCCTTGCTTTCAAGTACTGCCATTAGCTAAAAGAACACTTTCTATTTTCGCTGAACGAGACCTGGAGATGCTATTAGCTCACAGTCAATTCACATGTTGATTACCGATGATACACGTCGTTTTAACCTTTTTGCTCTACCTATTCTTTCTTCATAGAAGGGTCCGATGTAAAGTATAATCACAAGGATGTAGAGATGTAAGGAAAACTAGAAACTTCAGTTACGTTTCGAACTAGCGGTTACCTTTTCTGGAAGGTGACATGATATCCACTGCACCACTTCGAAGGGTGTAACCGTGGGTTCGAAGTGCATCTGTGGTTCCAAGTTTTGCTCATATCTCAGAATCTTATGATGGTGAGAGGAATTTTCAGAATGACCGTCGCGATGACCTTTTAGAGTTGCTGACTAGTGTCGTAAACAAGTAACCGAACTCATTGTAGTGTCAACAATAATTGGATACAATCCATAAAAGAACCCATAAAACATGAAATTTCCAAACAGGAAATATTCAGTTGGCGAAGAGGCAGTGTTCATCGTCGCTAACGTAGTTCTGCGTGCAGAAGCCGAACGCATCTTCGAGCGCGCTCTCCCATCTGTATGAGTGCGCGATTTTGACGTCGTTATCAACATCACTGCTAAGGACTTCCAGCAATGGTTCGATGCTAAATAGAGAAGAGATTTTATACGGAAAACCCATGAGAGCAACTATTTCATCGCAATGGTTAATGTGTTTATAAATTCATCTGACCATGACTTTTTCACTATTAAAGTACGAATTCATCTTCGTTCTTCGCAGCAAGCAGTGCTGTTGAATCAATTCGAAACTACGAAATGGTCTAAGAGCTTCACTTTTCGTCTGTTTTTAAAAGAAACTGGGCACTAGCTATAGAACTGGATGTAATTCTTGCATTTTAAGCATGAATTTCTTGAAGACCTCCCTCCATTAGTATAACATCTCTTCGTTGCGAGGTGTTTTTGGTTGTGAAGCAGTCACATACATAATCGAGATTTCTTCCCGTAAATGTCATCAGTCCGAGAATTCACACCTCCATCCGGAAGCCCAGCTGAGGATAGAACTATTCGAGAACTACACTTTTATAACGGCACTACGTGAAATATAGTTATAGGATGAAAAATCCCCCCCTCCGATACATAAAATACAATAGCTCGCTTGTGGCGATAACTCGGAAACACCTTAACACCAGGTTCTTGGATAAGAGAGATAAAATTCTGCGTATGTGCCGCCTCATTCAAATGCCAAATAAGTATTGAAGAACTGCCTATAAATTTAGATTCACTCACATAAAATCCAATCCACAATGGCCTTGTGTTGAAGACCTGGAAACATTCTAACACCTATGTTCCCATACTAAGAGGAAAATCATGTTCACCTACCATTTAACTTGTCAATAAGTAGAAAAGACGACATACTTGAAAGCATAACAATAGTCAATCGATGTATGGAATGGAAGAAGTGCTACCATCTTCATGACATATGAACGCAGGCTATCGAAGTGTCTAAGTTTTTTCAAAGTGGTTTTGGATATTTCAAAATACTCGTCTTTTTGCATTGATATTCTTACTTAGTAGTTTGCACCCACCAGCCCCACACACCTTATGCATCAGCCTGGAGATGGAAATTCAAAAGAATGATGTAGTTCCAACGAAGCTGTATTCCACTGAAGACCAGTGTAATAATGCTGTATCCAGACTAACCTAGCTCAGAAGATAAAACGCAACTGGTGAACTAAAATTGGGAAGATGGGTGGAAGAAAATCCAATCTGTTCACTGATTAGGAGACTGTCGAAGAAGTACACAAGAAGACGGCGAATTTCGGCTATAGAAGATTAGGTGTGCCAGCGATTTATTGTCTTTTATAAACAATGATCAGCTACTATGAAAGCAAAGTCAAAAATGACTTCCTAGAGCGAAAAGAGCAAGCTTATGTGTGTACTGGTAGGAGTAACGCCGACAGAACGTTTGCTTGTGTCTGAAAGTCACAATGATTTTTTTTTACTTAAAATTAAATCTTACTGTGGCCTCGTGAAAAAATACCATAAATAGGATTTTTAAGGAATGCTTAGCATCTGGGAATGTAGGTTCGAATGTGGGAGAATCGGGATTTTTTCTCAAATAGGGAGCTTATCTCCGTAGATATTAACCCCTAAGCCCCTGTTTACATCAAAATATCATCATGAAGACCTACTAACCCTAACAGGATGACTTCTCGATGATGTTTCCGAAAAAGTCTCTTAAGATGCGCAAGGTTGAACTTCGTCGTTCGTCGATCCACTCGTGAATAGTAGTAGCTGCGAAAAAATCTGAAAGTCATCGTGGTCAGGAGCGTTCTTCTAAATAAACGTTAACACAACAGGTCTATTCTCTGATTCACAAACTTACCACAGGTCGCTTCAATTGTGAAAAAGAGGTAATGCATCCTAAGATGGATGTGATATACAGAGTAGAATTAGTTAGCTGCATAACCCCTTTTTACTCTGCAATATGGTATGGTTTTAGGGCGCGGGTAGCGCAGTGGTTGAAGGAGCACTGCAATACGCACGTGGTCTTTGTTTCGATCCCGCGCCGCATGTTCGCCAAGCCTTCCATCCCTCCTGGATCGGCAAATTGGTGCCAGATATGTCCGGGAGAATAGCAGCACTCTTTGACCCACTGGTAGGTCATCGTAAGTCATTCTATAGGCCAGACTTGCATTCACCTATAACGATACTTGATGAAGTCAACTACATGGTGCATTGTTCATGGATTGATCAACGCCGAGAGCTTTGCCCTTTTTACGGTTTGTTTTCGAAATAAGAGGATAACCGTAGGCGTTTAGATATTTCCTAGATTGCGTAGGAAATACGGTTTTCCATAGTTAGATAGGGTCTTGTGTTTTGTGCATTTGGTACAGTCGAACGCCTATATTTTGATGAGAAACGAAGATCTGAAAGGATCTTGTTCGCCTCGGAAACTCTACAATGAGAAGCATGGAGATGGTGGGAAAGACTACCGTTTCGTACCAGCATAGCGATTTAAAACGTCGCTCATTGGCCTTTGCATTGATAAACAAGAGAATTCTTATTTACAACATATTTATATAGAACATAACAATTAGTTGAAATACTTACTGTCATATACTTGTTTCTTCTCGTAGATGGCTCAGCCGAAGAAATGATAAGATTAGAAAGATCAAACGCCACATCACCGAAGTGCACATTCTTAACAAGCTACAAGTTGTAAGAACAGAACGAAATCTTTGGGTCCGCTCACAGATATGATACATCTTCAGTTGAGGGCGCGTATACTACAGTGGTGGGCGGGTGTGGTGCAGTGGTCGGAGGCCCACACGTGAAATCGACCCCTGCGCCCATGACCCACCAAGCCTTCCATCCCTCTGGGCTCGGCAAATTGGTACCAGACATGTCTGGGAGGATAGCAACACTGGCTCGATACATCGGTAGGCCACCGCGAGTCATTGTAAAGTCCAGATATGCATTCAATCACGCTTAATGAAGTCTAATGCATGGCGCATCTCTCAGGGACTGATCAACGCCGAGAGCTTTATCTTTCGTCCTTTACACTACAGTGGTTACAGATGCTCGGACGTCAGAACGGTCGTTCGTTCCATCGGGTGCCCCCTGGGTTCGCCAAGCCTTCTATACCTCTTGGGTCGGCGTATTGGCACCGGATTTGTCTGGAAGGATAGCAGCACTGACCTGATAATAATACTTTGGTAGGCTACCGAAAGTCATTGAATAGGCTATTCGACCACCTATGACGATGCCCGATAAAGTTAAATGCATTGTGCAGCCCTCAGAAATTGGTTACGCGGAAAATTTTTCTTGCTCTCAGATCTATGGATCCAGGCACCAAAACAATGAAACTTATGATAATCTTATCCAGGCATGTTACAGTGGGTTTTTAATGCGAGCCAAAAAAGCTACTAGTGGAAACTTTAGGATTAACGTTTAAATCAAAAGCATTACTCACTTCCCATTCACTGATGTCCACCAATTCTTGTTGATAACGATTGGAACTCTAGAGATATTTAGTAAGAAACTATCGTATAGACTATAAAACTGAAAGTACTATTTTCTTCAAAACGTTCAGCTTATGGAAACGTTGGTATAGCAATAGTTATTGATCAGCAGCAACCATTTGTTACCTGGTTGACTGGTATCAGAGTCAAGATGGTAAGACTCCATAAACCTAAGAAGGTTTCTGCTAGGTTAGTTTCGCTATCATTTCAGATGAGCGCACTACTCACCTATTAAGCCTGCTATCTTTTCAGGATCAAGTAATTTTATATACGATGGATAAACTATTTATTCGTCCCAGTTAAAGAGTGGTATCATTTACAAAACGTATATAAGACGGTTAAGGTGAGTGTGAATATGTGCCAGCACAGTTTAGGAAGTTCACGACATTTGGAGTCTTTTTAAGGTTTTAAAACCACTGAAAATCCTGGTGTGAAACCTACTATTTCCATTCCAGACTTTTCGGAAGTAGCATTTCTCTGCCGTAAGATTACCATGACAAATCACACGCTCCGATGGTTCGACACTGTCATCCTTGCTTTCAAGTACTGCCATCAGCTGAAAGAACACTTTATAAAGGCTTTTTACATGGTCTAGTTGTCTAGCATTTAAAAAAATCAAAGTCCAAGCAAAACTTTTAGGTGTTTATTGAAGCCTTTCTGAAAAAAAGCAGGCCTCGAACAGCATTTAGCCTCTGTGTGAATGATCAGTGTATCGTATTTCATCGATGAGCTAACATAATGTTGTTATCAAAATTCGTTCCTCTAATATTACGCCGTCTGCATATTTCTCAGAGCCGATGATCCGAGTCGACTCTCTACAGTCGTTCGCCCTCTCGATGCGGTGTCTCCATCGTTGTATCGAGGCGAACCTCCTTCAGTAGAGCCCCACTCGAATGAGTCAAAATATACAGAGGATATAAAAGAGCATTGCCGTGTTGACTCATTTGAGCGGTGCTCCGTTTAAGAAGATCCAACTCGATACCGGCGAACAAGACACCACATTAAGAGGACCAACGGCTGTGCACCATCGATTCGGACCTTCGGCTCTAATGTAGACGATGAGGTCGAAACGCAAGCTTGTCAATGAAGTGCAGTACGTATGATTCTATTCATTTTCCTGTGTTGTTACGGCGAAAATCCATGCTGGCTCATAGAAATATCCTCTTTCCCAAATACGTGAAGGTACCATATTGAGAAAGGCAGTCTAAGGTAGAAAGACATCGAATTCTATTTTCCAAACCTCCAGGTTTTCTCCGACTTGGAGCTATTCCGATTTAAAGACAAATTCTGAACAAACTCTGCGCCAAAAATTTTAAACAATAGGCATGGACTAAAATCAATGTTTTCCGAAAGTTCTGCTAGTTTTTGAGGCTGGTTATATAAACATGAAGGAAGTGTGGAGCGCGCGTAGCACAGTGGGTAGACGTATGTTGCGACGCAAATCCGGCGTAATGGATCAACGAAGGCTTTAGGTTCCCTTCAATTCACTACGCAAACCAAATGTCTCTTCAGTCACCTCAACGATGTTGGAGTCCACTGCAAGGCACATTCCTCGGCGGTTGATCAATGCTGAAGACTATTCTTTGAAAGACGTGTACCCATAAATCTCTCAAATACGCGAAAACCCAGCCTAACCTGTGTCTTCCACTACAAAAAATGTTAAAATTTTCTATAAATGATGTAAATTAAATATAAAGAAGTCGTCAGTTTACCCTTGGCATCACTTCCATTGGTAATGAAAAATACTGCGAGAGTTCTCCCATGAGTGCTTCTCTAAGAATTTCTAATAACTGTGGCTCAATAGATTTCTGATAATGCCGAATATTGTCGTGATTTTCTTCAATAACTCGAAGAAACTGAAAAAAGACTTTGTAGCCATATAAACTATCAGATCTTTGAAGTGTAGGAATGGTATTATGCGTTTACTAATAGTGTTGGAAAATTATGTAGGGCGCAACAGATTGCTCGTATTGAAGAATAAGCATAAACACGTGTGAATCACATGTGTCTCATAGCGACGTCAAGTATGGTCACAATAGAATCGCATCACCTCGGTAGGCATAGTTGCTGTGTTGATCGAATGCATTATGGCAATCTTCTCAGCTACCTTAAACTGGATAGTAAGATACTAGAAAAGAACAGATCTATGGGAAATTATTTCTAATTCCCTACTTCCGTAGAATAGCATTAATGTAAATTAGTACTAGACTTAGAAATTGAAAACTTCTTCAATAGGTCCGTACTCCGTCGATCTTCATCCAAATCTTTTCCAGGATTTCTCGTACAGATTGGAGTGGGAAAGCAATTACATTGCATTCTCCTATCGACTCCCTTTATTTTTCATTTCGCTGACTGAATAGTAGGATTGCATTTTAGTGAAGAAGTTTTCAGGAGAGATAAGAGAAGGTCAATGAACTTTGAAAAAGAGGATTAGAAGGTTCAGGTCTTCAAAAAATCTGTATACTTTCCTAGTTTTATAAGAGCATGGAGAAAAATGTCCTAGAAATGCTGTGACGTCTCATGCTGGCATTTCAGCAATGCTAATGCTGTGACATGGGATGGAGGCTTAGTCTGCTTCTTCAACTTTCATTCTTCACTAGGAAAACCAGAATTCCTACACACGACACTCAAATGTTCTAATAGTTCTCTAGAAAACCATGATAACGCCCACGAGTTTTTTTATCCGTTCAAATTTCGAAGGAAAACCGGAAGTCATGCATTTTCCCACAGAAGCCCTCGAGAGAAATCAACGATAAAGGACGGCCATAATGAATTTTTGACATAGAGAGCTCACATAAATGGCATTATTTAATAATAACTTGTACTAAAAAGTCGATTACATGCCTGACATAGTTCATGCTCACTAAGCTGATGTTTCTGAACACCGTGTTGAAAGATGACGACGAACACAAAGTAAGACAGGTCGTCGTCTTCAATTCTGAATGAATGCTCGAGGCGACCACATGGAATCGCCAGACGGTTTTCAGTGACAGCCTCGTGGAAGAATTTTGAATTGAAGAATGCAGCCTGCAAGGGGAAGAGATAACGAATGGATAGATTTTCCAGAAATTTCTATTCAATCGATCTCATTGAGGATATAGCCAGATTTTTGTAAGTGACTAGCTTAAAGGAATCATGTGCTGTTGAACATTCGAATATTTGAATGACATCGTTTTTTATGAAGAAACAGTGTGATTGTTTAATAATTTTTCATTTTTTTATAAGTACAATTAACCGAAACTTCTACCTTTTCATGTATTCAGGGCAAAAGCTCTTGAAATAAGGCAAAAAAAGAGAAGAAAAACAATACTTACAAGTTTTGACGCTTCTGGCAATTCCATTTCTCGTTCATCATTGTTTTGTACAAAGAATACACGATAACTCACGTGACCAGACTGAAGAGAGCAAAAATTGTCTTGGTTAGATGCTCATCTAACGATTCTGTTCCCATTAAGGACTAGACAGTTTTTTGATTATTGTGGATAAAAGTTAACCTCTCTTCCCATCACCAGAAGTCTCTGACAAACCTATATAGAGAGAAGATTACCTTAGATATTAACTCCTTTCATGAACGTCGATAAATTTTCAGTTAGCAAGTGATTCCTTCTATTTATTCATTGTAGAGATTCCACTGGTGATTTAACATTGATTTTAGAAATGTTGATTTAATGTTGGTGGCAATTCTGTCGTTATTTTTTGCACTATGTGGCCGAAAATCGATCCATGTCTACGCGAAATGTTAATATATAACAGACGGTGTGCATTGTATACAATTACACGCGGCGCGCCGAGTGGCCTGCATGAGCTATATGGCTATAGGCGTCAGCCTGTTTCGGATGGTTTACTTTGGCACACAAAACACTTTTTTCGATACTTCTTATCGGCGATCGATAGACCATCCAGCACTGATGCTGTGGTGGGCCTTGACCGGGGAGAGCTCTATTCTGCTCAGTAGTACGCTGAAAAGCATTTTCTCGAACGGATTCACTGACTGATAACTCGACAGGCAACCGACTGTTATTTAATTTTTGATCTCCAAATTAGATTGTACTTATTGTATGGAATGTGCAGATATAAAAAATACCGAATTAGACGCAGCATAATTTGTAAAACATACATGCACTAGCTTACATTCATACACATGCACAACACACACATGCACGCACGCACATACACTGACAAACAGACATACATATACACACACACCCTTACGCACCTTAACCATTACAGATAGAAATATTGAAGAAATGAAATGCTACTCCCTTAACTTTCAGAAGTACGATAGAAAGCTTGTTTAGATCAATATCGGTGAAGTTTACGAAGAAACAAGATCCCGTTTCTTTCACACGTTCAATCATTTATAGGACTGTCGAGGTTGTGAAGACGATTAAACTTGTCGATAAACTAAACCACTGATATTGAAAATTCTGCTCAACATGAACATCAGAAGTCCATTAGTGGCACCATTCTCGTATAACGCATCACTTATTCGCAATGGAAAGGAGTCCAACTAAATTCACAGAACGGTACTCGCCTTCAGATCGAATGAAGTAATTCCGTTTAGACTGACAGTTGCATCGGTCTCTGTGTAACTGGACAACTGCAATTCCCTGGCGACGAGTTGTGATAGCTGCATTCTGAAGAATGGAGTCCAGACCTCCACGAACGAGCATTAATTGTTTAATGCCTCTTGCTGTTCTGCAATATTTCAGCAGTAAGCAAACACTGATCGCTTCTCTTATCAGTCGGAATTTCACTCATATGACCAGTGTGGATCGATGGAGCACCTTTGTACAGCTTTTCACAAGATCTTCCCCAGTTTTCTAGAGTGTTTTTCCACACAGCGTAAGAACAGTAGCAATTATAATAATAGTAACCTCTTTGGTGCTGCTAAAGATTTTGAAGAAGGATTTAAGAGACAAACGGATTCCATTCGTCCTCACTGAATGCCACAGTTGCTCGTCGAGCTCCGATTGCTCGAGGTACGGACATGGAAGACACCACCATTTTCCATAGGACAGCTTTCGTCATTATTCGTGGAATACCACCCGAATTGCTTCCCACTTGCTTCAAAATTTTGTCGGGTTTTGGCCGAAGCAGTACGAAGCATGAGGCACCAAAGGCAATTGCCATTCCCTCAAACACTTCTAGGAATGGAGGCATAAATATGTTCACGTGTACGAAGAAGTACATGTCATTCCGTCATGGCAGAGTAGTGACGCTCATTCTCTGAACACATCTGTTTAACAAAGTAAGTAGGTGCTAAGTCCTTATTCCTGCTCTCCCACTACTTGCTACCTGAGGTCGCGACACCTAACTCTTGAAGGGGCACCATTAGAATAATACTGACCACTGTTTTTGAAAATCGACTTTAATTTAACCTCTAAACGAACGACAAATATTTTGTTGTTCATCAGCTTGCAGCAGTCTGTTGTGAAATGTTTATTGTGATCCGTTTCCATGTCCTCGTCTTCTTCCAAGCTGCAATTGACCACTGTTACTTTACTTATCATTATTCATGTTACTATTTTACTATTACTAGTCTTGGAATCCAAGCGATAAACAGCTTTTTTAGGAAAGCTAATGTTGTATGAGCTCTTCTAGCTTGCTTCGTTCAATGTTGGTTAAATGCTCCGGTTGTTCAGCCTGAAATGATTACAATTGTTATAAATTCTTATAATATTTCGACCAATGAGTAATACATACTTTGTGCTTGAAAGCGATTAAATGTATATGCATTTAATCATGTCTAGAGTTTTGCTTACTTTTAATCTCACAGTCACTCTCACACGAGCACGGTGCTAGTTCGATTCCTCTCCGAGCCAACCAAGTCTCTCATCACTCCGGGATCGGGAAATTGGTACCGGCCCTGTCTGGGGAAGAAATCACTCTCTGCAATCCAGCTGGGAACGCTCCAGCCCGGCAATCTCAGGGCTCCGAGGAGAATCGCTTGACCAGCATTCTACGACATTCAAGATGAATTGAAAATCCTCAAGCAGCAACCGAAGCCACACGTAGAAGTTGGAAGATCTTCGTGGACGATGGATGCGAGGAAACGAATCGAATGGAAGAAGTGCTGGGATGCGCACAGTAGACGTGAGGACGGGTCAAAATAAAATAAAACGAAGTACTTTTTTTCAATGCTTCTTCTTAATATTAAAGGGAAAAAATGCGAGTGAGTTAGACAACTCGCTTGATCGTTCAATAGACATGAGCTGTTCTTTGTATCGCCTGAGAATGATTAGTCTAAGTTTTTCAATATTTCCTCACTTCAACAATATTACACTGGTATAACTTCAATGATGTTGAGATAATTGCAAAACTCCAGACCGCAGATGTCTGCGGGGGGAACGAACGCACTATTACCCTTTTCGGGGGGCTAACGCGTTTACCACACGTTAAAGTTGGAAGATCTTCGTGGAAAATGGATGCGAGGAAACGAATCGAACATGGGAAGTGCTGGGATCCGCACAGTAGACGTGAAGACGGGTCATATAAAAAAGAAAATCTCAGTTGTTACTTAGGCTCTGCAATGAAGACTTACTTTTTTTTTAGTTATTTCTTGTATGACCCGTCGTCACTTCTAATGTGGGGATCCCACCAATTCTTGCACTCGATTCGTTTTCTTCGCATTCGTCGTCTACAGTGGTCTTCAAATATTTCGCAAGTTGGTTTCGGCTGCTGCTTGAGGACTTTGTCTTCCTTATGAAAGTCGTAGAACGCTGGTCTAGTCGGTTTTCCTTACAGTCATGGAGATAGCCGAGCTATGGCATTCCCACTTTGCAGTGGAGGGGAACGGTAGAAGATTTACTAGCATTAGGAATCTTTTCGAAACCTATTCCATTCTGTGAAAGTACTTTCAATACTTAAGTCAACAAAGGTCATACTTGGATTCTATCGAAGTTCAGAGAGCCTGGTACATAAGAACGTGCAGATGCGCTATAATATAGGCTACGTTTTCTTCCTCTATGATCATTCATGTTCGCCGGTAACAATATAGCCATTACCGCTTGCTACCACACCAGTAGTTCTTAAAGGGAAACCACTCCATTATTACCTGCCGAAGAGCCATGGCTCCTCACTACTGAAAATGTTATGCAGAATGAAACAATTTGGTCGGTCTTTTCTCATATTAAAAGGGCAAGAACCAGTTGACGTCTCTTTTTTTTTCCGAGCAAATACTGATTATCTATTTTGACTTATTATTTACTGCCTACTCTTTTTAGCGGCAGGTTATGCGTTGCGAAATATAACTTTAGTGATGCTGAGATATTTGCAAAACTCATAAAATATAACTCATAAAAAATTGTGATTATAACTGCAGCCTCAGCTTAACTGGGTTCGTTGCCGATTTGGGCCCCCCAGATCAATCCCGCTCACGGGTGATTGCTGATGGCAAAAGATCAATAGAACTAGCTGAGAGACAGGCGAAACGAAGGACCCTCATGGTGTGGTGGTGAGCGCGCTACTCCCCGGAAAGGACAATAGCGCGTTCGTTCCCCACCATAGGCACCTGCGGTCCAGAGTTTTGCAAATATCTCAGCATCACTAAACTGATTATCTAATTAATAGTCTTCTTTGAACTGATCTGTTCCTAAATTTTATCACCTTTGAAGCCCATTCAATAAGGTAACGTTTCACTATACCCGGAAAGGATTCATCAGTGATCGGTAAAGATGCCAGCATGATAAGAAATAAAGAATAAAGGGATGTGTTCGGCGTTGATCAATCCCTGAGGATAAGTCTGGCACCAATTTGCTGATGCCGTGCGAACGGATGGCCTGGTGAGCTCGAGGTGCGGGATCGAAGCAAGAACCACGTGTGTCTTGGAGAGCACCTCTAACCACTGCACCACATGCCCGCTACCGGGAGAAGGATCTCGGAGAACGAGCGAATCACCGTGGGCTGCGCTGCTAACTGTCGCAGATCTCATCCCATTGTACAGATCTTGATGTAGCTGAGCGGCAACGCCTGGGCCAGCGTACGTACCTCATCGACTCAAGGGGGAACCAGCTGCAGAGCTCGGCTTGCCAACTATTTCCTTTCATTGAACGACCTCCAAAGGTGTCCTAAGTTCATATCTTCACGGCTCTGACATCACTCATGCACAATACCGCGTCCCGACAACTGAGACGTATCGCTGGCGAGTTTGTCCTCTTTTTTAATAACAGCGAAATATTCCATGTCCGTGAATATCAACATCGTTAGCGGTTCCCTATGCTTATTCCTTGGCTACGCCTTCCGTATAGTTCTTGTCCTTTCTAATACTTGTTGCTTATACTCTCCACTTTCTCAGTAGTATACGTGGTGGTAATATTGCTTACGGTAGAAGTAAAGTTCTTCATTGCTGCCTACCCTTATGCTCTTAGTGTCCCGGATGTCCGTAGTTGGTGGTAGCTTACTTAGGTTAAATTCAGGTCTCCAGTCCTCTTTGTCTACAACCATAAAAGTATATTGGCAGAGATCACTTTATTATCCGTAAGTGCTTGTGGTTTGTTCTTCCAATAGTTTTCTAAAAGTCTATATTTCCTGGTATAGTTCCAAGCTCCCAAAGGAACTTCTCCTTTTTCTTGCCGATAGAGTACGAGTTCTATGAAAATCCTTAAAATCATTGCAGAGTGATGAATTCGATGTTCTCAACTTCATCGGAGAGGATGAAAGATGTGTATTTCACTGAACTTTATCGATCGCCATATCTCAAAGGACTGAAATTTACTTTTACCCAAGTTTGTGTACTTTTCTTTTTTGTCATTTGGGGGATCTGTAGAATACATATGGGTAATATGTAGTGCACTGAATGGTCTTAGTTCATACTAGAAAGCCGTTCATGTTGGGATACTTGACCTTCAGTAGTTACTCATTTACTTGGATACTTGGTAGACTTTTTCTTCACCGGTTGTGTTGGCCCCAGTACAACTTCTGCTTCTCCGGAGTTTTGTTGGTTTAACCGTTGTATTTCCTTGGAGTCCCGAGGTAAGTCTAGCCGAAGCTTCCCCCCAGGTAGTCGCCACCACAGGCAGTCGCCGCCCTTGTGGATCAGAGGGAGATTTGCCACCATGCGACTAGTTAGTTTGATATCAGTACGGTGGTGGATCCTGGTATGCTATACTCTTAACTGGGCTTCCAGATGGAAACGCCGGCCTTGTTCTGAGCCTGAGATATCCATGGCTTCAGTTACATGGTCGAAAATTTTAACGCTGTGTAGAAAGTTCAGGTGTAAACTGGAGTCATGCGTATAATTTTTCGCATCTAAGGTTTGAATTTATTCGGTTGTTTTCTTTAGTGTTAAGGCTTGTGAGGCTTGGTCTTAACTCTCTTTGATGCCTTTCTTTAAATAGTTGATGATATATTTTGAGGGTAGTCGAGAAAGAACTTTCGACCTCGTACTCCGGCATAGCAGTGTCGCTATACTTCTCTATCATACAGTCTTAAAGAAATTCGTGTTCGTAAGGCAGTTTCGCCCTGGTAATTCTTCTCCTCCAGATGATTTCGTGTAGTTTCATATTGTCCTTAACTTCTCTCAATTCTTTTAGCCGTACTAGTTGGACATATCTTACGACTGCCGGAGAATTTCGGAAAGCAGCTGAAAGAGATTGATTGGTCCAAATATGATGCATCTGAGGGATATACTTTGGAATTATGTGCTGGACTAATTGACAAGGTGAGATGAGTGGTAAGTCACCAAGACCATTTTTTTATCCTCTTATTTTTTAACGCTCATGTTTAGGACCTTCCAACGATTGATATTATGAAAGAAGAAATAGAAGAGGAATGTGGGTACAGTGTTAAGCACGATAAGATTCATCTGATTGCAACTTTTAGGTAACGATGAGTTTCATGTCTTGTGAATGCGTCGTTTTCCCTCTCAGTAATCGCAAGGTTGTCATGTAGCATACATTTACTTCCATACAAAAAATACACATATAACACAACAGTAGCTGACGTTTTCGGCAGTATCGCCTTTTCAGAGCTTGGAATGGTGTATTGGTACGCAATTTACTACGCCAAACGCTGCAATAAAACAAACAGAAAGATGAAAATCTATTATGGCAATCAGATGATCAACAGCATCTCGAAAAGCCACCGTTTTTACATGCTTTCTACTGAGGAAGAACAGCTGATTACAGTCGCATATGGCTGATGACCGCACCACCCCAAATCAAATAGAAAGGGGGGAATGTCCAGAGATCACATGTGGTCTCGCCCCCGTATCTTTGCATCGACTTTTGATGTGGGATGGTGCAGTCGTCAACCATACGTGACTCAAATCAGCTGTTCTTTTTCCTTCTCAGTGGAAGATACGTTAAAACGGTGAGTCTTTCGAGAAAATGGTGATCACATGGTTACCGTATAGATTTTCGTCTTTCTGTATGTGTTATTGAAACGTTTGGCATAGTAAATAGCGTATCAATACACCATACCAGGCTCTGAAGAAGACGATACTGCCGGAACGTCAGCTACTGTTGTGTTGGATGTGTGCTTTTTTGCGGAAGTAAACGTATGCTATATGACAACCTCGTCATTGCTGAGAAATAAGACGCCGCATTTATAATCCATTGTCGAGGTTAATGGAAAGTTGATCATGGGAACTGTTCACGTCTTGTTTTTTAAAAAGCCTGGACCTATGAAGGGTAGGATTTTCAGTGTTGCTGCTCATGAATCTGGAGGTACGCAGTACCTGTTCTATGCTGAGATTGATGATTCTATGAAAATATCCGAAGGAGGAGGAAATGTTAACGAGGGAGAAGTTATTACGAAGGTATTCCTTACGCAGGACGAAGCCCTAGCTTTCTTGAACAACGACTACTGTTTGGGTCCTCCCTCTATGCTGTACGCGCTATTATGGTGGTTTGCACATAAGAATGGTCAGAGGAAGACCTCGTCTATGGTGAATAGCATGTAGGCTCCTTGACAAGCTTCAGCTGTAGCCTTATTGGACCATCGGTTTCGAATTTTTGTAGCAAAATGCCTATACATGGAAACCAAAGAACGTCGTTCCATTGAAGGATTTCAAATTCGAGAAGTTGTTGTCTTCAAAACGTTTCGTTCCTTATCGAATGCAGTTCACACTTGTAAGTGATCGTTTGTTAATACAGTGTTTTCAAGAGAAGTTCAAGATTATGTAGTTTTTACAACAGAATGTTATCAAGTGTCTTTCAAGGGTCCTTTGACCAGAACCTGGGATCTAGCTCTGTGTGATGACAGTGTATCCATCCTTTTATTTAATGAAACCCTGAAAGAAATAGTGCTTGTTCAGAGATTCCGACCAGGTGCATGTTAAACCTTCTTTTATGAATCAGTCTTATTTTTTGCATTCTTTTAATTCACATGGCTTAACGTTTACTTTTTATTTGTTGCCTAATATAATTTTTTACGGCAGGGTGTGGTGTGGAATACAACTACGACGATGTTGAGAAATTCGCAAAACTTGGACCCCGGAACAGATCGAACCACGATTACCCTTTCCGAAGGCTTGCGTATTACACACTGCACCACCACTAAGACTCTTGCTTTGCTTTTCTGTCAGCTAGTTTTCAACCTAGCGCTGCCACCAACAATCATATCTGGCCCGAGGTCCAAGTTTTGCGAATATCTCAGCATGTGGTTGTATTTCATGGTCTACTCGAAATTGTTCGCCTATCTAAGTAAAATACTACTGGATTTCACACTAGTCTTTATAGCTGCGCTAGTTGGCCAAGCACGACATCGTTCCCCTGCTGGTACTGAACTTGAGTCGATCGATTGGTCATCGCAACCTGCAGAATGGGCATACACGTTAGAATTGTGCACTGGACATTATCGAAAAGGTAGTTCTGAAGAAGAAATTGAAGCACGAGTGAAGAAAATCGCCGCTTTGAAATGCGGCTTTGCATTGGATTCTATTCACTTTGTCAGATCCTATATGTGAGTTTGCTATTTTGATAACTTTAATAACTTTGTACGCTTTCGGCATTTGTTTAAGTACCTCCGATTTCTGTTTAGCGTTGGCATCAGCTTCGCTGGAGATCGACAGCGAGTTTATTATGCTAAGGTTACCAACTCAATGCGAATACCAGGATGGAACCAGTACGAAGACATAACTCCGGTATGCGTTTGTTCTTCTTCACATTTCTGCACCAGCTGCTGATAGAATTCTAGTTATAGCTTGCTTTATTCATTTATTTATGGGGCACGTGTAGCGCAGTGGTTGGAGGCGCCCTGCAGTACACATGAGATCGAGCCCCGTGCCCCAGGCTCCTCAAGCCTTCCATCCCTCCAGAGTTGGCAGATTGATACCAGACTTGTCTGCGAGGATAGCAGCACTGGCTCGATACATTGGTAGGCCACCGCGAGTCATTGTAAAGGCCAGATATACATTTAATCACCTCCAAACGGTACTTAATGAAGTCGAGTGCATTCCGCATCCCTAAGGGATTGATCAACGCCCAGAGCTTTATCCTTTTAGCTCTATCCACTTATTTTAGCCTTATTTTACTAATTGCGATACTACAGAGCACAGCTTAAACTTAGAAGTTTATTTTCATCTAACGCATTGTTCCAGTTTTCAATCCCATGTTCGGATATTCCTTCATTTCTTTGTGACGAAGCACCCACCAGTCCACCATCTGTGTTGTTTATGTTGCAGTGGTTTCTGAACAACGAGAAGAAATGCTTTGATCGTTGAGACTATCAGCATTAAAAGATAAACATGACGAAGCTATCTAGACATTGTCATGTTATCTCATTTGTACAAGCGTTTTGTGCCTTACATATGTAGCAGTAAAATTTTACAAAGAGAAAACGGATGTTAATTCTATGAAGTATGAACGATAGCCGCATGACAGCATGGATCTGCTGAAGAAGCTGAACGATTGTGACAAAGTGTGAACTATGGGAATGCAAAGCTAGCTGCAAGACACGGTACAAGTGAACTTTTTATATCTAGTTGGTAATATCCTACCAAGGGGCACGTGCAGTGCAGTGGTCAGAGGCGCCTTGCTACACACATGGGATCGATATCGGTAGGCCACCGCGAGACTTGTAAGGGGCAGATAAGCATTCAGTCACCCCTAATGATCCTTAATGAAGTCGAATGCATGGTGCATCCTTCAGTGATTGATCAGCGTCGAGAGCTGCATTTTTTTAAATCTGTTACCAAACAGACTTTAGCCGATCTGCATTCTGAATGTACATAAAGTATTCTCCCAACTAGTTTTCTGACAAGAGCGCTGTGTTGCGAAATATTGCAACACCGGAACGTCGACTATGGGAAGAACTGTGGACATGGAAATCCAGATGACAGCTTTTTCGTGGGATATTATTAATAGGAATGACCGGGCATACAACATATTAGAATCGACAAGAATTTGTACGCACAAAGGTAAAACAATGCTTGAACGGAAAACTTTCAAGTAAAACAATGGCTTATGCTCTTTCAACGTAGTAACTATGGACTTAGTAGGTTATAACTCGCTTCATTTTAACCTGTTGACTTTACTAGAAAACTAGTAAAGTTTCTGACTTTAATTACTTACTAGATTTCTTGGTACCAGTACTATATGTGCCTTATTCATTGTCTTACACTAAGCGTGGTTTTCGGGATGGTTCACAGGCCGCCGCCAAATACAACCCCGAAGGTTTCGGCAACACGGCTATAAACCAGGATGACATTGAACAGAACAAAAAAGTGGCAGTTGTTGACGAATTCCGCACATGGAACCGATGGTAAGAGTCTCGACCCTGGCAGGACTCGAACCTTCAATCTTTGGATCTGAAGTCCAATGCCTTCTCCATTAGGCCATGGGGCCTACGTGGAGCGAATGCAACGTTCTCTGCTAATGGTGCAACTCCACACTTACAATATTCTTTAGACATGATAAAATGGTACGTAAGTGATATAAGAAATAACCCGATTTATGACCCTTCAAGCAGCTTATCAATCTCGGCTTGAATGCGAACGGTCTCACGGTGAAGAGCGGTCACTTCTTGTGGTGAGAGATATAGTGATAGTGTTCCTCTTTCAGTCGAAACATTCAGTTGAACACCGAGCTCTCCATCTCTTTCTGTAGGTTGACTGCAAAATAACAAGACTAAAGTATACCTAGTACGTACGGAACTAGTATAGAATAAATGTCGAGTAAGTCGGAAGTTTGGATTAATGAGATCCACAACGTTTCTTTTTAAATGAGCTATCAATTTATCCCCAGGTATAAAGGACCGCGAAATTAAACTATATCACAGCTTAGACTTGCTTTCTCTAAGCCTCAACCATAACCTCGAAAGAAATCAAAAACTAGTGATTCATTCTTATCCCTTGCGAAACTCCCTTTGTTCTGTAAAACTCCAAGAGTTAAACAGTACTGTGAACTTAAAGAGTTTTAAGGAACGTCCCAACGTTTTAATAGAACATTTGGGAAACCAAGTAGAAGATCTAGCTGCGCTAAATACTCAGGGTTTTGACGACTCGCTTCAATGAAACTAAGTACCTGGCAATTTGCGTCCATATACTCCATGAAATATCCTTTACACGGCTTTTGTCCGATGCAGTTTGTCGCGCGAAGTAAGTGAAAATACTTGGCCCTTCCGAGTACCAAATGCTTGAGGCAATGCCAACGTATGGAGAAGGAAGACAAGACTAAAAACAGTTTCATAACGACTACCAAGCAGACCAAATACCAAGACAATCATCACCTTTAGTGGAAGACTAACTTAAGTAAACTAACATATTATCACCTCTCCCATGAATTTAACAGAAAGGACACAATAGAGGGAATTTAGTCCGTACCCTTTGATATCAATAGTTATCTTTTACAAAAGTATTCCAGATCGTAAACAAGCGTTCTACATCCCTTCACATTATGGCTCTTTTAAGTGGTAGGAAGTTGTACTGTGTGAAAAGTAAGGAAACGTATGTGAATAAAACACTTGCTAATATGTAACTGGTGAAGTAGAGACTCCTTCCAAAGGTTTATCGCCTCATCGCGGCTGGTAGGTGTTCCTGCATTTCGGGCTGCGATGTAAAGCCGGGGTAGTCATCTCCCCAGCAGGGCCTTCCAAGCTGCGGAGTCCGGCGTTTCCATCAGGAAGCCCAGCTAAGAGTAAACCAATACGAGGACCCACCACTGTCCTGGTATCAAAGCAGTCGCATGGTGGTAAATCCCCCTCCGATACACAAGGTCGGCGACTGCTTGTGGTGATGACTGGGGCAGACTTTGGCCTGGCTGAGCTCGGGACTCCAGAAAACCACAATGGCTAAATCAAAAAAACTCCAAAAAAGTGGAAATTATGCTGGGGAGAGCACAACCAGTGAAGACGGGTCATCCAAATGTCCAAGTAAATATGAAGCAGAGACCAAAACTTTGAATGTTTAACATATCTCCCTAACCTTCTCAGGAGTGAACTCTCACAATAGAATCCCAACCACTACTTAGGCATTCATTTACAGAAACACAGAACTAGACTGGCAGTTGTCTTTCTTTGATGACAATAACTTTGATAAGCTTAGACGAGACTTATAAATAATTTCTACTCGGCTAACGTCTTGACCCCATCGTCTTCATCAGGGCTTATGACCTGAGTCGATGGTCCACAATGGTCTATGAAGAAGACGAAGACGTCGAAACGTTAATCGAACAAAAAATTATTTAATCACCCCTCGTTTAACCTTTTCGAAGAAAGATTACATATTGTTTGATCATAGCGGCGCTTGAGCGTGCGCGTGGCGCAGTGGTTGGAGGCGCCCAGCAATACACATGGGTTCGATCCCAGCGCCCCAAGCTCACCAAGCCTTCCGTTCCTCCTGGTCAGCAAATTGGTTCCAGATTTGTCTAGGAGGATAGCAGCACTGGCTCGATACATCGGTAGACCATCGCAAGTCATTGTAAACGCAAGATATGCATTGCACCCCCCAAACGATGCTTAATGAAAAGAATACATAGCTCATCCCTCAAAGATTGGTCAACGTCGAGACTAAAAAAAGACGGTTTTTCAAATAAGTGGGTAGTAATGATCCCAGGCATTAGTAGGTAGGTTCCATCTTACAACTGCATGAAGTAAAACCAATGACCGTCTATGCGAAACAACAAATTGCGTAATCTGCCCTTACGGCAGGGGACGGCGATTGCATGAGTTCAGGTACGATATACCTGATCTCTTGTAATAATTGCAGAGATGAATATATTGGCGAAACGGGCAGGCCTTTGTGTATCCGTATAAAAGAACACCTAGATGGCAAACGAAAACTAAGACAAAGTACCCCACTAGGCACGCATAGGATACAAAAGCACAGCGGGGGACGATTTTGAAGTAAAAGTCAATATCCTTGCGCAGGAGACTAGAACACCAGCGCGAAAACTTCTTGAGGCTTTTTTGGATAAACGCCAAAAATCCCTACAATGAATAGCAGGGATGAATGCCCAGAGGTCATACGCGACCTGACCCCGTATGTTCGCATCAATTTCTGATGTGGGGATGGTGCAGTCATCAACCTTATGCGACCATAATCAGCTGTTCTAATCTTCCTCATTGGAAGGCACGTAAAAAGCGGTGAGTTTTTTTCGAGAAGCTGTTGACCATGTAATTACCATAGAGTTTTTCGTCTTTTTGTAAGTGTCATTGAAGCGTTTGGCCTAGTAAATTGTATGTCAGTATACCCTTCCAGGCTCTGAAGAAGGCGATACTGCCGAAACGTCAGCTACTGTTGTATTGTATTGTGTTTTTTCTATGGAAGTAAATGTATGCTGTTTAACAACCTCGCGATTGCTGAACAAGAAAACGACGCATTCATAAAACCAATGAGTTAAGCTTTAACCTATTACCTTCAAAACGTTCAGGAGTGACTCTCCAGTAAAGCGATAATATATTAAATATCTCCACAATTTCCTTAGGAAAACCACCTGCAATAACATAGAACTTATGGACTCTGATAAACGCAGAGAAACAAAAGACTTATAGATATCTTAGAACTTACCACCTTCTCCAAATCTTCCAGGGACAATCCGAAATCTTCGGAAAGCAACTCATTCTCGTCACTTTGGAAAAGGTGTTCACTGAAGCCAGCAGATGGCAAAAGGACAAGGACCTTTCGAGCAATCTTCTCGAAAGACTCTTCCTCTATATGAGACAAACCTTGCGGAAACGTGGACAAGCTTGGCAAGAGCATGGATAAACCCTTCAATATAACAATATAAGCTGAATTCTCAGTAAATATAACGCGTAAGAAAAAAGCTCAAATTCGCGAACTTGACCCTTCTGCGCTCCAAGGAGAAAACCTGACCCGGAGACCATGCATTAGTCTCGGGAGTTTTCACTGATTTGAGCCTACCATAGCTGAGGAGGTTTCTTTTTGTACCTAAACATTTACAGCATTCTCATGTTTTTCCCATAATTGGAGTGCGTGTAGCGCAGTGGTCGGAGGCACCTTGAAATACAAATCGATCTCTTCGTCACTGGCTCACCATGCCCTCCATCCTTCCGGGGTCGGCCAATTGGTACCAGACTTGTCTTCAGGGTTTGATCAACGCTGAGAGCTCTATCCTTTTATTCGCACGGATCTCAAGTTTCGTTAGAATTGCGTGAATGCTGAGATATGAGCAAAACTCAAGACCTCAGCTGGGCTTCGAACCCGAGACTACCCTTTCGGGAAGCTCACGTGCTAACCAACACACTGAGGGATGCACTTGCTTTACCTTTTTTCGCAGCAGTGTTTTTATTCTCTCGGTGCTATCGGTAGTAGATAAAAGCTAAGACACTGTTGGAAGACCTCAAATCTGCTTCAAATCGTACGCATTTCATCGCAATGGAAACATAGCAGTTTACCCCAGATTAGGTTCGTTTATCAACACTAGACGGTATTTGAGGAGATTCTGACGACACACTTCCTAACCCTTGTGAGACGACGTAACCTCTAAAGGAATCATACAATAGGAAAACAATGATGTCTCTTAATCAGTATATGTTGGGTCATAGTGGACTTTATTGATTGGAATAAAAAATATTACTTACTTGGATACTTTGATGGCCCGCCTCTCTGGTTGTGCGGGCTCCAGCATAATCTCCATTTTCCACATATTTGCTGGTTTAGCCATTGTGTTTCCTTGGCGTCCCGAGGTCATCCTGGCCAAAGTCTGCCCCAGGTCGTCACCACCATAGACAGTTGCAGCCCTTGTGGATCAAAAGGAGATATGTCACCAAGCGACTAGTTTGATACTAGAACGGTGGTCGATCTTGGTATTGGTTTACTCTTAGCCGGGCTTTCTGACGGAAACGCCGGAACCCTTAGCTTGGGAGGCCTTGCTGGAGGGACGAATCCCCCCTGCTGTACATCACAGGCCGACACCCAGGAACAGCTCCCAGCCACGATGAGGCGGTAAACCGTTGGAAGGATAAAACTGTTACAATCTACCAATTTTCGCTTACGAGATAAGATCCTCTTGTTTTATTACGGTGTATTTCTAATTTTCTGGAAGTCACGAAATATAGATCTACCACTTTGTTGCTTCAAGGCTCATATTTTGAACGCTAAAGTAGGTGAACAGTCGGAGTTTTGTCCATTATGACACAGTGATGTCTCCAAGGTATCGCCAGTGTTTGCACCTGCCGCCGTAGTGCTGCAAATTTTAAAATTCGTAATTAAGTCAAGTTTTTCGAATGTTCTAGTTCGAAACATATTCGAATTTGAAGGAGCAAATAAAGAATAGAATGTGAAGGTCTCGGCGTTGCTCAATGCGTATTGGGATGCGCCATCTTCATTGAGCATCGTTTGAGGTCTATACAATGACTATGCATATCTGATCTTTACAATGACTCGCGGTGGCTTACCAATGTATCGAACCGGTGCTGCTATCTCAGACAAGTCTGGCACCAATTTGCCAACTCTGGAAGGATGGAAGGCTTGGTGAGCCTGGGGTGCGGGGATCGATCTCCTATGTATTGCAGGGCGCCTCCGACCACTGCGCTACACGAGCCCGTATTTGAAGGGTTGATGTATAGAAACTATGTATGCGACTAATACGAACGTGTAAAGTCCCATCTCACGATCTGCAAAGTTCTATTTCCTAAAACACTTCATCGATTGAGAAGTCATCGTCAGTTATCAAGGAATCGGCTTCGTTGCGAAAGTGTTAAATCCTACTTCTCGTAGTTCTAGTATTTCTATATGACCATAATATTGTATATGGTTCCGTAATGCTTAACAGTACCAATTATAGTTAGTGTATACTTGTTTCAAGCTATCAAGTTATGGATTATTGGAAGGTTGATGGATTTCTTGAATAAAGGTAGAAGTTCTTGAAGTAGATGCTAGTTGCCCTTAGGTAGCATTTCTATAAATACGTCGTTCATGTTCGTATAGGGACGTTTTCGGTACCTTTCTGTTTCACAATGTGCGTTCTATTTATTGTGATGTGATAAATGTTCCCGTGCTCATGAAAGGTATCAGTTTCGTTTTGTTGGGCACACAGTTCTGGAGAGTACGAAAGCTCCGTACGGCATGAGGAGCCTTGCAATACACATGGGATCGACCCCCTGCGCATCAGCCCTACCAAGCCCTTCATCCCTCCGGGTCGGTAAATTGGTACCAGGCTTCTCTGGGAGGACAGCAGCAGTGGCTCGATACATCGGTAGGCCACCGCGAGACATTGTAAAGGCGAGATATGCATTCAATCACTTCCAACGATGCTTAGTGAAGTCGAATGCATGGCGCATCCTACAGAGATTGATCAACGCCGAGAGCTTTATCCTTTTAATCGGGTTGATCTTTTTCTATTACAGAACAGCCAGATATCACCACCACTACATGGATGCTACATGGATGACAAGGCGATGACTGCTCGTTTGGCATCCGAGTGTGTTCTTGTTCTTGGCTTTTAGTATTGCGATTCGTTTTTAGTCAAGAATCTTAAGACCGATATCCGTGATGAATGTTAACAGTCGAAAAGATACATATTACATATTTTTATGCCCAGTATTCTAGATATTCCGTGTAACATAAGATTTGATGTTGTGGACGGCAGAGCCCGATATCCGAACATAGCAGCCGCTTCTTGTTGGTGTGGGATCTTGGTGAGACCCGTGGCGTTACTGTACTAACGCATTCCTAGTCACCAAAGAAAGTTACTAGTTTTACTTTATCAAATGTAATTGCCACATTTCAAAGAAACTCTGTCACACCATAATCAAGTCCACGCACGCGTAGGTTTAGTCTTCAGAGCTTTAGAAAGAGAATGCTTATCTAGTTAACATATATCTCTCAGCGTTTAGAGATGAGTACATCTCAGAAAACGAAGAGATTCACACATCGCTGCCATACCAGAATTACGCCAGACCGATGTGACCAGCAAAATATTTAAATGGCAAGCCTATGGATCTACGGATCCTCCTCATACGAGGGATCTCGAGCCGGTTATTCGTGAGGCAACGTGCAGCGTTCCTACGTGTCAGATAAAAGGTTAATCGCTAGACAGAAACAACGTTTTGCTTCCATCAGATCCAGATGGATCCATGGGATGCATTCCTTGTTTCTGCTGAGCCAATTTGGCACATACTTTCTGTATTTACGAGGCGTATACATACATGCGTGCGTGGGTGCGTTCTCGTTTATGCGGATTGTATTTGCAATCAAATGACAGGGAAGTATATGGAGGCGGTTAGAAGTCACCTTCATCAAATAAGCTCCATGCTCACTCCGGGAGAGACTGGCAAGCTACCCGTGACTATACCCAGCGTCCACGTTGCGAGCTCAGCAAATTATACGTGGGTATCAAAAAAGCTAAACACCGTTAAATAAAAGGGCCTCATTCCCCTGACCCCCGAAAAGAGCCCCTGACTCGGCAGCGTTAGATAGGACGAGTACGCTGAGGCTGCTAAAATTTCAGAGCCTTTCTAGGCTGCCAAAATGGCAAAGGACTTAGGTGAACATTCGGAACATGCGACAGTAGAGGAGTCGGCGGCGTCGGTGTTCTCACCAACACGAGTTTGGCTATGAACTTCGATTCATTCGAGCAATTAACAACCGGAATCGGACGTTTACGATTAAAGGGGTGTGGTTCAACACCGGCTTTGACCGTCTTCGTCGTTTACGGACCCATATCGAACTATAACGAAGAAGAAGTCGATGCTTTCTGTATAGACTTGGAGAAGTTCTACAGAGAATACCATACATTCTTCAAGATCATCATTGGAGATTTTAAAGCTAAGATTGGAATGCGTCGTTTTCTTGTTCAGCAATCGCGAGGTTGTTAAACAGCATACATTTACTTCCATAGAAAAACACTACAATACAACAGTAGCTGACGTTTCGACAGTATCGCCTTCTTCAGAGCCTGGAAGGGTATACTGATATACGGTTTACTAGGCCAAACGCTTCAATAACACCTACAAAAAGACGAAAAACTATGGTAATTACATGATCAACAGCTTCTCGAAAAACTCACCGCTTTTTACGTGACTTCCACTGAAGAAGATTAGAACAGCTGATTATAGTTGCATAAGGTTGAAGACTGCACCATCCCACACCAGAAATTGATGCGGACATATGGGGTCAGGTCGCATATGACCTCAGGACATTCGTTCCTGCTTTTCATTGTAGAGTTTTTTGGCATTTATACAAAAAGCCTTAAGAACTTTTCGCGCTGGTGTTTTAATCTCCTGTGCGAGGATATTGACCTTTACTTCGAAGTCGTCTCCGCTATGCTTTTGCATCCTATGCGTGCTTAGTGGGGTAGTTTGTCTTAGTTTTCGTTTGCCATCTAGGTGTTCTTTTATACGGATACGCAAAGGTCTGCTCGTTTCGCCAATATATTCATATTCGCAATTATTACAAGGGATCGGGTATGTTGCCCTTTATTAGCGATGAAGTAAGCGTAGCTATTAAACGATGCTTAAGAAGGGCAGGTCTAGAGGAATCGGTAGCGGTAGTTGGAATACCACCGGCTACTCTACGTCGTCAGTTAGTTCGTAACCGTCTGTATGACCGTCTATGTGAAACAACAAACTGCGTAATTTGCCCTTACGGCAGGGACGATGATTGCATGAGTTCAGGTACGATATACCTGATCTCTTGTAATACTTGCGGACATGAATATATTAGCGAAATGAACAGACCTTTATGTACCCGTACAGAAGAACACCTAGATGGGAAAGGAAAAGTATGACAGAGTATCCAACTAGGCAAGCATAGCATAGCGGAGGCGATTTTGAAGGAAAAGTCAATATCCTTGCACAGGAGACTAAAACACCAGCGCGAAAACTTCTTGAGGCTTTTTGGATAAATACCAACAACCCTACAATGAATATCAGGGACGAATGTCCTGAGGTCATATGCGACCTGACGCCCGTATGTTCGCATCAATTTCTGATGTGGGAGGTGGTGCACTCATCAACCTTATGCGACCATAATCAGCTGTTCTAATCTTCCTCAATGGAAGTCACGTAAAAAGCGGTGAGTTTTTCGAGAAGCTGTTGATCGTGTAATTACAATAGAGTTTTTCGTCTTTTGTAAGTGTTATTGAAACGTTTGGCGTAGTAAATTGTATATCAGTATACCCTTCCAGGCTCTGAAGAAGGCGATACTGCCGAAACGTCAGCTAGTGTTGTTTTGTATTGTGTTCTTCTATGGAAGTAAATGTATGCTGTTTAACAACCTCACGGTTTCTAAACAAGAAAACGACGCATTCATATTCCAATGCCGAGGTTAATAGAAAGTCGATCTTGGGAATTGTTACAAGATGTACTACCTAGGACTGGACCCAGAAGGACGTCTGAGGAACGTCACTTTGGAACCCACGGATTAGAAATGGGACGAACAGAGTGAGCGGCTGTCCGAGTTTCTCATGACGACCAAGACCATTCATGGTAACTCTCAATTCCAGAAGCCACACGCTGGACATGGGAATTTCCCAATGGTGAGTGTCGTAACGAAATAGACCACATTATAGTAAACGGAAGGGTTTTTTCCTTACCGATGTAGCTGTGGTCCCAAATTTCTACACGGGATCAGACCCTTTATGCAAGGTTCCATTTCTCGCGGAAAGGAGAAAAAAGCTGTTAAATTCAAAAAAATGAAGTCCGAAAACCACTATAAACTGGGACTTATTCAGTTCACTAAGCGGCTGTTGGGAAGATACCGTTGTCGACAAATCGACGAAGAATACGATCGGCTCATTCAACTTCCTCAGGTTAGCGCAATGGAAAGCTGAGATATCGAAAGCCACTGAGAGACGTCTGTCTTCTGAAACACTCGAGCTGATTTACCAGCGTGGAATCGCATGAGCTGCAAGCAACCGCCAACTAACGTCCAGAAATGCGAAACAATCCAGACAGGCGATAAAGGGAAGATCATAAAGAGAGAAAAGTAGCAGTTACGGTCGAAGCTGCAGAGGCTACGAAATGCATTCGCAAAACCCACCGAAGCTTCGCCAATTACAAAACCAAGATGGTTGAGATGCACTTCGACGCCCATGCGGAACAACTACCGCATCCAGAAAGTCAGTGGAGAAAATCATTCTCGATTACTACTCAAATCTCTTCAATAGCTACGTCTTCCTGCCCTCATATTAAGTAAAGGAGGACGGATATGTCGCACCAGCGGTTCTCCCGAAATCTAACATGCTATTTCGTCGGTGAAAAAATCCTACAGCACCAGCTTCGGAAAGGATGATATGTGAGCACCTGGTGAATCTTCCGCCGATCCTCATAAAGACATTGGCTCGACTCTTTACACGTTACCTGTCTGAATGCAAGGTCTCTACTCGATGGAAGACCAGCAAGACCGTGCTAATGTTCAAGAAGGGTGACTTCCACGGTATTGGGCTACTATCACCCAATCTGCTTGCTGTCTGTCGTCTACAAACTTTTCGCTCGATTCATCCTAAACATTGTTAACAGAACGCTGGAAGAAGGACAGGCATGTGAAAAAAGCAGGGTTTTGAAAAGAATTCATTACGATGAACCACATCCACGCCATAACAAGGCTCATTGAAGTATCGCGAGAGTGCAAAAGATGGCTCTGTTTCACTTTCATCGATTTAAAGCAGGCTTTTGAGTCAGTTGAGATAGAAACAGTCGTGGAAGCCCTGGGCAATCAGGGAGTCCCTACTAGGATATAAAGAACTTCATGAGCTATACAAAAACTTTACAACCAAGATATCACCATTCTACAACGGTATTAACATTGACGTCAAAAGAGGAGTTAGGCAAGGCGATACCATCTCGCCATAATTATTTACCGCCACCATCGAGAACGTCATGCGAACATTGGAATGGAGCAAAATGGGAGTGAAATTTGACGGTCATTAATGACAGAATCTTCGCTTTGCTGACGAAATCGTTCTTACAACACCAAACATTAATCAAGCGAAAGGAGTGCTTACCTACTTCGATAAACCCTGTGGAAGGATTGGTCGTCGACTAAATCTAACAACACTGATGTTCATGAAGAGCGGGTCCACTACGTACCCCATTCACCTTCAAAGGAATAAATATCTCCGAATGCTCCAGTTACGTCTATCTAGGTCGCGAAATCAACTTGATGGCCTACTGAACTCCAGTGTTGAGCAGAAGGAAACGAGCGGCCTGGGGAGCTTTTAAGAGCATGGAGGATATTGTGAAGAGAATAAGAAAGACCCGACTCCGTACCCGCCTATTCGACTCAACGGTCCTTCCTGCCTTAAGCAGGATGAAATGGCCACTCACCGTTGTAGAACGAGCACTCGAAACCACGATACTAGAAGTATCCGGTGTCACACAAGTAACGGAAGGGATCCGAGGCTCCATTCTGCGTCAACGGTTAAAAAATCATAGAATCTGTTGTATATACCAAAGTGTCGAAGATAAATTGGGCCGTGCACGTAATGCGTGTGAACGACGACAGATGGACAAAAGCCGTTAGTGACTGGATTCCTTGGGATGTCAAACCTATTGCAAGAAGACCACCGACCCGATGGTCAGAGTTCTTCATGAAAAGTATAGAAGAAAGGTATGATGCTCACCGAGTCCCTAGAGCGAGCAGAACCCACTGGGCTACTCTTACATGCGGCAAGGAAAAATGGAAGATTTACTGGCGCCTGTTCGAGTCACTGGACGATCAACGGAACTACAAGTGGTAAAGGTGAAGTCTCAGAACAACGGAAAATTCTATAATAACATTCTGTTAGTTTCGGAGATGCTAACAAGAGATAATAGTGACGAGGCTAGACAAATGGTGTAGTAATTCGAACAGAGGTGAAAGACAACGTTGGATTGATTTCTGTCACTTTTTTTCGACAGTGTGATTTCAGTGCTTTGAAGAAGATGCTTATTTAATAGACACCTTGGAATACATATAATAGGCACTGAATAACTGATTGATAACGAACCAGGACACAAGCACAAATGATATGAAAAAAGTTATGCAGAAGAATTTTTGTGCTTTTACACAATATGTGTTACAGCGTGTGGATCCCAGCACTTCTAGCATTCGATTCGTTGCCTCGAATCCACCATCCGTGAAGGTCTTTGAGCTTCCACACGCGTAGCTTCGGCTGCAACTTGAGCATTGTTTCGTTCTTGTCAAGAATATCCTTTACTGCCGGTCGATTCGATTCTTCCTAGAATCCTGGGATAGCCGAGTGGGAACGTCCCTCGTGGATTAGAGGGAGTGAGCTTGTCTCCGACAAGTCTAGTTCCCAGCCTCGAAGGGAGGAGGCGCTTAGTCGGGCCGGAGCGAGCTCGAGCCGGAAGCTGGGTAGGTTGGGGCGTCAGACTAATGAACAGGATCACTACCACCTCGCTATCCGTCCTCATTATAGAGCAATACTACGAATTTATCTTTCACTTGCCTGATCAGCACGGATATCCTACAGAATTTCTTGATAAGAATGTGGAAAGAATAACAATTTGCGAAATTAGTTAAACTAACGATTTTCCTAGATTAAATACATTAAAATACTTTTAGCGGTGCGGAAGTGTAGTGGTTAGAGATAATGTAGAATACATATCTCTGAGCAGCTCCCTCCAATCTGTAAAGAAGGCGACGACCATGATGAAGAACAGGGGTGCTTTCTTGTACAGCTATCCCAGGTGATGGCAAATTTTACTTTACATCAAACTAATTAACTAACTTGATTTGATTTTTAAGCTCTTAACCCCTAACTTGAAATTTAACTTTTGAAGACCTTTTTACACAGTTATTCCCATGGATGTTAAGTTTTTCTGGGGTGCATAGTGCTGTTTCTGTCGCCTTTAGTTACTCTATCTGATATCACATATTTGTTGCTGAGGGCGAACAAAAATTCCAGAATCACATTTCGTGGGATAGTCATGGTTAAAAGGAAAAAGAAGGATGGTGTGAAGGGAAGCTGGCTGACGATAGAACAGTGAGAGGTACGCTATACTGTATAGCATTGAATGATAAAAGGCCTATCGGGCATATTCAATGCGTGTAATGGATGAAGGCGTGGAAAGTACGAGAACGCTTCCTAGAGAGAATTCAGGGAACTACTTATTCTTATCAACTGATGATGGCACATCAGATGAAGTAATCAGTGATAGGTAACTACATTGTCATTTTATCGAATGTTGATACACATCAATAGGCATAAAAAAGGCTTCCTCTTTCAAAATAAAGACAACAGAGTAACAAGGCGATTACCCATTAAGAATGTCAGGGGACTTGAAGGATTGCCAAATATTTAGGAAAAAATAGGAGAGCAATGACGTGAAGAACTACGTCACAAATAGTTGAAATATTGAAATATTGTTGAAAACTACGTCACAATGATTCATGACAGAGTGATTCATAATAATAGAACCTAGTAGGTGTCAGATGAAATTCGAGTGCTGTCGCGCGCCTCAAGTCAAATCGTGGATCAAGCTTGTTTTTCACTTCGTAAACAAAACCGACTATGGAAGTACTTTGATGGGAACAGAACTATCAGTCATGATCCATAAAAAGGATATAACGTGAGGGTTTCCGCGTTAATCAATCCCTGAAGGATGTGGCATACATTCGACTTCATCAAAAATCATAAGGGTGATTGAGTGCATATCTGGCTTATGCAATCACCTGTGGTGGCTACCGATGTATTAAGTCAGTGTTACTACCTCCCAGAGACCGCGGAGGGAAAGAAGGCTTGGTGAGTGACACGGGATCAGAACTAGCAGCCAGTTGTGTGTATGTCGTAGAGAATCTATGACCACTGCGCTATATTCTAGTGAGATATATATATATATATATATATATATAAACTAGTTTTAGCTATGTAGTTGAATTTTTGGCTTTAGTTCATGTTAAAATCGGATGATACTCTTTGACGGTGACTGAATTGCGTCTAGTTGTATTTTGAGGGGCAGCCTGCGTTCGCCGCCTGACTCGACGAACTTCATGAAAGAATGATTCAGTGTGGCAGTCCTCATTATCATAGAAGCGCGACATTCTGCTTTGAAAACATCAAAAGTTTTTCCTGTAATTCACGTCAGTCGCTCACTTCCAATCGACAATCATATATGGCACGTCGAGCAAGCAGTTCTTGCCCGTTGTCTTCCTACACGTTCTTCTTATCCTGTCGATCCGGCGCTGGTGATTTTGATGCTCGTTTTTGGGTTCTCGGGGACACAGTCAGTAAATGCATGACTCCTACTGCCTAGTTGGGGCTAGCTGTAGTCAGTTTGTATGAGCTTTGCGTCAGCGACATCTGAACGACATCCATCAATCGTTCTGTATCATCGTTTATGTAATGTCGATCCAGTCCTCTCTACTCAACTCAAACATACTGCAATCTTTCGTCGTCGCTTCGCATTGTAATAATCCGCCAGAATAGTGATAAATGAGCATCTCGGAGTTCCCCAGGCGTCAACCATCAGTTCACAAAAATCGACTACACCTATGTAAAACTTGAGTCTCTTCAGGCTTTAATAGCTTTTTTAAACGGAAGAAAAAATGCTACGGTAGAATGTATCTTGTTCTGCTACATTTCTCTCTCGAAATACTTAGTACTGCATCTTCTAATTATCTAGTAAGCGAAGCATAGCCAAGGATCTTGATTCGAAAAAATCAGAAAATTTGCCTAATCTTTAGATGAGTATTACGAGCCTCAATGACAGAGCATAATAAGCCACTCGTTGTCTCGTCAGAGTCATGAAAGACTAACGACCTCAAACGAAAGGTGTGATGCTGTTCGCATCAGTGAGGCAAGCGGAACCCGTTAGATATTTCGGATTCGGAACAGGGATGAATGAATTTTTACTGCAGCTGCCTGCCTGAGTTACCCGATTTCTATCGACATTACAGGTAGTATCGAGGTAGTTTGTGTCAACATTACATTACAGGTAAGGGTAGTGATCAGTTGATATCAGTCTTTTCACTACGCATCTTTCCACAGGAGTAAATTGATAGACACCAAACCAATTCTATCCCATTGTTAATTGTTGTTAACTACCAGAAATTAATACCGTTCCTTAAAACACTCTATCACTTACTAAGTCCGTACTAGTTCAGTATCTCCATTACGTTAACGAAAAGACGTTAAACTGACGAAGTTGTTGGATCGTACTGTGAGTACGCATGACGTTCCCTGGCCGACTTTCCTACTTAGCCGAGAAAATCTACAGCTTAGTAGCAACGCTTGCCATGGTTTCATACTTTCAATACAGTCCAATAGCGAATGATAATTAAGTGGAAAGCACTAAATAGTGTTGATTACTATCCATACTTTCGTTCAATTAATGACACGAAACTAGAAAGCTGGTTTCGACTTTAAACATGAGATGGTTTTGATGAAAAATAAACTTCACGCTTGGCTTCGTATGATCTTATAGAAACAAAATCTTTGATAAACCGCAACTCCTCATTTTGTGTGTGCGTAAGCACTTTTTTTTCTTCTTCCGCCTTTAGAACGGTGACCAGTAAGATACTGGAGCAATAATTCACTCAAGTTCAGCAATACAGTAAAAAAGGACAAAGGATAAGGCTCTTGGCCTTGATCAATCCCTGAGGGATGCGTCATGCATTCGACTTCATTAAGCGTCGTCGAAGATGATTGAATGCATATCTGGCCTTTACAATGATTCGCAGTGGCCTACTGATGTATGGAGACAGTGCTGCTATCCTACCAGGCAAATCTAGTACCAATTTGCCGACTGCAGAGGAGTGGTGGGCTTGGTGAACCTGGGGCGAGGGGATCGACCCCATGTGTATTGCAGGCAGACTCCGACCACTAGGGCTAAACGCCCCCCACCCTCCACCCAGTAAGAATACCGCATATTGTTATATATTCCGTAAGAATTTCTGTTCGCTGAACTTGACCACATCCAAGATTTCGATAGTAGCCAAATTTGTCGCTGTCCCAATTTTCAATATTTTTATGCTTAACTAACCCTTGACGAAGATTGCACCTGGTCGTTGTACTAACGATAGATCTGAAATTCTTGTTGGACATGTGTAGGAGTAGTTTTCGCTTTCCTATCCGTGAAACGACATTTTTTACTTCAGTGTGAATTTTCTTAGAAAAAGTAAAAAATGAAGGGGTGAACAAAAGTGTGGCTGTTCGAGGAAGCGATGTGCTCTGATCATTACATGTGCTGTCATCCCTTCTGGTGTTCTGGTGTTTTTTATGATTTCCTTAGTGTCATGACATTTTTTTCTTTAAGCAAGAAAACAAGCAGACAAGGGAACAATGGACATGGCATTCTTCCAAATCTATATCAAAGTTTTCGTCACTTTGCGAAAATGAAGTTTTCTTCACAATTATCGCATCGGCGGAAAACGGTAGTCTACCCTTGTTTTCTGGTCTGCGCTGTCTGGAGATTTACATTAGCTCTCAGTTTATCATTAATCTCTCGTAAAGTTCATTTTCGTCAACTCGAAAGAGCGAATAGTTTGTTTCTAACAATGTAGGGACGACTGATTTCCAGAGTAAACTTCAGCACGGAGGTAGATTCATGCAACGTTGCCACAAATTCAATGGTTTCCCTTATCCATTCTTCTTAAAAGTGCTATTTTCTTGAGATTTATAAGAGATTTTGGAAGTTATGCATACGATCACCGGAGTAAGGAAGTTATCCATGAGAGCCGTTGCTTCCAACTCATTTTGATTTCTATGCTTGGTGTATTCTTTCTTTGATAAGCCTAAAATTATCGGCTCGGATCAACGGCTCTGATGAAGACGGAGACGCCGAACCGTTAGCCGAATAAATAGTGGTAACAACCCCGTGTAAGCTTGTCAGAGAAAGAACACATATCTATGCTTGATGGTTTAATTCTGAGAAGAAATGTAACAAGTAAATGTGATCACTCCATGTAGCTTTGTATGATATTAGTGCCATTTAGTAAATAGCTAGTTATTTTTTTATTATTAGATTCACTTTTAAGAACAGTAGGCATCAAAGCGTAATCATAGAGTAACACGCGGAAATACGACAGGGACCATGAGGTTTTTCTTATGTGATGCGCGGTATCATGAGATTATGTTTACTTTGAAATAAATCTTTCGGCATCACCTAGATAAGGTAAACTATTGGACCGTAGTTGACAAATCTGCGTCAAACACAAAACAGCGGAAAGTTTGGCAGAGAACTTTCGGAAAAAGTTAAGATGTTCAAACGCTGCAGCTTTGCCTTCGCCGTGTTTGAGGATAAGAATCTTTGACGACGACGATCGCGACGAGGCAATGCGATTCGATGATGATGTTGATGATGATGATGATGATGATGGTGATGATGATGTCAGTTTAACTAAGTACGAAGTAAATACTAAGTAACTATATGCAACATATTTTTTATAGTGCACTTTGAGGTGATTTGACGCTCGTTTTCGATGTCGCATGGCACTGCAGACAGTTGCTGTGTGAGGCGGTTAGCCTTCTTTATCACTCGCCTTAGAGCCATCTCAATCAGATTAAACTGCTCAACATTCCGTCCTGTCATTGTCACTCACACCTGCCTGTAGCACATATTCCTCTACTACTTGCGAACCTTCATATTTTCTCAGCGTTCTTAGATCGGGGAGCACCTAAATGCATCCCGTGCAACAAGGTGTGAAGAGTTTGTGCTGTTTTTTTCTGCTCTGGGGCAGTTGAGATCTGTTTGTCCCTCTTCAGATCTATTCTAAACCCTCATTTATGGTGTTTGATGGACTCATATGAAAACACCGTCTTAATCTCCTTGAGTGTTTTTGGGTACTTGTAACAGTTCAAATCTCAGTCATTTACGAGAAGTTTTTCGGCATCTTTTAGAATGTTCGCCTTTCCTTTACTGTATGATTGCAAGGTATACGCGGAAACGATTCATGCTTCGCAATACAGTTTTGGTATTTGTTCATGCCCTATTCTCATGTTCTTGATACATCGACTCGTCTTCGATCTCATTAGAGAACACTGAGGGAAATCCTCTTAGTAGAGATTTAGCCCCTTTAAAAACTGGTACGTGATAAATTATGAAGCTCCCTTTATCTCTGTATATTTTTCACAGCTTCCACCAAAACTCCTCTGGTGTTGCACTACGCTTGACAGCTGGCAGTCATAGTAATGATGTGCATAGCACGCAATAGTGATGCCTCTACAAGAGACAGGAATACCACCGCTACCATCATCACCATGAAGGCTGTAGTGGAAGTTACTAGATGGTTGCCAATTATCAGCTTATACCATTTGGCTAGTTTTTATGACTGTTTTTCGGGACGGAAATGTGACTATGTGAGCTTCTTTGCCGACTCATCGAATTGTCCTTTGGTCATGAGGAGCGACGATGGCGGCCGTTTGGTGGGTGATAGCAGTGTGGACAGCAACTGTCTCCGTCGGTTGACGAATGGGACGACCCATCCGAAACATGTCTCAGTGGCATATTCCCTCTCCAGAGCAACTTTAATTGCCGTCATACATCTCCCCCAAATCTCTCAATTCCAGAGACGTACACACTTTGTATATGTGAACCTCTCTTGCCCCACTTCTAATCACTAGTGATATCTGAGCCTCTAAAGTAGTTCTTTACCAGTCTAAGAAGCTAAGAAGTAACTTCTACGATTACAAGAGATATCCGGCAGCAAGACGGCAATACCGTTAAATTTTATGCTTTGGCGTTCTAACAAAAAGAGAGTCACAAAATTCAATAGTTACATGGTTCTGTTAAGGTTTTTTTCTTCAGAGCACTTTTCTGTTAAAAAGTCATGAAGCATACGGAATAGGATAAATCATATATCGTTTTTAAAACTCTTTTTAAAAAGGTGGAGTCTAACGAAGAAAGTCTTTGGAACCAGCCAAAAAGAACTTACTAACAACTTGTTTCTCATACATTTGCAGCAACACCTTAGATATGGTATTCACTGAATAGATCTTTAGGAAATCGGCAAAACTCGAAATACCACTGGGTTGTTGCTCGAAATGTTGTGAACTGAAGAAGTAGAAGTGTGGGTGCGTGCAGATATTAAAGTGTGAAAGTTGTGAAGGTTGTAACGGTGGAAATCTTTGGCAAACAACTTTATGTTGGCTTAAGTTGAATTCCAGCATTGGACTTATACTAGGCGACACTGAGGAAAAACTTTGAGGGATATCTTCGAATAGAATATTCACCGAGCCTGTAAATCTACAGTGAGATCTTGGAAGTCGTGGAAGTCTTTCAAAGGGAGCTTTCGAATAATGGGTAGAATACCAATTTATGTCATAAGAAATGAATTTGGTTTGTTTCAAATTATGGTGTAACACTTATTCAATATATAATTTGTAACATGAATGCAGAACAATGATGTCGTCATTATCATCCTTAATTCCACTAGTTAGTAAGTAACTCGAACAGTTTCCAACCGTCCTATTGGTGTTATGGAGCTGACCAATGGGCTCATCTTTCTCACTGGCTATGAACAGCACTAGATTTCTGGTACGATGTTCCGTATTTCCATTTTGCCTAGCAAAGACGAAAGCACAAGTAATTCAACGGGCTCTTCTGTAACACAAGTTTATTCCTGCTTGAGCATCCTGGACAGGATTGTCTTTCTCTCAGCTTTGTTGACTCTAACGGAGTGTTGAGTTCTCGTTGAGTTGAGATATGATGAAGAAGAATTCTCCTACCCACGATGAGCAGATGAAGTATTGGTAATATAAGGTATCATTTCATAATTATTTGCCATACTATACCACATTTAGGGCGCGTGTGGCGCAGGGGGTCAGAGGCACCCTGCGACACACGCACGTACCCATATGGGATCCACCCCCGGGCCCATGGCTCACCAAGCCTTCAACCTTTTTTGGGAGAAGAGCAGCACTGACCAGATATGAATTCAATCACCTCCTCCACCAATGCTTAATGAAGTCGAATGCATCCATCAGGGATTTATCAACGCCGAGAGCTTTTTTAGCCTATACCACATTGTACCACATTTTTTAAAAATTTCACATATTATGACCCCTCATCACAACTACTGTGCCGTTCCTAGCACTTCTTGCAATCGATTCGTTTTCCACGCATCCACAGTCCACGAAGCTCTTCGAATGTTCGGCGCGTCGTTTTCGTTGCTGTTTTTGGATTTCGTCTTCTTTATGAATGTCGTAGAATGCTGGTCGAGTCGATTCACCTTGGAATCTTGGAGATAACCAAGCTAGGGCGTCTCCCGTCGATTGCTGGAGAGCATTGAGAAGGGTTCGAAACAGCACCTTGCTACCTGATGGACTGCATTACTAGTCACTGTACTGTCCTCGCATATTACGCAATGCTTTAATTTTATTTTACCTTTGTAGGAAAGAACACTTACCTCGAAGTTATGAGTATTGCGCATATCTAATCTTTTTTTTTCTTGGACACCGTTATATCTCTACTTTTTCCCCCATTTCTTTCCATTCTTTTATTATATTGTACTGTATTATATTGTAAGAATAGAAGAGTGTGGAGCAATCTGCAGAGGAGTCCTTCAATTCAAATGTGGTAGTCGGCTCAGTCCCGCGCGCCAAGAAAGCCAAGCCTTTCATTTCTTCGGGTTCGGCAAATTTCCACTAGAGTTGTTTAGCATGGTAAAAAATGGAGGTAATACATGCATAGACAAGCTACGTATGCATTCAATCAGCTCTACGTTGCTGCGAGTGCGATTGAATGCATGGCTCATCATTCCGTAATTGATCAACGCTTAACACTTTATCTTTTACGCCTTATCTTCGTACACGACTTTCCAACCTTAACCGTGAAGCAAGAGCCGTTAGGAGATTTGGCTTCCAAGATCCGTCATAACGACTAAAGACTTCCCTTTTACTAAAGAGAAACTATCTAGAACAATCACTCCCTCTCACCCTTCACACACAAAATGGTGTTTGTGAAAAACTATATCTCAAGCAGCCATCAGTTTGTGTACAGTAAGGAAGAAAAAAGGAAGAACTGAGGTGGCAAGCAGCCATTTCGAATGGCTACCAAACTGTAGCTCATTGGGATAGGTGCACAGGAAAAGCCACGCTCCCAAACGAAAATTCTAGCAAGAATGAAGTCTCGTCTATCCTGCCTTTTGCTTCCAAAGTACAACAATGTTTTGATACTACAATAATTAATAATAATGTTGACAAAATAAAAAAGGATAAAACTCTCGGCGTTGATCAATCCCTGCGGACTGCGCCATTCAACCGACTTCACTAAGCATCGCTGGAGGTAATTAAATGCGTATCTGGCCTTTACAATGACTCACGGTGGCCTACCGATTTATCGAGCCAGTGCTGCTATCTTCCCGGACAAGTCTGGTACCAATTTTCCGACTCCAAAGAGATGGAAGGCTTGGTGGGCCATTTGCCCGACCACTGCGCTACACGCACCACATAATATTGGTAATGTATGATAACAATGGTAGTTAGCCAAATATAACAACAATTATGATATTAATTAAAGTAACAATGACTAATAAAGTATTAATAATAAATGCAGCCGTATAACGTTGCTTACGAAAATTCGATCTAGAGAATTCGGCAGCAATAATTGAAACACCACCGAGCACTCGAAGACTCCAGCGAACCCCTTGTATGACCTTCTATGTTTAGTGCAAAATTGTAAAATTGGTCCTAACAGTAGAGATGGTGATTGCATGAGTTCGGATATGGTGTACCTCTTGTGTATCTTGTGAATCGGGGCGAATACACTGGCGAAACGAGTAGACACTCTGCGTTCGTGTAATGAAACACCTGAACTTAAAGACAAACCAGTTACTCCACTAGGATGCAGAGACATAACGGAGAAGATTTTGAAACAGAAGTGACTATTCTCGCACAAAAAATCAAAACCACCAACATGTAGAACTTTTGAAGCGTTCTAGATAACTTCTAAAAATCCAAAAATGAAATACAACAAGGAGTGTCTTGTGACTACGCTTTGACCCAGAGCCATACCTCACCCAGGCAAATTCCTCGTCCATGTAATGCACTGCGGCTGGTCTCTACCAAATAACTGGAAAAAGTGAAGAACAGTAAAACGGTTAGTGTTTAAAATAAGCTGCTTATTATGCAATGGAAATTTATTTGTTAAGTTTGTCTGCTGAGTTTATGAAAGTGTTTGACTAAGTGGATTGCGGGTCGATTTGACCTTTCCAGGCTCTGAAGAAGCCGAAACCGTCGAAACGCCAGTTTCTATGTATTAATAAGTCCTGCAAGAACAATGTCGTGCTTGCTAATCAAGAAAAACAGTGAATTATCTAAAACTTGATAATTGATACTTGAATGGCCCGTCCTCACTGGTTGTGCAGGCCTTAGCATAATCTCCATTTTCCGGAGATTTGCTGGCTAAGCCATTGCGGTTCCCTGGAATCCCGAAGTCAGCTTGGCCAAAGTCTGCCCCTGGTCGTCACCACGACAGGCAGTCGCAGTTCTTGTGGATCAGAGGGAGATTCGCCACCATGCGACTTTGATATTAGGACGGTGGAGGATTCTGGTATTGGTCTACTCCTAGCTAGGCTTCCTGATGGAAACGCCGGACTCCCCAGCTTGGAAGACCCTGCCAGGGGATGAATCCTCTGCTGTACGTCGCAGTCCGACACCCAGGAACACCTCCTAGCCACGATGAGGCGGCAAACCGTTGGGATGATTATCTAAAACAGTGTGACGAAATTAGTGAATCTGAAACTCCGCTTAGTTGTTTGACCATCACCAGCTGAACATGAGCAGATATCATTGGAATTTGAAGGAAAACTGTGATTTCCTCTATTAGCCATCATTACCAAGAAGCGGATAACACTGTGGCGGTGATGCCATTCATCATAAGCGCGGTTTTTGGTCCAATCCCACTCCTGGCTGACCAAGCCTGTCATCGTTCCAGGGTGCGGAAATTGGTACTGGACTTGTCTGAAAAAAAAATCACTCTCTGCGTCCCAATTGGGAACGCCCCATCCCAACTATCTCGGGACTCTAGAAAGAATCGACTCGACCAGTATTCTACGATACTAAAGATAAAAGGAAAATCCTCAAGCAGTAGTCGAAGCCACACGTAAAAGTTGGAAGACCTTAGGGGATGATGGATACGGGAAACGAATCAAATGTGAGAATTCCTGGAATCTCCACAGCACATGTGAAAGACGGCTCGCTTTAAAAAAAGCTATCGTTACCTTATAATAGTTCCGTAAATGTTTCAATACATTTGTGGTTAGCACTAACAACAAATCCACCAAAGTATCGATGATTTGAGTGCCTTGTCTATTGGTTTCCTCTGATACTACAAGTAGTTCTGCTCATCACCACTCCTATAGCGTTGTCCTCAGTACCATCCGATATTCATGTGATTGCAATTCAGTGGGTCAGTTTAGTTTTTTTCAGAGCTGAAGCGACATGTCAGAAGCAGGACCATGCGCGTCCCTGCAGAATTGTCGACACAACGATTTTCAGAAGGTACTGTACCGTTAGTTTAACTAATTTGAAAGGGCGTAATATAAGAAGTTTTTTTCCCATTTTATAGGCTATAATGCTAAACTCTATAGCTTTACTGGACAGTTGGACGAAACTTGCTTCAGCTTCGAATCAGGTACACATCTGATAAGAACTTTAACAAATATTCGCTCTATCATGGATGACTAGGTTACTTGTGCTATCTGCGATTTAAATCTGTGACCATTGAATAAGTACTAGTGTTGGAAAAATAGTAAAGTTTTAAATCCTACAAATCCCGATGACGGGTGATTGCTGATAGCAACTATAGGTTAAAACACGGCTGAGAAGAAAGGCGAAACGAAGGACCCACATGGAGTGGTGGTGAACGCGTTAGCCCGGGAAGGTATAATAGCATGTTCGATTCCTATCGCGGACACCTACGGTCCAGACTTTTGCAAATATCTCAGCAGAGTAAATAAAAAGTGATCACTTAGTAAAGTTTTAATTTACATTTGGCGGTTATGATTAGTACAAAACTCGAAACAATGGATGAACAAGAACCTTTTGATGCTCCGCCTTACATTAGATGACCTGGTACGTTTAAAATCGTGTGAAAGCAATTCCGTCAAATCTTCTTCACACAGCAATTCTCAACAGCACCTTTTGCTTTGCTGATTTCCAACTTTTTTACCCGTTTATCTGCGCCATCACTTTTTGCCACAGTTTTAAGTGGTTGGCACTCCGAATCACCTGCTATCGAGCAGACACTGACGCACTAGTCTCTTATCCATTATCATTGTTCTTTATTGGGAAACTGAACGACCTTGACAATGGTTTCGCCCGCTTTCGTAATGAACATCGCTCTGAAGAATTCGTTTAACTAGAAGGAAACTGAAGCAGAAAAAAGTGAACGCTCAGCTAGGTGTTTCTTGTATTCCGGCTCCGTGCTTCACCTCAGCTCCAAATTCCCTTGACACCATTCATTTATTCCTGCCCACAATAAGTTATAAACCGCTAGCAATTTAACTTTTCGTTTGATGGGGATAGCGCAGTGGATAATGATGCAGTCCTGACGTAGTCCATCGGGAAGGAAGCTGATAGTTCGACCACCTACCCAGTACTGCTCCCCACTCCACATGGGAATGCCTTAGTTCAGCTATTTCCAAAATAACAAGAATAATTCACTAGACCAGCATTCTACGACATTCATAAGATAGGCGAAACACTCAGATAGTAGTCAAACAACACATGAAATATTTGAAGGCCTTTGGCGACGACGAATGCGAGGGAAACGATGTGAGTGCATGAAGTGCTGGGAATCGGAGAGTGTGTGAAATAAGACAATGGATAAAATTTCACTTTCTGATCATAGAGTATCAACGAAGTCATTTCATTGTCTGTCAGCATGATCAAAGGATAAAGGATTAAGCTCTTGGTGTTGATCAGTTTCTGAGGGATGCGCTATGTATTCGCCTTCATCAAGGATCGTTAGAGGTGACTGATTGCATATCTAGCCAACAGAATGACTCGCGTTCGCCTAGCGATATATCGAGCCAATGCTGCTATCTTTCCAGGCAAGTCTGCTATCAATTTACCAACCAAGTGGGATGGAAGGCTTAGTGAACCTGAAGCTTGGAGATCGATCCCTTGTATATCACAGGGCTCCTCTAACCACTGCGCTACGCGCCCCCACATTGTCAAAGTTATACTTGGATACCTGTATGGCCGATCTTCACTAGTACTGTGGGTCCAGCATAATTTCCATTCTCCGAAACTTGCTGGTTTAGCCATTGTGATTCCTTGGGGTCCCGACGGCAGCTTGGCCAAAGTGTGCCCCAGGTCGTCACCACCACACGCCCTTGTGGATAAAAGGGAGATTTGCCACTAAGTGCTTAGTTTGACACCAGGACGGTGGTGGACCCTGGTATTGGTTTACTCTTAGCTGGGCCCCCTAATGGAAACGTCGGACTCCTTCTTAGCTCAGGGAAGCACTGCTGGGGTGAATCCCCCCTGCTGTACATCACAGCCGGCACTTAGGAACTCCTCGATGAGGCGGTAAACCGTTGTGAGGGTCAACATTATATCAGATACAAATCTGTTCTTCATGGTCGTTGTCTTCGTACGATTCGACATAACACGTTTCATCTAACCGTAGCTAACATTAGACAGAAATGAAATATGGAATAGTCGACACACTCTCTTTTGCGCAAACACGACTTGCGATCTACAACTACTGTGTGATCTAACTTTTTTACTGTGGGTTCAGTTGCAGCTTGTCGATTTGCATATCACCTTGAATGCTGTAGAACTCTGGTGGAGTCAACTCTTCGTAGAATCCTAGGATAGCCGTCTTAGAGCATCTCCGAACGGATTGGAGGAAGCGATCTGAGCCCACCAACTTCATGATTCCGTAAGGATAAGACTTGGTTGCCCAACGCGTGGCCCAATAACAGCGCTGCCCACTATATAAAAGTAGAGGTTACATAGCGAACTTCTCTTGATTTTTCTGGCTTTATAGATTCAACATGAGAATTTTCATGGTTTATGGAATGGGTTTTGTGCTTGGCTTGGAAAAGGAATCTTCTCCATAACAGAGTTATTATTACTTCAATTTTAGACTTCACCTATACACATCTTACCTCACAGCTCACATACTCGGCCACTTGCCACCTAAATACATGGATGTCCCGTTTTCACTGGTGGTACGAGCCCCAGCAAAATTTCCATTCGCTTTTGTCTTGCACTAGCGTCGCTTATAGTGGTGGTAGTTTCGAAGATGGTACGTCCGCGAGACCCATTCCTACCTTTGAATAAAAATTAGTTTTTAGTTCCCATCTGTGGTTGCAGATGGCTTCCGTTAGCTGCTAAAACGTCGTCCTCATTTGGGTGGTGCTCCAAGAGGACGCTTGCATTTTTGTTGGATTATACTATACTATTCATTTCGTCCAACCGTCATCTGTTTTTCTTATTATGTGGCCGACTGATCTGTGTTTCGCTACTGATATATTTTCCTTTGAGCAACACATTACAGTCAGATGTTGTAGGTGCCAGTTAATATTTTGAAGACCGTCCCAGCACTCTTTCTGTGATGCGCAGATTTCTTTACGTGGATGAATTATCAATACAGGTCTCTGAAGCATAGCAGAGCGCTGGAGGGACTGTTGAATATAAAAAAGTGAAGGCGAATTTTCGAGTTCTTTAGTTAGTCGGCGGCATCTTTGAAAAGTCCGAATGGGCTCACACTGCTCTCTTTCCTCTGTCTAACTTCTCCTTCGTGTTTTTCTCTATGTTAATTAGACCTCCAAGGTATACGTATGAAATACTTACTTGATACTTGAACGGCCCGTCCTCACTGGTTGTGTGGACCCCAGCATCATCACCATTTTTCGGAGATTTGCTGGATAAGCCATTGTGGTTCCCTGAATCCCGAGGACAGCCTGGCCAAAGTCTGCCCCAGGTCGTCACCACAACAAGCAGTCGCAGCCCTTGTGGATCAGAGGGAGATTTGCCACCATGCGACTGTGATACCAGTGCGGTGGTGGATCCTGGTTTGGTATACGAGAATTGGTATTGGTATACGTACGAGATATTTTCTGCAATCAGAGAACCATGGGTTCATGAACTGGTTCCTCGTCTTATTGATGCGCAGCCCCATCTTCCTTCCTATTTCGTTAATTTCATTGAGCTTCGTCTCTATTTCGTTGATTCTTCTTGAAAACAAAACTCCTTCGACAACGAATACGATTAGGAAAATAAGAATACTTCGGGCGAAACAAAGATTTGATAGGAATTTGGTACAAGTGATACGTAAACCCTTCTCGTCTCAATCCAGTGACATTATTATCCACTACGGTGCGTCCGTAAACAGCCTTAGCGATATAGTGTCGCCTTGTTGACCCCCTTTTTTCTATGGGATGGTGAGGAGTCGATGGAAAAGTTGTATATTTGCACTGTAGTTCGTATAACAGTCTGCTAGTGTTCATATATAGAACGGATTCACCTCTTGCTCGACAAGAGCTAATAAGACTGCATTCGTTTCAACGCTGTCAAACGTTTTCTCATAGTTGGTAAGGTTAGGGCAAGGGAAAGATGGCACCTCCTCCAGACTTTTGTGACCCGTGACACGGTTTTGGATGTGGTCCATGTGATAGGGTAGAATCTTTGTCGGAATCGTGCTTGCTCAACTGGTTGTACCTCATCCTAGGTCTTTGATATCCCTAAAAGTATAGTATTCGTGAACGACTTGTTGAGTAACTCCGTACTGGTCGGTAGTTACGAAGATCCCTTGCGTCGTTCTTTTAGGGTGAAATAGCAGTGCAGAAGGAAACCCACCAGTATGGTACTTTCTCTTTCTCAAGGTAAGATGCCGTGTCATTTGCGAGAAGTACATGTAATTTGAGGCGTCCAGCGCAATGGAAATGGGCGATGGTATTGTCAGTTCCTGGAATTATGAGAGTAGAAGCGGGGTTTGTGAGCCGAAAAAAATTATAGAACTTCTCCATCGTCAATTCCATACGATGGCGGATATAGTGATGGTCCCACCTTCAGTAGAACACTGGCTGATGTTTCAGCGGTTTCGCTTTCTCCAGAACTGTTTCGTTTTTTACAAGCCCTTCAGTTGTAATTTTGGTTTAACTGTAATAGCTAGAGTTATATTTTTCGTTTATCAGGGCAGTTAGCGGAATATTATAGTCGCAAAGATCCCGGATGGTACCTATTCAGACATGTCATCTTTTGAGCTGCTTCCAATAATGTTTTTGTGCCTATACCAATGTAAATGCTCCTGCAAGGATCTCCTACAGATCGCATTTCCTACCAGCCGTGTTAGATGTCACTGTAGAACGACCAAGCTTCAGTTTCCTCCTCTTTTCGAGTAAATTCTTGGTGGCGGTGGAGAAGCGGTTTGAACTTCTTGTTTGAGCAAGTGGGGTAGTTCAGCACAGGTTTCCACTCCTTCAGCAGGTAGGGTGTAGTCCTCGGCCTGGTCTTCATTTAATCGCCAAGAATATGAAGAAAAGATTTTATTCAGAACATCCTCGGCTTACACGAGTTATTTCGTATTTCACGAACGATGACATGAATTCTTTTTCCAGATTGTGGCTGAATCAAACGTTCGCAAGGAGAGCAGTGGTCAGACCCAGTACAGAACCCGGGTACCACTGAGGTGTCAAGGATGCACTATTTTCTGCTCGTTTAAATATGATCGATCTCGGCATGAGTCGCACTGTTAGAACACTTCCGTGTTCATCAGCAACTTTCTCTCCAGTCGGCGATTTTCTGTTCTCTCGAAAAATGAATCTCCATGGAAGAGACGTTCTGTTGACAGAAAGAAGGAGAAGACGGTTTCCATACTTATTTCGTTGTGCTATTCCTAATTTCCTTGTTCTGTATTCAATCTCGTCGACCATATCTAATCTGGCATTAAATTCTCCAACAACGAATTTGTAGAACTTCTCCTTGCAGGATTACTTCCTCCAACTGCTTGTAAAAAAGGTCCAGTTCACTCTCATTGGCTGTACAAATTGAAGATTGGACTTCGTATGAAGTGATTAGCTGAGAAATAGACAAGTGTGCTACAAAGCCAACGTCTCCGACATAAAGTAAAAGAGATCTTCCTTCACGAACGACAAAGGTTCCGTCGTCTAATTGGCGTATGTCGATCTTTCTTTTTTTTTCTCCTCTTGCAGGGCGACCACACTTGCTTCGGATCCACATCGTGCTAAATGCCTGGATGAGACCTGGATAAGCTTTGCAAGGTTGAGTTAGGATTCCAGGGAGGTTCAAATTCCTCAACTAGCAAGAGGAAATCCTCATTACCCGGTACATTTAATGCTCCAGCTTATGACGTCAGGGAATGAGACAACTGGTGAGAGCTCACAAGAACTTGAGTTACTCAGATCGTCAAAAGGACAGAGTCTGACGAATACATGCACGACACGCCATGGAAATTGTTTTTGACTCTGCACGTATAGTCCCAGAACACTGTCCACAGACTTCATCTCCACACCCTTCCTGTAGCCGCAGATCGAATTAAATCTCAAGTGATCGCCCCCACAAGAAACAGAAACCAATAAGACCAACATACGCCAACTAAACAACGGGACACTTGTCATCAGTGGAAAAAAAGTCCTTTCACGAAATGTTGGCGGCGTAGGCTTTGTCGTCCACCCACCCATTGTCCATCTAGTCGATTCTTTAGAGAACCTCTCTCCACGCATGACCGTTCTCCGTCTTCAGCTGACGTATCATAACAAGATCGTAATCATCAATTGCTACTCACTGACCTATGCAGCTGATGATTACGAATTAGATGTGTTCTATTATCAGTTGGAGCAAGTTGTTCGCATTGACAAAGCGTGTTATAAATTTATTGTCGGATAATGCAAAATTGGAAATTTTGTGCTAGAAGCAAGAAATGGAACTGAAGACTGCCTTGCAGGACTCTTGTCTACAGCACCTCTCTTTCATGGAAATTCGTTTCCCTAAAAGAAAGAAAGTGGATGCTGGACAGGAAATTTCCAAACGGCGCGACTTATACGGAGATCGACAATACTTAGTTACTTGATACTTGAACCGCCCGTTATCACTAGTTGTGCGGGCCCCAGCATAATCACCATTTTTCGGAGATTTGCTGGTTAAGCCATTGTGGTTTCCTAGAATCCCGAGGATAGCCTGGCCAAAAGTCTGCCCCAGTTCGTCACCACGATAGGCAGTCGCACTCCTTGTGGATGAGAGGGAGATTTACCACCATGCAACTTTGATACCAAGACGATGGTGGATCCTGGTATTGGAGATCGACAATATTCTGACAAATAGGGGATGGTGCCTACTTGACACATATATCTCTAATCCCATCATTCTATACTGGTAGCGATCATCCCCTACTTCGCGCGAAGATTCGATTCAGTCATAAGCTGGAGAACATTTAATGTTATCGACGACGAAAAAAAAGTCTTGCTGCATATGACGAGAACATTCTAAACAAGCCTATCAAAACGTGATTGGCAGATCAAGGAGGACCCGACCGAAACTACGAGCTGCTTGTCGAAGGATTGGAAAGTTGTGCTGAGTTCGCTTCATTCCTTTCGTTCCTCAACCAAGAAGACCGAATCGCATCGCCATTACCACTAAGGAGTTGCTCGATGAAAGAAGGAAACTGAAGCTAATACGTTTGACACGGATAGTAATAAATGCCAAGTGCAGGAGGGCTTCGTGGCAAGATTTACATCAGTATAGACGAAAAAAAATTACTGGAAACAACAAAAAAAACCAGTCTGGAAAAATGTCTCCGGACTTGTGCGTTAATGTTCCGCTGTCAATCCTGATAAACAAAGATGGGATCACCAAGACTTTTGGTCATGATATGGAACTGATAACGGAGACGTTCTGCACCAACGTCTTCCGTTTCACCATCAATCGCAAGCATTAGAATTCCCGCTGGAGAAAAACCACTTGGAATTCTTCAGTCCGAGATTCGAATTGCGATAGAAAGCCGTCAGGAACACTGCACATTACGCACAGTGTGCTTAAACGATGTCTTGTGAGATATAATCGGCACATAGTACATTTTATCGGATTGCAAAGTTCTGATTTTCGAGGTCTTTCTGATCTTCGAGATCCAAGAGAACTCACATCGACTGCGAAACACAGATGGACTTGCCACATAACTGAAAAATAGATGACAGATGGACGAAAAAAACTGTAGAGTGGACTCCACGAGAATGCAAACGTCCCTTAGGACGGCCACCCACAAATTGAGCGGACGTGTTCGTAAACAAAGTTAATCAGCTGTACCCACAGCTGCAGTTATTTTACAGATCACGGTAGGAGAATCGCACCTGCCACCACGTCCTACTAAAACCACCACCATGGACGACGACTGCGATAGAAAGAAAGAAATGGCAAATGTACTGACGTCCGCACAACTCATGAAGATGGACCGCCCAAATACCAAGAAAGTAAGTAAGTAGGGATGGTGTGGAATTCACTGCGACAAGCTGCCCTCATGAAGCGCGTAAAGGTCGACGTCTGAAGAGATTGTTCTAGCGTTATAGGTTAAGAGCAAGAAACAGTCACCATGGCGTGTCGGGGGGTGTGAATGTTTTGTTCATTTCCATTGACGACCTATGCAACCCGAAATTTGATCACTTCTTACCTATTGGCCGGTACTGGGGTGGGAATTTTGCTGGTCTAGCCATGGTAATTCTCTCCTCGGGATTAGCCTTGCCAAATTCAGATCGTCACCACCCAAGGCAGTAGCCGGACCTTGTGAATCAAAAAAGATTTGCCACAGCGCGACTAGTTTGATACCAGGACAGTGCTGATTCCTGGTATTGGTAGCTGTGCTTCCGATTAAAAACGTCGGTCTCTTTCTAAGCTTGGGATGCCCTGCTGGAGGTTTAAATCTTCCGCTGTACATCGCAGTCCAGTTTCCAGGAACACCTCTCAGCCACGATGAGGCGGAAAACCCTTGGAAGGTTGCCTCACTAAGAGTCAAATATGTATTATGATTCTACCTCATGACTGCGAAGGGAATCGGGTGGCCTTTCTGTGAAATTTTGAATGCAAGAAGAATTTCAGTTCTTCGATTTGGTCCACTTGTTAAGTGTCGGCTGTTGTACTGAGCAGGTCGCAATGCCTTCGAAGAAGTGGATCGTGTTTATAGCGCCAAAATGGCGTAAACACGATTCATAACAACAATCTCGTTGCCATTCATTTCAATTTTATATGACATTCTTCGAGTTTTTCAAGTTTCAAATTCGGTTAGGGTCTGCAGATCTGCAGAAGCTGTTTTCAAAAATAACCTCAGTTCTTCCGTAACTACTAGAACCACTTTGAAGTGGATGTATTTCTAGCAAAGCCTTCATTTGTTCATCATCGGTGGCGACGGATCCTTGTTTATTCTTCTGGTTTTCACCGTTTTTAGCTCCACTAAGTAATTTTTGGAACAAATTTTTATGGAATGTAAGCATGTCATGGCAACTGCAGAAGGAGAAGTGGTTCCCACTACTTTACACCTAAATTCGTTTTCATTGAAAAAAATTTCTCGAGTTGGCATTATTTTCGTGCTTTTTAATTTCTCTAAATTTAGCGCGAATGAAAATAGCACATCGATTGAAGAATCTAGAGCAAAACCTGCTCTCCCAAGTGGTACACAGTACGAATGTAAAGATTCTAATCCTTTATTCGAAGTGAAAGAAAAGAAAGCGAGAGGGAACAATTTAAAGCTAAAAAATAATCCATGGCAAAAAATCATGAACACAGGCAGATTATCCAGCACACCATTTGAACACAGCGTTCCAGGAACTTAAATTCATAGAGAGCGTTTGAGAACCAACGAAATACAATCGTTGATGATAATGAACATTGTACCAACAACGCCTGCTGTTCATCTTCAGGCCGTTTACGAGACATCCGGAGCAGTACGGAGTGCTAGCTGTCCACCGCCAACATATGCCTACAGCGGTAGTCAAGAGAGCACTTCTCATGACACGGCTACTCAAGCCGCTAAGGAAGCCGTCTTCAACATGCTCTACCAGTATCAGGTAACTCCTAGTTCTTTGCTTTTGTAACATTCATTGTAATCTTGGCGAGCTGTACACTCGCTTTAAAGAAGATCTTGGGAGTTTTCATTTATGGTGTTTTCTCAACATGGATGGAATTTAACAAGCGATTTGGGAATTAGTGACGGATTTCCGCTCAGCGCTAAGTATCAGCTTCGTCAAACAATGCTTATTTTCTAAAGTGCTTGACTTTTATTGGGCTTATTCGGGTCGAATAAAAGTTTTTTTTACCACGTTTGTGTGAGCTCGGAGAAATAGAACAAGAAAGGAAATTACTAATTGTTACCGAGGTTTAATCAAAGTCGGTTTTAAAGTTATTGACCTCATCCAGTGGTTTTCGTTCTTCGGAAGTAATTGAAATCAAAACATCTATTTTAACCTTTTTACTTGCTGCCTACTCTTTTTGATGGCAGAAAGCTGAGATGTTTGCAAAACTCTGGACCGCAGGTGCCTATAAAACCTAACCTTAACTGGGTTCAATGCCGATTTGAGCTCCCCAGATCAATCCCGTTGACGGGTGATTGCTGATGGCAAAAGATCGATAGAACTAGCTGAGAGACAGTTAAAACATCTGTGTTCCAAACGAATTCGACGACAACCTTTGACAATTCTGTCATCATTTTTAGAATTACACATATTCGAAACACTGATAACTAGTAGTTTATATTGCAGGACACTTCTAACCCCTGCGCTACACGTACCCTAAAAGTAAACCAAATACAAATTTCAGTGTCAATAACTTATAGGTCTAATAGTAGTTGTGATGATAGAACTTCTCGGGAACGAAGCAAATACTTCATAATCTAAAGTGAGTGGATTGTCCATTATGGAAGATGGCATCTGAGCCACCTTATCTTTAGGCCAACCTCAACCTTTTTTTTCAATGGCAAAACCCATTTCAAATAGGTTTTTTAAGACCTAGCTCTTCTCACCGTTGGTTTAACTAACTTTGGATTCATGAATGATTCATTCATTGTGAGCATAATTGGAATCTTTAGGCTATCCCAGTTAAAGCAAAGATTTTGTCGGACTGTATATTATCAACTTTGGACGAGAGTGAAGTCACAAATCTTCTCGATAGTGCAGGATGGTCTCGCAGCGATTATTTGAGAGGATATCGAACGATGGTGAGCGTAACCACTTTGTGTATTCCTCCTCGAAGAGAACTTACTTGATGAAACACTTGATTCTATGAGGTTCCCAAACCATTTTTTCTCAAATATATCTGTCAGTTGAAGTTTGGTAGAGTCACTAGCATAGGTAAATGTTAAGCACAGGGAAAGAGAGTTGGATTGGATGGAAAGAGAGTGAAGACTTTCTATGAACGTCGAAGAAAATAAAGAAGAGAAAATTCTTCCGTCTCAATGAAATCTTTTTAATTTTTTTTCTTGATGTCAACAATTATAAGGACTGGCACTAATTTTATACTGGCTGGGACGTTCTAGCTTATCAAGCTTCAGTAGAATTGATGTTGATTACATGGAATGACCATAAGGTACTATAACTTAGAAAAAATTAAACTAGGTACATCGTTAAAACTTTGATTTATTTCCCATTTTTTTCATGGTAGGGTATTCCATGGACAATGACCACAACTTGGGCTTCGAACCACATTACCTCACCAGGGACTCACGTGTTATCCACTGCACCAAGCGATGCCCTTCTCTCCCCCTTTCTCTCAGCAATGTTTGGAAGTTTTTCTTAAATAAAAATGAAAACATTGTGCTTTCGGCTGCAGCTTCAGCCATACCGTCTAATGCCGATTTTGGCCCCCCAGAGAAACGTGTTTGTTAGGTGATTACCGTTAGCACGTTAGGGGTAAAAAAATTCGTTGGAAGAAAAGCACAGCGCAGGCCTCGGTTGGTGTTGTGCATAGCTCGTGAACTTCTAGAAGTGTTAATCGTGAGTTCGAAGCGCACGTGATGTTCCGAGTTTTGCTAGTATCACAGCATTCTTGTTATTTTAAATAGTCATCTTATATGACAGGTGTGAAACTTTTTCCTATTCCTTCCCTTGCATTGCACATTGATCGGTTTTTTAGGGAGGAATATCTCTTTGATCGAAACAGTTTTAACTTATTATTTACTACCTACTCTTTTTTAATGGCAGGGTGTGTTGCGAAATATAACTTCAATAATGCTGAGATATTTGGTAAAGCTCGATAACGCAGGTGTCTGCAATGGCGGACGAACGCGCTGTTACCTCTTCCGGGGGGCTAACGCGTTCACCACCACACCATGCGGATCCTTCGTTTCGCCTCTCTCTCAGCTAATTCTTGTCATCAGCAAACTTCGAAACATCAGTTTTCGAGGTTATGCGAATCAATAGCGTATCTCTAACAAAAAACCCATGATAATCTGTTCAGTAACATGTAGTATCCATACTTCTCTATAACGAAGCAAGTATTGTTGACGGCAATGAGCTGCTTTTGTTTTGATATTTTGAAAATAGAATTTATATTTAAATTTTAAAATACTAGCCAATTCTTTTCATGACGTCATCACGACATTATTTTGTCTGTATTCAAAATAATTTTATCTGTATTGCAACAGATTGCAGTGAAACATGATGTGATGTATCCATTGAATTTTGGAACATTTCAATGATCTATTGCAGATTCGGTGTTGTTTCCACTTTTTTTTTGTTGTACCCTAGTACACCAGACACCAACTCGTCTAGCCAAAGCCCTGAAGTCTACTTTCTCTTTCTTCTGCTTTCCCTTTCTTTTTTCCTATTTTTTGGAAAAAGATACAGAGAGGAATTCTCATTTACACATCTTTCCTGAAGCCTTCTGTTAGAGTCATATACTTCTCATAAATATGATTCAGGGGGTATCAAATACGTCAATGGTACAACGCTATCGGATGGGATGTTCTATTTTCAACCAAACCTTCATATTAGACAGAAATCTTGAGCTCTGCTTTTTCACTTTCAAGTTAGATAGACATGAGAGGTCTCTTTGACTATTCTTTGATAACCTATATGGTTAAAAAGAGGTCTTCCGAGAAGCACAGCGTTTCCTATTTGGTGTACTTGGCTTTCCAGAAAGCTTTGATATGGACGCTGTAGGACCCCGTTGTTGGTGAAGCCTGCTGTCATCGAGTCGGCCGTTATACGATAGATGACAAGTCGCCCGATGCGTTCCGTCGAACAGCTCCCGAGGGGAATCCACTGTTAGCACTGCGACATAGTCAATTACATGTGGTCATCTGTGCAACAAAAACTCCAGACACTGAAAAAAAAGACATGTTAGTGTTCATGTTTCCGATGATTTTCGCGAAGACGCGCCAGCATTTGTGAATTTGTCTTGACAAATGAACGACGGGCAGCTTTCCATGAACAAACTCGATGCTTTGTCTTTCATTAACTGACTGACTATAGAAAAAACTTGGTAACATGGAGAACTTCGTTGGACTGGTTGGTCACGCTTTGCCGGTTGTTATTTCATCGCTTTACTCGCCTAAAAATCCTAGGTCCGGGTCACTGAAATTGGTAAATTGGTTCCAGGTCTATCTGGTGAAAGGAAGGTCTTTCCGATCCATAAAATCCTGGGAATTCCTGTTGCGAGGGCCAGGCAACACTTTTGCAAAAGGTGTACCAGACATCAGGAAAGATCAATTTCACCAGTATTCAGCGACATTTATGAAGTAAACAAGGTTCGTAAGTAACAGCAAATCCCAAACGCAAATTCGAACACCTTTGTGGATGCCTTATGCCAGAAAGCGGAATGGAATGGACGAAATGTTGGATTAGCACACTGTAAAGATAGGTAATATAAAAAGATCGTAAATAAGCAAGTAAATTAAGGAAAACTCGGCAATTTGCCATTTATAGTGATCACCTAGCTATCGATAGCCTCTAGTGGTAGTGTTGGATGAGTACGAAGAATAAAGAATACGAAGATTCTTCGGAGAATATCCACCAAAGCAGTAGATGGTTTTTCGAGGTACAGTGAAGGCTGACCAAAACTGACGTTGAATTTATAGAAACCTATCAACTTCTCTATAAATTGTCACTAGAACTGCATAGCCAATGCAATCCCGTGGGCGTTGTTTTCACTGGTCTATGATTAATGTGTAAAATCGTTTCGTCCATTTTGCATTCTAACATATCGTCGTGAAATCTTTATGGTTTGAATGAAAGCAAAACAAAAAGTCTTTTGGAATATTAGGCTTGGTAACATCACGTGCACTTTCAACTCTCATTTGACCGAGAGGGATAAAGCCTTTCTAGGCTTAGAGCTATGTAGTTATGTTTGTGGATTGAACTAAAACCCAGCGCCGTTTGTATTGTTGTTCAATCACTTACATCTTTTGCAATAAAAAACTTTCCTTTGAGAACCATAGGTAGATGGGAAATGCTCAGAGAATATTTTGGTCCCTGATTCTTCCCAATAATCGTCAAAAACTTGAACTTCTAAGATTATTTACGAATTTGTAAACCTATGACCTTCTTAAACCGTACATTTATGGTGGATTTTTCTTATCGCTTGAAGAATCGGTCTTCTCAGATTTTTTCCTCTCATGATACGCCTTGATACGTCATGTGATTTGAAACAAATAAGCTATAGAATTCTGTTCAGGTCTTGATATCTTGTAGTTGGAAATAACAAAAACCCATCAGTTAGATGCGGAACCCACCAAACATGCTGAAGTTTCTTATAATTGTTTTATAAACTTTTGTGAAACTTCCGATTCTATGAACGACGTCTTTTTCCTGAAAGTGGTGGTAATCAACATGCTGATCTTCCATGCTGTTCGAAAATTGGCCTACGACAATTCGTCGGCGTTTTCACAGTACCCCTGAATCCGTACTGAACTTCTGGTTTGAAATGATTCCTAAAAAAATCGGAACAGAAGTCCTGCCTAGCAGAGATTCCTCCGTGAAGGAGGATGCACCGGATTTCAGCTTACTGTCAGATTTAATGCCACCTGATTCAGCTCATTTGCGAAACGCTAGAATCAGTTCAAAAAACAGTTTGCACAAACGCCACGCGATTCCTTTATTATTTGTTACAAAACGTAACAGTTTTTTGTTCATACTTTCCTTTATTTGAAGCACGTTAAGCAGCAGAGTAATGGGAGATGATAAAAGAGGCAGCATGCGGCGGATTCCGGACTCCAAAAACCGCCATCGAAGCATTCCTTAGGGACCGCAGGGTGGTGACAGCACGATGCGACACGAATAATGCGCATTTGACTGATGAAAGCCAAAATCCCCGAAGGCACTAAGAAACTACCGTAGTCTGATATCCTATTAAAACTCGTATGAAGCTTGTTGGATTCTTCCTGTAGAAGCAACGATGCTTCCTTTCATTGCCATTATAATTGACCCGTAAGCGATTAAGTGAAAGAAGAACTAATTTTTTTCATACTAAAATGTGGTTTGCAAACCTACGAACTATCGTTTCTTTGAAAATAATTTTTATACAAAAATTTTTCCACTTGCCAACATAAAAGTTCATTAGTCGAGCAAGAACTAATGGAACGATAGGCGAGGTATGAATGGCTTTGTCAGTTTTGTGTCCACATGGCCCACTAAATCACTAAAATCGCCAATACTGCAATCAGCCATGGGAAATAAACTCCTATGTTTAGCAAAGAGCAACGATGTTCCTGTCTGTTAACCCTCATGAGTTATTTTATAGAACGAAACTTATTCTATCGGGTACACCGTCACGTATACATCCACATACAGTCAAACACTCAAATATACACAAGTATACACGCATGTAACCACAATGCTGGTAAAGTATTTGCAAAACTCAGGCCTCATGCCAGATTCGAACTCGCGACTGCTCTTTTCCTGGGGCTCACGTGTTACCCACAGCACCACTGAGGCCCGCTTTCTGCCGTTGTATCAGCCAGTTTTTTACCTAACGGTGCCATCAGCAATCACTCGACAACGGGAATAATCTGCAGATCAAAAATCGGTATTCATCCAGGTAAGCTGAGGCTTAAGTCGAAATCGTATGCTTAACTTCTTTGCATAAGAAAGTGGAACAAGGCCCTCACTGGTGAAGTGGGTAATACGTGTACCCCCGTAAAGGGGTAACTGCAAGATCGAATCCGGGTGGGGTCTGAGTTCTACAAATATCTGAGCACCATTGTGGTTGTTCCTCGTGTAATACCATGCCATGAAGAATTATTAGGCAGTAGAAAATAGTTACTTCAAAAAGTTAAGTCACGTGCAAACAGATACGTGCACACAATACACACAAATCCCTTAGACTGAACATTCCCTTCATCTAGCAGCACGAATGAAATTCTGTTTTGTTTATCTCACAAAGGCTTCTAGCGGTCATTGTTTCACAACAAGTGTGTTCTTTCGGCCTTTCATAACAGAAATGGTACCGCTTTTTTGTTAGAAACACGATTTATTTTTGAAATCAATGAGCAAATACACAAATAGAGTAGCGGTAGAGTGCACTGGGATGAAGTATACTGAGCGTTGTAGGACTTCCGGCGGATAATTTTAAGTTTCCGCTAAATTAGTGCTACATAGTCTTTGAATCTCGTGCACTTTTTGGCCCTATAACATTCAGTTGGTTGACCAGTTAGGCAGACTCATCTCTAAAATCTAGTCAAGGTCCCTGTGACCACATTCGTGACGTCCAGACTAGACGTCCAACTCACCGCAGTAGCCTATGGCGTCTTATCGTGCCATCTTCTGACAATTTGCATAAACGCAAAGAGCGGAAATTGACACGATTTATCGTGGTGTAGCAGAGAGATTGCGTCCGTCATTCTTTCGCCACCTCACTAGTAGCCGTACATCGGACCGAAGTCGTCACTTAGCCGCTGAACTCCGGTTACGGTAGTCGAAATACGTTGGTGAGTTCGTCATGCTTAAGAATTTGGTGCACTAGGCACTAAGGCGACTGAATGAGTTGAGTTTGTATGCCCTTTAACAATTAATTCTGTAAATTCCATTATCTAATTCATATTTACATGACCCAGCTCCACAACTTATTTGGTTTCGTTCATTTGTTTATTCTCTTCGCCGCCTTGCTTCCAGCATCTACGATAATATCCGGATTTGCGTATAATTTCGCATGCTACTGGAAGATTTTCTCTTCTTTAACAGTGTCGTTGAATGTTGGTTAGACATCCTGAAATCTCAAAATAAACGTTCTAAGGTGTTCTCATATCTTCACAGGGCACGCAGGCACCGGCGTGTTTGGATCAGATGGGCCTTTTGTCGAACAAGTTTTGCCTCGTTTTTCCATGCTCGGAGGATTGGATGCACAACTCGAACCAGTGAACACTTGCATATTGCAGTGCACCTTTAACCACCACACTGTACATACCTAGAATTAGTTTATTAATAAACAATACTATTAACTAGTACAATTTAGAAATTGGTTCCGTGGAAATGTATTTTTTGAGGTTTCGTAGGATATTAAGGGTACCTACGACACCCGAACAAAGCATGATGACATCAGGCTTTTTGAGAACTACATATATGAACGTAAGCGGAAGAAATAAACGTGTTCTGAAATTCTCTTGAAAAGCAAAAGGTCGAAATAGTCTTTCAATAGGTTGATATTTTCAACATAATGTCCTATAGGTGGAAACGTTCAATTTTTACTTCAAACCTTTAAAACCTCTGGATCTGCAAACTTCTAAAAAGCTCTGGAAAATGACAAACGAATATTTCTGTCAGCAAAATTGAAATATTGGTACTGACTGATCATCATGTGCATTGTAGATGTATAGTTATTGTTTTTTACTTCTTTATTTACACAATAACACATACTTTGGTGACGCAGGTGAAGAGATATGCAAAAATTTGGTCTCGGCGAGTAGGGTACTGCCATTGATCGCCGTTTGCGTTAACCCGTTAGTTGGCTGGCTGGGCGAACGTTCAAGAGTGAAGCACTCTGTCTGTCAGCGTATCATTTAAACGGCATTCACACGGAACGTCAACAGTCAAAGACAGTCATTCCTATTGTTATCGGGTAGAAGTCATCCTGTCACCACCATTCACAGCAGTCGAACACGATTTCGAAACGCCTCGTCTTTACTCGGAAACATCAGTAGTCGTTATCGTTTTCTTACTCTGGCGTTTACTGTTATACGTAAATCAAAAATCAAGCTCTCCTTGCTTGTATTTCTATATTCAGTCATTATAATCCATACTCTGCACATAGTTCGACCTTATTGGTACTGCGCAATACCAAAGGAAAATTGTCATGTTCCTCTTCTGAATGTGCCATTTGGATTGCTACGACAAAATCCACGCATCGAAATCGAGATCAAGCATGGATTTTCGGATTTTGCTACGACAATCCATAGTCTGCTCTCAAGCGACATTTATAGTGCTGCACAACCGTGTCGGACAAATGCGGAATTAGAATTAGAACGCACTAAGACGTATCCATTTCCATATTTTTTCCACTTTCACTCAAATTGTATTTTGCAAGTTCTCTTTCTTTCCTTCTTCCTATGTGACTATGTGACCAAAAAACTTCCCTATGTCACTCGATAAGGCGCGCATGTGGCGCAGTGGTCGGACGCGCCCTGCACACGCACACGTGGAATGGATCCCTGTGCCTATGGCCCACCAAGCAGGGGAGAGCAGCACTGGCTCGATACATCGGTAGGCCACCGCAAATCATTGTAAAGGCCAGATATGCATTCAATAGTCTCCAACGATACTTAATGAAGTCGAATGCATGGCGCATCCCTCAGGGGATTGATCAAAGCCGCAACGCCGAGAGCTTCATCCTTTATCCTTTTATGTGACCCGATTAAAATGACCTTTTAGGTCTTAAAATTCTCGCATAATCATCACCATAATCTCAATCAATGACTTTATTATCTAAAAATTTTTCAGCTAGTTATTGTACAAGACTTCAACGAGGGTATGTGGCACCCTGAAAGCTGCTTTTACTGATTTTCAGGTAGTTGTTCCTGTCCTAAGGAGGTTCTCAAAAGTGGCGATGCGTAAAACAGCACAATTCTTGTTAACTATTCCTGAATCTATTATCATACAACCTAAAACATCTATTGGTTCTACAATAATGAAGTGCAATTGCCATCTTGTTCTCGTTTTTTGTGTGACACACAGAGAACAGATCCAAAAGTTCGTTCTTTGAATCCACCCTTAGTTTCAACTAGGTGTTCGTCTACAACACTTATGCCGGCGATTCTATACACTATGTGGGTCTTTGTATTCTAAACAGGAATTATCAAAGATTAGATGGTTTTCGAGGTTAATCCGTCGCATACAAAATCTGCTACTTCAGTAGTCCTATTCTACTTGCAAGATAACTTAGGTTATGAGTACAAGTATCTAAAAAAGATTCTTCTCGAAAAAAAAGCGGAAGGTTCATCGAGCGACTCTGTGTAGAGATGGAGGGCGTGGTCACTGGCGAAGTAATACCAATGCGCTAGTAGTTCCTTACTCAAGCAACCGTTACCACTATAACTGTGATTACCATCACATTTACCGGTATCACATTTGTCCTCCACCAGTTGATCTTCCGCTGATTCAATCATGTTCTAATAGATAATGTATCCATTAATTTCATAGTTGTTCAATGCATTCTGCACCTTCACGAAATTACAGAAAATCATATTTTTTCGCCGAAGTTAACAATAGTGAATTCACAGCTTGGAAAATGGCATGAAATCCTTGAAGCGCGCTTAAAATGACCCGTCTTCACGAAAAACAATTTTGATTCTAGCATTAAATTTTCACTTGATTGTTACTTTGCTTGTACGACAAGCTGACAAGGTTCTTTCATTGGAGGCCCAGACATTCGTGGCTGGGCGTTTTAAGTCGTCACGAGAGGCGGTAGCTGGTCGTTAGAGATCTCAAGGAGATTGACCACATTACTACACCACTTTCTCATAAGCAATACGTAGCTTGACTTTCGTTTGGAAATGTCGAATTCTTTGTCCACTTAGAGAGAGTGAAAGCCTATGAACTTCAGCTGTAGCTGTTCAACGCTCTAGAAATTCCTCTTCTACAATGAGGCGGTAAAGGGAAGTGACTACGATCACGAAATTTAATTTCGATATCTATCTTTTTTATAGTTGCTTGCGGAAATCCAACTTGCACGCTTTTTTAAAAGTAAATATTTATCCTTCTTAGCAGATTCGATCTCTTGAATGAAAGTGTGTTCTAGGCTAGAATTCTGGAACTCACCAGCATCTATCAAAATATTATTCGAGATCTCGAACCAGAAAAAACACTGTAGTGCGAGAATTTTTGCTTGAATGGTCCGGACTGGTATCTACCAGGATCTCGTCAACATTCTGTCTTACTATTTTACTAACGTGCTTTGACATCGATTTCGATCTTATCACCGTTTCGTCGCACGCTTCTCTCAAGCGACTTAGTCTTTTTTTAATTCTATGCTTTGTAAAAATGTAGTTCTATGTGAGAACCAAGAAATAAGTACTAACGTCGTTAGAACTTTTTTTCTGAAGTACAAATATGCGGCATGCGACGGCCTAACTCATCGAGAACATTCGTTAGGTACCATCGGTGCAAATCCCTTCTTCACAAGTCTTGACTTTTTAATTCAAACTCTATACTTTCAAAAACAATACATTTTGTTGTGCAAACGTAGTAATTGGTGACTGGGATCATTTTGAATCTGTCCTTTTTCTTAGACGAACACGATAAATCAGATTTCTGGGCTTTCAGTTATCCTAAAACCCCAGTGACGAAGGCAGCTTAGCTCGAGATAAAGCTTTTTCTGTTGAAAATAGTTATTTCTAATAAAAAATCACGAACATTCAAGAATATCTGCTCGAAAACATTGGGTTTTTCTGACGTTTTGAGCGTTAAAGATGGCTCCAAGAACGGTTCCTACCTTGTTCTATGAACGTCCGATTCTGCCTAAGAATTACTCCTAACTATTTAACGTATAGGCTCAACTCCTATCTTACCGTAGTTCTTGCAGCGTTAAACGATTGTTTATGCTTCTCGTTGTTGACGAACTGTCGTTGTGAAGGCATTCGTTCGTGTTCCCACGCTTAGCCTATTCAGTTGTAGAATTCTGTGCCGTGCGCAAGACACCTTTGTTCGTTTCACTCGATTTTTTTGTTCTTCCCTCTACTTTAGCCGAAGCAAGACCTATGCAATCCCTCGCAGTGACCTCCTCTACCACTTTTCACCGTATATGAGTCATGTTGTCGAAAGAAATTCGAAGTAGTTGGACGAAAGTAGTGGTTGCCAGCGATTACAGTTCTGGCTTCTCAACCATAGCATACTGTTTTTTCACAAAAAAAAATTGTTGGAAAATTGTCTTTCAGGGTCGAAGCGGGGAAAAAAGGTGTTTGAGAAAATGAAAACTAGCGAAGGTAAATAACAGCAATACAAAGGATAAAAGATAGAAGATTACGTTCTCCGTTATCGTTTTCTTAACAGTTATTCGATGTTGGTGAGGAGCTTTCGCCCTAGACCTAGTAGGTTTCCTTGCCGTTCCGCGGCCCTGTCCACTTATCTCTCATTTGCCTCTTAATGCGACACCTTTCACCTCCATCGAATTTTATCGTCTCTGGTGACAAAGAAAGCCACGTCAAGACCTCACCGACAAGATGTAATGTAGCATTTCTCACATCGCAATTTCGTACACCTGCTTTCTTCACGTGTTTCCATTTTTTGCACCCAATGTACTTCTTTTTCGGAATTCTAGCCGTTTCCAAATCCTACACAGTTGCAGTTTTATCAGATCAAACACTATTGTTATCAAACGGAATCAAGAAGCTTTGATTATGATTTATTACTTGAGAAGATCTATTAAGGTGGAAGAAAACGTGGATAGAGCAATCTTCGTCGTTCTTTTGCTCACTTTTCTTCTTCCCTGCTGTTTTTGCTTCATTTTCATCTTCAGAAAAATGCCTCTTGTTGAGTGGAAATCTATCTGCCGCATGTCGTACTACACATGTTCCTTCTCTCTGCAATTACAATTCTAGAATAATATTTTTGTAAAGAAACGCTTGAAACTTTCGAAAGTTAGGTGATAGGAAGAAGTGTGTACGAGTCCTCGATGTCTGCAAGGCGACGTTCCTGACTAGCTGACGGTGAATAGTCTAGAGATCCGTCCCTGTTTTGCTGTGTCTGTGAAACGACGAGGTTCCTAACAGGTGTTGCTGTTCGACTCAGTGATGGTTAGCTGATTGTCGATGGTCCCGGAGCCATTTTGTATGGTTTTTTGTCGTTCCGAGGTGTCATAATTCGTTGTCTTGTCGCTGATGAGATGCACATGTCTTGCCATTATCTCCTCACGTTGAAATACCATTACCCCATCGCCTATTGCCACCAAACCCGCTTTCAGCTTAATCAAGAAAACCTTCACCAGTGCTTGTTTGTTTGTTTCTCGATTCTCTGCAAAAAGGTCGATGAACTTTAACTCAGTAGGTGACCATATCAACAGTATCTACCAAGTGTTCAAAAAATAAATGATCAATTGAACCTTCTTTTGCTAGTTCAATCAACGGGATAACCATCAATGAATATTTCTATAGCCCTGACATTTTTATGAAGACAGTCTTAAAATAACTGATGTAATTCAATTAGTTCTCATTTCCTCTACAAACTTCACACACAAGACTCACTTAGGACGATAGTGCATAATTACTCCTTAGTTGAAGCTCTAAATCTAAATGATTTATAACTTTTATTCGAAATGTTGTATCTTAATGCAATAGAAGGCGCACAGGTTGGTCCGCGCTGTAGAGTTGTTGGAGTCTATTCCGCATAGAAGTGGAACTAATTATAAAGGAGATCAGACGTGCTTTCCGACTTAGCCGAAAAAAGAGAAGTTTTCAGAAATAGAAAATTCTTTTTTATCTTCATTAAGTCATATCGCTGAGGATAACTATTTCATCAGTACTAACCCTTCATCGGTAGAGTATAGATTACAGTGTTAATGGTAAATGGTAAACTAATAAAACACCACCCTATTCAGTAAGATAACCTTGCTCTGCAAATTTACGCAGATCAAGAACCATATAACCACAACAATACTGAGATGTTCGCAAAGCTTGGACCCGGACCAGATCGAACCACGATTTTCCTTCCCAGAGGATTGCGTATTACACGTTGCACCACTGAAACCATTGCTCTGCATTTATCTCAGCCAGTTTTTCTATCTACTAGTGCCATTAATGGGTTCGATTCCTGGGTTCATGCCGATTTGTGCTCTCCAGATCAATCCCTTTGACGGGTGATTGCATCGTTGTGGTTGTAATTCACACCATATCCTGATGTGAAAAACTGTAGTAGGCAGAAAATAAACGGTGAACATTAAGAACCATATAGTTAGTTAGCTATTTAATGCATTAATGCTTTGGTAGAACTACCACAGATATAAATGAAATTGTTGAAAAACATCAAACTATGTTGCTGAACTCCTTGAAAGTCGTACGATTTCGACTCTTTTACGTTCTCTCGTCATTATCGGAATGAACTACGTCACATAAGAACGTACTCACTTTCGTTTGTTAATTTTCTGCTTTATAACGCACCTAGAAGTGATCATAATTAACCAGTCAGAGAAAGCATCCTCTCCTTTGCATGTCTTTTGAACACGAGTTTGATTCTGGAAATCGAGTGCAGCATTGCAGAGCATATGGTTTAAGTTTTATTAATATGAGAACCACAAAGACTTTCTTTGCCTCTGCTTGACATCTAAATTTAAACCACCTATCTACTGTAGTTTTCATAGGAGTTCCATGGCTTCGTGACTTTTTCTTTCGTTTTCCTGTGATACGTCAGCCATACGCCTTCCTTTGAAAATGTCGGCACACGAGCTCCATCCGTCGCACATTCTGACACCGCGCCCACCACCTAGAAATGTTTTTTTCTTCGTCTCCCCTGTCTGCGAAACCCAATGGAAGAAGTACTCCGCAGAACATTCCTAGCATGGTCTGTTTTTTTTTACTTTGGTTTTATTCATTTCGAGTGTCAACAAGCGAATTCGATCTCTTTGCAGTTGGTCTTATACCATTTCCACTTATCAAGAGTTCCAGTTTAAATAGATTTGCTTACTTCTAACGCTCGATCTAAAGGACATACCACTTACATAAAAAAATGACATGTCGTAAAAAGCTCTCATTTGATTCGAATCAGATATTTATGAACGTCGGACGACAACAGTCTTATGTTAAAACCTTGGTCTTGATAATTTTATACCGTTTTCTTGTTCTAGAATCCAGAAGAAAAAATCTAAGCCTCTAGACTCGATTTCATGACAGTATGATCGAATAGAAAAGAAGGTATTCTCGTTCTCCAAGACCATTCCCATCTTGTCACGTCCCAACAGGAGAAGATGTCCACGTGGCCAACTTATCTGAGAGATAAGACGATGAGGTCCGTTATATGGATGTGTGTCAACTCGCTCATTTTCGACCTTTCACTGCTTCACAGGCGGCGACCATCGTTATCTTCGACTCATTTGATTCAAAACATCGGTATCAGGCCAGGACGGTACACAGAAGACGTCTCCACCCGGTTAAGGTAATGGTATCGGTTCCGTGTGTTTAGTGCAAGTTTACTGATGTTAGTAGCTCTACGCCAGCTCCACAAACTTCTGTCATTAAGTAACCTATTGACCATGTTGGGCCTTTCTTCAAAGAAGATGAAGCACGCTCCCATCTCCAAGTCTCGGTTACTTGCAATTCCTCAAGATTCAGAAACTAAATTTCTTCATCTCAAAATCTCTATAGGAAGCGGTGGAACTCAGGAAGCCTAAAGGCTTCAAAATTTTTTGTTTTCCCGTCATCCATCAGTAATTCTGCAAAAGCTATCATTGTTTGAAGAGCGCATTACTTGGTCCACTGTTTCGTAAAATTAAACGAGATCTCCCAGTTTTTGTCAAAGTATTAATATCTACGCTAACTCTTTATTTACTGCCTATTATAATTTTTCATGGTAGAATATTACGTGTAATACAACCACTATGATGATGAGATATTTGCAAAACTGCGGACCGCAAGTGTCTGCGGTGGGGAACAAACGCACTATTATCCTTTTCGGGGCTAATGCTTTCACCACCACACCATGTGGGTCCTTAGTTTCGTCTTTCTCTTAGTTAGTTGATATTGATATCTATATCGGTAATCTTATTTAAATATCTATAATTAAATGGATAATACGTAGAAAAGATTTTTTCCAAAGTTTTCTTTCTAAACTTGAACGGTCCTCTAGATTGAAAATTAACCGACAAATCTGTTTATTTGTAGATTTTCCATTAAAAAATTGTATTGTTTAACCAACTTTAAGATCTTCTTAGACCAAAGAGCATGTCTTCATAGGGTGATTCTCATTGGTGAGCTGGATCGGTGGTTGATGCTAATGTTGCTGTTGCTACTGCTTCTTCTACTGCTCGAGCCGGCCTATTATTTTGTCGCCGACAATGTCGTTTCCGATACATTTCGTCAATTTCCAACTATCTTTGAATTTGGGAAGAACGAACACTGCCAGCTAATTATACACTACATCCTGAGACCAACCCTTCTCTTTATTGACAACTGTGAAGTCGAGAAGTCACCGTTATGTGTTCAAAGGGTTATGTCTGGATGTTATCTGTCCTAAAGATGGAAAATTGAAATTGAAAGATGATAGAGATGAAAACGATGACATATACAGCTGGTAGGACGCAACAGTAGTCTTCTGCAGTCATTTCCGACTAGAATAGACGTTATAGGGAAAAGATTAAGTTGATGCAAGAAATAATGAAGGTCTTCACTGAGGTTGTTAACTTTAGAATCCTCTTAATCAGTTTCTGCTAAAAAACGCTCGAGACCAACTTCTATTCTGATCACTATTTTTTAGCCTTGCTTTTTCTGGGTAAAAGTTTCCATTAAAAAAAATCGCCTCTGGATGCGAACCATTAGGGTCGTCATGTCTCGGTGAAAAGGGAATACATCCAAGCATTTCTACAACGCCAAGCTTCAGCATCTACAGAGCAATGAAAATTTCTCGAAGCCTATGACGTCCGTTAAGCACAGTTTACAAAAATTACTTGGGATATCGATCTTCACCAGTTCGAGTGTCGTCGTTCATGCAACAGATCAACCGTTTCAATCTAATTTTGTGTTCAAATATCCATAGAGACTGTGAGAAAGTCTTAATCTTACTTGATACATGAACGGCCCGTCCTCACTAGTTGTGCGGACCCCAGCATAACCACCATTTTTCGGAGATTTGATGGTTCAGGCATTGTGGTTCCCTGGAATTCCGAGGACAGCCTGGCCAAAGTCTGCCCATGGTCGTCACCACGACAGGCAGTGGCAGCCCTTGTGGATCAGAGGGAGATTTGCCACCATGCAACTTTGATAGCAGGACGGTGCTGTATCCTGGTATTGGTTTACTCTTAGCTAGGCTTCCTGATGGAAACGCCGAACTCATTCTCAGTTTGGGAGACCCTGCCGGAAGTCTTATTCTTATACAGTACAATTAAATTATGCTAACTATTTGCTTACCATATTCATCTACGGTAAATAAGGATGAATAGAAATAAAGCTCTCGGCGATGACCTGTCCCTGAGGGATGCGCCATGCATTCGACTCCATTAAGCATCGTTTGGAGGTGATTGAATGTATATCTGGCCTTTCCAGTGACTCGTGATGGCCTATCGACGTAGGCAGCCAGTGCTGCTATCCTCCCAGAGAGGTCTGGTACCAATTTGACGAACCCGAAGGGATGGAAGGATTGGTAAGCCATGGGCGCAGAGATCGATTCCACGTGTGTGTTGCAGGGCGCCTCCGACTACTACACCACACGCGCCCTATTCAACTACGGTACTTTTCAGAATTTCACGACTCCAGTCGTTGTTGTTCCGACCGCGTTCACATTGGCCGGGTATTTCAAGACGGTGACTCCCTCGAGGCTCATCTGAAGTGCTCAGTCGCGTCCCTTCGCGTTCTGAAGCGGGTGGCCTATTGACAGGACGAAATAATACATAGGGGTGACGAAACGGCCATCACTCATGACGTCCCTTTAAATCCCAACGCTCTATCGTGAGTGTTAATCTTCCTTCTTCCAGAAGTCCCTCGTAGTATAACAATATTATTCCGGAAGGAACAGAAGCACACGCCGTTCGCATTTTCTTTAGCTTTCAACCTCTTCGTAACTTTCTATAATGTAATCCTCACTTTTATTTTCTGATTTATTGCAATTCTTTCTAAACTGTACATTCTTCTCCGCTGCAGAATCGCGACGGGTCGTTGATATCTAGCTGGACAGTCCCCGACGAATTTCTGACAATGGAACGGCTTGGTCAGTTTCCGCTTTGTGTGCCGCTTCTACAAGGACTGAGACCATCTCTGCCGCCATGGTTTCCAATTGCACTTCGTGCTATGCCTCCATCACTACAGAGCATTCTTCCTCCACCAGGTTCGTTTATTTATATCAGAGACCCGAAGATGAGCTTGGTTTAGATTTAAATCTTCTGCTTTAAACAGGTTTCTTGATTTAATTATTCACCAAAGAAGCGACGGCCTTCTTGTCACTTCTCGCTAATTCGACTTTAATCCAAAATATAGCCGTTCAGCAACTCGACCGGCATCAGGCTCAGTATCGGTATCGATAGCTGCCGAAGAGAATCACTCTGTTCAGTCAGAGACAACAGAGGAAGCGGTGAACTCGCAGCTTGAGGTGGCGTCTCCCACATCCCCCACCTGAACCACCAGCCAATGATGCGCTATGCAGACCGGACTCTGCCGAGTCGAGTATTCAGAGCGAGGTAAAATAAAGTAATGAAACTCTATAGGCTAATAGAGAGCAGCTAGTTTTATATAGCAAGAATCGGCACATTAAAAACGCAAAGCGATTTCGATACAACCACTGTAGAGAAGTAGGATAGATCTCGTATCCTCTGCTTCATTGTTTTAACCAATAAAAGCAACAAGTCCTTCCAAATGAGAGAGCAGCAGAACTGGTCAGTGGAGAACAAAGTAATTCAAATTTTGCGCATAAATCCTCTGCAAAGCGTGTAATGAATTTAAAGAGAACTAGACACTGTAGAATCTTATATACGATACTGTATACAATAATCTAATTATGTGTACAATCACAACGGCGTGTGTGGCGCAGTGGTCGGAGGCGCCCTGCAACACACACGTGGAATCGGGGTCGGCAAATTGGTACCAGCGTTGTCTGGTAGGATAGCAGCCCTGGCTCCATAGATCGGCAGGCCACCGCGAGTCATTGTAAAGGCCAGATATGCATTCAGTCACCTGCAAACTATGCTCAATGAACATCGAATGCATGGCGCCATCCTTCAGGGATTGATCAACGCCGAGAGCTTTATCCTTTTATGTAAAATTATACGGTGCTGTAGAATCTTCTATGAAAATTAAAGGTTACGTTGAAAATAACAAGTTGGAAGTGGCGCGCCAACTATAACGCTTATGGTGTTTTTTCATTCATTCGTTCTTCAGCAGGAACATAGCCAGTTCTTAACTAAGCCTTCCTGCATGAGATTCGGGCTTTTTTGTGGACTTATATTCTGTATTCTCAGATAGAAGATCTGTCCGGAAAAATCAACAGAGTCAACAAATTAGTGTGAAAAAAAACTCGTCTGCAAACAATAGCGCGGTGAATTGTCTGTTATTTGGGTGGCCACTGGACATTTCTCCGGGCAAATTCACATTGAGTATAAGTGAAGCACATCTCAATATGAATTTGATTTGATTTGTCAACAATCTTATTCTGTTCTTCAGAAACGAATCTTCCTTACGCTTCCATCTACTTCATTCGGCATTCTCGTCAGCTTCATTGCTCATCCAATTAACAAAAAAAATAAAAAAATAAAAATAAGCTAAACTTCCGATGGCCTAGAAAAGGTTGCGAACCGCATTCCACCAATAGGGCGATGAAACCAACTGGGTTTTTTTTATTAAGACTACTATAAAAAAACAAGAGAAAATGACAAGAATCGCAGTGCTTTGGTTTACCTCATAGAGGCTGTGCCTTGTATAGATAATACGGTCTGCCACATTGTCCTAAAAAAGCCCTGATTGGTCGCTCGACTAATCAAGGTCTTCGCTGCCGTCATAGGGATTGTTGCCGCCCTGGAAGAGTCCAAAAAGCAGCACAGTAGACCTAAGTTCGATCCATAAACAACGGTGATTCTCGCTGATGACCTGAGAGCAGTCAAACACGGGTAACTTGGAGTTTCATAGGAATCCACGCTAAACCAACAATCAGCATGTCAATGAGGAGAAGAGTAGTCAAGCCCTCAATTGAAAATTAAAGCCCATTTCACTGAATGGTGGCTGCAAGACAACGAAAGAAAACGATGAAGTAATGGCTGACATATAGTGTAGTAATATATCTTTAAAAACCCGACTTATTTAATCTTAGTGCAATTAACCAATAGTACCATAGGACATGTGATAATTGGTCGTCTAAGGATCGAAGTAAAATTGGCCTCCACATTCATGATTCTCTTGGAATTTCACACAAGGCAAAGCGTCGTCCAGAATGATTCGCACTATTGACCCTGCCAGCGCTTTATGTCAGTAATAAATTTGTAAGCCTCGAATAAATGTCGAAGGTGAGTAAGTTGTAGAGAGAAGCACAATCTACAGTGCTTCGTACTGGATATGAGATGGGTTCATGATTACGAGACAAAAGACAAAAAAAAGTGGAAGGATGCAAATTAACAAACGTATCAAGTGGAAGACGAACAGAGTGAAATTCGTTAAAATACAAGGATATTTAGGGAGGTTCATGTCTGTCCTGTGAAAATTTCATCTTCCCGGAGAGTGCTTTATTACTATCCCTAGTTATGGGACTGTAGTACGGTGCAGTACATGTAGGAAGTTTTGAGTAGCTTTCAGCTGTTAGTGTGTCCGGTAACTAAATGGATTTTCTTGAAAGAATCTGAAGAACAGCACTCGAAGGTCTTCCAACGAAAGTGAGGTAGATTTTATCCTCGTATGTTTTCGACGGTCACTGCCTAGACGGTCTTTTTTCCTACGACCAAACTGGATGTCTAATAAGCTCAGAAGTTTTTCAGCAACTTAAAGAATTTTGTTCCTTCCGGGAAATTCCTTATTAGTGCCGTTTCTGTGTAGATGGCCAGAGCGTTTCAATATCGCTTTGAAGAACAGAAGAAAAGCTCAACCATTCAAGAGAATGGAAACGCTTAGTTGTTAACCTTCTTCGGCAGGGAAACCACTCTATATCTTATCAACGCTCACAAAAGATCACTAGGTTTACATAGGTCCTCAGATATACGATTCCTAGATGGAGCACAGACTCCAACACTTTTGAAATCATTTCATTATCTTGCAAATGTAGTCTGTGGAAGAAATCAAGTTCGTTTCGACGTTCTATTGAAGCCTGTGACGATATGTCACATCCTTCGTTCTGCATTTGTGTTGATTGAGCAAAAAACATCCAATGAATAATGTTATTTTGTGGTTTTTCCATTATAACTTTCAAATACTTTCACCGATTTTCAGTCCCCGAACGGCAATAACAAAATGAAGAAACGTGTACTGTGTGAACGATGTAATAAGTCGTTTTGCGATAAAGGAGCTTTGAAAATTCACACAAGTGCCGTTCATCTAAAAGAAATGCATATGTGCACAATACCCGGTTGTGGGAAAGAGTTCAGCAGCAGGAGAAGCAGGTTAGTTTGCCCAATCTTCTCCTGTCCTATGAGAAGAAAGAGCAACGCATTTCGACATTGTTGAGTCCGTTTTTTTTGTTCCAGGAATCGCCATTCGGCCAACACTAATCCTAAGCTGCATATGCCAGAAGCGTCACAATCGTTTCGTGATCAGGTCGGCATCAACACTGCCGCTTTCACAATGGCAGCAGCGGTTCGTCGTTATGTGTCCATAAGAAATTTAGACGAAAATATTGCTACAGTAGGACGTAATACGATAGAGTTGTTCTAAATAGGCGTAAGTAAAATTTGTTACTGTATCGTGCTAGATGTTACCTCAGAAAATGACCAGAATACTTTGTAATCAACATCGTAGGTCTCATCTATGATGCATAACAGCGCACAGCTATGTAGTAAAACGTACACCACTTGCATCTGTACCACCGAGAAACTGCGGCAAATTACCGTTCGCATGTTTTTGTGTGAGTGATTCTTCCTGGAGTCACGACGACCTCTACTGCTAAGGCGATCCCAGGTTCTCATCACCTGCAGTTGGCGGCCTTTGTCGATCGTACTGAGCTTTTCGTCGTCAAATCTGGTATGTTTGTCGATAGGGACTTAACTGGACTAGCGCCTATTTACACCAACGAACATGCATGTACTCCACTGCTGCCTCACATTTCAGAATTTCAAGCCACGTATTCGTTTAAAAAACAAATGGATTTAACTTGACTTTAGCTTCTTATTCATCCCTTAGTGTTGCGGAATGTTAAAGGGTCAACCTCGCATCAGCTCAGTCATTTAGGGAAATTTCTGTTAAAGGACCGCTGATCTTTGGTAGGGTCTACAGAAAAATTTACGCTTCAGATACACGCTCCTTATATCTTCTTTACACCGTAGACTGACCCCTCATGCAAGTTAATTAATCATGTTGTGGTTTCTTCCGTTCTGCAAAAGCAGCCCTAATAAAACATTCTGTCTTGGTAGACCGCAGAATGGATTTTGAACTTCCTCTTTATTCTTTACGGGGTTCCACACTTTGCATACGTTCCTCTTCAGACCATCATTCTATTGTGAAAATTCTTTTTCTGTCGGACTCCTTCGTTGTCAAGGTAATCTGACGATGATCGTTTCCGTTCACTCGTTTTTTTTGGAAAAATAATCTTTCATGTGGCCAACTCTGCTGATCTTCTGCAATTTACTATATTTTACACTCATTTTCCTTTATCCGCCCCCGCTGTGCAGCAGTTTTTTTGCTCTGAAGATAGGTCCAAAATCCGAGCTTTCTTGGCTCGACAGCCACTTCAAGACTTTTTAGCAATGTGATCATTTCTGCTAATGCTCTTCTTAGCAACTGTATTGTTCGGTGTTCGCCGTAGGTCGGCGACCGAGATTTGTTCAGATTAGCATTTTCTTTGCTCTACTGCAGCTTTTACAATCTACTGAGCAGTTCTGAATGACCTTTTTGACTTTCCTAAAACTTTTGGCGGATTGCCCTTTTTTTTCCATAACGCTCACTATTGCTTGGGAATATGGACATGCCCTCATAGCTCCTGAAACCAAACCCTATTAAATGTTAGAAAAAAGAACGCAAAAAAGAACTTAAACCTTAAGAGCGAAATAAGTTGAAAACAAAGCGCACTTTGGAAATTAAGATGGCTGATTGACACCACCCGTACATTTCGTCCACCACCTCCTACTCTATGAAGTTTCGTCACTGTTCACTAGTTGACATTTCGATTTTATGCTATCAGAATATCATTGTGATGCTTCCAAAGAAATATTATGTCTTCCTGCTTCCTACTAGCGCGCGTAGGGCACTGGCTAGAGGCATTCTACAATGCACATGGGATCACTCCGAGGTTGGCCAATTGGCACCAGATTTGCCTGGAAGGATAACAGCACTGACTCGATACATCAGTAGGCCACCCCGAGCCACTGTATCATATAACCAGCTGTGCATTCAGTCACTCTAACGATGCTCGATGAAACCGAATGCATGGCGTATCCCTCAGGGATTGATCAACCCCAAGAAATTTATCCTTTCATTTTTTCATGCACTAGAATTTTATTTATTTAATCTCATGAGATTTCACTCAAAGCAACCTTAGTTTGTGCAGGTTACGATTTCAGACAGCATGTCTTCCTTCGGCAGCTTCAGTCAACCTTCCAGCAGCGCTACAATTATCAACGGTTTCCGAAGCTGCGTCTTCGAATTCAACAGGAAGCGAGAATGAAAAGGCACTGCTTCTTCACTTATTCATCCTTTTTTTATTTTATAGTTGATATTTCATATTTTATTATTCTCGTTTAGTCCGAGGCTTCATCATCAATTCTCGGGAAACGAAAAGCCGCTGCTTCTAGTCAGGATCAAGTGGCCATCCCTTTAGATTTGTCGTGGAGAAATAAGTAAGTTTTTTTTCGAATACCAGGAGAACAATAACCCAAATATGTTCGATCTGATGGAGCAGATGAAGTAATTAGCAAAGTTATGTTAAACATCAGACGTACAGGCACTTACTATTAATTTTGTTGTTTCTTTTTTTCGTGAACTTCTATGAAGACAGTAGTAGTTCGACTACGAAACTCCTCAAATAGTGAAGGCTTTCATCAAATGATTTGATAAGGTTATTGATAGTTGTCGAATTTCAGCTTTTTCAACACGGCCGCGGTCAAGTTACCGTTTGCGTTTCCGTCTTCAGATCTACAGCTATTTTTACTTCAACAATTAGTACAAGCTCAGGTACTTCAAGAGAACAAAGAGCTGCTTCCTAAAAGTTTTTATCATGATTTGGCTCACTTGGGCAAATTTGGTCGACCAGCTGTCGTGTTTGTAAAAGAGTTCTTTTTTTCAGAAAGAGGAAGAGAAACAGAAAGAGAGAAAGGGAGAAGGGAAGAGAGAAGGAGAAGGACAGAGAGAAAGAAAGAAATGAGTTCCAGTTCATTCCAGGCTCATTCGGCACTGAATTTGTTGAACAATCGAGCTTGAACAAATCCAACACGGTACTGCTGTCGTTTCTTCGCTTCATGGTTCTCATTCTTACTGGTACTACTACATGTGTCTGTGCCATTACCCAGTGTTCTGAAGAATTCTAATGTTGATTGCTGCCTCATTTAGTTTTCATTATCTAAATATATACAGTCGTTATCATGGTTATTTTTCTTCTTTTTTCTTCTTCGTTTTTTCCTTGGAACAATCCTTGAAATACTGTAGCTTTTCTTCTCAGTGCATTGCTTCCACTGTTACAAAAATCTTAACAAGACGTATTTTGTTGTGAATATCTATAAATCCTGCATTTATTATAAAATATTGTGAGAGAATTTCTACAGTGTTCCTTTCTTTTAACTATTAGCAGTCATTTAGTAATTCCCAGAATCAACTTCCTATTCACCTCGTCATTGATCAGTCATCTACTGAGCAGACACTAAGTTATTATACTACCGCTTATTTCACGATTGCCAATGTTTGGGGGGATTTTTCCCTTCTTCAGAGTCTGGAAAAGTCAAGATGATGGCAACCAAGTCAGCCAAATACCTCCATAACCTCGGCAGCAAAACCCAAAACCTTAATTTCACTCGCGTGGGAAACAGGTTCTTTAGACACTCACCGTTTTTTGTAAGTCTTCCCGAAACCAACACCAAAGAGTTTACATGGGTGGGTAGTGTGCCTCTCCCAAATTAACATCTATGAAATAAGAAAAAAAAAGTCTGAAATACAGATGAGTTAGTATCCACTGGTGATTTTGTGTCTTCGGATCCGTCGCTGTTCAGGCTCAAAGCAACCATCAGCTGTTAGGCGAGCCAGCAGATAAACAAGTCTGGTACCTATTTGATTACCCTACGGCTATGGAACCCTTGGAAGCTCTAGGAACCGGATCAAATCATTGACTACATGTGTATTGCATGGCATTTCTAATCGCTGCGCTGCAAGCGAAATATGATAATGCTCCGTTATCAAAGATTAATCACTACTTCAAAAAATGAAATGGATGTCTGCCCTATGTACTACAAAGGTTAAACTGTTTTTCTGGTTACTGTGGTTGTCGATGAGATTACACGGAGCGGATATTGTAAAATTTTCTAAAACTATTTCATAACGTACTCGTAACGTACTTCATTCGTACTATGTGAACGATGTAATAAGCCGTTTTGTGATAAAGGAGCTTTGAAAACTAATACAGATGCCGTTTATCTGAAAGAAACGCAAATGTGTTATACCAAGATGTGTGAGTCTAGCGGTAGAAGAAGTAGGTTAGTCTGCTAAATTTTCTCCGGTTTAATGAGCAGAAAGGACAATAAGTTTCGAGAATGTTGAGTATGGCCACAATGATGCTGAGATATTAGCAAAATTCCGGACTGCAGGTGTAGTAGAAAGGGGTAAGGTAATAGCGACTTCGATCCGCAGAGACACCTGTAGTCGGACTTTTGCAAATATCTCAACGTCATTGTAGCTGTGCTTCACATTATGCCTTACCTTGAAAAAGAATAGGCAGCAAACAAAAAAGTGACAACACTGTTGAGTATAGCTACAATGATGCTGAGATATTTGCAAAACACAGGAGCGCAGGTGTTTGCGGTGAGGATTGAACACGCTATTACCCTTTCAGAGGACTAACGCGTTTACCACCACTCTGTGCGGGTCCTTGGTTCCGCCTGTCTCTCAGCTAGTTCAGTCGATCAACGCCATCAGCATTCACCCGTTAACGGATTTGATCTGGGGAGCCCAAATCGGCATTGAACCCAGTTAAGCTGAGGCTATAGTTTTTTTTTCTGATAGAACTAGCTGAGAGACAGTCCAGACGAAGTAGTGACAGATTCCAGAAAGATAGTGGAGAAAATCATTCACCAGTACTACTCAGATCTCTGCAGAGCCACGTCCTTCTTCCCTCATATTAGATAAAGGAGGATGGACATATTGCACCGCCGGTTCAGCCGTCCAAAATCCGACATGTTATTTCGTCGATGAAGAATCGAAGAAGACACGGTTTGGATAGGAATTAGTAAAAATTTAGTAGTAAATAGATAAGATATAAACACCTGAAGAACCCTCCGCCAGTCTTCACAAACACGCTATCTCGGCTCTACAAATGTAACCTTGTCAGAAGGTAAGGTTCCTAGGTTCCTATTAAATGGCAGCAGGACAGTACAAATTTCAAAAAGTGTGACCTTTACGACATAGACAACCGCGGTCCAATCTGCTTACTGTCTTTCATCTACAAATTTTCACTCGAATCATTCTATTTCGAAAAGGATTCAGTACGACAGAGCATATCCATACGATAACAAGACTCATTGAAGTACGGCGAAAGTATAAAAGACCGTTCTGTCTCATTTTCTTCGATTTAAAGAAGGCTTTTGTCTAAGTTAAGATCGAAGCAGTCCTTGACGCCCTAGAGAGCCAGGGAGTTCCTATTTGAAATTTCACAACCAAGATATCGCCATTCTACAACGATGCTAACAACGGCGTTAAAACAGGGGTCAAGCAAGGCGATACCATCTTTCCAATAGCTCCACACTCCTTAACATCATGCGAACATTGGAATAGTACGACATGAGAGTGAAAATGGATGTCGAGAATCACACCATCTCTCCATTGCCAACGTCAAATGCTAATCGACTTTGATAACTTTTATTGAAAGACTTGTCCTCAACTAAATCTCACAAAAACGATGTTCATAAGGAAAGGGTTGGCTTCGTATGCTCCATTCACGCTCAACGGAACGATCCGAATGATCCAATTACGTCTATCGAGGTCGGCTGATAGACATGATGAACAGCTGAACTCCAGAGTTGAGAAGGAGAAATCGAGCGGCTTGGCAGCTTTCGAGGACATCGAATGTGTAGTAAGGAGCAAAAAGAACACCCTACTCAGTCCTTACTTTTTTCGACTCCACCATTTTCCCTGCACCAGCATATGTGTCAGAAACCTGGTCGCTACTTATGCAGAATGAATGGTCACCCATCGTTGAAGAACATGCAGTCGAAGGGACGATGCTAGGAGTATCCCGTATCCCACAAGTAAGGAAAGGGATCCGAAGCTCCGACCTGCGTCAACGATCAAAAAATCAAAAAATGCCGTTCTGTACGCCAAACAGTCGAAGATAAGGCGCGCTGCACCCATAATTCGTATGAACGACAACCGATGGACAAGAACCGTTAATGACTGGATTCCTCGGTATGTCAAACGTAATACAGAAGGTTCGCCAACCCGATGGTATTGCTCTTCACGAAAAAACCTCGAATAAAGATACGATGCTCACCGAGCCCCCTAGAGCAAGCGAATCCCACTAGACTACTTCTACACAAGGCAGGGTTTAGCAGCGCAGGATCGAGTCACTCTACGTTCAACGGGACTACAGGTGCTACAGATGACCTTATCGGAATTGCACAAAACCCCACTAGCATAGTGGTGGAAACTACTATATCAAATGATAAGCAGTTACACTTTTCTAGATTTCAATACTTCATCCTAAACGAATTCATCATTCACTTCACCACCAAAAATACGTGCTTTCAAAGGCTTCCTAACGTAAAAAAGAGTAGCTTTGTACAGTCATTTAATTAATTTTAGGCTACAAGCTCAGATGTTCGTGCGAACGCACACGCTGCAAGTTGAAAACTGGATTTCAGAAGCCCAAATTCTGTTCACGGTTCGAAATTCATCAGTTATCGATGGGATCACTGAAATATACTGCGTGTAAAATTGCGCAAAGCATGGTTTTCAATCCATTTTACTAAGGCAAAGCTATGATCTCACTTAGCAAGCGTCCCGAATAAAATGAAGCTCTACTCCATGGATTCGAAATATGTCGCCTTACCAGAAAAAATCACAGTGGGTGACTAGCATCTTACCATAGATCCTCTTGACATATGCGAGAAATCAAAACGAAACCTGCTTGATAATTCAAGGTGAACAAAAAAGACGCACGATGATACCGATGATTCCATTGTACCAGAATCGCCCAGTACTTAACTCCAGCTATCAGAGTATCCTTTTCTTCACTCCATCCATGATCAGCCCGTATACAGTAAACAAAACAAAATATTCTTTGTTTAGACTTGCCAATGACAGTGTATTAGTTGGTGCAATGGAATGTAAGACTCCAGATCAGACTTCGGCACAGAATGTCTACTAACTCGAAGTAGAATGCTCGGCTCTGTACGAGTTCGCCACGCGGTACTTTTTTGACACAGGCACGACGAACAATCTCAACCTTCGGTTATAGCTGTTTATAGCAATAACAACAATACAATATACACAACGCGACAACGGCTATTTGAGCGAAAAGGGCACGCACGGGCAAAATTGAGATAACGATGAGTGAACACTCTAAAGAAGCAGAGAAAAACAATGGAACAGTGGAGTTGGGACATTGTATGGCCACGCCACCGTAACGCGGAGACAGTGGAGCACAAACTCGACGACGAATAGAGCTCTTTATATTCCTTCTGTAATGGGTGGGCCTTTGACCGAGGAAACTAGAGACAGTGTTTACAAAGGGGTTCTGGAGCTCCTTAGCTGGTACAATCTAATAGAGCTACTTCCAACGGAAAGTTCGTGAAGTTTATCACCTGTATCACCTGTAGTCCCGTTGGTCGTCAAGTGACCCGAGCGGGCACCAGTAAATCTTCCATTTTTCCCTGTCGCGTGCAAGAGTAGCCCAGTGTGTTCTGCTCGCTCTAGGGACTCGTCGAGGGTCACATCTTTCTTCTAGGCTTTTCATGAAGAACTCTGACCATCAAGTCGGTGCTCTTCCTGCAGTACGTTTGACATCCCGAGGAATCCAGTCACTAACGCCTCTTGTCCATCCGTTGTCATTCATACACATTACGTTTCCGGCCCACCTTATCTTCGACTGTTTGGGGTACAGAACGGCATCTTTGATTTTTCATCGCTGGCGCAGGTAGGATCTTCGGATCCCTTCCCTTACTTGTGTGAAACGGGATGCCCCCTATCATCGACCATTCGACTGCGCGTTCAATAACGGTGAGTGATTTCTCATAGTGTTTACGCAGCGACCAAGTTTCTGACGCATACGTTAGGGGCAGGAAGTACCGTTGAGTCGAAAATGTGGGCACGGAGTCGTGTGTTCTTCGTTTTCTTCACTACATCCCCGATGCTCTTGAAAGCCACACAGACCGCTCATTTCCTTCTGCTCAACTCTGGCGCTAAGTCGTTCAACATGTTGATTTCCCGACCTAGACAGACATAGCTGGAGCATTCAGAGATATTCGTTCTGTGCAGCGTAAATGGAGCATATGAAACCAATCCGTTCTCCTCATGAACCTCGTTTTTGTGAGATTTAGTCGTAGACCAATTTTTCCACAGCCTTTATCAAAGTCGGCAATCATACGTTCCGCTTGGCTAATGTTTGGTGTTATATGGACGATGTCATGAGCAAAACGAAGATGATGTAACTGCCAACCATCGATTTTCACTCCAATATTATCCCATTCCAATGTTCGCATGACGTTTTGGAGGTTGGCGGTAAACAATTTTGACCATACGGTATCATCTTGTCTAACCCCTCTTTTGACGTCAATGTTAATATCATTGTAGAATGGTGATATCTTGGTTGTGAAATTTTTGTACAGCTCACGAAGAATCTTCATGTACTGAGCATGGACTCCTTGACTACCAAGGACTTCCATGACTGCTTCTATCTCAGTTGAATCAAAGGCCTTCTGTAAATCGATGAAAGTGAGATAGAGCGCTCTTTGTACTCCCGCGATACATCAATGAGCCTTGTTATCGTGTGGATGTGGTCCATCGTACTAAATCCTTTTCGAAACCCTGCTTGCTCACATCGCTGTCGTTCGTCCAGAGTTCTGTCAATCTTGTTTAGGACAACTCGAGTGAAAAGTTTGTAGACGACAGACAGCAAGCACATTGGGCGATAGTTGCTGATATCGCTTAGATCACACTTCTTGAACAATAACAACGGTCTTGCTGGTCTTCCAATTGGTCATTGCATTCGGACAGGTAACGTGTGAAGAACCGAGCCAGTGTGTTTACGAGGATTGACGGAAGGTTCTTCAGGTGTTCTCGTCTTATCCTGTCCGGACCTGGTGTTGTTCGATTTTTCACCGACGAAATGGCATGTCGGATTTCGGAAAGGAGAATCGGTGGTACAACATATCCATCCTCCTTTATTTCATGCGATGGAAGGTGGACGTAGCTGCCGAAGAGATCTGAGCGGCATTCGTGAATGATTTTCTCCATTGCCTTTCTGGACGATGTAACTATTCCGTCTGGGCGTCGGATTGCAATCATCTTGGTCTTGTAATTGGCGAAGCTTCGGTGAGCTTTGTGAATGCTTCTCTCACCCTCTGCAGCTTCGACCATTACTGCTGCTCTTCCCTCTTTAAGATCTTCTTTTTATCGCCTGTCTGCATTGTTTTGCAAGTTCGGACGTTAGTTCGCGCTTGCCTGCAGCTCGTGTGCTTCCACCCTGGCGTACCAGCTCGAGTGTTTCTGTAGACACGTCTCTTGGTGACTTTCGAACTCAGCTTTCATAGCGCTAACGTGAAGATGTTCAATGAGTCGATCGTATTCTTCGTCGATGTTACCGACAGCGGCACCCTTCCCAACAACAGACTAATGAATTGAATAAGTCTCAGTCTACGGTGGTTCTGGGTCATCGATTGTTGAATTTAGCGGCTTTTTTTCCTTTCCGCGAGAAATAGAATCTTGAACGAAGGAGATCGTGGTCTGATCCCGTGCAGATTTTTGGGTCAACAGACATCAATTAGGCAAAACCTTCTATTTACTATGATGTGGTCTATTTCGTTATGGTACTCTTCATTGGAAGACTCTCACGTCCAGCGTTGAGGGTGGGGCTTCTGGAATTGCGAGTTACCAAGGATGGTCTTGGTCGCCATGATAAACTCAGATATCCGCTCACTCTGTTTGTTCCGTTCTAATCCATGGGCCCCAATGTGACGCTCTTCAGACATTCTTTTTGGTCCAATCTTGGCGTTGAAATCTCCAATGATGACCTTAAAGAATGTACGGTCTTCTCTGTAGAACTTCTCCAAGTCCATATAGAACGCTTCGACTTCTTCTTCGTCATAGTTTGATGTCGGCGCGTAAACGACGAAGATTGTCAGAGCCGGAATTGACCCACATCTTTTAATCGTAAACGTTCGATTCGAGTTGTAAGCTGTTCGAATGAATCGATGTTCATGGACAAACTCGTGCTGACGAGAACGCCGACGCCACCGACTCCTCTACTGTCACATGTTCCGAGGAACAGTTCTTCTTCGGTGTCATAGACGGCGTTGAATGGGTGGCGTCGTCTCGTCTTGGCCAGGCCGATGACAACGTACGTTATCATTCTTGTTTGCATGAGCAAGTCTTCTATCGAGGACTCGAATGCAAGTGTACGTGCATTGGAGGTACAGATCGTCACCTAATTTTTTTGTCAATCCAGGCAGCTTCCATTGGCCCTGAGATTTTAGCAGCTTCTGCGTGCTCGTCCTACCCAACGCCGCCGATTTGGGGGGATCTTTCGGAGTCAAGGGAATGAGGCCCGTTTCTTTTACTGTTTTTAGTATTTTTGATGCTCACGTATAGCTTGCTGGACTCTGAATGTGGAGCTGGGTATAGTCACGATTAGCTTGCCAGGCTCTCCCGGAGTGGACATGGAGCTTATTTATTGGAAGCGACTCCTAACCGCCTCCCATATACTTCCCTGTCACTTGATTGCAGGCTTTTGGCCGAATTGACTCGTAGAGTACAATCCGTACAAGCGAGAACGCACCCACACACACATGCATGAATACGCCTAGCAAATACAGAAAGTATGTGCCAAATCGGCGCAGAAGATACAAGGGAGTCCATCTCCTGGATCCACCTGCGTCTCATGGAAACAAAGGTCGCTTTTAGTCCGCGATTAACCCCCTATCCGCCACCTGGGGACGCGCCACGTAGCCTCGCGGTTAACCGGCTATCGGGGCCCCTCATATGAGGGAGATCCGTGGCGTGAAGTCTATAGAATAGCTTATACAGACAGTACATACGAAACAGCGCAGCTGCTCGTACGGAAAGTACGTTCGAAAAGCGACAGAAATGCTTGTCCAAAAAGCTTATATGAAAGCGGTGGAATATCTTGTACAAAAGCTTTTACAGAAAGTACATGTTGAAACGGCAGGAAGGCTTATTCGGAGTGTTTATGTGAAAGCAGTACAAAGCATAGAAGGCAAAGATAAATATGGCCAGCAGTAAGCACAACAGTTAACATGGAAATATACTGCAATATAGAAAATAGGAACTATTTGAGGAATACAACCAGTATCACAATTCAAACACCAACAGAAACAACAACAACAACGACAACGACAATAAAGACCGATACCAACCTCGCATCAGCTAAAGAAGATCAGTTTATAAGATCATACAAATAAATATATTAACCAGTATCGTGCTGAGACATTTGCAAAACTCCGAACTGCTGGTGTCTGCGGTGGGGAGCGAGACACGCTATTACCATTTTCTGAGGCTACTGCGTTCTCCATCACACCATGCGAGTCTTTCGTTTCCCTTTTCTCTCAACCGTGTTATTTATTTGAGGAATATGTAAGATAAAATCTCTTTAATTCTTTCAACTTCTGTTTAGCAAACACGAAGTGTTATTTTATTTCTTTATTTACGTACAAGCTGACGTTTCGGCGGATTTCGTCTTCCTCAGAGCCTGGAAAGGTCAAGTTAACTGCAATCTACACGGCCAAACACTTCCATAACCAAACAGAGAATTTCAATCACATTGAACACGGAGTCTTCGCACACTCACCGCATTCTAGGCGTCCTCCACTAAATATCTAAGATCTCTTTAAATTAAAATGGTTGAATAAAGCAGCGTTCATGGTGGTGATCCGCTTCGAAAACCGTGACATCCGCCAGGCTTATTCCGTGGTCCTGAAATCGTTCCCATCGGCCCACTGCACATGGTTGAAATTGGAGGCAACTGCTCCCTCGTTCCGATTGTCGTCCAAGTGGACGCATATATTCTCTCAAGTCCATTGCGCTTTTCTCTTAGTCTAACTGTTATCTGTTCTTCTTGTTGTATAACTGGTCCATCAGAGCTTCGCTACCGACATGTATTCTCTTGTATCCCGAAGATGACGTAGTTTTCGAAAATTTGAGATGCGCATATTGGCTAAACGTTGTGATTTCACGTGGAATTTCAGAACACATGGTTCACGCGTCCTGTGGGTGGTCTGCAGAGTTCTTGACGTGGTTGAAGTGTCAGCCCACGTCTCTGCTGCGTGAAATAGCATTGGGAGTGCAGATGAGTTGGAAAGGCGGGCGAAATAATGATAAGTTTTGCGAATAAAATGGCGGTGGTTGCACATATGATTACAGAAATACGGGAGAAAATATGGAATTTCCACGGAATCCATGATGGCTTTACTTGAGTCTCTTCAGTGGACCATTCAACGATTGCTACTGGACAGTGAGAATAGCTATATGCGCTGGTGTGATACGGGTAGTTTTTTGAAAAAGAATAAATTGTTCCCGGCTAGAAACTACCAATTGCCAACTCTTGTTCGACATCATTTCAGCTTACTCTCCTTGCACTTACATGATTACCTTAAAACATAGAATTGGTTAAGTCTTTGTTAAAGGATTTCACTAGTCAGGAGATAAGGAACATCTATAAATGCCCAGCTACAACCGGTGTGTTTCATTTGCTCGTCGATCAACCGCGGAGGATCGAAGATCACTGAGTTAAAAGGTGCTCTAGACGAACTGGAGAGCGAGTAGACAAGTTGCCGTGAGAACTTTTATACATGATTCAACTATCGGACCAACCATAATGTGAATGGTCCAAGTCGTATTCATGAGGTGATGACTACTGGTGGCCGCGGTACACCGCTCGAGGCAGAATTTCACCAGCAAATCCGTTCAACTTCTGCACCGTTAGATTTTCAAGTTGCTATTGGTCACCCGTGTTTGTGCTGATTACTGTTGCCCACAAACATGCTTCGATTTCTCGTTCGGCAAGTTGTGAGGAATTAGACCGTGTGCGGACCACCTGACAGAAAGACCGACCTTCCGTTGACGCAAATTCGGATGTGCAAAATGCTTCAAGACATCGAATTGGCCTGCGCTGAACGTCGTGCTTGCCATTTCTCATTCCACATCTAAACGACTGCGAACATTCAGAAAAATTATTGCACTGCAAGTAGTTGGGCAGGAAATAAGTCTGAAACGATGTGCCAATGTAGGCGACAAGCTTTTAATACATACCTGTGGGAACCGTAACGGCAGAGGCAGTCACTATTCACTGTTCTTCTCGTTGAGCAATAACGAAGTTGCTATTACAGCATTTATTAGTGCGGAATAGCTCGTTTCGGAGGTCTTCTTCAGATATTGCAAGGGTGAAATTGACATGCAATCTACCCACCCAACCACTTTCATAACCTCAGCAGACGAAACTTAACACATAAGTTTTTCATTCCCATGATAAGGGGCTTTTTTTAAACACCCACGATTTCGTTTTTGTGTAGATCACCCAGCCATTTGGTGGAGATCAGTCGCAGAGAGCATCATATGGGCGAGGAATGTACAAGGGTCAGGTCAGATAATCAGTATGGGGTATGGTTCTAGGTCACGCGTGATCACCCCTCCTGGTTAATTTTTTGGGTTGTTGGGTTTAATCCAAAACGCATCAAGAGTTTTACGCACCCATCTTTTGGATTACTGCACGACGATAATGATTTCTGCCTCGATTTCTTTTCCATTATGTTTCTGTGTCTTAACGCCCCGGGACGCGTATGGCGCAGTGCTTGGAGGCGCCACTGTGACGCACACATGGAATCGATCCCGGCGCCGATGGCTCACCAAGCCTTCCATCCCTCCGGGGTCAGAAAATTGATACCAGACTTGTCCGGGAGGATAGCAGCTCTGGCTCGATGCATCGGTGGACCGCCGCGAGTCATTGTAAAGGCCAAATATGCATTCAGTCACCTCCAACAATACTTAATGAAGTCGAAAGCATGGCACATCCCTCAGGACCTTTTATGGCGCCTAGTAGAGTATTCAGTTCAACTTTAAATTTAGCAGGAGAGTGTTCTTGTATACGGACGTCGAGCAGTCCATCCGTTTTCCCATTGTAATCGTTCTCGCATGATCTACGACAGATGGGAAGCCGTACCTGAACTTATGCAATCTGTATCACCATCTGTACCGTTAAGGCATGTCATGGGATTTTTGCATTGTGCATAGACGGTCATATAGGAGCTTACGAAATAACTGGTGTCTTAGAGTGTCGAGTGGTGTGTCAATCAACCCCTGCCACCGAATTCTCTAGAGCGGCCCTTCGCAAGCAATGTTTTACAGCTGCGCTTTTTTCGTTGGAAATAAAGAGCAGGATAAAAAGGCCCTTATTCTCACTAGAATTAGCATTTAGTGACGAGGTTTTTCCTTCTCGTCTCTCGCGAGGACGTGCAGAAAAAACAAAGAAAAAGTGTTTACGAAGGCTAAGAATCAAACCAGGATCATGACGCGCCAGAAGTCATTGTGTTACTATGCATGACTCTCCCTGAGGAAACTGCAGCTTCCAGTTATTTGGTGGAGACTGTGCAGCTGGCCTCTACTAAATAACTGGAGGAGTTGCGTTTTCTAAAGATGTTGTTTATTACGCGAACGGAAATTTGAGAGCGACGTTTTGTGTGCTGAGGTTATGAACAGCGTCTGACTTAGTGGATTACGTGTCAACTATTGTTTATTAATAAATGCTGTGATACTAACCTCATGCTCGGTCATTGAGAAAAACAGTAATTATTGATCAATGCCGAGGTTTAAAAAAAAGCCGGTCATGGAAACTGCAGTCATTATTTTTCGTAGGCCTAATACGTCTGACTTGTCAAGGTGAGAATGCGGCTGCTAGTGAGAGAAATATTTCGGTATTTAGGTTTGTTCAAAATGCTCCGCTTCGTGCTATTCGCACTACTCTGTCTACAGCAGCCGATGGCTACAGTGCAGTTTAGAGTTAGTTCACAGAATTTTCAGCAGTATTCTAGTGTGGTGTAGTGAAGTACAACCACAACGATGCGGAGATTTTCGCAAAACATGCATCCCAAGCCACATTGCACTATGACTACCCGTTCCCGGGGCTCGAGTGCAACACACTGCACCTCTGAGGCCGTTGCTTTGCCTTTATATCAGTTAGTTTTCCAGCTTGTGGTGCTATCAGCAATCACCCGTCAGCATCATTGTGGTTGTGTTTTTACATCATACCGTGTCGTAGAAACTTGTAATAAGCAGGAAATAAAAGGTTAACATTACGATACAAGTGGTGTTTCACACTGCACTTGTTTTGCTGCATATGATTTGCTAGGCCTTAGGTACTAAGTCAGACAAGCTGCTATCTGTTTAATTAAGCGGCGGTCCGACATGTGGACGATAGCAGTGCGCTCTCTACATGATGTCTGAACCTAACCTTCACACAACAGGGGATGTTTTCGATTCCACTCCTCCTTGATCTTTCCATATTCGATATCCAATCGAAAAGACTCATCTTTCTAAAGATTCGCTAGGTATAGACCGTCATACCTGCTTTCGTCCTGGTCTTACGTGAGCATTTGCTCCTTCCGAGCCTTCCCTTCTTAGTGCACGGCTAGGTAAATAAGAATATCTTCGTTTTGTTGAGCCAGGTTATGGGCTTATTTTTCGGAGAAAAAATCGAATAAAGATAATCACTTGAAAACAAGTTCCTTTACAACTCTCTTTAATAAGCTTATCAAATTCTTGGTGTTCTCCAGATTCTCAAATACCCCTGTCAAAAATGAATCATATCGTTTCAAATTTCTCTGATATTCAAAAAACTCCAATACACCTACTTTGCGAAAATAAAATGGTTGCAGGTTTATGTATCGGCACCCTCAGACAAATGTGATGGAAGCGGTTCTGTTTCCTATCGCAGCCCGGAAGGGTTAAAAATCCGTGAAATGCTCTTTCACTGCGAACGTAAGGGCGCAGGATTTTTGGGAGCTCGCTTCCCTGTAAGAAGACTCGATATTAATAATGGAAATACGTTTTATGGGACTGCTTTGAAAGAAGAATGGAACTATGAGGACTGCAAGCTTACTATTCTGTTGTATGTAATTCGAGAAGGGAAGACACGTGCAAACGAAAACCCGCTTTCCTTTCAAGTGCCTGATTTTCTAAGGGAACTTCTTCAATCTTCTGTTGCACCAGGAACTGGTCTGGACTTCGGCGAAATGTACAACTTGAACCCTTTCATTCCGGTGATTCAAGTATACAAGGAGACAGGTCGATCCCAAATGCTATTGTAAGTTTTCATCGTTCTTGCGATTGCTGTCATTTTGCTTAATTCTTCATTTAGCTTTCATTTAATCACGGGAGCTAACATCTGTCACATGCCGCCCTGTCGATCGTCGAGTGACTCGAACGTGCGCTAGTAAATCTTCAATTTCTCCCTATCCCGTGCAGAAGTAGTCTAGTGGGTTTCGCTCGCTCTAGCGACTTGCGGAGCATGGTATGCTTTATTCGAGGGTTTTCGCAAAGAAAAAAGGACCGTCTGTCCGGCGGTTTCCCAGCAATACGTTTGACACCCCCGAAGAATTCAGTTAATAACGGCATTTGTTGTTGTCGTTCATAAGAATTACGTGTGCGGCGAGCCTTATCACCGACAGTATGGCGTATACAACAGATTCCTTGACTTTTGATCGTTGACATAGGTTGAACCTTCGTATCCTCTCTGTCAATTGCGTTATACGGAATGCTTCTAGCATCATCTTTTCGACTACGCGTTCTATAAAGCTGTGTTGTCTTTCATCGTGCTGACGTAGAGACCAGATTTCTTCGTAGCTCTTGTAAGGCAAGAAGAAACAGGGCGTCGAAAAGACAGGCATAGAGTCGGGTGTTCTAAGTCTAGACTACTAGACCCTCGATCTTCCCGAAAAGTCCTCATTGCGTTTGTTTCTTTGTCGCCGCCTTTGGAGTTAGATCGTCCTTCATCTTTTTTGACGATCTACGTAGCTAAAGCGTCTGAAGACATCCACTCCTTTGAGTGTGAATGGTGCTTATGAAGCCAATCCGCCATTATCAGAATCGTTTTTGTGAGAATTAGTCGAAGGCCATTCTTTCCACAGCCGTTATCTGAGTCTCTAAGCATTCGTTCCTTCTGGCTAATGCTCGGTTTTATGAGAGCGAGGTCATCGGCAAAGCGAAGATGGTGTAACTGCCAACCATCAGTTTTTGCTCTTGGGTTGTCACCTGGCAGTTTGCCTGAAGTTTTCGGGGATGGTGGCAAATAATTTTGGCGAGATGGTGTCACCTTGCCTAGTCCCACACGTCGATATTATTTAGCCTTATATACCGAGTAGGGACGCCCTAGCTGTACGGGCTGACTAAAATGCTTTTCCTAAATCGATGAAACTGAAGTACAGCAATCTCTTACACTTTCTCATTATCATGCGGAAGTGGTCCATCGTACGGAAGCCTTTTTCCAAACCGTGCTTGCTCAAATCCCTTTCGTTCGTTTATTGTTATGTTGGTTCTGTTTAGAACGACTCCAGCGAAGATTTTATAGAAGACAGACGGCAAGCAGATTGGGTGATAGCTGCCGATAGGGTGGAGGTCACTGTTCTGGAACAATAACATGGCATTGCTAGCCTTCCACTGAGTAGGAACCTTGCATTCCGACAGGTAACGCTTGAACAGCGCAGCCATCTTATTGATAAAGTCTGGCGGATGGTTCAGTGTATATTTAGGTCTTATTCTGTCACCTTAGATCTGCAATTGTCGAAGTTTCGGTGGGCTTTCCCAATGCTCTTCCCTAGCCGCTGCAGCTTTGAGTGGGTGGTATGTTCTCGTCCCGGCCGCTCCGATAACATCATGCCTTGTTCTTTTTTCCCTACATGATCAGGTGCTCTATGGTGCACTGAGATGGAAATGGGCGTGAATTTTAGATACAAATTGTCACCTTGTTCCTTTGGATTTACACAGCCTAGGGTTACCCTGCGACTTTAGCACGCCTGCTGACCCACGCATGGTCTGCTGAACTCTAGACTTGAGGTCTTGATGTACCAACGTGTAGCTTCCTAGTTTCTCCAAGAGTAAATGAAGATTTTACCTGTTGGAAACGACTTCTAATTGTCTCCCATGTAATTCCTGTCACTTGAATGGAGGCTTTTGGCCCAATTGATTCCCAAAGTTCAGTGCGTATAAACTATAACACAACAATGCACGCATTTTGATGAATGCGTGCGTCTTCACGAATAAAAAAGGTAAGTGTCAAATTAGCACAGTGGAAAGGGAAGCTTATCCACTAGATTCGCGACCGCTTCAGGGAAGCACAACGTCGCTTCTGACGCGCTATTTTGCCCCCCGCTGCAGCCTAGGGACTCTTTATTTTTCCTCTTCACTAATCGGCAGGGAGGTCCTTCTGTGAGAGAAATGCGTAGACATAAGCTGTAGCATGTGGTTTTGGGATTATTAAATTTACTAAAAGTGCTTTATTTTTTGCAGTGACGGTTCCTATCCCAATTGCACGTCTACTTCAATTTGGATAGCCAACGAAGGTATCTATGCGTATGACATAGAGACCAAAGAATTATATCCTATGTACTATAGTCCGTTTGGAAAGACTATAAAGAAGTTGACGTGACTGTTAAGCTAAAATAAATTTGTAACGAGAAGCCTTATTCAGTTATTGTACTGCACTTGGAAGGAGACGTCGTCTTCAAGTACAGCTCTGCCATGTAGTCACGTCCATCATAAAACTTTATGAGATTCGACGGACTTTGTTCACCTCGGTGTTTTAATGATGTTAACAGTGTAATGTTTATACTCTCGCACGATCCAGGGTAGTCTTAAAAAGCGACACGAATCCATTTTTGCATACTTGCTGAATCGATTGGCCCACTTCCATGAACTTTGGCAGTAATAATCAAGTAAATTGGCGACTGCTGACCCGTGTTGTAAGAATAGTGCGTTAAAGCATTCGGCGTTGATTAATCCATTGGAGAAAGTGCGAAATGTTCCATTTCATTATGGTCGCTGAGTAGATTGAATGCGCACTCTGCCAATACAAAGACTTGCGGTGGGCGTTGAGCTAACCAAGTTTTCCATCCCACCCAGGTTAGCAAATTGCTATCAAACCTGTTTGGGAGGGCAAAAAAATTTGACATGATATATCCGTAGGCAAGCGCAAGTCATTTGTAAATCGAGTTTACACTCAATCACCGCTGCAATGCTTGATGAAGTCAAACGCATGACGTACACCTCAGGGGAAAAAAACCGAACGCTTTGTTAGCACTACCTCCACTAAACTTGAACAAGCACATGTATGTTCAGAATTTTTTACATACAAACCACACTTTCTCACAGATACAGAAGCTATGGCAGTAGTAAAAACTTGTGAGATCCTGCTTGAATACAGTCCAATCAAAAAACACTCCTAGCCACTTCCTCGAGAACGGCAACACGACTGTCAACAACGCGGAAACAGCAGCATCACTGGACCGACATGAGGTCGATTGCCAATGTCCATACCATTTAGTTTGAAAAAGTATAAAGTGTATTCTGCATTATATGGAGAATATTCTCTACTTCCTATTGCATTGTCTCTGAAATGTTCCTCACAGCTGTTTTGTAGCTGGTTGGAAAGTGTTTCGCAATATGTTTATACTGTTAGCAACTTAAAACTTGAAAAAGCCAACGGCTGAGAAGAGCTTTGTGATCGTTGATATTGTATGTTGCTATCGCCAATGTTGAATCGTAAAAGAGCGCTCGGTTCCAGCAACAATCCAAAAGAGAACTTTCTGAAGAATTCTTGCTACTGCGTCCATAACCTCAATTGCTCCATCGTGTAACGGGATTGTCTGGGAAATTTGTGGAGAATGGAGTTCAAAAATGATCACCTCCGTTAGTGATTTTGGCTAATGTCGTTGAGTGTCGATGCCGTATTGCACAACTGTACAAACTACGTGCACTTACCGCATTGTTTCTCTCTTTTAAAGTAGTTCTCATGCTTTGGCTTCCTCATTGAAAAGCTTGAAAACATGCTTCTTTTGACGTTACCTTGAAGGGACCCCTGTTTGTGGCGCAGCTTCTGCCACTGAGAACAACATGACTTGCAGTGACACAAACTATGCTATTGGAAAGGAACAAATAGAGCATTATTTGTTGCTTCAATGATACGCGAACATTTATGTATCAGGCACATACGGTGTTTCGTATCTGCCACAACTAAACGGTTTTCCACTGCTCTACGCTACCTTCAAGCAGAGACTGTAGAGAGGCTGAATGATCCGGATTGATTTTCCGAATTGCTTGTAGGAGTTCAGTTCTCGCCTAATTTTGTTGCACCCGTATTGCGCTTTAATTACCGATGCGATTGTAAAGCAAACAGATTCCTTTTGAGTTATCGCTGAATTGAGCTTTTTTTCTGCATTGTTGATTGTTTGTCAATTTTTCTATCAAAGCACTTAAAATTACTCCAATATGGCAAAGGCACCCAAGTTGCTGGGTTGAAAGTTTGGGTGAATGAATTGCTTACTTTCTCTTGTCCAGTTTAATACGAATTTCCAAGTTTTTTTACAAACTGTAATCTCCGTGACAGGTGAAAAACTTGCTCCCTAATAATTTCGGATCTCCGGCAACGGCGTTGGTTTCAATTTGGCAGTTGTTGACACCACGCAGAAATCGGAAGAATCCTAAATTCGGATCGTTCAATGTAGTGTGAAATATCACACATGTGGTTGGACGACAAATGGAGACAGTTCAAGCGCTTGGAGCTTGTAAACTCCATAAAGGTAACGGTAATGGTGAAATGATGCAGAATGAAATTATGTGGTGAACGAGGCCACTCAGTAGCGGAAACAAATGGACCGTTCTCTCTCCACTCGGAATTCCATGAAATGGCGCAGAACCAAAACGGCATGCCGTTCTAGGATCACCATCCGATCGCTTTCACCACGTGACCACCAACATATTCACCGGCCGTGTGCTGCAAAATCGAACATTTTCTGACAGTTCACAAAACAGTTCTTCTTATTCCGTGTCAAAATACCTTATTCATTATTTATTATGTCAAAGCGGGATTATCATGCTGTACGTTAAACGTCTCTCGACATCAGCTCTTTGTTCGTTTATTACGAGCTGAAAAATAGAGCTGTAGCATACTGGTTGAAGGTGCTACATGAAGAACGTGCTGCTTAGTTCGACGCCACGTAGCAGACAAACCAACGCCATCATTCAAAGTTGCCAGTTAGTATGAAAATAGTCTGGAAGGATAGAGATTGTATATACCAGTGCCCATTCTTAAGTCACAGTATTGACCAAATGTGCGTTCCTCCACCTCTACGATAACTGATGATTTGTGATGAACGACGCATCTCTCAGAGATTGATTATTGCCAAAAGGTTTTTCCCTTTTATCCTTTTCTTCACTCTTTACACAGACCAAGCAAATCAAAAGCATAGATCTCATTACTGCTTTTGACTAGCGATTACCGTAACTTGTCTTGTTAATTCCACTGGAGTAATGCTCACGTCGTCATAGACGTCAAAGCTGACGTCAAGTGGTCCGTTAAGCATGAGTTCCACATGGACGCTAAAAAACAACCTCTGCCATCCGATAGGAAGACGATTCTGAGGAATAGAAGGTTTTTCCTTTGAATTTCATTGCCAGTAACGAAACAATTAGTAATTTTTTCTTGTTACTAAATCAAATAGAAGTGTGACCTTCGTATTGAATCAAATATCTCCAGAGATCTTCGTTTAGTTTTCAACAAACCAAGCTTAAGAACAAAATTCTTGATAGAACTATGTGGATGTTCTACTGGTGGCAGACTGCTTCCACATTTACAATTAAATGCTTGTAATTTCGGTACTGTTCGATTACTGCAGTATCAAATGTATTACCTGTAGCCCCGTTGATCGTCGAGTGACTCGAGCGAGCGCCAGTAAATCTTCCATTTTTTCCCTGTCACTTGCAAGAGTAACCCTGTGAGTTCTGCTAGTTCCAGGGACTCGTCGAGCATCATATCTTTCATCTAGGCTCTTCGTGAGGAACTCTGACCATCGGGTCGGTGGTCTTCCTGCAGTACGTTTGACATCCCGAGGAATCCAATCACTAACGGTTGTTGTCCATCGGTTGTCATTCATGCGCATCACGTGACCGGTCCACCTTATCTTCGACTGTTTGGCGTACAGAACGGCATCTTTGATTCTTGATCGTTGACGAAGGTCGGAGCTTCGGATCCCATCCCTTAGTTGGGTGAAACGGGATACTCCTAGCATCGCCCTTTCGACTGCGCGTTCGATAACGGTGAGTGATTTCTCATACTGTTTACGCAGCGACCAAGTTTCTGACGCATACCTCAGGTCAGGAAGTACCATTGAGTCGAAAAGGTGGGCACAGAGTCGGGTGTTCTTTGTTCTCTTCACTACATCCTCGATGCTCTTAAAAGAACACCACGCCGCTCGTTTCCTTCTGCTCAACTCTGGAGCTAAGTCGTTCATCATATTGATTTCCCGACCTAGATAGACATAACTGGAGCATTCAGTAATATTCGTTCCGTTGAGCGTGAATGGAGCATATGAAACCAATCCGTTCTCCTCATGAACATCGTTTTTGTTAGATTTAGTTGAAGACCAATCTTTCCACAGGCTTTATCAAAGTCGTCAAGCATACGTTCCGCTTGGCTAATGTTTGGTGTTATATGGACGATGTCATCAGCAAAGCGAAGATGATGTAACTGCCAACCATCGATTTTCACTCCCATATTATCCCATCCCAATGTTCGCATGACGTTTTGGAGGTTGGCGGTAAACAATTTTGACGATACGGTATCGTCTTGTCTAACTCCTCTTTTGACGTCAATGTTAATATCATTGTAGAATGGTGATATCTTGGTTGTGAAATTTTCGTACAGCTCACGAAGAATCTTTATCTACTAAGTAGGGACTCCTTGACTATGAAGGGCTTCCATGACTGCTTCTATCTCAGTTGAATCAAAGGCCTTCTGTAAATCGATGAAAGTGAGACAGAGCGGTCTTTTGTACTCTCTCGATACTTCAATGAGCCTTGTTATTGTGTGGATGTGGTCCATCGCACTAAATCCTCTTCGAAACCCTGCTTGCTCACATCGCTGTCGTTCGTCCAGAGTTCTGTCAATCCTGTTTAGGATGACTCAAGTGAAAAAGTTTGTAGACGACAAGCAGCAAGATTAAGCCATAGTTGCCGATATCGTGTAGGTCACTCCTCTTGAACAATAACACCGTCATGCTGGTCTTCCACTGAGAAGGGACCTTGCATTCAGACAGGTAGCATGTGAAGAGCCGAGCCAGCGTGTTTCTGATTGGCGGAAGGTTCTTCAGGGGTTCTGATCTTATCCTGTCTGGACGTGGTCCTGTTCGATTTTTCACCAACGAAATGGCATGTCGGATTTTGGAAGGGAGAATCGATGGTGCAACATAACCATCCTCTATTTCAAATGACGGAGGGTGGACGTGGCTATCGAAGAGATCTGAGTAGTATTCGTAAATGATTTTCTCCATTGCCTTTATGGGCGCTGTAACTGTTCCGTCTGGGCGTCGGACTGCAATGAGCTTAGTCTTGTAATTGGCGAAGCTTCCTTGGGCTTTGCGAATGCTTTTCCCAGCCTCTTCAGCTTCGACCATTACTGCTGCTCTTCTCTCTTTAAGGTCTTCTTTTATCGCCTGTTTGCATTGTTTTGCAAGTTCGAACGTTAGTTCGCGCTTGCCTACAGCTCGTGCGCTTCCACGCTGGCGTATTACCTCGAGTGTTTCTGTAGACAGACGTCGCTTGGTGACTTTCGAACTCTCAGCTTTCATAGCGCTAACGTGAAGATGTTGAATGAGAAGATCATATTCTTCGTCAATGTTATCGTCAAAGGTATCTTCCCAACAGCCGACTAATGAATTGAATAAGTCCCAGTTTGTGGTAGTTCTGGTACTTCGGTTTTTTGAATTTAGCGGCTTTTTTTCCTTCCCGCCCGCGAGAAATGGAATCTTGCACGGAGACGGTGGTTTGATCTCGTGTAGAATTTTGGGACAACACCAACATCGGTTAGGCAAAACCTTCTATTTACTATGATGTGGTCTATTTCGTTATGGTACTCTTCATTGGAAGACTCTCAGGTCCAGCGTTGAGGGTGGGGCTTCTGGAATTGCGAGTTACCAAGGATGGTCTTGGTCGCCATGATAAACTCAGATAGCCGCTCACCCTGTTTGTTCCGTTCTAATCCATGGGCCCCAATGTGACGCTCTTCAGACATTCTTTTTGGTCCAATCTTGGCGTTGAAATCTCCAATGATGACCTTAAAGAATGTACGGTCTTCTCTGTAGAACTTCTCCAAGTCCATATAGAACGCTTCGACTTCTTCTTCGTCATAGTTTGATGTCGGCGCGTAAACGACGAAGATTGTCAAAGCCGGAATTGACCCACATCTTTTTAATCGTAAACGTTCGATTCGAGTTGTAAGCTGTTCGAATGAATCGATTTTCATGGACAAACTCGTGCTGACGAGAACGCCGACGCCACCGACTCCTCTACTGTCACATGTTCCGAGGAACAGTTCTTCTCCGGTGTCATAGACGGCGTTGAATGGGTGGCGTCGTCTCGTCTTGGCCAGGCCGATGACATCGTGCGTTATCATTGTTGTTTGCATGAGCAAGTCTTCTATCGAGGACTCGAATGCAAGTGTACGTGCATTGTAGGTACAGATCGTCACCTAATTTTTTTGTCAATCCAGGCAGCTTCCATTGGCCCTGAGATTTTAGCAGCTTCTGCGTGCTCGTCCTACCCAACGCCACCGAATTGGGGGGATCTTTCGGAGTCAAGGGAATGAGGCCCGTTTCTTTTACTGTTTTTTAGTATTTTGATGCTCACGTATAGCTTGCTGGACTCTGAATGTGGAGCTGGGTATAGTCACGATTAGCTTGCCAGGCTCTCCCGGAGTGGACATGGAGCTTATTTATTGGAAGCGACTCCTAACCGCCTCCCATATACTTCCCTGTCACTTGATTGCAGGCTTTTTGGCCGAATTGACTCGTAGAATACAATCCGTACAAGCGAGAACGCACCCACACACACATGCATGAATACGCCTAGCAAATACAGAAAGTATGTGCCAAATCGGCGCAGCAGATACAAGGAGTCCATCTCCTGGATCACCTGCGTCTCATGGGAAGCAAAGGTCGCTTTTAGTCCGCGATTAACCCCTATCCGCCACCTGGAGACGCGCCACGTAGCCTCGCGGTTAACCGGCTATCGGGGGCCCCTCATATGAGGGAGATCCGTGGCGTGAAGTCTATAGAATAGCTTATACAGACAGTACATACGAAACAGCGCAGCTGCTCGTACGGAAAGTTAAGTCATGGGAGATAGCGGCCATCAATTGTGGCCAGTGAAAGAGGTGATGACGGAGATGAAGTCTGCTTTCAGATCTATTGGCCCTCAATCGGACACATCAATTAGTGAAAATCTAGTGTTTTTCTCAATCACTTTTACTGTTGCAGAAAAAGGGAATGCTCCACCAGCATTCAGCATGCCGGTGATGAGGACAGACGAAGGTCACCCAAGCTGCACTCAACCACGTGAATCAATCTCGCGACTGCAGTAGGTCACAGAGGCAAAATAACTTTACCAGTGCAAAAAGTGCTGAGGCCTACACATGATAGAAGATCATTTAAGAGTGCAAGTCTCACTAGGAATGGAGGCTAAAATTCAGAAATATAATAGAATGTAGGAGCTAACGAGACCTGTAGACGCGCAAAGTTGTGGAATGAAAAACAAATTATCCAGTAATCATGTTTTAACTCTTATTTTCCTCCTAATCTTCTTTTACAGCAGGGTGCGATGTGAACTACAACCACATGTATGCTTAGATATGAGTAAAGTTCTGGACCTCAGTTCCGCTTCGAAGCAACGATTACTCTCACCAAGGGCTCATGCTGTCCACCCAAGTAGGCTCCTGCTTTGCCTTCCTCTCAGGTATTCCGACTTATTCATCATTCGCCGCTATGAAACAAAATAGGCAATGGCACAATATTCTACAAATGAAATATGGCTCCAACATCCAGATGAGAGTTCATAAAGAAATGTTTCAGCCGTTAAAAAAACTCTTTCGTTCACAAACAACCCATTTAGAAAGATCCGCCGAATCAGTCAAGCAGTCAAAAGTAAGAAAAAAGCTTCCCCTTCCTGTTTTTCCCATCTGTCTTGATAGTCATTCTAAATGTATCGCCTTTTAAATTAAAGGATTCTATCTAAGTGATCACCTCATATGAGGGATCTCCAGCCGGTTAGTCGCGAGGCTATGTGGCGCGTCCCCCAGGTGGCGGATAGGGAGGTTAGTCGCAGGCCAAAAGCGACCTTTGCTTTGCTGAGACGCAGGTGTATCCAGGTGAAGGACTCCCTATTTCTGCTACGCCAATTTGGCACATATCTTTTGTATTTACGAGAGCGTATGCAAGTATGACCACCAAAATTCTACACGCGATCAAACCATCACCTCCTTCGTGCAATATTCAATTTCTCGCGGAATGGAGAAAAAAGCCGCTAAACTTAAAAAAAACGAAGTCCCAGAACCACCATAAACTGGGAGTTATTCAGTTCATTAGTCGGCTGTTGGGAAGATGCCGCTGTCGATAATATCGACGAGAAAAACGATAGGCTCATTTAATGTGCTCACTATAGCGCTATGAAAGCTGAGAGTTTACTTTAGCGCTATGAAAGCTGAGAGTTCGAAAGCCAAGAAGAGAATTTTGCCTTAAGAAACCCTCGTGCCGATGCGCCAGCGTGGAAACGCGCGACCTACAGGCAATCGTCATCTCACGTCCGAATATGCAAAACAATGCACACAGGCGATAAAAAGAAGGTCTTAAAGAGAGAAGGGCAGCAGTTAAGGTAGACGCTGCAGAGGCTGGGAGCAGGATTCGCAAAGTCCAGCGAATCTTCGCCAATTGCAAAACCAAAATGATTGCAATTCGACGCCCAAGTGGAACAGTTACATCCTCCAGAAAGGTTGGAGAAAATCATTCACGAATACTACTCAGATCTCGATAGCCACATCCACCTACCGTCATATGAAATAAAGGACGATGGATATGTCGTACTACCCTTGCTCCTTCCCAAATCCTATACGCTTTTTCGTCGGTGAAAAATAGAATAACCAGGACGGGACAAGATTAGATATGAACATCTGAAGAACCTTACGCCAGTCCTCATAAACACATTAGCTCGGCACTTCACACGTTACTTCTCTGAATTCAAGGTCTCTTTTCAGTGAAAGACCAGCAGGAGCGCGCTTTCTTTCAAAAGGGATGATAGCTCAGGTGCCGGCAACTATGCCCTAATCTCCTTACTATCTGGTTTTTCCAAACTTTTCACTTGATTCATCTTAATAGGATTGACAGAACACAGGTCGAAAGATAGCCATGTAAGCGGGCAGCGTCTTGAAAAGGATTCAGCGTGCGATGGACCAAAACCACACGATAACAAGACTCATTGAACCATTGCGAGAGTATAGAAGAGCGGTCTATCGCTCTTTCATCGATTTACAGAAAGCTTTAGACTCAGTTGAGATAGTAGCAGTTAGATTCTCCGTGAGCTATATAGAAGTTTCACAACCAATGTACCACCAACCTGCAACTATACTAGCATCAATTTTAACTTATTATTTACTTCCTACTCTTCTTTAATAGCAGCGTATGTTGCGAAATATAACTTCAATGATGCTGAGACATTTGCAAAACTCCGGACCGCAGGTGTGTGCGGTAGGGGGACGAACGCGCTATTACCCTTTCCTGGGGCTAACGCGTTCACCACCACACCATGAGGCTTCTTCGTTTCGCCTGCCTCTCAGCCAGTTCTATCGATCAGCGCCATCAGCAATCACCCATCAGCGGGACTGATCTGGGGGACCCCCAAATCGACAACGAACCCAGTTAAACTGAAGCTGTAGTTATAATCACAATTTTAACTTATTATTTACTTCCTACTCTTTTTTAATCTCGGAAAGAGTAACAACGCGTTCGTCCCTCACCGCAGTCACCTGCGGACCGGAGTTTTTCAAACATCTCAGCATCATTAAAGTTATTTTTTCGCAACATACGCTGCCATCAAAAAAAGAGTTGGAAGTAAATAATATGTTAAAATCGTGATTATAACTACAGCCTCAGCTTGACTGAGTTCATTGCCGATTTGCGCTTCCTACATCACTTCCGCTCAGGGGTGGTTGCTGATAGCGCTGATCGATAGAACTAGCTGAGAGGCAGGCGAAACGAATGACCCGCATGGTGTGGTGTTGAACGCGTTAAACCCCGGAAAGGGCAATAGCGCGTTCCTTCCTCACCGCAGACAGCTGCGATCCGGAGTTTTGCAAATATCTCAGCATCACTGAAATTATACTAACATCCACGCCAAAGGGTGGTTAGGCAAGCCGTTACCATTTCGCCAAAATTATTCACCGCCACCCTCGAGAACGTCTTGCGCACATTTGAGTAGGATAACATGGGAGTGAAAATCGATAGTCGGCAAAAATTACACCATCTTCGCTTTGTTGATGATATCGTCCTTATAACACCAAATGTTAGTCTTCACGAAAACCCTAGAAAAGGACATAATCTTCGACTAGTCTCTGAAACTAACAGAACCTGCTGGACTGTTTCTACACGCGAGAGGGGAACTGGAAGGCTTACTGGGGTCCGCTCAAGAGATCCGACTATCAACGTGACGACAGGTGATACCGGGGATAACAAATAGGGCACCATTTAACCTCAAGAATAACCAAATCAAGGTCCTTTACATGAAGAGAATCCTAATACAACGAAATAATCCTAAGTTCCGTTGCCTAATATATATTAGCAATTGACCCCTTTGCTTCTTTAACAAATATGGGAAACCCTGTTGAAGTATGGATCCCGGCTTTACATCACAATCCCACACCCAGGAAAACCGTCGAACGACGATGAGTCGGTGTGCAAAAGGAAGGATAAAGTAATTAGCTAAACTATTTTCAATACTGGCCATAAAGGCAATTGCGATTTTTTTCATTCAGTTTTTTAAACGAACTCCTATGAAGGCAGTAGTTTCAGATAGAGAAATTTTTCATGAAACGATTGATTAGATTACGGATAGTTGCCGAATTTCGGCTTTTTTTTCAATAGCTCTACGGTCAAGTTACCATTTACATCTCCATCTTCAGATCTACAACTATTTGTAGTCCAGCAATTAGTACAAGCCTAGGCATTTGAAGAAAACCAAGAGCTGCTTCATAGAGCAGTACCATATTCAACGCGCAAAAGAAAAATCTCTGATTTGGCGAACCAACTCTACCTGCTATAGCTGCTATAATACCTATTTAGTTCCCCTATATTACCGATCACACTTGATTACGATTTTGCTTTATTTTCAAAAAATTTGGATGAGAAGTTGGCTTTTTGTGGTTGTAGGCGATGCTTTAACACAGAAGAACGAAAAGGTAGACAGGAGGGGATAGAATACAATAGGAGAAAAAAGAAAGGTAGAAAAAATATGAATCCCAGTTGATTCCAAGCTTGTTCGGCACTGAATCTTTTACACAATCGAGTTTGAAGAAAGATATGACACTACTTCTGCCACTTCCTTGCTTCGTGGTTCTTGCTCATTATCACTGATACGTGTACCGTATATATCTGTACCATTACCCATTGTTCTGAGGAATTCTAATGGCGATTGCTGCCTCATTTAGTCCTAAAACCATATATAAAGTCATTAATACTGTAATTTTTAAGATATTTTTCGCTCCGTAACAATCCTGGAGATACCGTAGATCTTCTTTTGGCTGCATTGCATCTACTATTATAAAGTCTTAAGAAAAGTATTTTGCAGCGAACACCTATTCAGCACAAGATATGATAGAATATCGCCAAAGTCCCTTCTTTCTGACTATTAGTATTCAGTCGGAATTTTTTTAAGCATCGCAAACCTCTGGTTCTTTTTTAAGTCACCCATTGTGAAGAACGACGCACTTCTTTTTAATGGAATTGGGCGAAAACTGTAGCGATACTCGTATGACCATTAGTATATGAGTTCATTCCCCCAATTCAATCAAATGGTGAGAATGTTGTAAATTCCTTAAACTTGGGTAATTAGACAGTTCAACGTAATTAGAAATGCCTCGTAATACACAACCCATTGTTCTTTCATCCCGCGCACCAGATTAACCAATAACGCCTTGTTAGCGCACTTTGTTGTTGGCCTAACCACCTACGAGCAATTTTTCGTGGCCTGCAGACTTCCTGGTTATTTGACAATAAAAAACAATTGTCCAAAAACTAGCGTGGCGCGTGTGGCGTAGTGATTGGAGGCGCCACTACGACACGCACGTGGAATCGATCCCCAGGCCCATGGCCAACCAAGCCTTCCATCCCTCCGGGGGTCGGAAAATTGGCACCAGACTTGTCTGGGAGGATAGCAGCACTGGCTCGATACATCAATAGACCACCGCGAGTCATTGTAAAGGCTAGATATGCATTCAATTACCTCCAACGATGCTTAATGAAGTCGAATACATGGGGCATCCCTCATGGATTGATCAACGCCGAAAGCTTTATCCTTTTTTTGTATTTAGCGTGCTCTAGCAGTTGTAAACACGACAGGATTATAAAAGAGACTTTGCTCTGTCCTTCTATAGATTTGGATCATCTGCGCCCCAATTTACCATATGTTACTGTGGTCCATTATGCGAATGCACTGCTATCAGTATTTTGCTTCAAATGTGTCGATTTTGGCCTAATTTTTTATCCACACATTCAATACGATGGCCGTAATGATTAAAATAAAAACCACAGTTAATTGTTGGTTAAATTACGCGTCACTGAACTCTTTCGAAAAAAGGAGTTTTGTAAATCATTAAGTGTAGAGAATGTTTTTTTTTCTGGATCCAATGAGAATACAGAGTGCGGTAAAAAGAAGCTCTGGAACCCAATAAACTCAATATGGACACTATAGTACCCATATGGCCATTTGGTCCAGTTCGCTATTGACGCTATAGTGTCCATACGAGGCATTATGGGCTAACTAAGCTTCTAACCGTCTCGACGTCGATTAAATCCTAACAAACTTCTCTGCTCGCGCCTACAATCCACAGGAGATCGTCCCTGCAGGTATTGAAGATACGAGAACACCCTAGAAGGGCTATTTTAAAGCCACATGAGGGAATCTGATCGAATAAATTTCGAAGGCATTCATAGAGAAATCATGTAACTCCCAATAATTAAGCCGACCCATGGAAAACATGAAGAGCTTCGTGAGTGATGAATACCACGCAACGAATCCAATGCAAGGTGTTGGGATTCGCATAATGTGTAGTGCCGGATCATGTAAAAGAAAAAAATATCTTCATACATCTACTTCTAATAAAGTCATCACAGCTAAATGTCCGGTACAGAAGTTTACAGTACTCAAACAGAGTCCAAACCCGTTAGGAACCAAATATTTCTTGCTCACTACGACTTCCTATTCAGTGACTTTAAGATTAACACCATTCAGTTTTTCTTTCGTTTGAGTACAGAGACAGAAAAAAGTCATTTTCAAAAGGTTTATACAACTGCTGGAAACTATCTACTTCAAATTCTAAGAAAAAAGTATTCTACAGCAGTGCTAGAAAGAGTCTTTTAAGCTGTAATAACCTCTCCGACATTAAGAAGACGTTCAACACACTTCTTCCGTGTTGCTTGGATCTTTAGCACCCGTTAACGATATCCCTGCTAAAACCTCAGCTCTAGAAGGTACATAACTTTTCCAGTTCAGTCCGACAAATAATGGGTAGCTACAGGCACAAAGTGCATAATAACACCTAAAAAACTACCCTATGCAACACAGAAGCTCTGCGAACACACCAGAACAGAGCACAAACAAACCTCAACAAAATCACACGAGTTGGTCTCTCCAAATAGTACCATGGAATAGTCATTGAAAAACTCGTCTCTCTAAGGAAAAATCATGTAAACCAAATAGAACTGATTAGTGTATTAGAACCGGAAACTAATGCAAGATTTCAACCTGTGCTTAAATTCGCATTCTCCAGCTCAGAACAAACTTTATTGGTCGAAATAGTAATCATTACAATCTACATATTTTCGTCAAAGATAAATAACTTCATTTGTCTCGGTTGCACAATAAACCTTTATGAAAGGTGATTAAATCGTTGAAGCTTCTTCCTCTTTTCCCCGTATTCCAAGTGTCTCTAGAGCCTTCAATACAAATGGGTCATCTTCACATACCCTTCTACTAGTTGTCCAAAAATCTTGCGTAGCTGTCAACAGAGCGTACACCTCTGCGAGGTTCCTCATCTTCAACGTTGAATCCTTCACGACAAAATCCTTCATACCAACGGTGCACTGTATGTTCGTCAACAGTTCCTTGGCACAATGCACCACTAATGTTTCATGCCGCTTGCTCTACAAAACGTCTGAGTTTGATCCCGTAGAGGACGAATTGTCGCTCGCAAGTCCTGTTTCGACACCTGAAATCTTAACTCTAAAATTTGTAAAAAACACAATCTATATCATAATTCAATTATACGAAACGAAAGTCCATAGAATACTTGGTGTATTACCCACTTTTCGGAGTTTTGCTGATCTAGCCCTTACGTTTCCTTGTAGCCTTGCCAAAGCCTGCTCCAGATCGTCACCACCACAGACAGCCGCCGCCTTTGTGTATCAGAGGGAGATTTGCCACTATGCGACTAGTTTGGCACCAGAACGGTGGCGATTCCTGGCATCGGTTTACTCTTAGCTGGGCTTCCTAGTGGAAACGCTGGACTCGTCAGCATGGGAGACCCTGCCGGAGGCATGAATCCCCCGCCGTACATCGCAGCCCGACACCCAGGAACACCTCCCACCCACGACGAGGCGGCAAACCATTGGGAGGAAGTTCATAGTAGTATAGTCTTTGCGATGATACATAATAATGCAACATTCGAAGTAAGAAAAACTACTACTGAAACATATTACACGAAGAACGAAATTAAAAATCGTGCATTAGCAGTTCAGGAACAACTAAAGAATGTACAGAGATCAAAGGAAAAAGTACTGATAAAACACATAAAAGCAAAACAGAACGAATATTAAAGCCGGAATGCCTTTTGTGAGCGTCATCAACCAATGCACAAAAGTTTAGTGTTCATTCAAATAAACTAAAAAAAAACGTAACATATAATAAAACAATCTGCATAACAGTTCCCTCACGAAGATTTAGAAAAGACGAAATCAACAGATGTTCAAGAAAATATGGTTTCAGGTTCGGCCTCCAGTATTTTCTTGTCTAACAGATATCATTTCGCCAGACTTCGTCTTCTTTTGAATCATGCGTTTTAGCTGAATACAAATGAATAAACATGAAGTAATAGGTATAAGTCGGATGTTGCATATATCACAGAAAAATGTGAATTGCAGAGCCTCACTGATCGTCTTTTTTTGACCGCGTGCTTTCTCCGAAGTCGTTCAGGATTTAGCAAAGGTTTTAGGGTATCTCCTTTTTCCCATTCATCGTGCACTGTTGGATAGTATACACTGGCACCTGTGTCTTCTTTCAATACTCGAATCTTTCCATTTCTTCTGACTGCTAACTGAAATCACTTTTTTAAATTGGTGCAAAACAACAAATAATGACACCATATCCTCCCAAAGATTCTCTTGACTTGACGCCTCCGTTTCTCATACCTGCTGTCAGTTTACCAAAAAATATAGCCACTCCTAGTTTTGTACTGGAAAAATGATGTGCTAATATGGTTTACGGAACCTTTTCCATCTCCTTTATGTTCGTACTTGATCCCTCAAAATCTTGCTAATTGAAAATACTGCCATCACGTTACCGACAGCTAGTTCCTCATTTCACCTTTCTTCAATAGTTCGAAGAAATGATTACAATCTCGTTGAAAAAATATTCGAAAATATCCTTATACGAATACGTAATATTATATATACGTCACATATTAACGGCATTACATGGAAATCTAATCTAGTGACTTGGATGATGAAATACCTTAAGCCCTTCGGGAAGAGTAGAGCACTCATCAGAAATTTGTTCGATACAACGTCTATGTTTTTTCGGTCGTTCCAGTTGAACTTCGGACGAGTTTCCTGAATACAACAAACTAAACAACAGGAACAGTAGTGCGTCTTCAATGAGCAATAAGCGATCATTGGCCAAAAACGGGAAAACTGGCAAAAGCCAAATGAGAATTTCACCGTCATCCATGTACACAGGAAGGGAAGGTGTTGATCCAACAGGCTGCACATAAATGCTTCGTATGTTAAGGAAACCACCAGGACACCAAGTTACAACACCACGAATTACCTGGAACAGATTACAAGACATAAAACGATATATTAAAGACTGGAAATATGGTAATTTAAGGTCTAATTAAGGATATTTTCACAGTTTGCTTGATCCTAGTCTTCTTTCTTTAAGAACGAAAGTTATTTGAAAATTAAAATCTGCAATAACAAACTTAGGCCAGCGATAGCCTTCGTACCGCAAAAAGGTTGCATTTTCATTCGTTGTTTTCAATCATCTGCTCTACTTTCATTTCATAAAGACATGTCGCTCAAAATGATGACGATTAATGAATATACGGCTAGTATATTCCCTAGTACGGCTATCAAGGGCAACCCTCAATGCAGCTGCACAATAGGTCATTACATCAGGTAGTACGAATGAAATGAAAGGCAACAGAGCCAGAAATTAGAACTATTATAATTAGACTGCCAGAATCCCGTAGTATAAAAAGGATAAAAGTTACCTCATCGAAATTTGAACCGAGATCAGCCAAATGTTGCCCGAGATGACCAAAACATATATGTATCCTCGTTGCATATCGTTGTAGCTTCATAACTGTCGTCTTCATAGCTTGTTCTATTGTTGTCACAAGTGGTTTTGAATAGTTGAAATCCAAAGGCTCCCTAGAAAGCAAGACACTTGGAACAGTTTACTTCTACAGACAGATTAACCACAGCGTGTTCGAATCCGTGAATCACTGTAAGGTCATAATCCGAAAATGTCACACATGTCAAGGACCTAGAACTAGTTATTCGCAAATCTAAGTGTTGCAGTGTAAGTGGAGGATAAGGAACCACACAAGGATCAAAACAGACCGAATGAGTTCCTTGTTAGCCTCTGCAAACATCGGTCTGTGTCGCGTAAGAACCAATTTTTCTTCCATACATGCGCAGACAAAATAATATTGTGAATGTCGTTGTGTGTGTAGACCCGATACATTGATTTGTCTAGAACTCTGCATTTCGCTGCATTTAAATGACTTAGAAGCACACAAAAGTGCAGTTCCAAGTCGTCAGCAATAAATCAGCTTCAAGCCTGGAAGAAACAAGCTACCAATGAGTAATCCGGACTCACGTGGAAAAGTTGCTTAAGTCTGCCTGAAAAAGGTTTCTGGTAAAGAAGACTAAATTGGAGGAAATATGGAGAAGTCGTAGAAACTTCATGCTTTTGGAGAATGTTAACAACACGACAGACAGTACCTACAACACACACTATTATCCAGTGCTTGAGCTTAATCCAATAGACTTAATAACGTTAACCATGCAAGTAAAATACGATATTCATGGAGTGACCCAGAAAAGAACACCACCCTACGACCTTTATGACGCTAAGAAAAAACAGCCCAAAAATGGACGCAGGAATATGTGGTGCGCAGGCGTTGCGCAAGTTGGTACATTTGAACGGATACAACTCAAATCGGATGTTTAGTGAATATACGGACCTAGCCATTATCGCATACTGACGAACAAGAAGCCACCACAAAGACGACAATTAAACATGGTAGTTTCCTCGTACATCCTCGACGATTATCCTGATTCAACAGTTCTCCCAGCAATCTACTGTGTACAGAGTGAGATTATACTTCAACAACGTCAAGAATATTGCATACTGCGCATGGATCGCTTAAACGACGTCGTCTTCTAACCTGTAACCGGTAAACACAACATCTAGTCGAAATACGAAGTTCTAACCTTTGAAATCTACCTCACCTTCGAGACCCAGAAGAACAAACATCGATAACGAAACATAGACAGGACGGTCATATAATGAGAATAACAGATAATACATGCACGAAAAAAAAACTGTAGAGTGAAGTGCCCGAAGATTCAAGCGTCTTCTAGGAAGACCATTTACACGTTGCGCGGACGTATTGGTAATTAAATCCAAACAGCTGCACTCGCAGCTGCAGTTGTTTTACCGATCACGGTTCGAAAGTCAGACCCTCCATTATGTACGAATCAAACCATTACCGTGGACGACTACTGCGAGGCAACATATAGGAAATGTGCTGGGGTACGCACTACACGTGAAGACAGGCCGTCCAATTATTAAAGTAAGTTTCCTTGCATAGAGGTGAACAGTAAAATATGACGATGAATAGTTCACCAAGTTTGAGTTAATACAGAGAAGCTGCGTTGGTTTTCAACCACTTACATAAAAGGTGCATGCCTCTGCGATGCATTCTAGGACACCACCGTGAGCAACTGAACCAAAGAAAAAACCGTTAAAAACATAGTTTCACCTCGATGAAATAGTAAGACTTACATCTTACTAGGAAAGAATTATACTTTAGGGTTTCTGTTTCAAATAACTCACCTCGCTGTACGCTTACAAGTCCCCTTAAATTAAAAGGCTAAAACATTCCTAGCCACATATGGGCCATACAGTACCCAAATAAACGAAAACGAATCAAACTTGGAAAGTTAAAATATTTTTGTCTACATATTTCGACCCGATATAGATGTCGGAAGTAACAAAAAAAGTAACTTCGCATCTTAACTTCGTAAGCTTTTAAAATATTCGTTGTAACACGTGTCAAAGTAGGTTAAGTTCAAGTTTTCAGTTCCTGTTGCAAACGTTGCACTCCTTCTTGTACAAAGTGAGCTCAAATAACTCTATTAAAGCGTTATGCGAAAATTCAGTGAACATGTCCACGCATTGTATATACATCATCTTTGCTTCCTTTTTGACTTCAGAGCACCAATAATGAGCTAAATGCAACGAGTAATAGTTTCCGTGGTACTTTCAAAGATCAGACTTCAACTGATTCATGAGCAGACGACATTCATAAGCGAATCTGTTCTTAATAGGCAATTCACGATCCGGGTGTGAATATGTCCGAATGCTTCAGCTATCTCTCTATCATTTGTGGACCGTACTTTTTTTGCTTTTTGATGAGGAGGCACGAGACTGTTATTATCGAAATAACACACGACACGACTTCAAAACCAAGCAGAAGGCAGCCGAGACATCAACGATATACAGGACAATGAATAGTGAAAAGGACAAAGAACACCAGACACTCACGCCCTAACGAGTACCCCGCAAATGTGGACACTGCAAAAGTTCGACAATAATATAATTAACGTTTTCGAACGTATTGCCGAAAACGTGATGATGAATGCCCGTATCGAGCAAGGGGCACGTGTAGAGCAGTGGTCGAAGGCCACTGCAATACACACATCAGCGTGCCCGAAACCCACCAAGCCCTCCACTCTTCCGGGGTCGGCAAATTGGTACCAGACTTGTCTGGGAGGATAGCAGCACTGGCTCGATACATCGTTAGGCCACCGCGAGTCATCGTAAAGACCACATATGCATTCAATCACCTCCAACGATGCATAATGAAATCGAATGTATAGCCCATCTCTCAAGGATTGATCAACGAAGCGAGCTTCTTTCTTATTTTTTATCAATCGAGTTGAAGAATCCGAGATCCCGATCCACACAGATAATAGAAAGTCAAAAGGAGTGGTACTCCATAAATCGCAATGGCAAAATGATTGAGTTCGACATGTGAGGTGTGTTAATGACAAACCCAACCCAACAGCAACCTAATCTGAGGATAAATGACACATGTGTGATAGACGAAGACATTAGTCATGTTGACATCAGTAAAATTAAGCATAAAATAAAACTATAGGATTTTAAAGAAGACCCACTTATGAACTTTGTAGAAATCCTTGCCCAAAAAAGAGCGAACCGCCTTCCCAACACGAACGTCCACCAAAAATATATCATACATTGTTGCTAAAGCACGACGTTGTGAAAATGAATGGTATTCTCTCTCCAACTGACGTTTTGTCATAATCTTTGCGTAGTGCTGATTCGTTAAACCATGATCCTTTTCAATTTTTTCTGCCCATTGACGAGCTTGTTTATCCACATCAGGATCGTTCTAAAACAACGTATAACCGAGGGAAAACAAATAGCGCATTAAAACTTTTACAGAACTTTTTGTAACGCTGTCTTAAACCTTCGACTAAAAAGAAAGCGTCGATTTTAACATGGATTTTGGTTTCCCACTTACCCAAAACACAGGAAACAGCAGAAAGAAGTAACTGCTCCAAGCTTAAAACAAATAACCATTTAACATATTAAATACTATACAGATCCTCACCCTAGCCGATGCTGATTGATCCAGATCTGGCATGATTATGCAAACCGACGTGTTTTGTGGTGTGCGATGGGGCGATGGTAGCAGACTTAACACAAAGGGATCAAACATTAATAAAATCAAAAACTCAAAAAAACAATAAAACGTAGGAATGAAACAGCAACACGCACATCTTTAGCCGTGCCCTATTGGTAGTCAACGCCGGCTTCTTGTATACGACAGTTAACCCAACGGCATGGTCAATTTCGGGAAAAAGAGATTTTCCGCTGTGTTCAGCAAGATAGTTCTTCAAAACTCTGAGTGCATGACGAGCCTAATATTACGTAAATAAATATGGCATTAAAGAAAAACCTGACTCAACCTGACTCATTTCAGCTACCCACGATTCTGTGAACATTGCAATGAAAAATATGATGAACTTAGAAATTTGACATGTCAAAGATTTCATCGCTTTATTCCGGCCAATCAGAGAAGCTGGATACCTTAGGGAATAAGAAGCTAAACAAAATCCGGCACATTCAAGTGCTTAACACAGAGCATTCACTGAACAGCCGTTTGAACCAATGTGACAGAAATGCTTAAAGTTTAAATCGCAACATGAACTACATGAATATGCTTTTCCCACTCATAGCAAGAAAACAGGAAACATAACTCCATCAACAATAAACTGGTATAACCACCACGAAAACTACCTAGTTGTTCACAAATAAAACTCAAAAGTTGTTTTCAAAACTTCAATTTCTCTATCACCTACTTGAATACTTGGATGGTCCATCTTCACCGGTTGTGCGGGCCCCAGCATAATTTTAATTTTTTCAGAGTTTTGCTGGCTTAGCCATTGCGATTTCCTGGAGCCTCAAGGTCAACCTAGCTAAAGTCTGCCCCAGGTGGTCACCATCACAGGGAGTCGCCGCCCTTGTCGATCAGAAAGAGATTTGCCACCATGCGACTAGTTTGACACTAGGACGATGGGGTATTTAAAAGTTCTCTATTCCTTTTCCGAATTCCTTTCTCAAAACAAACGACAAAGGCGCAGTAGGAAACAAATGAAAGTGACACATAGACTCAAATGACCACGTCTCCTCGGTAAACCCCAGTTGAAGGTCGTCTTCTATTCCCAGCACCACAAGACAATGCTTTTCGTAAGACAACTGTCCTATAACTGGAATATTAGTTCGTCAAGAAAAACTCATACGAGACTGGCAGGAATAGAGATCGCAGAGAAATTTATCTAGTAGCGTGTTCCTTCCAGGATATTTTTTGAACCAAATGAAAGGAAACCGCCATTCCTTACTAAAACCTCTAACAAAGAACTACACTTAGGCACCGTATATACATCGAAAAAGCCGCAGTTCAACGAAGAACTGAGAGTACACATTGAAAATCGAAGAAGAGCTAAGCACATATTGTAGTACAGAGAGGATGACAATCGTTACGACCACAGCAACTTCTCCCTATGTACAATGTGGTTCTACTGCTTCAAATTCTCGATGTTCGCTTCTTCAAGATGATCGCAGCTAGGATCGCTTCACTGTAACAGCTGAATGCAACCCTTACCTCCATGAAAGTCATCACGTCGTAATACTTCACTTAAGTTCACAAACGCGAAGTCAATTGTTCGAACATTTCCCATAGCCAGTTGTAGCTTCTTTTCAGAAGAAATTAAATTGATGACTAAGATTCACTGTTTTCTTCATGAGCAAATACGAGTTTGTTATTACATCATTTACTCATTGAGAAAACGTGATGTTTCGGCGGCTTGCCTTCCTCACAGCCTCGGAAAGCCAAGTTGATAAAATAAAGGACAAAGCTCTCGGTGTTGATCGCCATGCATTCGACTTTATTAAGAATCGTTGGAGGCGAATGTATGCACATCTGGCCTTTACAATGACTCGCGGTGGCGCCTACCGATGTATCGAATCAACCCTGGAGGGATGGAGGTCTTGGTGGACTTTGGACACGGGAATCGATCCCATGTGTATCGCAGGTCACGAAGGCGCTACATGTGCCAAAACTGATAGGCAACACAATCCATTCAGTCAAACACTTTCATAAAACCAGCAAATAAAACTTAATACACTAATGTTTGTTAACACTGTGAACAGCCTCTCCTCAACGCTTGCCAAGAAGATAATGCACTATTAATCAGTGCAGAGGTTAAGAGCAAGTCGATCCTGGGATTTGTTACATGATGACAAAGATGTGCACAGTAAAACTGGGACCATCAACGCTTCTTAGCCGTGTCTTTTCTCCGAAGATGATAAGTGCTCCATCAGTGTCTGTATTGTGAACGCCTTCCAACACGTGCTCCACGTACAATGAAAAAAAAGGGTTGTCAACAACAGCAACAGACGTGCTCACCAAGAGTGTCCCGCTTTTTGTAAGGCCTCTTTTCACATATGCTGTCATACACCTAGTGGTAAGCCCCAACAGCGCACGGAAATGAAAGAAAGAAATGACCTGGCGGACAGTGTTAAGTGTTAAAGTATTGGTACAGTTAGCACAAGTAGTTAGGCATGGCAGCGTTAGGTAGAAAACTAGCTGAACAGCCGAGCAAGGGCATCCGTGGCGCACTATGTAATGCGCGAGCACCCGGAAAAGGAAATTTCAGAATATCTCAGCATCGTTTCGGGTTGTACTTCACATCACACGCCGCTGTCAAAAATTATAGTAAACAGCAAATAAAAGGTTAACAGTACAAGCAGTATTAAAAAATAAAACATTAAAGTGTTCAGAAATGAACTTCGCCTCACCTGCACTTTTATGTCCTCTATCTTTTTCCCGACATCTTTTCGAATTACAGATAATGACTTTTCCTCTTCTATGGCAGATATTTTCTCTTTCTCCACAATAGTCTTATCTTCAGAACCGCTTGACGTGCATCCCCGTGCTTTTTTCTCACATAAAAGCTCATCGGTTGTCTGGAGATAAATGAAATATACCACTGACGGGAACCAAAAACCTGGTAGAAAACCACCAAACTCACACACGACTTTCGTTTTCTTATCGTTCGTTTCTTCGATTTTGACATTGTTACGTTGGCCATTACTTAACTTCACAATTTTTCATAATACGATGAGTAATCACTAGAATGTAGTTTTAAAACAACTGGATAGAGATGGCATTCGACCACACACTTAAGAACAAATGGAGGAAAACAATATCTTCATGTGAACCAGAGATATTACCAAGCACATCAATAAAGAAATAAATGACAATTTTTACTTGTTACTTCAAAGTACAATTTCTACACAGCTCCTTAACATAATACAATAAAATAGCGTGCACCTCTCTCATCCACTATCACGCTGCATTTGATTCCAGGAACTGAAAAAGGAATCCTTTCATCGCAACAAGAATCAATAGTGAGAAGAAAAAAACTTCATTATTTAAAGAGTCTTTGACCGGATTTATAACAATATAATAGAAACAACTCGACCAATCTTACAAAGAAACAGTCTCCTTGGAATCCCGAGAACAGCCTGGCCAAAGTCTGCCCCCAGGTCTTCACCACCACGGGCAGTCGCAGCCCTTGTGGATCAGAGGAAGATTTGCCACTATACGACTTTAATACCAGGACGGTGGACGATCCTGGTATTGGTTTACTCATAGCTAGGCTTCCTGATGGGAACGCCGGACTCCTTCTCAGCTTGGGAGGTTCTGCCGGGGGATGAATCCCTCCATCCCTCCCCCCCTTCTTGTACATCACAGCCCGACACCGAGGCCCGAGGAACACCTCCCAGCCACGATAAGACGGTAAATAGTTGGAACCGTTGACTTATTCATAATGATTAGACCAGTTACATCTCCTGCCACACGGTCCCACCTCATATGCAAATTACTTAAAAGATTGTATATGCTTACTTGATTTTCGTGGTGCAGTGAACGACCGGCTTTAATTTTCGATCCACAAAGAGCACCACCGTTGGCAGTTGCGATTTCCTGTGGCTTACTAGAGAAATACTCTCGAATTTCGTTAACAAGGTCAAGGTCAATGTCATCATCTTCGTCAAAATCCGAATCGGAGTCGCTTTCTCTGAATTTTTTAAACAGTAGGAAAAAATGAAATCTTGTCCAGGTTTCCACATTTGAACTGTGATAGGGCACATAACTAGTTCAAAGAAGTAACAAGGACTTACAACTTCTGCTTTTTCTCCTTTACTGATGATACCGTTGCACCAACTTTTCTCTTAGTCCCAGCCTTCAAACTCCCTGGTAGGTCATCAATGTCAAAATCAGAGTCCGAAGAAGACTCAGCGAGAGATTGTGTTTTTGTAGACTTCGCTTTTATCAATTCCATGAAACCTGAAAGAAGAATATTAAATGATGGCCAGCTTCCAACCCAGATGATTAGAAACCCAATTTTCAGTGGAAAAAAAATGATGGTTTTATGGTTAATACAAGATCTCAAAATAACCTTGTTCGAATGCTTCTTCCGTTTTTTCTATGACTGACTCTTTTTGACGGATATAGTCGGGGTCGTGAAACATGTGCTTAGGTGGTCCAGACTTCAGCTTCTCATATTTGGCATTTCTAGATAAAATCACACCCGTTAAAACAACGAAAAAAAACGAACACATATGGAAAATTTTACACCAAGAAACAGAACCGTGCCTTCTCTCCAGTTTCTCCTTCTCACGTTCAGCAGCTCTCTCAATCCACCTTCGTAGTTTCTGTTCTTCTTCTATGGATGCCAGCCTACGACCATTTAAATCGCGGCACATCAACTGATTTGTGCTTTTATTGACACGAAATGATCGTAGAAGAGAACCGAAGCCTAAAAAAAAACACCATAATTGTTAGAAACCATCAAAAACCAGTAGTTAACATAAAAGTACAACGTCCAAGATGGTCGCTAACCTCCTTTCCCTCCAAGTAGTCGGAAATGTAGCTGGAACAAATCGTCATTGGTGAAGTCGCCAACTCTTTGGTGGAAATTCTGCACCAGTTCGCCATTAATAGTACAATAGTAGGATTTCGGATCCAAACTTAAGATAGTATCGATCGCACTTTTCTCCCGAAACGAGAAAAAGGTGCGCCTTGACAGATTCACTAGCGACATGCCGCAAACTAAACCATTACCAGAATATCAATACGAAAAGTCAATTAAGGGCGAAAATACCGATTGATAGGACATGAGCTAATCCCAGAAAGATAGAAATGTATTAGGATACCAAAACCATAAGGAGCATAAGGAAAAACACCTTAACGAAATAACGAGGCGACACAGTGGAATCACGAACAAAAGATTACGACCGAAGCGTATTACGGACACCATCCCTAAATCAACGTGTAATTTTTTGTAGCACAAAGGCTCCTAAATCAACGTGTAATTTTTTGTAGCACAAAGGCTATCTGATGGGCAGTGATGGACTTCATGGAGAACTATGGGCAGATTTATTTCCTTAAAAAGTTATTTGTGAGTTAACAGATTGTTTTATTAGGAGTGGTGAAGCACAAAAGGGGTGTGTGTAGCACAGTGATCGGAGGCGGCCAGCAATACACATGGGATCGATCTTTGTCCCCCGGCTCACTAGGGCTTCCATGCCTCCGGGATCAGCAAATTGGTACCATACTTGATTGGAAGGATAGCAGCGCTGGCTCGATACATCGGCAGGCCATCGCGAGTCATTTTAAGGGAGATATGGATTTAGTCACCTCCAATGGTGCCTAATGAAGTCAAATGCATGGTGGTGCATCCTTCAGGGATTGATCGACACCGAGAGTTTTTTCCTTTTTTACCCCTTTGTGAAGCACTATTACATAAAAGATCTTCGGACATACTGAGAAAGAACGTCTAGATTAAAGAACTGTGACATTTACGATATCTTCAGCCTTTCATGACTAAAATATTACACAGGGATGGCTCAAAGGAGGCTTTGAGCTCTAAATACAGCTGAACTGGATTGCTATGGATGATGCATCTTCTTATTCTAATTATGCAGATCTAAAAATAATGCCGGGTTTTGAACGGTAATTTTTTAAATGGTTGGCTCTGTTGGAACGGCACCTTATGAACACATTTGCCGTAACTAATTTTTAACTTTCAGCAAGGACCATAATTTTCCGGCAATAGCGGACTGTACAGAAATTAGTGCGCGCTGGCCGTTCTTCACAGGATGAAGGTTCTACAGGATTCTGCTGCTACAGAGTTTGAAGGTCTGCAAGAGGGAAATAGTCTTTCGGTCCCGGTGTGTATATCGCGGATTCTGGTAGCTAAATTCATTCAAATTATGCAGCGTTGGCGAATGTAGCGTAGTGGTTAGAGCCCTTGCAATACATATGTGGTCGCTGGTTCGATTGCGGGGTGCAGGGCTCACCAAGTACTCAATTGCTCCGGGATCGCCAAATTGGTATAAAACTTGTCTTGGACCATAGCAGCACTGACTCGACACATCGATAGGCCACTGTGAATCACTGTAAAGGTCAAATATGCATTCAGTCACTTCTAACGATGCTACGAATGGAGTCGAATGCATGGGTCGTTCCTCAGGAATTGATCGCTGCCGGAAGTTTTACCCTATATCCTTTTTATCTACAGCGTTACTTGTGCAACGTCAAGCCAATGGCGCTGTAGTTCTTGGTGTAATGCTAACCAAAGTAGTTCTTGGTGTAATGCTAACCAGAAACGGACTTCATGACGACGAACTCTATGCTTCTCAATCATTTCACGTGGCAAACATTTGTCTTTCTTATCCTTCCGATTCTTCCTATTGACAAAAAAGACTATTGAAAAACTAAAATTCTGTTGTTCTGCAACACAGCGAGAAGTTTAGCTTCAACTATCGCATTTGGATCGTCGTCATCAACTGCTGTTAAATGTCCACCACCTTCTCGTCATCAACGCTTATAGCTGTGATGCTCGCTTCCAGTTCGATAGCGCATTCCAGGTCTCCTTGTTGCTTCAACAGGGGCATGTTGATTGCTGAAGTAATGATGGAGAAAAACAATGCAGAATAAGGCGTCTGTCGTTGAGGACTATGCTATGCATTCGACTTGACCAAGCATAGTAGAGGTGATTCAATGCATATCCGACCTTTACAATAACTTGCGGTGGCCTACCATTGCATCGAGCCAGTGCTGCTACACTCCCAAAAAAAATCTGGTACTGGTTCTCCACATACAAGTCTAGTACCAATTCGCGGACCCCGAAGGGACGGAAGGTTTGGTGGGCCTGGGGCGCGTGATCAAATCAGCGACTAGTCCAGCATGGATTGCGGTGCTCCTCTAATCACTCCGTCGCACTCATCCTCTCATGCAGCCTAAGAAAGGTGGAAATTAACTGTTAGAACATGCATTATATGGTAACAGGCTAGCAACAATTAAACTTTAGAAGTATATAACTTAAACATTAGTCAATTGTCGTAAAATCTCAGTTACTTAAATACTTGGATGGCCGATCTTCACTGGTTATGCGGCCCACAGCATAATTTCTATTTTTTTCGGAGTTTTGATGGCTTAGCCACTGTGGTTCCCAGAAGTCCGGAGGTCAGCCAGGCCAAAGTCTGCCCTCGGTCACCACCACAAGAAGTCGCAGCCCTTGTGGATCAGAGGGAGATTTGTCACCTACGACTTTGATACCAGGACGGTGGTGGTTCCTAGTATTGGCTTACTCTTAGCTGGCCTTCCTGATGGAAACGCAGCACTCCTTCTCAGCATGGGAGATCATGCTAGGTGATAAATCCCTCCGCTGTACATCGCAGCCTGATACACAGGAACGCCTTCCACCCACGTTGAGGCGGTAAACCATTGACAGGATTGCAAAATCACGTTGTGAAATTCATAAGAAATTCTTTGACATGTCACATCCTCGTACTTCTTTTAATCTGTTCAAAAAGTTGCTCAAGTATATTTCCTGTTTTACTACATATACCCCTCTTGAGCTAGGGAATTCTATAACCAACAAAATACACGAGCTCCATCACAGAAATGGTTACAAAAACATCACTTTATACGCAGACAGATTCCAATGTGGAACAATATCTCGACGTTATCCAACTGTTATCCAGAAAAATCACAAACATATATCACAACAACAAGCGATATTTACATAAAGATTGTAGCATTATGTACATATTTATAGAAATTTAGTTTCATTAAAGCCGAATGGATGTTAGACATGTCTGCGAGCTGGAAATCGACCTCTCAGAGCAACAGGAACGCGCAAAGAATGTAAAGGATGGCGGGTAGGAATTGCATTTGTAACAGTTTTTTCACCATCAGGAAAATCTTCCGCTGATAATAATCGAGGATTTTCCGGAAAACTGAGTAACACTTCTGTTGCGCCAAATTTGGATCCGTAGTGCCCAGCCCAAAATTGGTTATCCTTTCCACGGCTCATGATAGCCAGCTTACGCATACCAATGGGATAGTCCGTAAAAACTTCTTCAACGGTCTCCCACAACCTGCCTCCTTCCCACTGGTCCCATGATCTGACAACAGTACGAAAGCGTGGTAAATGGACATTTGCATTGAAATGTTCTTCCCTTCTGAGTAACTGCAAATGAAGCTCATAAGTGGCGCCGCAATCCTGCCTACAGGAACAACGTTCACGGACGGTGATCTTCGGCCGTATTTCATCCATAATCCAAGCCTGAAAAGTAATCCAAATATTACCAACACTATAAGCTGACACGACCATGTAGCACAGTGGTCGAAGACGCCCTGCAACACACATGGAATCGATTCCCGCGCCCCATCCTCTTCGAGTCTTGCACCTCTCAGGGTCGCTAAATTGGTACCGGACTTGTATGGGAGGATAGCAGCACTGGCTCGATATATCGGTAGACCACCGCGAGTCATAGTAAAGGCCAGATATGCATTCATTCCCCCCCAACGATGCTTAATGAAGTCGAATGCATGGCGCATCCCCCATGGATAGATCAGCGTCGACAGCCTTATCCTTTTTTGTATAAGCCGACAAGGCAACAACTGTAATTGACTGCTAAGTACCATTACTTACCCAACTTTAGCAATATGGCACTACTTTCACCTCGAATAAAAGAATCTGGCTCACCTCTACACCGCTTTTCTCCAAATCAATCTCGCAATATCTATAACACCAATCGTAGCTTGTTGCGAAACAGATACGAACTTCGCTCGAATCACAATAGACAGGTGGGTTTTCGATTATTAGTCTAAAATCAGTACGGATAAAATTGAAAACTAAGGAGAAAAAACACTCAGCACAACTTTAACAACAGCAAAACTGTAACATCAAAAACGATTACCATGGAATTGAGATTCCGAAAGTATATTTGAAAGTACTTCCCAACGGTTTATCGCCTCATCGTGGATGGGAGGTGTTCCTGGGTGTCGGGCTGCGATGTCTAGCGGGGCCACTCGCCTTCTCACCAGGGCCTTCCTAGCTGAGAACAAGTCCGGCGTTTCCATCAGGAAACCCAGCTAGGAGTAAACCAACACCACGATCCACCACCGTCCTGGTATCAGGCTAGTCGCATGGTGGCAAATCTCCCTCTAATCCACCAAGGCGGTACTGCGTGAGGTGGTGACTACCTGGGGCAGACTTAGGCTAGGCTGACCTTGAGACTCCAGGGAACCACAATAGCTAAGCCAGTAAAATTCTAGAAAATGGGAATTATGCTGGCGCTCACACAACCAATGAAGACGGCTCATCCACGCATCTAACGTATATTTGAAAGCAACACATTTTGCAATAATGTGTAACAAAAACGACAAAAAACCAATGAACTTTCGAAAGACTTCGACATGAAAACGGATCCGAAAGTTTCAACACACAGCACTAAGCTATTCTAGTGATATTCCAACATTGTTAAATCAGATCACTTACCCATCTCCACCATGCTCAAATACCATTCCTTGCTCCTCCAAATTCTTCAAAGTAGATGAACTCCGCAAGGCAACTGCTAGATCACGTTGATACGGTTGCCGAAAGAAAACCTTCTTGTAGTTCAGGACGTGGAGTACTTCCAGTGAGCCAGCATCATTCGAACACTCCAATTCCTTCCGACGTAAGTACTTCCTCCAAGAAAGTGGTGGTATACAGATACCATCATACTCACACTTTTCAATCCAAAAGCGAGAAGACACGAGAATTTTGCGGAAAAGTTGGCATGTCTGCAAAGAGTATAATTAAGATTTCGAAATTCGCAATAAAATCTGCACAGAAAACCCCTGATTTGAAAACATCTAAGACTCTACCTCTGTCTGACCCGAGAATCTGAGACCCCAAAACTTACATCTAAGAAAATCATGTAGTTTTTTATAATAGAAATATAACATAACGGAATAGAACATGACGTAGGAAACGCCACAGCTCTCATCACGTTATGGATGTCGAAGAAACTAATAAAGAATAGGATAAAGAATAGGTAGAGTGTCGTCAAGCAATATATATATATATATATATATATATATATATATATATATATATATATATATATATATATATATATATATATATATATATATATATATACGGAGATGGGACAAATTAAACACGAACCAAAAACGAATCATAAGCGATAACCGAGTCGCCCTGAGACACAGGTTGGTTCAGTGGGATGACTCTTTGGCTCTACTACGCTTGGTAAACATACACACTCTGTGCGTACATGATCATATCGAGGCATACATGGATATTTGTAAGCATTCTGTGCACTAGCGAAAAAAATAAAGACCAGGTGATCCACTCTGAGTCAACCAGGCAACCTCAGTATACTCAACTACCAGAGTGAAACTCGCTAGCTTCCCGTACTTAACTTCATGAAAAAACAAAAGGATGAGTCTCTATGAAAACTGGCACAGTCTCCTTTACACCAATTGGGCGAAGCGTAACGAGAAGATCCTTAACGTGAGAGAAGCAAATGGGGATTTAAATGTCCTCTCATGACCAGGGTCGCGCTCAGCCCAGTTTTCATAGAGAGTATCCCGCAATGCACATGGGATCGACCCCTGCGCCCATGGTCCTCCAAGTGTTCCATCCTTCCGTGGTCGACAAACTGGTACCAGACTTGCCTGGGAGTATAGCAGCACTGGCTCGATACGTCGGTAGGACACCGCGAGTCATTGTAAAGGTCAGATGTGCATTCAATAGCCTCTGACGATGCTTAATGAAGTCGAATGCATGGCGCACCTCTCAAGGATTGATCAACGCCGAGAGCTTTATTTTCTTATTGTCCTCATCAATATCTAATTCCACTGCATGTGACGCAGTTATGTGAAATGGAAAGCTCAAGCTATTACACTGTGACAACTTATGGAATATAAGCTACTCCACCAATACAGCAAAAACAGGGGGTACTAAAAGAACAACTAACACTAGCAACTTAAGACAAACCTAGACAGTAACCACTTACATATGGTATATTATCCACAGAATAAACTGCCCAAGCATTTATTTTCACTTCGAGTTTAACCCACAAAATTTGCACCACCCACAATTTGACAACCGTAATCGTAAAAGAACAAAACAAAAGATAAGGAAGCTCTCGGCGTTGATCAATTCATGAGCGATGCGCCATGCATTTGACTTCACTAAGCATCGCTGGAGGTGAATGAATGCATATCTGGCCTTTCCAATGACTCGCGGTGGCCTACTGCTGCGTCGGGTAAGTGTAGTTATCCTTCCAGACCAGTCTGAAGCTAATTTGCTGACCCTACAGGGATGAAGGGATTGGTGAGCCTTGGGCGCGGGAACCGATCCCATGAGTACTACAGGGCGCCTGCGATCACTGCGCTACACGTACTTCGCCACAATCGTACGAATCACAAGCTGTATCACTTAAACCTATCAATTCCATACCTGTTCAGCACGAAGAAGTGAAGTTCCGTCACATCGCTTCAGAATTTCAAACCACAACACATCATCAACGCATGGTGACTGAGTCGTTGCATCAACGTCGTCTGTGGAACTTCCACTACCTAACAGGTACCCAATGGTCTTAATAAATGCTGACATATACCTGAAACTAGAGTGGTATGTATGGGACCCGGACCATGAAATCGATGGGAAACGAATGACCGCACAGTCATCTAGGTAAGAGACACATAACTAAAATGATTCCAGCAACAAACGTCAGCTGATTCAGCAATGGAGTGGAGAATATCGACAAGGAATTCCATGATTCATCAACATATTTTCTATAGGAAAGGTCGACCCACGCATTACTCACCCACATGCAAGTTGCACAACAACTTGGCTCTGGAGCGCGTTAACACAACGCCGAATCCAGAATTCCTTCGACTAGTTCAACCGAAGATCTCTTTTCTCAACACTATAACACGTCTAAGAACACTCAGCCCACTTACCCATTCTTTCCTCCGAACTGAAAACCATAAAGATTCCCATCTAATATCATATTATTGTTCAAGGAAGCTAATACGAATACCCCCCCAACGGTTCAGCGCCTCATCGTGGCTGGGAGGTGTTCTTGGGTGTCGGGATGCGATATACAACTGGGAACTCATCTCCCTGCGGGGTATCCCAAACTGAGAACGAGTGCGGCTCACCAATATCAGGATCGGTCACCAGGCTCATATCGAACTAGTCGCATGGTGGCAAATCTCACCTTGATCCACTAGGGCGGCGACTGTCTCTGTTGGTGACGACCTGGGCAGACCTTGGCTAGGCTGACCTCGGGACTTCAGGGAACTTCAAGAGTTAGACCAGCAAAACTCCAAAAAAATAGATTTCTGCTGGGCCCCGCACAATCAGCGAGTATGGGTCACCCAAGTATCCAACTAATACGAATAGTTATATCCTTCCGTATGGTAGGCTTATATCCATCGTACAGTTGTGATAGCAAGCTGACTACAAAGATATTAAGATTTATCCATACATGAAAAACCACAGAGATTTCAGTTTACATAACAGAAAGACTCTGCGATGTTGGAAATAGCTTAAAACTGCGTTTCCTAAGAAAAACTTTTGAAGACCTTCTAAGTTTTCGACAATTTTCTAACAATTTCTACTGCGATACAAGTATTTTTATGAGCTCAGCACAGACAACAAAGAATGAATAAAGAAATGAATAAGAAGAGGCAATGTGAGACAATGATTAGCATGTTTGTGCCTGACGAATGTTGCTCAGAAGCACTTGCGATGAACGATCGACGGGCCAGACTCATCGTACTCTTGCTTGGAGATCCACATCTGTTGGAACGTTGATAGAGAAGCGAGAATCGACCCTCCGATCCATACGGAGTACTTCCGCTCAGGTGGAGCGATAATTTTGATCTTCATTGTACTGAAAATGTACATTCAGAAAAGAACTTCAAAAAAGAAAGAAAAGAAGAGAAGAAGGAAAAGGATTTGAAGAGAATATCTTTAACGAGCAACGATAAGGACCTTGGAGCAAGTGCAGTGATTTCTTTCTGCATACGATCAGCAATACCCGGATACATAGTAGTTCCGCCGGAAAGAACGGTATTTGCGTACAAATCCTTACGGATGTCGATATCGCACTTCATTATGGAGTTATACGACGTCTCATGAATGCCTGCAGATTCCATACCGAGGAACGAAGGCTGGAACATGGCCTCAGGGCATCGGAATCGTTCGTTACCGACGGTGATGACCTGCCCGTCAGGAAGTTCATAGGACTTCTCAAGAGAAGAAGAGGAGGCGGCAGTGGCCATTTCTTGTTCGAAGTCGAGAGCTACATAGCACAATTTCTCCTGAACGAAAGATACACATTTTTTACAGATTGATGAGATCTTGTTCAGTACATGTAACCTTCAAACGAAGACAAACCTTGATGTCTCGCACAATTTCACGTTCGGCTGTGGTGGTGAATGAGTAACCACGTTCAGTGAGGATTTTCATCAAGTAATCAGTAAGGTCACGTCCGGCAAGGTCGAGACGAAGGATGGCGTGAGGGAGGGCGTATCCCTCATAGATAGGGACAGTGTGGGTAACTCCATCTCCTGAGTCGAGTACGACTCCAGTGGTACGACCAGAGGCATAAAGGGATAGCACAGCCTGGATGGCAACGTACATGGCGGGCGTATTGAAGGTTTCGAACATGATCTGGGTCATCTTCTCCCTGTTGGCCTTTGGGTTAAGGGGAGCTTCGGTCAAGAGGACGGGGTGCTCTTCGGGAGCAACACGAAGCTCATTGTAAAAGGTGTGATGCCAGATTTTCTCCATATCGTCCCAGTTAGTGACGATACCGTGCTCAATTGGATACTTGAGAGTGAGGATACCTGGAATTATCACAGACTAAACTCTATGCCTAATTTTATTCTCATCATAACTCGACTTTCTACACACCTCTCTTGGATTGCGCTTCATCTCCTACATAGGAATCCTTTTGTCCCATACCAACCATGACACCCTGGTGGCGAGGGCGACCGACAATGGAGGGAAATACGGCGCGGGGAGCGTCGTCTCCGGCGAATCCGGCTTTGCACATTCCGGAACCATTGTCAACCACAAGAGCCGCAACTTCGTCTTCGCACATTTTTTTCTTTTCTGAGAAAACATGTCGCTACCTTACAAAGTACTAAGACTGCGTGGAACATACAAGTCTCAACGGCTAAGTGCACCTTTGAAAACAAAGGATACTTAGTTCGCAGTTGACACTTTTGTTGCACTAAACCATCTGAGCCATCAGAAAACAAGTCCAACCATGCGTTCTCAGGAACAGGGGTCAAAAACGGTGAAACGAAGCAAACAGTGAAATGGAAAACGAGAAATGGAAAGTAGATGAGGGCTCTGACCCGGAAAGGAATAGGAGGAAAGATCCATGGAATGAGGAACATTATATATGGAAGCGAACTCTATGAAAGCTGACGTTCTAGAAGTAATCTAAAAAGACCAGTTATACGTATACACTTCCTTTGCCTTTCCTGACAAAAGAATAGTAGACGATTAACGAAAAATGGTATTCAGGACATAAACAGCGCCACTGAAAAGGTTGGGTAGCACAATCCAGTATAAGTGAAAAGAAGCAGTAATGGTGCTACCAACTAAAGCTCGCTGTCCCGAAATCCACACTATTGACAACAAACACTCAGATCTAAGATGAAATGAAAATCACAAAAATTCAGTTGTGTTGCTCGTCACGATAATTTCACATTGCGGGGAGTGTCGGGTGAAACTTAGGCAAAGGAATTTTCAAAGTCTTGTCTTCGGAAATTCCTTCGCCTCATATGGGTGTAGAAATCCGAAACAAACTACAACTGGCACTTCAATTCTTGCTCCTCCCGTCATTACAAACCCAAGGACATTTCGAATAAGTACAAATGGCAAGAGATAAAGGACACGCGGTGGCCTATCGATGTATGCAGCTAGTGCTACAATCCTCCCTAGACAGGTCTCGCACCAATTTGGTGATCCGGATGGATGTAAGATTGGTGTGCTTGGGCCGCGGTCGAACCAATGAGTATTGCAGAGCGCCTCTAAGCACTGCGCTACACGCACTACAGGAATGAGCAAAATACACATTTATACATATAAATACGCATATACATGTACATGTAGACATATGCATACATGAAAGGTTAAAAGCTTAGGGAAGGTACGTGAAGTATTTAAAGAGGTTTCGGCTGTTGATAAAGTTGGCAGTAGTTAGCGGATGTCAAGAAGGACACAAATAACGAGACGTACTTAGCCCAACGCTATAAATTTGAATGGGCCAGGGAAATAAAGTGTGGTTCACCGGAAGACTGAGATTCGAGATCTGATTGTAAGTCCAATCTGCTACTAACAAATATATACGGACTATTGAAGTACAACTAACTCTTCTAAAGAGTCTTACAGAGTACAAACTACAACTAGGACGACAGGACTTGGTGTTTTCTATGAAACTAAGGATCTTCTTAGAAGTACGACATGTAGGTCTGAAGCTTCACTACACGAATGCCAGTTAAGAGAAGAATGAAGTCGACCCGACCCACCAGCGGACCAGTCCACCAGTCCACCAGCCGACCAGCCGACCACCCGTCCACTCTGCGAGAATGCAGAGGGAAGGACTGAAGGAGGCCACAGTCGGTGTGAGTGGGGGTACCCGCGCGCATCGATCCGATCCGTCTAGAACTGTGCTCATTGGCGGTTCGATCGTCGCGCGCCAATTTCAAATCGCCCTCTCTATTCTCGAGCAATCCATCGGTTGGCGAGGAGGTACATCCGATTACTCCAGTACTCACGATGTCTGGTATGACACTGAACAACGGTGGGGCGAACCAAACTTGACAACTAAGCTATCTTTCTAGGCTACGGCAGACTGTGGCTACGGTAACCGATTGTCACGAGTTTGACCTTGCCTGTAGGCGGTCAAGTGGTGCAAGAGAAATTGGTGATTGGTTCCGATTTAGGGCATATAAGCTTTCGGAGAACACGCATAGAGAAAGTTATATGATTTGGAATATTCTATGGACACTTGTGGGGGTGGGGGGCAGACTTCGACCAGAGAGCCACAATGACTAAAGCAACAAAACTCTGAAAAAAATTGGGCGTTGTAGTATCGAAGTAAGTAAGTATGGACACTTCTACTAGACCAATCTGTCATAGCAAAATCCTAATCTCTATCAGTTGTCCTTCAGCGCCATGTGGCGCTTCATGGATATTTTAAAGTGCCTTTAAGTAGTGTAGATTACAGTTCTTGACCAGGATTTCACGGTGATCTCCGACAACGGTTCTGTAGCTCTAAGCCTCGATTCACAAACAATGATGTTTCAAAATAGTATCGGAATCACTCGATCGATCGTTAGATAGACACATCTACTTCACTTCTTATATAGGGACAATGTTTAACTGACCTTCATGTCTTTCTAAGCGTTTTTTACTCATCACGATGAACAAGTATATGGACCGAAATATGGTAATGTAGTAGTTTTTTTCAATGTTTTTTGATGATAAAAGGATAAAGCTCTCGACGATGATCAATGCCTGAGGGATGCGCATGCATTCGACTTCATTAAGCACTGTTGGAGGTGACTGGATGCATATCTGGCCTTTACAATGACTCGTGGTGGCCTACGGATGCATCGAGCCAGTGCTGCTATCCTCCCGGACAAGTCTGGTACTAATTTGCCGACCCCGGAGCGATGGAACGCTTGGTGAGCCACAGGCGCAGTGATCGATTCCACGTGTATGTCGCAGTGCCGCCTCCAACCACTGCGCCACGTTTTTGAGGATACGTAGTTGAAAATCCATAACAAGCAAGGATATGTTTACGCTAGTTTATTTGATAAGCTAGCACGAGGTTGTTACTGGACATTTGTCCCGCCAATGCTTCGACATCTTCGTCTTCCTCAGAGCTTATCATCCGAGAAAGTTTATCACGACCTGAGATTATGAACGACTTTGGACCATCGAGTCGGAACATCGTCCCGGAAAAAGACGAAGACATCGAAATCTTGGCCAAATAAGTGTTTGGTAATAGTCTCGGGTTATCCACATTATGTTCTTATGAACTGCTTTTGTTGAGCTGGTGCGAGGTTGGTACAAGTTGTCGTTGTTGTTGTTGTTTTTTGTTGTTGTTGCTGTTGTTGTTGTCGCCGTTGTTGTTGTCGCCGCTTTTGTTGTTGCCGTTGTTGTTGTCGTCATTGTTGTCATTGTTGTTGTTGCTTGATGGCTGACGTCCTGGCGATTTCACCTCCTGAGAGCCGTGCTGTTGCGAATGGGACTCTCGTGTTAGCTTATCACTGAAATAAGCTGTATTGCTCATTCATATCGAAGTTAAAGGACGCGTGAAGAACACTGGTCGGAGGCACCCTGCCATACACATGGAATTGATCCCCGCGTCCCATGTCCACCAAGCTCTCCATCACTCCGGGGTGGGCAAGTTGGTACCAGACTTTTCTGGGAGGACAGCAGTACTGGTTCGATAAATCGGTAGGCCGTCGCAAATCATTCTAAAAGCCAGATATGCATTCAACCACCTGCAACGATGCTTAATCTAGTCGTCAGGGATTGATCAGCGCCAAGAGCTTTATCCTTTTATCGAGATTAAATGGAAGTCGGTTCACAATGGAGGATATGTGTATTATTCATGAAGTGTTGTTCGCTGTCGATGATGTTCTGGAACATTTCTCGAATAGATTGAGCGTAACGCATTCGCTCAACGTCGCTCATCATCAACACCACCATCTGGTCATCCGTCGGCCGATGTATGTACACTCTGCCCTGTCTACGATCTCTACTGGCTATCAGAACATTAAATCTTCGTCAGGATCGAATGACTCATTGTTCTCAGAAGTTGTGTGTAACTAGGATCTTCGCGTTTTCTTCGTTTGAAAGATAGAAATACGTTGAGTGTGTTAGTAATTAGTAAAAGTCTGGAACTCTCCAAAAGTGTAGAAATTTACGGCGAAGATTTAACGCGTTTCTCGCCTAATGACTTATCGCTTCATCATGTCAATGCGGTGTTGCTGGTTATCGAATATCGGGTTCATCTCGCCGACAAGGTCATCCCGTTTTGAGGAACAGTTCCACATTTCCGTCAGAAACCACAACTTGGAGTTAACAAATGCTAAGAACTGCCTCTTCCTGGACCAATGTAGGTGAACTTACTTACACCACGGTTCTAACTTATAAGACCAGCTTTTCCCTATGATCGGGTGGCTAGACTTTTTTCTGAACCATTGGTAAAGAAAATTTATAGGTTTTTTATTTGCTGGCTATTATTTCTTCATGGCAAGATATTGTGTAAAATACAACTGCACTGATGCTGAGATGTTTACAAAACTCAAACCTCAATTCTGGAAATAGTAATCGCAGGTTCGAATCTATGCTGGGGTCTGGGTTTTGGAAATACCTTGGCATCATTGTGGTTAAACTTCAGATCGGGAAAGAATTTCGTCTAATCCTCGATGAACAGAATCATTCAAATGGAAAATGTTTTAGGAACTACGTTTTGAGATTCGCTGGTGTTCGTATTAAGTGAAGAAATGCGACAGGACGTCGAATCCATTAATCATTATTGACAACTTTGGCTTTGTTGTGAGAAACAATACCCACGTAAGAAATCAATGCTATCATCAGCAGGACATGGTCCTCGACGGTTAAACTGAAGTAACCCTTAATCTGAGCAATGGAACTTGATTGGATATAACTGAATAAAAGAACCAGTTTTGATCAAAATAGGTCTACACCCTTAAAGTAGTAAAGATGTAATAAAAATCCTCTCTTTGTCGACAAATTTAGGCAGAAACGTATAATCATTCAAATTTATCTGAAGATAACAAAGAGATAAGAGACATCAAGCCTCGTGCAACTAGCCTATCGAAGTTATCAAATTTGCGGTGACAGATATGGATAGTGGACTTAATCGTGTCAAACCGTACACAAAACCATGTCTATCCTGTGAAAAGGATTGCTTGCCGCGAACCAGGATCGAACTGGTGACCTTTAGATCTTCAGTCTAACGCTCTCCTTAATGAGCTATCGAGGCTATGTCGAAACAATGTTATCAAATTTACGGCGACAGATGCGAATGATGTGATCAACCGTATTAAACCGTTAAGAAACCATATCTATGCTGTCAGCAAAACGTTGCGTCGAACCAGAATCGAACTGGTGACCTGTCAACCGCACTTCTACTGATTTCCTCAAAGAGTTACTCTTGAAATAAATTTTGGCTTTATGGAGACACTGGTATGCCGTCCATTCTCTGTTACCACTGATCTAAGCAGAACTCGACAATGATTTACTCCACGCTAGTAGTTTCCAAGTTTTTTTGATCAATGCTTTCCCACCCAACCGTAATCTCTTGAAGTTTCGTGTTCTTTTTTGCTATACAGTCATAAAAATTCACTTGGTTTCGAAATTTTTTGAACTAATTGTAGGGAACCTGAAACTCTTGAGTTTCCTGATACATCCTTAACACAATCAGTTTGCAAAACAAGTATCAAACGCTATAATTTCTATGTACCAAAAAAAGGGGATCACTGAAAGCGCAGTGGTTACAGATGCCGCGCAACACACCGCGATCACCTGTTCGACCTCTCAGAAACTGTCGTCATTCCGTCATTCCGTGGTCTGCAAATTGATAGGAAACTTCTCTGGGGAGAAACTCCTACAGATCCACACGATGGATTTATATGTTGAAGACATGGGGGATTCTTTAGTAAGAGCCATTCTAGAATGATTCAACTCATCTAGAATTCAGAGACATTCCGCAAAGACGACGAAGCTCTCAAGTGCCATGCGAACTCACATGCAAAGTCAGAAGACCTCTATGGTCGATGGATCTAAGACAACGGAGTCAAATGAAAGAAGTGCTTGAATTAGCACAGTTTACAGCAATGAACAACATCTACAAAACGAACATGAACTATCTCATGAAACCAAATCTGGGTAGTATTTACTAAATATAATCGGATTTCCACGATCCAGAGTCTTAGGACTTTTGTCACTATTCGCTGCTGAACACCCTGAACTTCTTGATATTTATTCGATATCGGAAAGTCACATACATAAACAAATGGAATCAAACGTGTTCTGAATCTTCTTCTTTTTCTTTCTTTCTTTCGTCTCAATCACAGATGTATTTCAAATGTGCTCCAATTGATTCAATTCTTCCTCATCTTCAGAACCACCTTTTTCATTATTATCATTTTCTTTCATCTGATGAAGATTGTTACTGGTATTTTTGTTAAGTTCCAATGATTTCGTTCAGGAAGTGCTGATACTCTCAAAGTAGTTGGGGATTATGGAGTGCCTTCTGAGTGGGGTTTCATTACATCGTGGGTGAGTGCCAGCTGTACGCCGTCGCTAGGATGAGGGCGTGGAGGTGATGGAGTTTACGACGACGAATCCCAGGAAAACGGCGAGAATGCGTGGTGAGCTCGACTTTGACACTCAACACAATCAACTATAAATAAAAAATATCGACTAGATAGATATCAACACTTTCCAGAAACACTTGGAAGGGCGTACTAATCAATAACAATCAAATGATACACCTACGAACATTTTAGTGCGAATTACTTTCTGATATTAATAGCAACAGCGTCTTTAAGCAGTGCAGTAGAACAACCGACGAAGGATTGAGTAGAAAATTCTCGAAGACAACAGCAATTAGCTAGTGTATCAAGTAGCAAGTTCTTGGATACTTTGCTAAAGTTCCAGAACGCACTAGAGGTAGCTCTGCCGCAGGTGTTAGAAAACTTTATGTAAAGTCGTCAGATTTATCTCCTATTAAGGCAGGACCACTAGCAAATCTTCAGAATACCGGTCATAGTCCAAATGAACGTAACCCTTCAACATTATGAAACTGGTAGAAGAATTTGACTTCATCAGAGAAATCCTTGAAGTACACCCTTCTACAGGGTAATTAATTAAAATATTGTGCATATTCGTGACGTTCACAGAATTCTTGAGGACTTCCTATGTATGCGTTTCTTCAAGCACTCTTGATTATCTCTTTGGTAAAAAATTCCCATGCTTTAGGTGATTTCCTCTTCACTTGATGAAGTCAATGATCATACCAGGATGACACACCACTGACCAACGTCATTTATTTTTTAGCTGTTATGCCGATCCCGTTCATAAAACCACTAGTGCGCAGTCAGTATTTCTGATCAATATTCATGGATATAATCGAGCTTTCGATCGATCGTATAGATGCCTGGCATTGCTATTAAAATGATACGTCAGTGAAGATGTGGTTGAGACCTCAATCATGACATATGTCGTTAACACCGTCCATTCTCCAACAGATGACAGAGATCGTCCTGCAAATTAGCGTAACTAAAATCACTGTGTAATTCGTAGAAACAAATAGCTTTTCGATTGGATACTTTCATATTTAGTAGTTGGCCGATTCCATTATCTGTTTGATCGGCTTGAAAAACAGATTTCTAAACTCGGAGAGGTCTTTCTACTTCTGTTTAGCAAACACGAGGTGTTATTTTATTTCTTTATTTATGTACAAGCTGACGTTTCCGCGAATTTCGCCTTCCTCAGAGCCTGGAAAGGTCAAGTTGACTGCAATCTACACGGCCAAACACCTCCATAACCAAACAGAGAAAATGCTGAACCAAAATTTCAATCACATTGAACACAGAGTCTTTGAACGCTCACCGCTTTCTTTGAGTCTTCCACTAAATGTGTTACGTGGAGACCAACCGCACAGAGTTCACATGGAAGCGTAATATGCCCTTCCCATCAAAATAACAGGCTTATATAAGAAGAAGAAAAGAAATCTTACTTAGTCTTAGTCTTATAAGAAGTGTATGTAAAAAGTCGTAGAAGTCTGAGAAGTCTTACATGTACACAGATCTACACATTATTATTCCTATAAAGAAAACTACGTTCAAAGACAACAACACTTCAAAAGGCCAAGTTACGACTATTTCCATGTGTAACTAAGTCTTTCTGTAGATGTAAGTTGATTTTCGATAGAAGCTTAAAAGATAGAAGTTGTTTTACTACATGAATCATCACTACTCTCTCAATTCACGATGGAAAAAGATGGTCTACAAAGGCAGCAAAGGTAGGATTTTCCCTTCGTAAGGAAGTTTTTTTGGAAAATGTAAGGAAATTATAAAATTATGTTAATACTTTGTTGCGAAATTCTTTACGTATGGGGAGGGCTATACAAAACGCCGGATATTGCGAAAGGTTTCTTCATGTGTTTAAAATGTTGATCTTACGCGAGGTTAATAAATAGATTTAATAAGTAGATAATTTAAAATAAGATTTCTGGGTTTGTATGAACGCAGAGAGATCCCGAGGTTTTCTGGATGCTTCCTTCGCTTTTATTCAAAGTATAAGGAGTACACTGCTTGCACCAGATCTGCAGATGTACTGAAGACATTAGACGTAGTGCAGATATATCCCTAAAATAATAACAGAACAAATTTTTAAGAGCCTAACTGATTTGCAACTTTTTGAGGGTCTTACCTGCTCAGGTACGCTTTTTTCACGATTAAGGTTTACACGGTGTATATCGCTCTGATGAACTCCTAGTAGCAGTTTTCAAGGAAAAATATTCTTGAAGAACACATTGATTATGTTGGTATGCCAGACCTATCAGCTTCTGTATAGAAGTAACTACGCTTCATTGAGGTCTCGTAGAGAATCAGATTCACCTGTATGCCATACTTTACATTATAATGTACATCCAAGATTTTTTTTTACACTTCTCATCATTGGATACAGTGATAGGCAAAACTATTCAACTATTCTTTCTACAAGATTTTTTTTAAAAGTTATTAGAGATTGGTTCAAGAACAGTATAACACGAATTTGTAACCTTCAAGAACATCATCCTTCCTAGCTTCACCCTCTTGATGAGAAATCTAAGAGAAGAAGATTGCTAAAAAACTCGAGAGTACGAGAACAACACGCATAAAAGAAAATAGACAAACTGTGGCTAAGAATGTGGTCAGTAAAGGATAAGGCTTTGGCCGTTGATCAGCCCCTAACGGATGCTCCAACCATTCGATTTCAGCAAATATCCTCAGAGGTGTTTGAATACATTTCTAGCCCATACAAATGACTCGCGGTTGCCTACTGATGTATCAAATTAGTGTGCTTTTCTTTCCAGAGACTTCTGGTACTAATTTGCTGACCCCAGAATGGTGGAAGGCATCGTGAGCTGGAGCACAAGATGGAACCACTGACCGCGTGTGTATTGCAAGCCACCTCTATCCACATGCGCTACACACGCCGTTCTGCGCTATCTCCCTGATCTTCTTGGTGATTTACCTCACATTTTTGAAAAAATATGAAACTGTACGAAATGTTTATGGACTTCTCAGAGTTCCCTCATACCACTAATAGTGAACGATAAATTTTCCTATGAGCGCTGTTGCAGGCAGCTGCTAGCAGTTCGATGGAGGAGGATGAGGGCGGTACCATCGGCATGTTTCGTGGAACTCGGCGTATCTTTAGCGCAATTGTTCCTAGGAATCGCAGAGAAGGGCAGGCACTACACGCCAGTATATAAACCCCCTTCTCTTCGCAAAACCAGCCACATTCAGTTGCTCATTCAGCAATGTTGATTCTATTCTATTACTGCATTAGCTAGCATCTATTCAAATACCACATAATCTTTTATCAAATATCCCATACTTTTATCAGCATAGATTGTTTATCCTAGGCTTGTAAACATCTGTAAAGTTCTATCACTCTCTACTATTTGAGAATTGCTTAATTCATTAACATACTCGTTCTAGGGCGGTGATGGTTAGTCTAAATTTGCAATTCACTCATCGAATTATACTCGAAAAGTCTTCTGATATCATGTCTTATCTAGTGGATGATGGTCTCCTCTAAAGTTGTATTGCTTGCTAATAGTTCCTAGATCATGACGAAATTTACAGCTAGCCAGAATGTGCGACGACGAAGTTGCGGCTCTTGTGGTCGACAATGGTTCCGGAATGTGCAAAGCCGGATTCGCCGGAGACGACGCTCCCCGCGCCGTATTTCCCTCCATTGTCGGTCGCCCTCGCCACCAGGGTGTCATGGTTGGTATGGGACAAAAGGATTCCTATGTAGGAGATGAAGCGCAATCCAAGAGAGGTATCCTCACTCTCAAGTATCCAATTGAGCACGGTATCGTCACTAACTGGGACGATATGGAGAAAATCTGGCATCACACCTTTTACAATGAGCTTCGTGTTGCTCCCGAAGAGCACCCCGTCCTCTTGACCGAAGCTCCCCTTAACCCAAAGGCCAACAGGGAGAAGATGACCCAGATCATGTTCGAAACCTTCAATACGCCCGCCATGTACGTTGCCATCCAGGCTGTGCTATCCCTTTATGCCTCTGGTCGTACCACTGGAGTCGTACTCGACTCAGGAGATGGAGTTACCCACACTGTCCCTATCTATGAGGGATACGCCCTCCCTCACGCCATCCTTCGTCTCGACCTTGCCGGACGTGACCTTACTGATTACTTGATGAAAATCCTCACTGAACGTGGTTACTCATTCACCACCACAGCCGAACGTGAAATTGTGCGAGACATCAAGGTTTGTCTTCGTTTGAAGGTTACATGTACTGAACAAGATCTCATCAATCTGTAAAAATGTGTATCCTTCGTTCAGGAGAAATTGTGCTATGTAGCTCTCGACTTCGAACAAGAAATGGCCACTGCCGCCTCCTCTTCTTCTCTTGAGAAGTCCTATGAACTTCCTGACGGACAGGTCATCACCGTCGGAAACGAACGATTCCGTTGCCCTGAGGCCATGTTCCAGCCTTCATTCTTGGGTATGGAATCTGCTGGTATTCACGAGAATTCGTACAACTCGATCATGAAATGCGATATTGATATCCGTAAAGACTTGTACGCCAACACAGTACTCTCAGGAGGTAGCACCATGTATCCAGGAATTGCTGACCGTATGCAGAAAGAGATGACAGCTCTTGCTCCGAGGTGATCCTTTGGATCAATAGTCTTGTAATAAATACGTAGCTGAAGATAAATAGGAACGTCACATACGTTCATCCTAAACTTTTCTCTTTCAGCACAATGAAGATCAAGATCATCGCACCACCTGAACGCAAATACTCGGTCTGGATCGGAGGATCTATCCTTGCCTCTCTGTCTACCTTCCAACAGATGTGGATCTCCAAGCAAGAATACGACGAATCCGGCCCATCCATTGTTCATCGCAAGTGCTTCTAAATTCCACAGACGCACAAACAGTTCAACGCTAATCGTTTCGAGGTGTTTAGTGTGTATTGTGCTCAATATGTTCGGGTTCGAATGAAAAGATTTTATCCGAACGCTATTTTTGTGCACATAAAGGTGGAAATGATTACGATGTGTGTATGTGTACTGAACATCTCATTTTTGTATCCACATATTTTATGTTACAGATTTATAGAGAATTCCATAACACACAAGTTTGTGTAGTGGAGGGTTTCGTGTGGGATTTAGTGTAACAACATAGCACGGCGATTCTGAGTACGACATGTTCCACTGCTGCCTCGTTATTACACAAAAGGGTCGGCATTAAATTATAGCCTGACTGCCAATTCTACGGACGCTACCACCACCATACATTCAACAGTAAGAACTATAAGACAGACGCTTAGAAATGAAGTCATAATGCGCAAAGCTCTGATAAGAAAGACGATTTTCATTAAGAAATGTCTGTAGGTCTGTAGATAACGGGCAGCCTCTCAAGGCATTGGATTGATTGAGGGTATGAAAACGATAATAAACCGGGTACGATGGGTTATAAATACCTAGGTTGCACTTCCTCAGCTTATAGACTGCACCATGATGTTAGGCTGTTACCTTCATTATTAGTCATCAAAGGGGCACGTGTGGCACAGTGATTGCAGGCGCCCTGCAATACACTTGAGATCGATCCCCGCGTCCTATGCTCAGCAACCCTTCCATAGTTCTAGGGTCGGCAAAGTGGTACCACACTTGTCTGGGAGGATAGAAGCAATGGCTCGATGCATCGGTAGGCCACTGCGAGTCATTATAAAGGCCAGATATGCATCCAGTCACCTCCAACAGTGCTTTATGAAGTCGAATGCATGGCGCATCCCTCAGGGATTGATCAACGCCGAGAGCTTTTTTTTGAAGAACTACACAACATGATAGCTGTCAAGGAAAGCCCGACATCACTGAATGCATAACAACATTACGACCATCCAAATTTTCTAGCGTTCCGCTTGATCATAAGAAAAGAAATAAACTGGAGAAATGTGTTCTTCCTTGGAGACATCTGTTAGTTCCACTATGGGTGTTTCTTCTCCGAGTTATTGATCCCAAACCTCAAACTTGAACAAGAGAAGAGGGCAATATAGCGTAATCAGATTGCTCGGCTTTGACCAATACCTCGCAGAACTCTTAGTTTTTGAAGATGTCATTATTTTTTTACTTTCACCAAAGAAATTGAAATCGCCGAAACGTTAGTCAAATGAAATAAATGTTGTGATGGCAACTTCATGTTTTCTCAACAAGAAAGCAAGAACTTAAAAAAGTCACAGTCAGAAATTACGATTCTGATTTCCGCTCTAGCTCAATTGAGTTCAATGCCGATTAGTGCTCTCCAGTCTAATCCCGTTGACGGATGACTGCTGATAGAACCGCTGGAGTGGAAACATAGGTAACAGGAAGATGAAGCAATGACCTCGGGCGGTGCGGTGGATAGCACATTAGCCCCCAGTAAAAGTCGAGGTTTCGAAGTACAACTGAGTTTCCAAGTTTTGCTCACACCTCAACATCGCTATGGTTGTATTTTACACTGTATGCCGCCACCAAAAAAAAAAGAGTAGGCAAAAAGCAAAGATAAAGACACTATCCAGTCGTTGTTTCCATCGTCTCAAAGCACCTGGTACCATTCTGTCGACTTCGAAAAGATGGAAGGCTTGATGAACACTGGACCCGGGTCCGAGTGACTGTTCCAGTTTGTATTTACACGGCACTTTCAGCCACTGCGCTACACGGACTAATGGGCGGGATAAACACCGACAGCAGCCAAAAATTCTGCGTCATACAGCTGTTTTCTCGCATCTCTTAGTATATCTATCTCCAGCGCCATGCAGCTTGTAAAGGGACCTACTCATCATGAATTTCACAAAACAGTAAAAAAGATGCAAAAGAAAGATTTCAAAACAGCAATTAACAGAAAACAATTTACAGCTTCAACAATTTGACATACAGAACATAGGCTACGGGAAACAAATGTCAGCCAATCTTAAAAAACTCAGAAATAAATCTGATCAGATTAAATTCCTTCTCGAAAATTGGCAACATAAGTTCCTATTGACCCATGAATACAGTTGCAGAATAAAATGAACCACAATGTAAATCCAACAATGAACGACGGTCTAACAAGACTAACGACAGTAGTACAAATACTGCAACACAAATTACTAAATAAAAGCTACCAAACGCTTTGATCAAGTTCTGTTTCCGTCGTCATGTCCATAATATCGTTTTCTTTACGTTGTTTACACGATTGTGCTGGAGACCATATGCTTTGATCGTCATCAGTACGGTCAAATGCTGATACCCCAGCAGAAACGGATTCGTTTCGACCTAAATAAACAAGAGATTCAAAATTGTTTAGGTGCTCATAACCACTTAGAAGCCACGTGAACGAAACTACTGCGAATGAAATAAGGGCATTAAAACTAGCATTTCATGTGCATGCAAATAACAGAAGCCCAAGATGATGTTCAATTTCAATGTTCTGTAATATCTTCTCAGTGAAAATGAACTTTAATCATATCACGGACACTGTTCACCAATAAGCTCGTATAACTGGGACATGTTATCACTGCAAACTTTGGTATCCGTGCTCAACAAATATTCTCTCTTCGAGATTGAGAAGTATATATATATATATATATATATATATATATATATATATATATATATATATATATATATATATATATATATATATATATATAACGCCAAGCACATTCTGCCCGTCAATGTGGCAAGAAGAGTCCTATGAACTGCTTAATTCTACTGGAGACGTCCGTAATTCAAGCAGTTACCAACAAGTGGGTATTAATTATTGATCACATTACGATGCCCTCAGATATCACTAAGCACAAAACAGACCATGTCTATAAACGCCACCCGAAAGATGAATGTGTGGTGACGGAAATTATGCCGAGGATCTCTGAAGACAAAAATGGAGACTTTACTGGCGTCAGATAGAACATTTAGACAATCGATGGGACGACAGATGATGGTGATATATATATATATATATATATATATATATATATATATATACACATATATACATATATATACATATATACATATATATGTATATGTATATAATCGGCCTCCTGGAGACTAACATCCGATGTAAACCAGTATTTTCCAAGGACGATACGTCAATTACGAATAAACTTTATTAATGTAAATAAACACCATTAGAACCTACACATTTCACCAACGAGGAAAAAGTTTTCCACACTGATTGCATAAAATTCTCGACTTCTGAAGGCGATGAAGCCGCTGAAGGTAGTTTCGGCCTCGGCATGGTTCCTGAAGCACTTCTCGTACTGAAATCCCTTGAGATAACTGACGAAGTCGTAGCAAGTAGAGGAGACCTCTGGTGGGTATAGTGAGTGAAGTAGACTTTCGTAGCACAGCTCGTTCAAACTTTGTCACGTCGGTTATACGAATGGTCGCCAAATGTTATCGTGGAGGAGTGGTGCCTTTGTTGACCGTTGCGGGGTTCAGTCTTCGAAGTTTCTGGCGCATTTCGGTCTGTTTGATACATATTCCTACCGTAATAATCCTACCGGGTTCAGGAAATTGTGATAGATTAATCGAAGAATCGACTTTCTTTTAACCTAGGCATTTATGATCAATTAACTACTTTCTTGATGACCAAGCGCGAGGTTGTTATTAGGTTGTCACAACATTTATTTACAATAGCTGACGTTTCCGCTTCTCCACAGCCATAAGAAGTCAAATCCACACGCAATCTACTCAGCTAGATACTTTCATAACGTCAGCAGATAGCATTCAAGCCATCAATTATTATTCGTATTACAAACAGCTTCTTCTAATCAGTCGTTTTCTGCTCTGTAAGCCTCCCACCTATTTGTTAAGGACGTCAAAGAATCAGCCTGACGTACGGTGCGAGGTCACATGTAGTGATAAGGCCGTTTGCGGTTCATTTGTGAAATTTTAGAGTTATCCAAACGCTTCAAGAATTTTACGCGCTGATGTTTGATTCCTGTGCTAGGATAGTGATTTTTAATTCAAAATGTTCTATTGTGCGTAATGGATTGCCTTGCTTGATTTCAAGTTTCCCAACTAGGTAGTCTTTTATACTGATGCAATGTGCTCTACCCGTTTAGCCACAAGTACAACGAACAAAAACTTTGAGTGTTTAAAAGAAGTTTCTTATCATGCGAATGAAGATTTTGGATTAAGATTTATCCGCTGAGGTTACGAAAGTGTTTGGTTGAGTAGATTGCGTGTCCATTTCACCACCCCTGAATCTGAAGAAAGCAAAACCGCCAAAACGTCAGTTATTGTGCATTAATAAATGGTGTAATAACAATTTCGTGTTTGTTCATAGAGAAAACAGTGAATTGTGATGTAATAAACTAGCAGAAAACCATTTGGTCAGATTGATCTTTTCGCGTGGTTTTGGTTCTGGGCATTGTTTCGGAGCTTCATCGCACTCCATCCACCTGCTTCGTCAGATATTATAGATGATCCATTTCTCACCGCACGACACAGTACAGTCGAGAAGCAAGGATCGCTCCAGTTGCGCAGATGAACGCGGATTATACCTTAACGTGGTGGCGATTTCTTTGAATGCCAACTAACTCGAGCAGCGTGCACTTGTTGAGCTTCTTGGACTTTCCGATTTCCTTTAGATGCTCTGAAACAGTTGGATACTCAAATCGAGTTCCTCAGCAAGTTCTCGAAATCCTTTCTGAGCAAGTACGTACTCATATCGAATTCATCAATTCAGTGTCCAGGACATGTCCAGGACAATGTCCAACTTCAAGGTCGAGCTCTCCATAATGGTACTTTTGATACAAAAGTTTCAGCGTTCCTTTGTTAATACTTTCTTGCTTCCATAGCCCATTAATTCTCCAAGTCGTTTGCACTACTTATTCCCAAGTTTGCATTTAAAGAAGTAGATTTGCCGAAATTACTGTTCTGTCTTCTAAAATCCTAGCCTTTAACATTTGTCAAGAAGAGTATTCATTATTCAGTAACACGTAGCAAAAGCGCACGAACCTTTGCAGTAATACATAATAGTAAAGAAAATACCATCCTCTCAACGGTTTACCACCGCATCGTGGCTGGCAGGTGTTCCTAAGTGTCGGGATGCGATGTAGAGTGGACGATTCACTCTCCAGCAAAGTTCCCCAAGCTGAGAAGGAGTAAGGAGTTTCCATCAGGAAGCCCTAGATAGTGTTAACCAATACCAGGATCCACCATCGTCCTGGTACCAAATTAGTCGCATGATGCCAAATATCCCTCTAGTCCACAAGAGCGCACACCGCCCGGGGAGATGACGACCTGGAGCAGACTTTGGCCAGGCTGACCTCGGGATTCCAAGGAACCACAATGGCTAAAACCTGCAAATCTCCGAAAAGATGGAGATTATGCTGGGGCCCGCACAACCAGTGAGGAAGGGCCGTCCAATATATGTATGTATGTGTGTATGTGTGTATGCGTGTATGTAATGTATGTAATGTATGTAATGAATGTAATGTATGTAATGTATGTAATGTATGTAATGTATGTATGTAATGCATGTAATGTATGTAATGTATGTAATGTATGTTATGTATGTAATGTATGTAATGTATGTAATGTATGTAATGTATGTAATGTATGTTATGTATGTAATGTATGTAATGAATGTAATGTATGTAATGTATGTAATGTATGTAATGTATGTATGTATGTAATGTATGTAATGTATGTAATGTATGTAATGTATGTAATGTATGTAATGTATGTAATGTATGTAATGTATGTAATGTATGTAATGTATGTAATGTATGTAATGTATGTAATGTATGTAATGTATGTAATGTATGTAATGTATGTAATGTATGTAATGTATGTAATGTATGTAATGTATGTAATGTATGTAATGTATGTATGTATGTATGTATGTATGTATGTATGTATGTATGTATGTATGTATGTATGTATGTATATTGTATGTATTTATGTATGTATTTGTGTATGTATTTGTGTATGTATGTACTACGTACTGTAATGTACGTATATATATATATATATATATATATATATATATATATATATATATATATATATATACATGTGTACATATATAAATGTATATCTATACATATATTTACATATATATATGTATATGAGCATCTATGGGAAGAAGCTTGTCTAAAGACCAGTAATTTTTTTCTGAAAATTTTAGTTAAGACTCACCAACTGAAGGAGATGGTTTTAGAAAGATATCATTTGGAAATCGCTTTGCAATGAATTTCTCAGAAGCAGACGACTTTTCGGTGTCAGTAAAGTCCGACAACGAAGAAAATAAGCTATCTTCTTCTTTGTTCTAAAGGTATTAAATTAAAAGTAAGTTAAAAAATACTGGAAACCAAACAAACCAAGAAAAGTGTCGAAATATTTACACGGGGTTCATGCGCTGATCTTTCACGTTCAATGGCTGAAAGTTGCTTCTTTGAGGAATCCAACGTGCGGTATCCAGCTCTGGCTACATTTCGTTCATTTTCGACAAGATCAACTGGCTAAAAGAGGCTAAGCCACTTTTAAAATGCCAACGCAGATAATTCCGTAAAATCACCCTTACAATAGTCCCCAAGCTATTCTACTGGAAAACATGTTCCAATAATTCGGATTGAATTCTCCCTCTCTCTCGGTATATATATATATATATATATATATATATATATATATATATATATATATATATATATATATATATATATATATATATGAACATATGTACACATATATACGCATATATGTGGATATACTCATATGTATATATATATATATGTATATATATGTATATATATGTATGTATGTATGTATGTATGTATGTATGTATGTATGTATGTATGTATGTATGTATGTATGTATGTATGTATGTATAAAAGGAATACCTTTTTTAGTTTTTTGACGAGCCACACTTTCCGACTTCGTTCTCTCTTTGAAAGAAATTGTTGCTGGAGAAAATGGCTGCAAACCTACGACATCGCGTACACCAGACGAAGCACCTGATAAAAACGCTATAGCATGAACATAAGATTAAAAAACGAGATCAATATTGAGTAACCACGACAGCAAAACCGTGACCAAAGAACATATAAAACATACATACGTTGTATACATATACATATATATATATACATATATATATATATATATACATATATATATATATATACATACATATGCATACATATATATACGTATATATACGTGTACATACATATATATACATACATACATATATGTATATATATATACATACATAGACATATACATATATATCCACGGATCCTCTTTGCAAGATCTCCTGCCGAGTAGTCTCAAGACGACATAGCGCGTCACTAGGTGGCTGGTTGAGGCTTTAGCGCGGACCTAGATCGACTTAGTGCTTCTCTTAGACGCAGATGGATCCAGGGAATGGACTTCCCATTTCTGCTGTACCGAACCAAAATATCACCATTCTCTATTAATATCAACATTGATGTAAAGAGAAAAGTTTGTAAGCGCGATGAGATCTCGCCAAAAATTATATACAGCCACTCTCGAGAACGTTGTTCGAAAATTAGAAAGGGACACCATTGGACTGAAAGTAGACGTCCGTAATTATACCGTCTTCGCTTTGCTGATTACATCGTTCTTATAACACTAAGCATTACTCAGGAGGAAGGAATGTTGGCCAATTCCGACAGCGTTTGTGCAAAGACTGATCTTCCCCTACTAACTTACGAAAACGATGTTCATGAGAAAAGGAATTGTTTCCGATATCGCATTCACACAAATATTCCCGAAAGCTCTAGCTAAACCTATACCTGAGTCGGGAAGTTAATGTGGTAAATGACCTAGCTTCAGAGTTGAGCGAAAGGAAGCGAACAGCTTCAGGAGCATTCAGGAACATCGTGGGTGAAGTGATGACGAAAAAGATCCAACGTTTTGCCCAATTTCTCGACTCTTTAAATCTTCCTGCCTTATCCTACACGTTAGAAAGCTGCTCGACACGGAAGCAGAAAACATCAGCCAGTGGTATAAAGCGCACGGTAAAGAGGATGATGCTAGGTGTATTCCGTATAATGCAAGTGAGCAAGAGAATCCGAATTCCCAAAATCAACCATCAAAGATCAGGAACGCCGCTGTACACGCGAAAATGTCGAAAACCATGTGGGCCGGAAACCTGGGCGTCTAAACTGCAACCAGTAGACAACATCAATTACAGACTAGATTCCTCGGAATGTCAAACATGCAGCAGGAAGAATGCCAACCCGATAGTGAGAGTTCTCCACGGAAACCCTAAAAGAAATGTGAGATGCTCAATGAGTCCCTAAAGTGAGCAGAACCCATTGGACCAATTTTTGCACGTAACAGGTACACTTGGAGACTTAACTGGCTCCCACTACAGATGCCCAATCAACGGGATAACAGGCGACTATATGTATATATATATATATGTATATATATATATATATGTTATATATATGCACGTACATATATATATATATATATATATATATATATATATATATATATATATATATATAAGCAAATGTGTATATGACAGCTTTGTGAACATCTTCTAAAAACCAGTTTTTTTGAAAAGAATTCGAGGTACGTATGGCACATCTGGGTATGGAAAGCCTAGCAATTTTGTACAAAAAGTATAGCAAAAAGACCTCTGACGCAAAAGCAACCATATGTATGTATAAATATCTACATATATATATATATATATATATATATATACATATATATATATACATATATATATATATATATATATATATATATAACGCTAGCTTTTTTATTTGCTGCCTACTATAATTTTTTCACGGCATGGTATAATGCGAAATACAACGTTAATGATGTTGAGATATTTGCAAAACTCCGGACCGCAGGTGTCTGCGGTGGGGAACAAACGCGTTATTACCCTTTCCGAGGGCTAATGCGCTCACCAGCGCACCATGAGCGTCCTTTGTTTTGTTCATATATATTTATATATACATATATACATATATATACATATATATATATATATATATGTATAGAGAGAGAGAGAGAGAGACGGAGACGACGACGGTTGGTGATGCAGTCTATCAAGTAAGGTGCTGGTTCGACTTCGTCGCCAACGCCCTCCTCCAGCTCGTGTGGGAACGCCATAGCTCGGCTATCTCCAAGGCTACAAGAAGAGTTGACTTGACCAGCATTCTACGGCATTCACAAAGAAAACGAACTCCTCAAGCACCCGTCGAAACAACGAGCAAAATGTTCGAGGACCTTTGTGAATGATGAAAGCGAGAAGAACTAATCGAATGGAAGAAAGGCTGGGATCAGCACAGTAGATATTATGTCGTTTTATTTTTAAAAAAAAATAGTATAAACTGCACCCACCATCATCGGTATCAGAATCACTTTGTTTCTGAGAGCGTATTTGTTCAACAGTGATCGATTTACGCGAGCCCATTTTCCTTGGTGCTCCGACAGGTTTGCACGGTGTACAAAGTGTAGTAAACGCTTCGATTTGAGCTTCAAGATCCTTCTTTTCAAAAAGTAGTTTCGCATGCTCAGTTTCCCTTTCGGAGTAGACCGTTTCTAACACGGCTCGTCTTTTTTGAACCTGACCAAGAGAATAACAATGAAGGAATGAAATGTACACAGGTAAAGCATGGGTAATTCAGAGCTATTATGAAACAAGTTAGTCATTGTTAATCTCCTCACCAGTTGAATTCCATTTCTAGTTTATTTTCTAGATTTACTCATAATTGGGTACCAAGTAGAGCTATACAGAGAGAGGAATGAACACTCCTCATGCCCTGTAAGGCTTGGATCTCAGGGAGGAAAGTTATATTAGCAATCCGTCCACTATACTTAAAACAAAGACTTGTCCACCGCCTGATATAATATTTGCAAATCTGCAAGAAAAAAGTTGCAGACAACAGCAACAGCAGTCACTACACTTACTTGGATACATAGATGGTCTGTGTTCACTGGTTGTGCAGGCCCCAGCATAATTTCCATTCTCCTGAGATTTGGTGGTTTAGCCACAGTTGTTTCCTGTAGCCCCGAAGACAACCTGCAGTGAGGGCCTGCCTAGCTAAAGTCTACTTCAGATTGTCATCAACATAGGCAGTCGCCGCACTCGTGGATCAGAGGGAGATTTTCCACCATGCGACTAGTTTGATAGCAGGACGGTGGTGGATCCTCGTATTGGTCTACTTAGCTGGGATTCCTGATGGAAACGCCAGACTCCATCTCAAATTGGGAGACCTTGCTAGGGGGGATGAATCCACCCGATGTAAATCGCAGCCCGACACCCAGGAACACCTCAAAACCATGATGGGACGGCAAACAGTTAGGGAGGAGTAGTCACTATTCTGACAAAAAACTACGTATTTCACTGAAGTAAACTATATGGAATTCACCTACAAGAATTTAAATCCAACCCTTAATTTTTCAAAACTTGGACTTCTTAACAATGCCGAGTCAGAAAGACGAGTTGTGTACAACAAGAAAAAATATTTTTAATATTAGGGAGAATCAAAGGGAACAGACAATGGAATTGTGGCACCTATGATACCCTAGGAAATGTCGGGGAAAGAATAACAATAAAAAATAAATTGTCATAATGGCACGATCTTTCAAAACATACTTCGTGTTAAACAAATGTTTAGATAAAGGTAAGAAACATACAGCGCTGAACTTGTACTGGGAATCCAAATTTTTTTCACACACTAATGCTTCTTCACGCTCTTTTATTTCCATGTAAGCAATAAGATCACCTTGAAGAACCGAGATGAACTCGTCGTGCATCTTTTCCTAGAAATCAATACCACATCAACAGTAATAAACATTTATGTTAAGCCTGAAATTTATGTGATAAAACTAAAGATGCTGAGATATACAATACACACGAACTATAACACAGTGAGGAATCTTTTCCTTATTATGGTCCACTATGTTCATTTCGAATGCTGCAACATCATTTGAAAACATTGTTATTTCAGATGTTAAGCTAGCCAGCAGTTCATCTTTCTCTAGAAAAGAAAAGATAAAATAAAATACGTACCAGAGGTACATCGACAACCATTGGTCCACTCTTCTTGATATAATGAGAAAAAAATGAACTAAAACAAGTATGAAAAAGGAGGGTAAAGATCATGACTTTATTTCTAGGAACCAAGATAATTCAGTTTAAAGAGTACCTTGAACAGTTTTTTCTCCATGGATTTCATCCCAATTTCTTATGTCAACAGTATTTCCATATCGCCCTCTAAAAAATTCTAGCTGACCGTTCAAACAAGTAGACTGTTCCTGTTCGTGAGCACGTTGTCGTTCCACTTCAAAAAGCTTTTCAGACATGTCTTCCTGAAACAGTAATATATACAATACTTGATAAAACGGCAGGTTAAAACGAAATAATAACGAAGTGAACGGAAAGTTCTAAAACGTATCCTCTGTCTACTAGAACAACAATCTTAAACACAAGTTATCAACCTGAATTACTTACTTACGTGGATACTTGAATGACCCGTCCTCACTGATTGTGGCAAGCCCCAGCATAATCCCCACTTTTTTCCGAGTTTTGCTGGTTTAGCCATCGTAGTTACCTCGAGTACTGAGGTCAGCCTGACCAAAGTCTGCCCCAGGTCGTTGCCACCACAGGCAACCGCCGCCTTTGTAGATCAGAGGGAGCTTTGCCACCATGCTACCACTTTGATATCAGGACGGTTTAAAATCTTGATATTGCCTTATTCTTAGCTGGGCAACCTGATGGAAATGCCGGACTCCTTCGCTGCTTGGGAGGCCCTGCTGGGGAGATGAGTCACCCTGCTGTGTATCGCAGTCCGGCACACAGGAACACCTCCTAACCACGATGTGGCGGTAAACCGTGTTGGGAAGCCCAAAGGAAATAACTTGAAATAAGCGAGAAGGTTCTAGGGAATCATCAAAAACTGCACATTAACGGGCGGATGAGTAAGAATAACTGAATGAGACCGAACCTGCCGTCCAAACAGCATCCCTTCTCTCTTTGCTACCTTTGGTTTTCTTGTTCTTAAGCATTTTAATAACACTTACCATCCGTGGAGACTAATTTTTACAACTTCCAAAACCTTCCAGCAACGTTTTCTTCGCTTAACAACGGTGAAACAGAAAGTTGCTAAACTCGGTCAGTATTGTCACTGAAGACGTCTAAAGTAATAATACCTTTCCAGTTCTGAATTTTTGTTGCCAGTCTGATGTTCTCGAAGTAAGTTCCACTTTCGCAGAGCCCAAATCATCACGTAAATTAGCCAGCTTCTCAGAAACACTTTTACACTGAAAACATTATGAACGAAAACATTCCCTTCTAAATCTTGTTTAAAAAAGATATCTTATGCTGGGCGAAATATAAGAAGAAAGTGTACAAGCAAACATATCGAGAAACCCTTACCTCATCTGTAAGCGCCGGCAACTGCATTTCACAACAGCTACAGTAATCACATGATTTCTTCAGGGCATTTTGTTCGTCAATAACTTTATTCGAAATTTCAATGTTCTCAATCCTCAATTCTTCAAGTTTGACGCCATTTTCAGCTAGTGTTGCCTTGAGAACACACAGCTAATAAGCACTGTCAAAGTAAACAATTCAAGAGAGAAAACCACTGATAGAAAGGAGAAATGAAAGACTCGCATGGTGTGGTGATGAACGCATTGGCCCCCAAAAGGGTAAGAGCGTGTTCGATCCCCACCGCAGACACCTGCGGTCCGCAGTTTTGCAAATATCTCAGCATCACCATGGTTACAATTCAAGAGAGTTTAAAATTATTATGAACCTTGAAAAACACGTATGATATCCATTAGAATCATTAAGAACTAACCTCTTGAAGACGTGAAAGTGCTCGCTTTTGTTGCAAAACCTGACGCATTTCCTTAGTTCGCAATTCAAAATCACCTATTGAACAACGCACGTCATCTAAATATGGGAGACTACAAATGAACTGGTCCCAAAAAACGATATCGAAGCGGGACAATATAGATTACGAAGAGCGGAAAATAAAGATAAGACAGGCAATAAGACTATTTCATAACTTCGTTTGGAAACAAATGTGTACAGAAAAGGAATGAAAGGATAAAGCTTTCGGCGTTGATCAATCCCTGGGGGATGCGCTATGCATTCGATTTTATTAAGCACTGTTGGAGGTGATTGAATGCATATATGACCTTTACAGTGACTCGCGGTGACCTACCGATGTATCAAGCCAGTGCTGCTATCCTCTCAGACAAGTCTGGGACCAATTTGCCGTCCCAGAGGGATGGAGGGCTTGGTGAGCCTGGGCGCAGGGATCGATCTCATGTGCATTGCAGGGCGCCTCCGCACGCTGTGCGCGCTTTGTCTACAGAAAAGTAATCAAAAATTGGGTATTTCTGAACAGATTTTAAAGCATTACATATCACTAAAGAAAAACATCTTTAACCTCCTGTAGAAGCTTTATTTTTGATATGAAGGGTCGTTCCTTCGAAGTTCTCCTTTAATGATGTATATGAAACGTCTTCAGCTATCTGGAAAGAACCTGTTGGGATAAATATCTTGAGAAAGAAAACAATCAGACAGTTGTTAACAATTACGAAAGCCGACTGGCATAGCAAATTAAAGTTGCAGGTTTTTATATTCTTGTTGGTCAAACACGAGCCTGCAGAGATCAAACTGACCGCACCTTACCCAGCCAAACTTCTCCATAACCAAACAGAGAAATAAAGAAATAAGTAGAGAAAGGAAGGAAGAACGAAAGGACGGAAGAAAGAAAGAAAAAAGTTACAGCGATAACACTCCACCATCAAGACTACTTTCTAACGTCACAGCTTAAACAGACTGTAGTGAGCAATATCTGAGCAACACTTCGCTAGAAAGGACAAAGTTAAATAAGTTAAATGACCAAAATACCTTTAATTTGGACAGTAGAGCAGACAACTTATCCATTGCCGCCGAGTGCTGCTTCGTTGCCAAAACGCTTTCACCAAGCCCGTCCAATATCGACTTTTGCATAGTTACTTTAAAGCAAATACAATAAATAATACAACAATAATACTACTACTGACACTAATAAGACCATATAAATGTAAAAGTACTATTGGCAAACTCAAATACAGTGGACAACGGAATCTCACTGTATTTTAAGTTCGCTTTGTTCCTTAAAACTTCTCGTAACTTACCTTTTCTCAACACTGAAGCTATAACATCTTCCCGTTTGTGTTTCGTGGTCTTAACTCTGTCATAAAGTTCTGTAATTTCACCCTGAGTATGACTTACTGTCTCCGATAACACGTGAACGCCATAATTCGCTAAAAGACTTAGACAACTTAGTAATGTCTTCTTCTGACAAGTAATGGTAAGCATGAGTCCCACCAGTCTCATACATCGCTGATGTTTTCTTCAAAACGTTCTTAATGGAATTTTGACCTGTTGACAAACAAGAGAACCTGAAAAGAACAGTCTAGTTTATTGATTTATTGAGAAAAACAATGGCAGATGAAAACGATGAAACTATGAAAAAGGTGATGACAGCAACGATGATTTCCTTTCTGGATAGACCAGACCCTATTTGACTTCCTTAGAACTTATCACTTCGTTATGAAATTTAAAACTTACCTTAAACTACTAAACTTAGACTTACTAAAACATTGAATTAAGGCTCACACCTGGCATAGTTTTCCTCGTCTTGACTTTTAATTTGTTTCTCAAATAGTTCAGTCGTATAGTCGTCAGCGTTCGTCATCTGACGTTTCGTAAGTTGAGTCCATAAGGCACGATACTCTCGATCCTGAAGACAAAAACTACTTGCCAGTTGTTGGATTCTCTATCCAGAATTCATTTCAAAAGCATACCACCTTGTGCCAGTAACTGTTTCAGGAACAAAGGAATAGGATAGAATAGAATAATGAGGAATCAGTGAAGATCTTGTAAAAAAGATAAAAGGGAAAGAAACGAAGAAGAAGATAGCCGGAAATCAATAAAAACTTCGTGAAGAAAAAGTTCAGATTACCAGTGTGTCAGAGAAGTCTTGCTCCTTCTTCACCGTGACTCCGACTTCATCCATTCGGCTCCGCAGTTCAGTCACTTCCTAGCACAGATTCCTGAAGTTCTATGGCTTAAGTATTCCTAAGATACCAAGGATTCCAATAAACACCGTCAAGGTAAGAAGGGACCACCTAAAGAGTACTCATTAAGGTAATTCTATGACCCACCGTCCTAAACATTGAACAACAAAACATACCATTACTTTGTTCTTTACAAGACAACACCGGATATTAATTTTAACAAGTAAATATTACGTGGGTTCTCTATGACGGAAAAACAACAACTGCCCGTACTTCTCACAAGTACAATTCTGCACTTAAGTGAGAGTCCTGCCTTCGAAAGGAATTACGCACTTCGTCTTTACACGGACCAATACATGAACTTACATTTTAGTCACGCGTTGTCATGCAAACTTGTCAGTACCCAGCGGGTACTTGTGGGAGTGCGCTATCTCGAAGAGTGTGCTTAGTTGTACTAAGGCCAGAATCGTTTTCCATGAGTATCTTAGGAGTTTAAAAGGTTAACAAAGGTGGGATACCTCCAAGAAGGGCACCTTATAGCACAACGATGACTGGATTTTAGTAATCAACAGCACCAAATCTGGCATCCTATGCATGGGCGTTAAGGTAGCACCAGTTTTTTCTTTATTTAAACACCTTTGTAACAAATTATTACTAGTGGCTTTAAGGATGGTTTAAGTCGCTGAAGTTCCCAGTGTCCACAGCTTTTATGATATGGCCACCCTAGATCTGTTCACTAATTGTGTGATTCGAATAATCGTTGACAGACATCACCCACATGAAAGAGGCTATGGCCCTTCTGTGTTAACATCGTAGAAAAAATGTTTATAAATTATGCCATTCCGCGTGTAGCGCAGTGATAGGAGGCGCCCTGCAATACGCATGGGATCGATCTCGCGCTGCAGGCTCACTAAGCCATCCATCATGTCGGGGGGCGGCAAATTGGTACCAGACTCGTTAGGGAGGATAGCAGCACTGGCTCGATACATCGGTTGTCCACGGCGAGTCATTGTAAGGGCCAGATATGCATTCATCCACCTCCGACGATGCCATGAATGGAGTTGAATGCATGGCGCATTCCTCAGGGATTGATCAACCCCGAGAGCTTTCTGTCCTTTATGCCATTTCGGCAAAACTAGTCGCAGGTCCTACTGTTGTACTCATCAGTGCAGTAGCGTTTATTGCTTTCAAAGTAGTACAGTCCGCTATTATCGATTCTTATATACTGCCTCAATTATTGGTAAAATATTTGAGTACCGAAATGCTTCATCTGAAGAAAACGAATCACGCGACTCGAATGGGCAACAAATCTTCTTTTTTCATGTGACCTGTAATTTTTCTGATTATGGAGAATCTGAGGCTTCTCAAGTCGTCAGCTGTTGCGATCTAGTTATCAAGGTGGCAGGCATTAGTTTTTAGCCTTAGCTGGGCTTCGTGTTTATTTCCTGATAAAAGTTGTCACTTAGGTTGCCACTTGTCCAAGAAAAAGGCACTCAAGGGTCCATCTCGCGAGCGTTCGCCAGTTACTTGAAGTTAAGGAAGATGTTGGTTTCTTTCTTCTCGGATCTGAACAAACCTCCGCAATCAATATTGTGTGTGAGGAGTGAGGATCATTCCAGGATTGGAAATGTAAAACTACTTTAAGACCACTTTCGATAGTATACAAATCAATTGATGCTGGCTCTCGAACTACAACATGCTTTCATCGATTGCGTGTTTTCGTCATCATCGTCGTCTATGGAACAACTATCGGCACTCACATCATCCAGTCATTCTCGTACTCTTCTACAGGTCCTTCCCACATAGTCATCCCTATTCTTCTTTTTAGAAGTATTCTGTTTTGACTGTAGATAACAGATCAAAAGGAAATATCAGTGATGGGAAATATAAGCTGTCAAGAAGGATTTAATACATTCACAAGGCCTAATGGCTGCCTGGTACGACACCCAATTTCTCCCCGCCTTGCACGCTGTGACTCCAGTAGGATTCATGCCGGCCACAGCATTACCCTATTAATTAAATTCGGCAGTTTTACTACAGTATCTGCTGTTCTTTAATATGTTTTCAAAGAAACTTCCACGTCTTTCTGAAGCATATTCAACTTTTTGTGCTTGTTGAAAAAATTCATACTTAGAATACAGCCGTATTCTTTTCAACGTTTCATAATACTCAGTAAAGTACTCAAAGTGTATTTTGGTGTTTTCTTTACACTTTTTGTATTCGTAAATTCATTGCAGCGGCTACGAATAATAAATAAAAGGATAAAAAAGAATAAATCTCTCAGCGTTGATCAATCACTGAGGAATACACCATTCATTCGACTTCATTAAGCATCGTTTGAGGTGATTGAATGCATATCTGGCCTTTACAATGACTCGCAGTGGCCTACTAATGTATCGAGCCAGTGCTGCCATCCTCCCAGACAAGTCCAGTACCAATCTGCCGAACCCCGAGGGATGGAGGGTTTGATGGGCATGTAGCGCGGAGCTCGATCCCGTGTGTATCGCAGGGCACCTCTGACCACTGTGCTGCACGTGCCCTATAAATAAGCGACTGGAAATACGAAAAGTGATTTCCTTTCGTAAAATAACATGCAGATAAAGCACTGCTCCACAGTTTTCTTTTACGCAAATATTTCTGTAATTATAAAAAAATTGGTTTCAAGGAACCCAGGGTACTAAACCGTTCAAATGACACCCTAGTAAACCATATTCCGTCTCTGTAAGCGAGAATACTCAGTCTTCAACGTAGGCTTATGTGCCAACCAGTAATAAGCGATTGCACAACTAAGTAACAGAACAACAACCGATACATTTGTTTATATGTTCTTATGAACTGCTCTCATTGTGATGACACGAGATTGGCATAAAATGTCGCTGGTATTGTTGTTGTTGGTGGTGTTGCTCTTGTTGTTGGTCGATGCCTATATTTATTTATATGTTCTTATATCAGGACGAGTGTGGCGCCGTGGTTGAAGGCGCCCTGCAACACACACGTGGAATTGATCCTCGCACCAATAGCCCACCAAGCCTTCCATCCCTCCGGTGTCGGCAAATTGGTACCAGACTTGTCTGCGAATATAGCAGCACTGGCTCGATATATCGGTACGCCACCGAGAGTCGTTGTAACGGCCAGATATACCCAGATATTCAGTCATCTCTAAACGATGATCAATGAAGTCGAATGCATGGTTGATCAACGTCGAGAGCTTTATCCTTTTTATCCTGTAGTTGTTTCCATTTCCATCGTTCCATAGTAGCAGTCAGCGATAGCCCATATTGAATATGGCCTGACTCATGACAGCATGAGGGCGTGTAGCGCAGTGTTTAAAGGTGTTCTGCAACACAAACGTGGTCTTTGGTTCATTCCTGTCCCCTGCGCGCTCATGAAGCCTTCATCACCCTTGGGTAAGCAGATTGCTACCGGACTTCTCTGGGAGTGTAGAAAGACTGACTTTATGTATCGGTGGCCCACCTTAAGAAGTCGTTGTATAGGCAAGATTTGCATTGAACAGTTCTAACAATGCTTGCTGAAGTCGAAAGAATGACGCAACCATCAGGAGTCGATCAACGTCGAAAGCTTTACCCTTTATCCTTTTATGGATCGTGAAGAGCTGTACGGATCTGCCTAACATGAGAGATCTCGATCCGACTAATTATATTACAATATTACAAGGCACTCCGTCATTTGTTGAATTACGGCTAAAGCGCAAACCGATAAGCGACTATGTACATTTCCGTATTTACGTCAACGTAGATATTTGTTCATATGCTCATGGGTGCGTTTGCACGAAGTGTATACGAAGCTTTTATGACTTATTATTTACTGCCTACTCTTTTTTTTAGCGGATTTTTTCTCTTTTTACCCGAGAACACTTAATAAGCAAATCACAGGAGAGTTGCACATTTTTTCTCGCCATTTCTCTTAGGCAAGACAGTTGGCCACGATCTTCGCCACTCCCCGTGAACCTTTCCCTTTACGGATGCCGCTTTTCTGTTGATAAACCATATCGTAATCGAAATTCCTTAGAGAATAATTCAGTCTATTTTTTCTCCAACGTGCACGAAGATTTCGTGTGGTGTTTTTGGACGGAAAAGGTTTCTCGAGCAACTCATCCAGCGACTCCAAAAGAAATTTGTGGGGAGCTCCTCTTGATTAAGAAAGGTTGACATCGAAACAACTGATTTATGCAGGTCTCTGACAGCAATTTCTCGGATGAGTACTGCTCCAAGTTTTCTGAAATTGAATAAAAACAGCTGAAGCACTCGGCATACATTTTTTCATTGATGAGCTCACTGTTAGCCTCATTCCCCTTTTAGTATTAGCGTTTGAGGCTTAAAGCATATTCAGCTTCGTTTTGATAAGTCTGAGCTTGATTCTGATAAGCAGTTCCTATTCTTTGTACGGTTATCTTCGAAATGTCAATTATATAGGAAGATGACGTCTAAGTCGATTTCAACAAAGCAACATGTTAGAAATTTCTAACAGCGATGTTGAACACACTTGGACACTTGGAAGACCCGTCCTGACTGATTGTGCGGCCCCCAGCCCTATCTCCATTTTCCGGAGTTTTTGCTGGTTTTGCCATTTTGGCTCCCTGGAGTCCCGAGGTCAGCCTGACCGAAGTCTGCTCCAAGTCCTCCCCACCATAGGCAGTCGCCGCCCCTGTGGATCAGAGGGAGATTTGTCACCAGGGAGTTTGTAATGTCGTAGACTTCGTTGACGTATCAATTTAAGTGTCCGATGCTTGACAAAGTTTCGAGGTTTAACGAGTTTGGTCTCCTTGCATGCACCACAATTTGCTTCATTTCTTCTTTCAACTTTTACAATTGACAACTTATCGAATAATATCGTTTAAAGGGATCGTGTACCCTTCCAGGACAGCGATATTATTAAACAAATCCATTGCTTTTTTTTGATGAGAGGATACGAGGTTGTTAATATAAGATTTATTTAATATTGCCTAACATTTCGGCAGTTTGGCCTTATTCAGAACCTGCAACGCTCAAATTGGTGCGCAATCTACTGAAGAGTATATTTTCATAAGCCCAACGAAGAAACTCGGGACTTAAACTTCAAACATATAGGAAACAGGTCCTCTAGACACTCACAGTTTCACGACTTTTTTCACTTATTCGAGGAGACCAACCTCACCAAAGAACCATGGATGGGTAATGTGCTTTCCTCAGGTTAAAAGATGTGTCTGATATATTGTGTGAGGTCATTGCTGAGGTTAATAGAAAGTCGTTCCTGGGAATCATTAGACAGACTGGAGCATAATCTATATGACATTTTGCATGTGGTGTGGTGGACATTACGTTTTACCTCTATGCCAGTCGGACTTTTTAATCAGTCACTTATAGGTTATCATTTTTTTTTGTTCAATAAATTTTTCTTACGGCTCTCTAAGCCATGACACAGATTATCCCTCCAAGTACTAAACATCTGTACATCGGAAGTACTAAGATTTAGTGCCTTTCAGACTGGCGGAAAGTCGTGAAAAAATTCTTGATCGGTCAGGCTTCCAGATATAAATGTCCAACTCTTTCACGGCTCCAACGAATAAATTCTAATAAGGAGGAAGTCATGGACGCGTGTGGCGTAGTGGTCGGAGTCGCTCTGCAACACACACGTGGAATCGATCTTCGCGCCTCTGGCCCATCAAGCCTTCCATCCCTCCGGGGTCGGCAGATTGGTACCAGACTTGTCTGGGTGGATAGCAGCACTGGCTCGATACATTGGTGAGCCACCGCGAGTCATTGTAAAGGCCAGATATGCATTCAAACACCTCAAACGATGCTTAATGAAGTCGAATGCATGGCGCATCTCTCAGGGATTGATTCACTTATGATATTGAAAGATTATGGGTGGCCATTAGCAGTATTATCTGAGGATTACCACTCCTTCAAACATCTGGAAAACTTGATTTGTTAGAAAACATCCCTGGATGGAGAAGTAGTCAAAAAAAGCCTTTGACGACCCTATTGGAATCAAATATCCAAAGTTGTGTAATAATGAAATGCTTAAAAAATGTAAATGTACTTGAAAGTACATTCATCGAATGTATTCTTCATTTGGTCGCAAAAACTGGATTTTAAAATTTACACCATTTCATACTTTCCATTCAAAATCCAAAGTTTTCTCGGGACAGCCTACAGTTGATGTAATTGTTCTATCACAGCTCAAAACTGAGGTCAACCTTGCACTTGTGACTCATAACCACTTCATTGCTTTGTCAGTGTGAACAAAAGTAGGTTTTAGTTCATGGTTAATTATATGGACAAGTTGTGCTGAACATAACTGGAAGATTAGAATAACACGAAGACAAACGCAGTGTAACATTTAGGCGACATGAGAACCAAGGTCAAAACATCGATAGAAGAACTTCGAAATTGACTTTCCTCCAACCTCGGCATGACTAATCAACAGCTATTCTTTCATTGATGAGCTAACACGAGGCTGATAAAATAAACTTTGTTCGGCTAGCGTTTCGACGTCTTCATCTTTCCCAGAGCTAATAGCTAATAGAGTTGTCGTGTCGATGGTCCACCGTAATTCGTACTCTCGATCTGGTGTCTCCGCCGTCGTATCGAGTCGAGTCTTCGTCATTGGAGGACCGCTCGAATGAGGCAACCTCACCCGACGGTGCTCCTTTATACAAGACGGTTATATATGATCCGACATGATATTTTATCAATCCCGTGTTTGTTCATCAATGGAAGAATACCGATGGACGTAGCTGTTTGAACTCCTATGAGATTTCAAGAGTTTGCTTAGCCATCCTCCGTCTTCAATGTGTAGCTCAAAAAGGTTAGTATCAATAATTTCTACTTAACAGAATGCGAAGTCGAGAACGAACTAGGCAAGTTCTATAGACGAGGAGAAAGTGGTCCGTGAAGAAAAGTCCTGTCTACTACTGCCTGTTTTAGAAATTAGTACCAGATCAGGAAATCCAATAAAAATGAGCACTTGCTTAGATATTTGTAGGGGGCCCATCTTTCCATACCGTACAGGTACAGCCTTCTCTACAATTCGTTGCCTTACAATCGTATCGTCAGTCTTGGAGGTGGTTTTACTGTAAGAAGAATCGTCGCGTTGTGAATATGTTTCCCTTCTGGGACGACAGTTATTTGCAGTTACCCGATGTTACCCGATCGATCATGATGTAAGAAGTCGAATGGGTTGCTTTCACTGGAAAGTACCGACGAAACGTTACTTTACTAAAGAGTACTGATGAAACACCGATGATAAGCAGCGACTTTTACGTACCGGTAAATAAAAGGATAAAGCTCTCGGCGTTGATCAATCCCTGAGGGATGCGCTATGCATTCGACTTCATTAAGTATCGCTAGAGGTGATTGGATGCATATATGGCCTTCACAATGACTCGCAGTGGCCTACCGATGTATCGATTCAGTGCTGCTATCCTTCCAGACAAGTCTGGTACCAATTTGCCGACCCCCGGAAGGATGGAGTGATTGCTGGGCCTTGTGCATGGGGATCGATCCCATGTATATTGCAGAGCGGCTCCGACCACTGCGCCACAAGCGCCCCAACGTACCGTTAAGACGGCTAATCACCGGAAAAGAAGTAAACAGTGATATATGGTGCCACCTTCACAGCACTTGAGCGATGTCTTCGGAAAGAACAGGAGCGCGAGATCAAGTGCAACTACTCCATCTAGACTTTCAGTGCGATGTCTATATGGTCTACGATGGATACAGATCGAATGCGAATCAGGAACGAGCTAATGGAGTGCAACCCAAGAAATAGCGAGTTGTTTAGGGCGGCTAAATATCATGGACATTACTACACACTCGTCTATTAAAATAAATCCAAGTTCTCAGATACAATGACTTGGTATGTGCAGCGCAGTGGTTAGAGGTGCCCTGCAACACACACGGGTTTGATCCCGCGCCTCAAGCCCACCAAGCTTTCCATACCTCCGGCGTCGGCAAATTGGCACCAGACTTGTCGTCTGGGAGGATAGCAGCACTGGCTGAATACATCGGTAGGCCAACGCGAATCATTATAAAGACCAGATATGCATTCAATCACCTCTAACGATGTTTGATGAAGTCGAATGCATGGCGCATCGCTCATGAATTGATCGACGCCGAGAGCTTTACCCTTTATCCTTTCACTTATGATATTGGAAGATTATGGGTCGCCATTAGCAGCTCACGGCGACCATCTTATCGATTCTGACCTTCTAAGAATCACTCTGAAGGTTCCAGAAGAACTGAACAATCACCAGTCATATATCTTCCGTCACCTAAAAGGCAAGCGAAACATGAAGAAGTATAAGTGTTAGTCACGTATACTGAATGAAATTCAAAGATCGAAGCCATTAAGTCCGTTCCCTACTTAACGCAAAAAAACGAAAACATTTCACGATCGCGATATCACGTTAAGATGATAAAGTAGGTAATATACAACAACGGTGGGACGGATAGCACAATGGTAGTGATGTCGGTCATTGCGGGCATGGTGCTAGTTCGATTCCACAGTGGGCTAACCAAGCCACTCTTCCCTGCAGGATCCGGAAACTGGTACAGGACTTGTACAGGAAAAAAATCACTCTCTGCAATCCAATTGGAAACGCTCCAGCCCGGCTATCTCAGGACCTCAGGTAGAATTGCTCGACCAGTATTCCACGACATTCACGATGAAATGAAAATCTTCAAGCAGCAACTGAAGCCACACGTAAATTTGGAAGATCTTCGTGGATGATGGATGCAAGGAAACGAATCGAACGTGGGAAGTGCTGGGATCCGCACAATAGACGTGAAAACGGGTCATATAAAGCGACTATATTTCTACTTTCTTTTAGATGGTAGGAATTCCTTGCTGATCTTACTGAATGAATAGGAAAATACTAATACCAGCTACACAAATGAAAACTCGATTTGACGAACTTAACACGATGTATGAAGTGGACTTGAAGACGGGTCATGTGAAAATTAAAAGAAAATGTACAACAACTGACGACGTTAACCTCAGCGGTTAGAACGAAATGAGTCATACCTCCGAAAGTCAAATTTGCATGCAGTGTTCTCCAACGGGACCAACCCACGCTGTCTTTCTGAATCCTGGCAAAATGACCACTGCAACGAAACAGGAAATCGATGGACTCCTTGTAATATTTCAAATCGTGTATCCAGAAATGTCCAGTAGAAAAGGTCCCATCGTCATCGTCTTTCACGTCCACCAATCACACCGAACAGAACTAATGATATAGATTCTGTGCGGAATGGACCACAAAATTCCGCCTCATCGAATATACTCTTACTCGGACCGATCGATAACCACTTTTTAATGTATGTGGACAAATAGTTAATAAAATCAACGAGCACACGCTTCTACAGGTGTCTTCAAAGAACCTGTCGCATCCAAAACTTCAGAATCCTAGCCCATCAGAATCAATGAACTCGTACGTTGTTTAGGAAGAATGTTTAGCTTGTAGTCCCTACTTTGTTTAATTAAATCGTGTTTGATTCATCCGGAATATCAACACTGTGGTAATGCCCCCTTGACTAAAATTGTTCCCCAGCGATAAACCAATATTTAGAAATAAATAATTTATTAGACACATTTCAACCAATAAGCAATACGAGGCAGGGTGATGAGATTACCTCATATTTACCCATACCACACCTCATGTATTGGCGACAAAGAGAAAAATAATAAAAACAACAAATCAAACAAAAAAGGGCTAGAAATGAGGCCAACAGCTGCAAAATGCAACTAGTGATCACCCGACCCGAAATAACAGAGCATGGCAAAATCTATAGTTCATCATGAGCCTCTTCCTCCTTATCTTCCTTGTCCGCCTCGTCTTCTTTCTCTTCCTCTTTCTTCTGTTTTTCCTCTTCCTCTCGCTTTTTAGCCTCTTCTTCCAACTTCTTCCTTTCCTCTTCTTCAAACTTTTCCTTCTTCTCTTTCTCGGCGGCCTTCAACTTCTCGAAGGTTTCAGCTGCGTGGGCTTTGGCTTCCTCGATAGAATCAGTCACAATAATGTTGTCGAAGATGGTTCCCGATTTTACTTGCCAGAGATCGAAACCGATTGCTCCCCAATCCTTGTATAGATAGAGCTCGTCATCAGGAGTGTATTCCGGGTTATCGATTTCAGGATGGATCCATTTTCCTTTGTACGCAGGGTTCTTGATTTGCTTAGGTTTCCACTCTCCCTTATAATCGGGATTGTCAATCATAGGGGGCTCCCACTCGCCGTCCATCTCATCATCCCAATCGTCGGGCTTCTTTGCGTCAGGGTCTGGGATATGTTCTGGTTTATCCCAGTCGTCTGGCTGAAAAGAATGCACGTAACAGCAATGGTCAACCAAACCTTCATAGTCAATCTCAACGACAAAAAAAACAGAAAAACCTCACCTTTTTGTCATCGGCGTCATCAATGTACTCTCTTTCGTCCCAGTCTTCTGGTTTCTTCGCGTCAGGATCTTTAATCTTTTTTGGTGGAAGCATGTCCCAGTCTGCTTCTAAATCGCCACTTTCGACCTTTTCTCCGTCGATTTGTACCTCGTACGTGTTGTCAGGATTTAGAATGAGAGTGTACAAGTGCGTCAGCTCATCGTCCTGAAGAAAATAGAAACCTGACGGACACTTTAAAAAGTACGTTCACGTCTCATTTATAACATATATATATATATATATATATATATATATATATATATATATATATATATATATATATATTTGTAGTTTATACATACATACATACATGCATACATACATACATAAACATATATATGCACATATACGAAAGAAGCGAGTATAGCGCAGTGGTGGGAGGCACGCTGCAATACACATGGGATCAATAACCGGCACCACAGGACCACCAAGCCTTCCATCTCTCTGGGATCGGCTAATTGGTCCCACACCCGCTTGGGAGGATAGCAGCACTGCCTTGATAAGTCGGTAGACCACCTCGAGTTATTGCAAAGGCCAGATATGTATTCAATCACCTCCAACGTTGCTTAATGAAATCGAATGCATGGCGTATCCCTACGAAATTGAACAACGGCGAAAGCCTTGTCCTTTTTATCCTTTCATCTACACGCAGAGAGAGGGGTAGTAAAAGCAACAAGGAGAGACCAAGCTGCAGTACAAAACTGCTCACCTTACACCGAATATCCTTCTTGATAAGATGGTTCTTCCCTTTGTAGGAGAAGATGACGTGAACTTTTCTCGTTGATCCACAAATGTCAGGACCGAACATCACATTGTACGGTGTCTCGCCATGGAAATCTGACAGATCAACATCGGATGCCATGACCTGAATTCAAAAATAAGAAACCTCAACAGTAGCAAAACCATAATCATCAGATGAGGGTCTTGCTAACCTTGACATAACCGCCTCCACAGTCGATTGACTGCTCGTGTTTAACAGTGTATTGAATAACAATGGTTTTTCCTTTGTTTGAAAAGGGCTAGAAAAAAATCGTATGCAATTCACCAAGCACAAAAATAAGGAGGAAATCGATTGAATTCTGAAAAGGACCACCTACTTTTGGAAATTTAGCCGCTCGTGAATAGAATTTGGCATCCTGACTGGTTTTCAAACCCTGGTCCCGTTTAGCATCACCATAATATTTGCCAGCGGATAATTTGAATTCACCAAAGTCATCCTTATGAGTGGATTGTATCCATCGCTTTTCCCAAGAATCATCTGAAAACTAAGTGGGTAACAGGAATCGAACTAGCACGTGAAAGTAGTGAATGCTACTGCAGTTTATACAAAAATACTCCAATATAACTATAGAGCACCTACCTCCGAATTCTTCCTTAAAGAATAGTTCCGCTGCAACAACACCGAGAAGACCTACCACGACGGCCAAGCTCCTCATTACGTTAGATCTTTTAACCAAGCCCTGAAAATCTTTGATAAAAACGACAAGTATAAGAGAGTACGAGTAAACTGTAGAAAGTCAGTAAGAAATGGCAGAAGTGAAGCGCTCTTATCATTACGATGTCAAAGCTTCGAAGCAGTGGACGCAACGAGAACAGCAAAATAGAAATACGAAACGTGACCGCCTTGGAACCCCAAAGTCCTGCATGAACTAGTTGCTAAACAGCGTGAACAATATGAACGATGATTGTGATGCACGTGGCCGAACCACTGTCGCGCACTGTCCGAACGGTCCCCACACAGCAATGTAGTCAACACACGTATCGCACTCGCACTACGGGCTATATGATGTTGAGTTGGCCCGATTGCGACGTCAGCACAGCCGTCATGCGCTGATTGGTCAACGACCGCATCCCGCCAATCACAGCACGCCAACGAACGCGGGCGGAACGACTCGACCGACGCGTAGCGGTGGCAGCACGACAGAGATGAAGTGTAGACGTAGAGAGCACCGCGCACAGCAGTGAACGGAGATACGCAGACGCGAGACGAAGTGCGATACCTCGTTCTGTTGGCATCCATGTGCTGAGTTCAGGACCACGAGTTTGCTGGATCGATAAGCTTTAGTAGATAAGAGTGCTTTTTCTGCAAGTTATTTACTACGTATAGGTACTTGTAGGTTTCTGTAGAGCTTGCCCAAGGTTGTATTCGGTCCTTTCCAAATTCTGTTCACGTTCTCTACTGAGGTGATTCCAGGAGAAAAGCTAGCCCTGCCAGTGTGCTTGTCGTAGATTGCGGCACTTTCGCACTGATAAGTAGTACTTCAGTGCTACTGAAGAGACGGTTAGGAACGCCAAAGGCACCAGCACCTCTAGACGTGCAGCTTGCAAAGATGATCAGCACGCGTCGACTGACCGTCTACGTCTTGATGGCTTTCCTAGACGTTTGTACAGTAGCACTGAAGTACATCCCTTCAAGCTTTGAAGAGCCAGAGAGCAGAAGAACTTGTGTATTTGTAAACGGCGATCTGAAAGCTATCGTCTGATAAGCACCATTCCCAAGTGCAGAGAAGAAAACTCGTCCAACGCTGCTGTTATCAGCTTGATAGCAGTGAATGAACAAGGAAAGGAAAAAAACTTTTATGACAAAGTAAAATTACTAAACGGTTTTCGATCAGAAACGATAATGTGAGAAAAGTGTGATGAGTGGCTGGCCTGCCGCCCATTTGACTGACAGCGCTGGGTCAATGCCGTCGATAGGTTGACAGGTTGTTTTATCGATCGATCGGACCGGTTCGAGTATTGACTTCAGTGGAAGCTGACGGACGTCTTACTTTATGGATTACTTAGACCTGGAAATATTTTACCCTAAACGGACAACTAGTCTTTGTATTCCTTGCAAAATGCGGGAATGCTAAGGCACAATTTGAGGACGTATACGGATTTTTTTTTTCTTCTATCACAGTTATGGCTGCTTCCCAACTTTATTGATGAACCGTCAGAGTTAAGGATTTTGACTTTAAATGAAGTTTCTTCTATGATGTTAACAGAATCGTCCGATGTGATATGGATACGAATCGATTTTACGTCACCCGTCAATCTTATGAAGGCCGCCGAAAATGACAATGTTCATTTGCATTCATTTTTAGTATCCATCGATTCCACAAGTCTTCTTAGTTGAATGAGCAAACACGAGGTTGTTCTTAAGGCAGTTATTGTTTTCAGCTGCTTAAAATCTCGATTATCAGGATGTGACGTCGTTTCTCGATAGGTCACTTTTTCGCCATAGAGCAAGCTTTCTTCGTCAGGATCGTCTAAGCTCATCGTCAAGGGAAACTTGTTTCACGCAATTGTCCATTTCATTGTAAAGTTGTTATGAATTCATCAGTATAAGTGATAGATCTGTGATCGTAGGTCGTTATCGATCGCATAAGTATTATGCAATGGTAGTGAAATGACCTGGATATTGATTCAGAAATGCTGCTCAAACGTGATTGCTTTGTTCGCTCTTCCCAGTTTTTTCTTGTAATAATAGGGAATTTATAATGGAAAAATCACATTTCTCCTGCACAAATATTTCAAGAGGAGTATATCGTTACATTTTCGATGAAAGTAAACACTATGAAGGACAATTCACATAGTACAGAATATGATTATCATCGATGAGTGAACAGCTGCGAGGTGCTGCCGAACGTGTCCTTTTCAACGACACAGAACCGATCTAGGGTCAACATTGAGGGTTTCCGGCCACTGAGTGACACCCGAAAGTCTGGGCTAAGGTTGTACCATGTCTTAAAGTCTTCAGTTTCAACAGAGAACGGTGATTTTTGGACGGATCTACAATATTCTATTCACAAGCATCCTCCTAACAGTTTACCGCCTCGTCGTGGCTAGGAGGTATTCCTAGGTGTCGGACGCGATGTACGGTGGGGAGATTCATACCCCAGCAGGGCGTCCCAAGGTAAGAAGGAGTCCGACGTTTCCATACGGAAGCCCAGCTAAGAGTAAATCCACCACTGTCCTGGTACCAAACTAATCGCATGCTGGCAAATTCCTCTGATCCACAAGGGCGGGGACTGCCTGTGGTAGTGACGAAAGATTTGGCTTTCGCATGGCTGACCTTGGGACTCCAGGGAACCACAATGGCTAAATCAGCAAGTATCTGAAGTGGAAGTTATCCTGAGGCCCGCACAACCAGTGAAGACGGGCCATTAAAGTATCGAAGTAAGTATTCATGAGCTTACACGATGTTGTACAAGTTTTATTCGACTAACGTTTCGACATCTTCGTCTTCCTCGGAGTTGGATTGATCCGAGTCGATAGTACACAGTTTTTTGTTCTCGCGTTCCTTAGAAGTTACTACTGGAAGATTGCTATGGTACTGTTTCATGAAAATTCAATACATCATTCATTGTACTCCTTAACTTCTGACTATGATTTCGAATGTTTGTTTTTCATTACGATTGGACGGCATGCATTCATTTCAATACATTGTCTTTCAGACAATTTTTTTACGGCATGCACTTGTTATACAATATTTTTTGCTTTGAATCGATATAGTTTTCCTACTACAGATGTTTCATGCATTGTTTGAGAAAGTCTATCGTCACTATGCCAAGAAATGCAGCTTTTCGAGACAACGTTTCTAATATTTGATTGATTGATTGATTGATTGATTGATTTGATTTTCTGAGAATTTCAATCTGGAATAGGTTTAAACTTGAAGGAGTGCTTTGTAACAATCACGCATAGGTTTAGGGCGGCAGAGTCAAGATTCTTTTTTGAATATTTGAGTTATCAACCCTGTTATTCGAGGTACTGAGAAGTCATGAGTTGTCGAGAAATGAGCAGTACTACTCACGTATTAGAGAAAGAGAACTTCACCATTCTGTCAAGCACAATGCGTGGAGTATGTCACGTCATTAGACTTGAAAAAAGGATAAAAGGATGAAACTCTAGGCGTTGATCAATCCCTGAGGGATTCGCCATGCATTCGACCTCGTTAAGCATGGTCTGGAGGTGACTGAATGCATATCTGGCCTTTACAATGACTGGCAGTGTCCTACTGACGCATCGAGTCAGTGCTGCCATCCTCCCAGACGAGTCTCGTACCAATTTGCCGACCCCGGAGGGATTGAGGACCATGGGCCCGAGGCTCGGAGTTCGATCCCCCACGTGTATTGCAGGGCGCCTCCGACCACTGCGCCACGTGCGCCCCATCAGATTTGATAGGTCGTACAAAGTAGTACGATGCTAAAGTCTTTTCATTGCTGGGCTTTTGTGTTAGAGCGTTTTATGTGTCCATATTATTGAGCTCACACGAGATTGATAGACATGTTTATTTGGGTAACGTTTCGACGTCTTCGTCTTCGTCAGAGCCGACGATCCTTGTCGATGGTCTACAGTTGTTCCTCTTATAGATGTGGCGTCTTCATCTCGCATCTAACCGGTTCCTCCTCAGCGGAGCATTTCTGAATGAGGCATATTCTCCCGGCGATGCTCTTTCATACAGGGGCGGTTGTTGTTGACACGATCATCCGTTGATAAAAAATTTGTGTTTCAACGGACAATCCGCCCCTACAGCAGTCGGTATTTTGTCACCTAGAGAATAGCAAAAGCGTTTTATGTTTAGTGGTTATTCAATAATTCACCCATTCTCTTTGTTAAAGTGGCAGCTGGCTTTATTTCGATCGAATAGTGCAGTTGCACTAGCTCATCCTCATTTTTTCATATATCCAATAATATACTTATATTCGTAGATGTCAGACACCAGCGTTCCGGAGTTTTGGAAATATCTCAGCATCATTATGGTTAAACTAGGGATTACACTGTTGACGCATCTTATAACGGAGGTGCGTGTTGTCTCTCGTCTATAGGAAGTTACCATGAGGTTTCTGATCGGTGTTAACAAAGGAAATAGCAATGAGAATACATCACAGGTGGAATCATTCACAGTACCCACATCGATATCCATCTGTTAGGCGAAGATATCTGTTGGATGAACGTCTTTAATAAAATCCTTCGACAGAACTGTAGCTACTTAGATCCGTAGATGGGCCATCTTCATATGCCGTTCGGGCTCCTGCACTTCTTCCATTCGTTTCGTTTGCTTGCTACCGTCATCCGTAAATATGGGTTCTGGTGTGAATTCGGCTTCAACATGGCGCTGTGTGATCATCCCTCACTCTCATGTTGGATACTGAACGAGTATGACTTCTAGAATCCCGAGGTAGTCATACTAGAGCCTTCTTACGTCTTCACAACAGGTAGTTGCTAGCCAGTGGATGAGAGCGATTCCTGTGACAGCAGTGAGCACCGCAATTAGTCTCAAATGGCACCTAGAGCACTATCAGCAAACCAGACGGAGAGCTTACAAGACCAGGCAGAGGACGGAGAGAGGCGGACCGGATGTAGTTCAATATTTTGAAAAATCAGGCGTTCAAAGTCAGTGAAATTTTGCCATAGTTGCTCTTGCAACCTAACTATTTCAGGTGTCCACACGCGTTCATATTATGTTCCACAGAATTTAAGATTTTTGCTATGGCATTTTGTTATCTTATCAATTCATTACGTGTCCTTTTATCGGGACATGGAATCTGAATAATAGAATATGAATGCTCCACTTTAAGGCAGTTTCTTTGTGTACGTGTTTATGTTTTTTTTTGGTGCTAATCTGCTATGTATATATGCTTTCTGCGTGTATATATGCAGAAGAGAATGGGTAGAGCATTAGTAATGGCGCCGTTTACCACGAGCACGCTGCGGGTTCGAGCCCGCCCAGAGCTGTCCAAGGCTGTCATCCCTCCAAGATCGCGAAATTGGTACCAACTCATCTAGGAACAGCTCACTCCTTTCAGTTCAAATAGAAACACTCTAAGAAAGATTTCTTAGGACTCGAAGGAAAATCAACTCGACTATAGAGAACATTTTTTTGTGAAATATTCTCTATTTCTTATTTTAAAATGTCTAATTATTTATTTGTTTTTGCACTAGTTGCTCCCGTTATGTATCTGTTTTATCCCAAGTAACTTGACACAAGGTCCGCATGTCTTTTTCTCATGGGTTCCTTAACCATCAGTCCAGCCACCTGGGACGCATCGCTCGGTGGCTTGATCCTGAGATCCTTGCCATTCGCTTAGAAATTAGTCAAACCCGAAAGCAGTGCCATCTGCCTTGAGACGACGCGTAAAGGTCGCCATCGCCTTTCTTCATCACCTTGTTCACCGACTTGATCTTCTTCACTCACCTCTCCGATTTGCTCAGACTTAGGAATGTCAGGGGCGGATAGCACACTGGTAGTGATGCCCGTCATCACGAGTATGGTGCTCGTTCAATTCGGCTTCGGGCCAACCAAACCTCTGATCCTCCGGGGTCGGAACATTGGTACCGAACTTGTCTGGGAAAAAATCACTCTCTGCAATCCAGTTGGGAGCATTCCAGCCCGGCTATCTCAGGTCTCCAGGGAGAATCGCTCGACCAGTATTCTACGACATTCAAGATCAAATGAAAATTCTTAAGCAGTAATTGATGCCACGCGTAAAGTTGAAAGATCTTCGTGGACAATGATTGCGAGGGAACGAATTGAATGTGAGAAGTGCTGGGAACTGCACAGTAGACGTGAAGACGGCTCAAATAAAGTAAACTAAGATACTGTCAAGTAAAATGCTCACATTATTATATCCTCGAGGTATTAAAGTTACTGTCAAACCTCATGTAACCACTAAATCTAGGGGTGAACAAAGTACTGTTTATCCTGCCCTTCATTTCCAACGAAATAAGGACACAGAGGAAAATGAGGACAGAGGATAAACACGAAATGAGGGAAAAAGAGCAAGAGAGGATAAGATGCATAGGACACAGGCATAACGGGAAGATTTCGAAGTAAAAGTAAAAGTATCGTTGCATAAGATTCTAAAACTTTAGCGCATAAAACTCTTGAAGCGTTTGGGCAAATTCCAAAAATTCGAAAATCTAACAACGAGAAGTGTCTTGTGATCATGCGTGACTTAGCGCCGTATCTCTTGCCAATTCTGTGACCTAGCTCAGGCACAATCCTTGCCCATGTGAGACTCTGTGCGGCTGGTCTCCTTCAAATGACTGGGTGACTTACGCAGAACAAAACCGTAGCTGTTTAAAAAAAAGCTGTTTATTATGTGAACGGAAAATTATGTGTTAAGTTTTATCTGCTTAGGTTATGAAAGTGTTTAGCTGAGTAGGTTGTACATCAATTTGCTTGACCTTTGCAGGCTCTGAAGGACGTGAAATTGTCGAAAAGTCAGCTGTTGTGGATTTGAAATGTTGTAATGACAACCTTATGTTTGTTCATCAAGAAAACAGAATATTGGTCATTGCCGAGATTAAAAGAAAGTTGGACCTCGGAATGCATGAAATGGTAGGATCCGCACAGTAGATGTGAAGACGGGTCAAGTAAAATAAAGAAAATATGTGTATTGCATATGCTTCTGTGTTCTTGTTCCTGTTGCGTAGAAGATACGCAGTGCACCATTGTTTCGGCATCGAGCTTCGCTTGAGGTTTCGTCTTTGAATTAGCGAGCACTCCACTACTTGTGTTTCTGTACAAAATAATCGTCCAGAGGTTGTTATAATGTCACAAACCACGTCTGATCCTTTACATGTTACTTAATGAGAACGCTTCGCTAAGCGTTAGAAGTCTGACAATCTCCGTTTACCCGCTTGAGCCTATCGAACCATACCTCGGTTCAGACTTGGGACTATTGGATATTTTCCTGGTGCACATTTAGCCGTGGTTAAGTGACAACTGTCAAGTCTACATGAGGATACAAGAGGACTACAACAAGTAGTACATTGTTCTCCTCTTGTGAGCGGGATCGAGTATTTGATAGCCATTGTTTGGTTTCAAATCAACACATATGTGCACACAATACGGGCTGATCAGCACTAATATACTATGGAACAATACTGTTGTACATTGACTGTACGAAAATAATATACTAAAGACAGAAACGATTTGAATAATTTCATTATCAAAGTCCTTCTAAAGTGTCTTCCTTTGCGAAATCTTCACTGTCAACGCTCATGTTGCTTCCTTTTTCTTCTGTTACCACACTTTCATCTACTTCGTTCACAGTATTCTTGTCGTTATTTGCATCCTGAAAAGTGGGTGAAACATCTCCAAGAAATGTTCAACATAAAAAAATGACTACTGAAACTTGAAAGCTGTGTCAAACCTCTCTCTGAAGCTCTCGGCGTTGATCACTCCCTAAGGGATGCGCCATGCATTCCACTTTTTAAGGATCGTTGGAGATCATTTAATGCATATCTGGCCTTTACAATGACTCGCGGTGGTCCAGCGATGTATCAAGCCAGTGCTGCTATCCTCCTAGACAAGTCTGGTACCAATTTGCCTACCCCGGAGGGATGAAAGGCTTGGTGAGTCTAGGGCGAGGGGGATCGATCCCACATGTGTGTCATAGGGCGCCTCCGACCACTGCGCCATACGCACACTTGCCTTCAAATGTGAAGAATTTACGGATGAAGAAATGAAAGGGTAGACATGTACCTTCCATGACACTATGGGAAAAGGACAAATTCACTACTTTTTATGGATTTATTTTATGTGAAATGCACAATGTATAACCCAACAAGACCGTTCTAGCTGGATATCCTAGCTGGAAAGTAAGAAAGCGTGCAGAAGCGCTAATTTCGACACAGACAAATGGAAACGTGCAGAAAGCCTGGATGCCTTCTCATTTCATACAACAGTAAAGGAATAGTTCTTTTTTTTAATGTTGGAAGAAGAGACTGCGTTTATAGACCATCGATTCACTTGTAACCACGTTAGAGACTCGGCATTTGACTTATTTTTTTTCACCAATTACGAACGAGCGTAGATAAAACTGAAAGAAGGTAACGTGAAGACGGGGATCTGTTTTCCATTACTAAGCTGGGCCAGCACTGTTTAAGTGATACTCCATGCGTCTTTTTAACTCTTTGTGATCTGCAACCACATAAAAGTCCAGCCTTCGGCTTTTCTATGCTTCAATTCCAATATTTTGATTCAGTCTTATTGACGATGTACCAGAATCCCCTTGAAGGTGAATACCATATTAATTCCTAGCACTGGGTGGCCAACATTTTAGAACACAGCGTTTGGTGTCGGCACTAACAGACACTGCTAGTTTGACGTAAAACTATGCTCTTTGAGGAAAGATGAACTTCGTGATAATGAAAGGTCATGGAGATAGGCAGATCTATCTTTACATTGGCTTGTAACTTGTGCCCCTACTGTTCTTGATTTGTCTACAAATTCAGCAGTTAGCTGCAAAAGGGTTTTCTGATGCTATCTTGCATTTACCTTATCAGCTTCTGCGCGGTCGGTTTTTATTCCTTCACCTTCCTGTTCGGGCTGTTTTTTCACCAGGTTTATCCCATTCATAAGGATCTGTCCTTAAGTATAGCAGTTGTGAAAATATTCCTGGTGCATCGTTTAATTAAAAACACTTTTACTTAAAAAACGAATGTTGAAACGTAAAACGCTTCAGAGATTTCCTCACTTTCACAACAGTACTGGCTTCCTAGTAATCGCCTTTGGTTTTTGATAACTAAAGTACTGTAGAAGCTGAGACTTGACAGACTTATAGAAGAGCTTTAAACGATTGTTTGAAGGGTATGTATGGTTTTTCGAAGCTATCAATTTTTTCCTTGAAGTTATCCCAAAATTAACTCATCGAAAACTAAAATCAAACTACTTCACCACTGGCAATATTAGCCTAGACGAAAACAGGCATAGAAAGAGTCATTTATGGACTCGAAAAAATAGGAAATCCATCTTGGTAAAGTAATAGTGTTTGTATTTTGTTAGCCAATAACTTATGAATTCCAACTGCTCTTGTTTCAACCAATAAAGTTCAATGTGAGTTGAGCTATGTTTATGTAATATTTTTTTTATTTTATTTTGTTTTGTTTGATCCGTCTTAACGTCTACTGCGCCGGTCCCAACACTTCTCACATTCGATTCTTTCCCACGCATCCATTGTCCACGAAGATCTTCCAACTTTACGTGTGGCTTTGGTTGCTGCTTGAGGATTTTCATTTCATCCTGAATGTCGTGGAATGCTGGTCGAGCAATTCTCCCTGAGGTCCCTGAGAGAGCCAGGCTGGAGCGTTCCCAATTGGATTGCAGAGAGTGGTTTTTTTTCCAGACAAGTCCGGTACAAATTTTTCCGACTACGAAGGGATAAGAGACTTTGTTGGCCTGAAGCGGAATCGAACTAGCATCATGCTCGTGATGACGGACTTCACTACAACTGTGCCATCCGCCCCATTTACGTAATATTGGAAGGAGAAACTATTCATCCACATATGCATTGAATTCAACTCAGTCAACAGTTCAAAAGACAGAAGTTCAGCTGAATGTTTCACTTTCATTCCACGCAGAAAAAAAATGCATCATTTATTATAACTATAACGGAGTCGTTCGGCTAAGTGTGTAACATCGTTTGGATGCGATAACTAATACTCACTAGATTCCTATTTCTTTCCGCTTAGCAATACATATGTGCGAAGTCGCAGGAACAGGTGCTTTTTTCGGAATATGGGTCACATGAAGATACAAAACGAATACAAAATATATCTGATTACAGATGGCACGGTTAGATAGAGAAGTGGTTGAGAGAAAGGCAAAGCAAGGGCATCAGTGGTGCTGTGGGCAACATAGTCGAGGTTCATTCAAGCAGCATTATGTCCTATTCTGAGAAGGAGTATAACATTACTCTACAAAAGCCCAACTAACAGCGAACCCAAGGCTGTCCTTGTAGCAACACTGTCGTATACTGGCAAGTCTCCCACCAAGAATAACGGCGATTGCCGGTGGTGATAACTTGACAAAATCCTAGTAAGGTCATTTCGAGACTCCAGTGAAAGACGATCTGGCTGAATCAGCAACTGACCTAATGTTACAATTTTTCATCTTACTATTACACCTTGTTTACTCACATTTTCTACACACCTTATGTACAGTGCGTCAGTCAGAAGTCTCCGGCTGAAGCAGAAAGGATAATGGATGCATGCAGTAATTTTCTATTTAAGGACTGATCTATTCTTGTTCAGATAGTTAGGTTCCACCTCCCAACGGTTTACCGCCTCATCGTGGCTAGGAGGTGTTCCTGGGTGTCGGACTGCGATGTACAGCAGGGAAATTCGTGCCACCGGTAGGGTCTCCCAAGCTGAGAAGGAGTTCGGCGTTTCCATCAAGAAGCCTAGCTAAGAGTAAACCAATACCAAGATTCGCCACCATCCTGGTATCAAAGTCGCATGGTAGCAAATCTCCCTCTGATCCACAAGGGCTGCGACTGCCCGTGGTGGTGAAGACCTGGGGCAGACTTTGGCCAGGCTGAGCTCGGGATTCCAGGGAACCACAATGGCTTAACCAGGAAATCTCCGAGAAATGGTGACTATGTTGGGGCCCGCACAACCAGTGAGGACGGGCCGTTCAACTGTTCAAGTGTTCAATTAGGTTCCAATCTCATTTACGGTTATCTCTTGTAGTATTAAAGTGTAATAATGCACATTAGAAACGAATGATAAACGTATAGACCTACATTTTCAATTTAGGAGGTAGATCTTGTTTTAATTTTTCCATAAACGTTTTGTAAGGAGGTACATCATGGTAGGTTAGCTTGCGTAGAGTTTTCGCCATTTCCAGAAAAGACGATGGGCATCCCTTAAAGTGAGAATATAAGCGTGAAGGGATTCTATGCGTCGTTCTTTATTGCATTTCTTACGAATCTGAATCCGACAAAGCTTGATCCGACTTATACCGCTCATTTTCAGATCTCTCAGAAAGACTGAAGAACTAGCTTTACACAACATTGCATCGTTTGTATTCTCTTTCACTTTTCCTGCCTCCTTTCGTACCAATCCTTTCCATGGCAGATTAGCTGTTAAACACTCAATCATTGAATACAGAGCGCCATATCTGTAAGTAGTATTAGGAGACGATGGGTAATCTGCGACTAGAATGTGAGCAAATGATATTTATAGGCGCGGATGCTACTGTGATAGGAATCCTGGAGCAGAGATCAATGTAGAGCGAAGGCACAGCTAGTCAGGATACCAGTGGCAGACACGTGAGCGGTCACGGTGGAAGGGTCTTTCAGTCGGGTTCTAAGCTCATTTAGTAGTCTTCACGACTGAAAGTTAACTAAAGTTAACTAGCTTCTACTTTGTAGCAACTTTCTAAAATGGTTGAGAATATTGGTTAGCTACATTAGCTGCATTAACAATGCAAAAGTTTCAAAGATGAAGCCGAGTAAAAATTTTTTTGTATAAATTTCGTGAAAAAACGAGGCCAGTCAACAAACATTCCGGGAAAGGACGAATTTGTTGCGGGGATTCCCTTATAGTGGCACTGAGAATGACCAGAAAACGTCTATGACAAGCTGAGTAGTATTGAACTGTGGTGAGTTGAGTAGTAATCTAGTTGTCATATATTATTACAGATTGCGACAAAGAATGACAAGAACTTACAAATCATCATGCCGTCCTTGTTCCTTGTATTGATGTACGTTTAACGAACAATACCGAACTGTCCCCCGAAACATAACCTGTAGCAGGGTATCTTTTCAATAGATAATGAGACCCTTTCAGTGTCTACCCGTGGTATGTTTTGATCGTTCAACTGTGTTGCACAAACTGTTAGCGTAGAAGCAGAACATGCTGTCCAGGAATAAAACAGATCGGAAGTAGGTGAACCTTCTTTTGTCAATCGTCCGCGCTAACAATGTAGGCGCGCTCTGAGCACTATCTTGGCACATTGTGGGAAAAAAAAAGAAAAACTTAGCCAAACATTAGAGTACCGATAAGGTGGAAATAGATATGGACAAAGCGCTACTCGTCAAGATAGAGCAAGTATTCAAATAAGTGTAATACGAAAGTTCTTGGGAAAAATGAATATGGATAGATATCCATCAGTTGGAACATTCCATGTTTTGTGAGCACATGTTTTATCGTAGTCCAGTACTACGAAATTGAAAGCACACGTGATCATACATTTGGATTATATTCAGAGGATATTTTCGGAACGACAGTAGTAATATCTTCATCCATACCTTATTCCTTGGTTCCCGCAATTTCAATTTACCTCCCTCATCCGGCAATAATATCTGACGAGCCAATCCGAAGTCGAAAATATAGACAACCTAGAACAGAGTTATACTCAATCAGCCACTGTACTGAAAAGCCACAATGGCGTTTCAAGAATAACGGTGTATAGGGTTATTGTGATGTTGGGGTGAATGGTGACTTCGCTCACCAGCTTTATTCCAATATGCACCTGGGGAAATGCACAACCTTATTATTAATTCCTCTTATTGATAACTGTTAACTGATGACTGTAACTACGGGGCGCGTGTAACGCAGTGGTCGGAGGCGACCTGCAATACACATGGTATCAATTCCCACATCCCAGGCTCACCAAGCTTTCCATCCCTCCGGGTTCGGCAAATTGGTACCAGAATGGATAGCAGCACTGGCTCGATAGATCGGTAGGCCACCACGAGTCATTGGAAAGGCCAGATATGCATTCAGTCACCTCCAAAGCGATGCTTAATGAAGTCGAATGCATGGTCCATCTCTCAGGAATTGATCAACGCCGACAGCTTTATCCTTTTTGGTGACTAGAACTCGAGGCAGAGAACTAATGATATGGTTAGAGATGAAAATAATGACTGTTAGTGGTAGTGGTGTAATACCTGTGTGTTGTAGAGACCCATCGCCAAATTACTTGGTTTCACATCTCGATGAACGAATCCAGCTTCATGTAGGTCTTCAAGGGCCTGAATATAACCATTTCGAACACTGTCAACTGATGACTGATATTAATTTGAAACCAGTTCTTTTTTTTCGTCAAACAGTGATAGAACTTACGGTATGAGATGCTACTACGTTTATATTTATGTTCTTCCAAAAAGATGTGGGCATAACAATTTAAAAAGAATAGAACTTTTCTTTAGCTTAATAACTCTAAGCAGCCTAGATGAAACTCCTAGAGCCATGCACAGCAATTCCCAGAAAACGCATAGATTAACTTTCCAACGCACCAATTGGGGATCTGTTGAGCCGGTGGGCATCACTGGATAGGAGCCACATGGTATGACCCGTGTTGTTCTTGCGGCAAACACAGCTCCAAGCACGATATCTCTCAAGAACTATTGTTGACGCAGTTGAAACACACTCGCAACGACCGAGCATGGATGGAATAAAGTGTAGATGTTACAACGAGAGTTCACCTTGCAGTCGAGAGTCCGAGTCAGTACTGGTCTAAGCAAAGTCCAGTGCCTACTTCATGTCGCATGGAGTCGAGTCTGGGCGTTTCTCCAGCTTGCACTAAGCTTGCATGTCACCATCAAACCGTGATCGGCAGTCCAGATTGAAGCAATAATTCGCTGCTTGCATTGAACCGTTTGCGCCAGAATGAAAGCATTATTTCTTTCCGTTTGGTCCGGATACATTGTTCATTTCCTCATAAGTCGTAGGCAAACTGAAGGCAACATAACCAATGCTCCTAGGACATCGAATTGATCCAAATGGCTTAAATTTAACAGGTGACCGTTTGGCCCCCTCCGCTCCCTTCTCTGCTACACTTATGCAGCTATCTGTTCTTGCTACAGATGTTACAATCTCCAAATTAGTACTTATCTAAAACTGGCAAAGGTGGCAATTGGACAAATATAGGCCTTAAAGGTTTTTTCTTTTTTACTTCTGTGAGTGATAAAATTGCCTGCATCAACCTTGCGTATTTCTGATTCTATGACTTTGGCCACCGTCATGGCTTTCACTTCCAACACAGGGTGATAAGAAAAGTCATCAAAAGAATGACTAATTTCTTGGCAATTTCGGTTTGCTTTATAGAAAAGTACAGAGCTTAGCGTTAGTGATAAAGAGGCTTCCGAGAACATCTCTACCTCTTCCTAAGCTATGTCGACTATGAGGAATGATTTAACAGTGAGTGAAAGGAATTTCAGTCTTTCGACGTTCATTGATGAAGGGTTAAACCTGTCATAAAGAATTGCAGCCGACTGTTATCGCAATGGCATCACGACGATACGGCACTTCCGTCGCCCGCTTACCATCTCAATAGGAAGAACAATCCATAATGATGTGGTTTCGTCAAATGTAGCTCTTGCTTTGGTGTACTTGATAAAGAACTCGAGAAGAGCTAATTTTTTATGAAAACGGGTCGAAATGTATGGCTCCAATTACGAAAACTGAATTCTTCTCGTAGCTACGACTTCCATTAAAATGGTAAGTCACTTGGAGCAACAATACAAAAGACGGGGAACAGCTGAGATCACAAATTGAGTCTCCAACGGAACCACCGACCAGTCATTTGACATCTCCACACCAATCTGTTCCAGTCATTAGCACTCCCAGTTCTGATATGCAATTAGGAGGGCTGACACACCACATCATCGACAATTTTAAGCACCACCTATGCAGAGCATGAGCGAGGGCTTCTGGGATACAACCAAGTTTTTCTTCCTTCCTACTTCTTTGCAATCATCAAAACAGCATGTAGTTGGCATCCCGTATTCGTTTTTTCTTTTTCTATTTTACAGTAGTATCCAACAATTCCAAAATTATTTGGATAAAATGAGCTTGGTGAGGGTGGCATGGTGTAGTGGTGAGTGCGCTACTCCCCTGAAAGCACAATAGCGCGTTCGTTCCCCAACGTAGATACCTGCGATCCGGAGTTTTGCAAATATATTAGCATCATTAAAATGAGCTTGTTGTTAGATATAGGTTACATAAAAGTCCTTTCCTGTAGATAGATTTGCACCAGTACCAAATGAAATCGGTAGATTTCGCTTAAAGTTGGAACTTGTTTGGGGATAAATGCGTTTCTTGAGATCAAAGCATGCTTCCCACGTCATCCTACTGGTAATAACTCCGTAAAGGTACGTGTTTAGCGTGATGACCAGTGGAATAAGGATGAATATAGATAAGCTAGACTCGCGATACTGAGAATATACAGAAATTGTGTTAATGATACCAGTACAATTCCTTTCATTGAGTTCACATACCACTCTAATTTTTCGAAAAGTACGATTTGTATAGGGTAGTTGTTCTCTGGTAGCGGTGTTACATAGTCGCCATAACAACTTGAAAATGCTTCCAGTGATCGTATTCGATGATCATTACCATTATTAGAGCTATGTATATGCATTGTAAAGTCGTATTCGTATTCTCAATCGTAGACAATATGAACTCACTCTGACAAGTTGTATAGATATTCTAAGAGTTGAAGGTAAGCTGATTTTTCTGTTCGGCAGTCGGCGTCTGATTTCAGACATCTCTTTACCTAGTAAACTCATCACAACATATGTATAAGAATCGGTTTTACCCGAAGCAAGGCATCGGCAAACGTGACGGGAACTAGAAAGAAAACCAGAGTAATTGCTAGTAATTGCTAAAAAGTAATAGTTACTGTGAGCCAAGTCAAAGGAGATGATTATCCAAAGGTGTTAATGAACAATAACATGGTGACCAAGCTGAAAACGTTGTTACTACTGATCTACTTCAGAACAACTCAAGCACTTGTCGAACTGCCGTTAACTATTTCTACAGTCACAGTAACCAACTACAGCTCATTTATTACTAGAGGAAAGTCACAAGCAGAAAAAAGCACAAACTTTTGAACTTTTCTGAGCACGAAAATTTCCATTTTAAGAATTTCATCATCTTTACACTTCATTAATGGCTCCACCTTCATTGCAGCTTTCGCCTTTGTCTAAACGGAGAAACTTCGTCGAATTCATCGTCATCAATCACATTTCTCTTCAGATTCTCTCGAATCTGTTCACTCGGCAATTTCCACTCCAAATTTTAATCTAAGCTGGATCACGTGTGGTATGAGCAAAGTAGTAAGTTGGCGCCTGACGCCTATACCTGTCAAAGCACTGAATTCGGCAGTGGATGTTCTCGAAAGCTAAGATTATAATCAACACAAACACCTTCGTATTCCAAGGAACTGATAAAATGTTTGGGTTCGAAGATCATTTATAAACAAAGAAACTGATTTCTGGATTTTGATAACACCACAGATAACCACAAGTATTTACTTACGGCGGTACGTCTATCATCCTTGTACAATCGTTTATTAGCAAATTCCACCCCCGGTTACTGTACTGCTTGGCTGAACCGACAAATTGTGCGAGATTTTTCGTCGGTTGAAGACTCTCTGGTTTTTCGGCAATAAAAAAAATCTTTTCTCAATAAATAGAGTACCTGAGGGCTTTTCAAGTTGATAAAATTGTGGAAGAAATTTGCGCTATCGTTCTATGAGTACTAATGCTATGTATGCTTGGTCCATTATGCATATGCATTGCTGTCGGCATTTGAAAGTACTTTTCAGTACATGTTAAATCTATCTCGGTGCTTTTCATATCCACACATTCCACAGAGTAACCATTGTGATTACAAATTACCAATCAATAAACTTTTTTCGAAAATACGTTTCTTGTAAACAACAAAGTGTAGATAATGGTTTTTCTAGTCTCACCAGTCCCATTTTGATCTATCCTGAATTAGCTGTCGGATAAATACACTTAATACGGTAGAAAAGAAACTCTGGAACCCAACTAAACTAGAATTACTATGGTATCCATATGGTCGCTTGGCACAGATCGCTATGGACACTAAAGTGTCCATACGGGGCGGAGTGAGATAAATCAACGAGTCATTATGCGCTCGACGAAAGTAGGCGGAATGCCTGCCTTACCTGTCATCTTCGGCTTGGAGTTTATTTTATCTACTGGTCTCTTTTCATAAGTAACTAGGCAGTTCTGTTAAGGAAATTAAAACAGTCGATCAGTATACAATTTCCCCTTCTGGCTAACTAAACACGACTTTTTTTCCCTTCAAAGCTATAAATTCGGATTACTGGTTACTATTCACCATGACGGTCTTCTTGCTAAATAATGGTTCGACAATAAGGATAACTCACTTTTCCATTCTTGTCAATCATGTGGACCAGGAAAACCTGCCCACATGCTCCTTCTCCAAGTTTCTTCTTCACAACAAATTGATCCTTGATTTTATCTCCCATATTTATTTTTACTGGTCCAAGTGGTGTTCCCATCTCAACATCGATATCTAAAATACGAGCATAAGCCTATAAATGTTCTACTTAGCTCTGTATCAAATGACATTTCAACAGCTCACCGTAATTTACTCCTAGAAATGCAGCAGTTCCCACACTTTTGCTTATCGAAGAAATTTGTATCTATAGCTCTTATTACGCAAACATTTTGTTTCATTGTGATAGGTTAAACTAAATATACATGGTGGGTTTTCAAAAAGTCCGAAGGATCGGTACCATTCAGAAATTACCAACCATTCAAACATATACGTTCGGAAGCATGAATGTGATACGTTCATATGTAAACACTTAATAGGGATAGTGATGCTATTCAATATGCGCCTCCTGCTGGGCTCCATAAAGGCTCAACCAAGTCTCCCCTTTCCATCCCATCCCCTCGTATCCTGGAAATTAGTATCAGATCTGTCTGGGAACAGTTCCTTTCGTACAATCCACAAAAAATCGGCACCAGTTATGGGGATCTGGAAGCGATCAGCACTGCTATCCCAGGATCATAAGCAGAATTTACTAGACCCACCATTCACTGAAATTAGTGAGAACGACTAAATCATCAAGCAGCAGTCGAACGCACACGTGAACCAGAGGAACATCGTGGATAATGGGTACAAGGGACCGCATTGAATACAAGAAATGCTGTGGTCCGCGCAATGTGTGATCCAGGTCAAGCATGAGAAATTAAGCTAAAGTATATAAGACTGTGGATGGCTTACAGTTCAAAGGACCTGAGTGAATAAGTCCCCCTCGGGTAATTGAATTTCAGGGCTTTTTCTTCATCACTGAATCTTTTGGGCGCGTGTGGCGCTGTGTTCGGAGAAGCCCTGCAACATACACGTGGAATCAATCCCAGCGCCTGTGCCTCATCAAGCCTTCCATCTCTCCAGGGTTGGCAAATTGGCAACAAACTTGTCTGGGAGGATAGTCGCACTGGCTCGATAAATCGGCAAGCCATCGTGAGTCATTGTGAAGGCCAGATATGCATATATGCATTCAGTCATCTCTAAACGATGCTTAATGAAGTCGAATGCATGGCGCATCCCTCAGGGATTGGTCAACGCCGAGAACTTTTATTGAATATTTCAATGTTATACTCCTACCCTTATACTCTCTAACTCCTTCTATGAGTCGTTGGTATCACATATTGCAAGTGTTTTATTTCAAGAACCGCTTTCCAATTTTAGCATGTCAGAAAAGCACGATTTGTCAGAGTAGAACAGTAGAACAAGTGTACAAAATTCAATATACATACGGCTAGACGCTAAAACATCATTTCGTTGAGCTGTTTAAGAAAACTGTTAATTACTTCTGATATTTAATACTTGAACAGCCCGTCCTCACTAGTTGTGCGGGCCCCAGCACAATCACCAATTTTCGGAGATTTGCTGGTTAAGCCATTGTGGTTCCCTGGAATCCCGAGGACAGCCTGGCCAAAGTTTGCCCCAGGTCGTCACCACGACAGGCAGTCGCAGCCCTTGTGGATCAGAGGGGTGATTTGCCACCGTGCGACTTTGATACCAGGACGGTGGTGGATCTTGGTATTGATTTACTCGAAGCTAGGATTCCTGATGGGAACTCCGGGCTCCTTCTCAGCTTGGGAGACCCTACCGGTGGGATGAATGTTCCCGCTGTACGTCGCAATCCGACACCTAGGAACACCTCCTAGCCACGATGAGGCGGTAAACCGTTGGGAGGGTGAATTACTTCAATCCCTAATAACCTGGTAAGTTTTTCCATCTTCATGATCACGGACCGGCGACCTTAAAGAGTTCTTTGCAGAGGAGATATTTTCACATCCTGATGATATGATTGGAAAACAAAACAACTACATATATGATTTATGCCTATCCTTTTGGTTCTAACAATCAATAACCGTTAAGACAAGATATGTTCTCACTGAAATAAGGTGTTTCCTGAGCATACAAAATCTTTGTGAAGAATGGTGAGGAAAACACCATCGGAAAGAGGCACACAAATTACAGTGACTAGTTCATTAAACAACATTTTTGAATACACTTAGGGTTTATGAGAAACAGGAATGATAAAAATCAGCAAACAAAATCAATTATCACAAGTGGTTTTTACACAGCTATGGAATGTGGTCGTGTTTACGCACCAGTTATAAAGAAATATTATAACAGAAGCTGATTTAAGCTTAGAAGACATCACACTACGCGCATCATCGAAATTGGTAGAACGAATATAGTTCGCAAAAAAAATTCGCCTAGAAAGGTACTACAATGGGTAGGTTACGGTGTTCCTGGAATGTATTTGTCTCGAAGTTTGACCCGTTCCACGTTATCCACAATGTAGCTGGATTTCCAGCACTAATTATATACATATAGATAGACCTAATATGGCATAGTTACAAGTATAATGACGGATGATCGTCACATTTCCAGAAATCATTGGCCGTACATTATATCGTTCAGCGACTGCACGTAAATATCAGAGCAACTAGACATAGCTTTCAAGCTCTGCACATAAAAGGCGTAATCTTGAGTGACGAATCTGGAACAAGAGTAGTTAGCAATACATTCCAGGCATGTCTATCTACAGTGTGGTTGGAATAGCTTCTTGAAAGTAATAGGCAAGCACAAAGTGAGTTAGCAGATGTGTTTTGTGATTATGTAATTCAGCCCTATTGACAGGCCACTCGTTTGATGGATCTGGACGAAGATCCAAACTGGTAAATAAGAAATAGTGCAATATCAACGTTATGTTTATAGATGCGATTTGCTGACGTGAACTCGTAAAATAATTAAGAAAGCCGCAACTGAAGACCACCTTACCCATATTTTAAAGAATCATGAGGAGAAATACCAATCTTGGCCAGATGCAGTTTCAGCTCCATTGTGAAATGCTCGTGCACGGTCTCAAAGAGCATCTAAAAAGCAGAAATTGGTTGAAGGAAAGCAATAAAAACAGCTCGTTACCCCAATGTTTATAAAACCATTATTACTTCTTAAATAAAGATTTTAGAATTCTCAAAACCAGCCACGAAACCTTCGTGTATGTAAAGGCCTTTCCGTCTTCGTACACTTGGATTGCTAGTCATTACAAATTCTACGAAGTTCAGCACTATCACACTGATATGTTTCTGATGCGACAATTTTTTTTTCTTCTCTGGAATCTTGGAATAACGGTGCCAGTGCGATACTAGATTATTACCAAGCGCATTCTTCGGCACACTATTAGGCTTCTTTAAGAACGTCGGCAGATCTTCTCTTGGTTTCACTTTCGAATTCCATGTCAGCTGGATGACCATTCCACAGGACGGATCCTCCACTGTACATCGCAACTCCACTCACAGGACAACTCTTGCCATGTCAAGATGGGATACAATTGAAAGGTCAAAACAGTAAACAATTAGAAGGGTTAAGAACGCATGTTACCTGTATCAGCTGCAATCTCAATACTAGGGCCCAAATGTGGTTTTTTCCAGACTGCTGACAGTTTCTTGGTAACCAAAAAACGTCAGGAGTTGAAAACGTGATTGCCTTTTAGAAGATACTTTACTGCAACTATTTACGATCAAGAATGGTTCTTTAATACTGCAACTTAATTTTCAATGTTGTTCATTTCCAAAAGAAATGAAAAAGAAATTTAAATTTTTAAAATTCCGAGCGAAGTCCCAGTAGCCCCAGAAATCGACCAAGGACTCGGTGACATCGTCGTGGTCTAATAGAAGAAATGTTCTTTGCACACTCGCACACTTTGAAAAAAGTTTGCGAAAATCAACAAACATTGAACCCTAAGCATTAGTAAATGAGTGACCAGACCACACATCGGGAAAGCCTTAAATCGACCTTGTTGCGCATCAGAGAATCCCATAAAGGATAATGCACGAATCGTTCAATGTTGATCAAACCTTGAGGGACGAGCAACACACTCGACTTCATCAAGCATCGTTAGAGGTTACTGAGTGGTCATATTTGGTTAATGACATGCACTACCGGTTTGTGAAGTCAGTGTTGGTATCCTTTCAGAAACGTCGTTTTGACGATCCTGGACGAATGAAGGCTTGGTGAGCACAGCGCGCGTGATCAAACCAATGCAGGCCACCTCTAACCAATGCGCTACACGCGAACAAGCGGTTCCATATAAAATTTAACAGACAAATAGGCCATTGTATCAAGTATGACTTGAAATTTTTGATTCTCCTTAACCTCGAATAGTCTTTATTTCGATAACGACAATGAAGTCTGTAGGTCAAGGGGTTATTTATTATCGGTTCAAATAATCCAATGCAAATTCAGTTCGCGTAGGTTTCCAAGGATAAAAAATATTTACGGATTAGTAGAAAGATATGTGAGTACCTTTATTTGGTCATCAGGAATGATTCCAGCTAAACCATTGTGAAATTTAACCATTTGCCTGCAGATTTGCTGGAATGAAGTTGAAGGTACTGAAGAGCTCACAGTCCACTGAAAACTTCAAGAACTCACTTTTAAATATAAAATTTCCGTTTATAACAAGAAATGATTGGAACCAGCAATCAACATAAATAAAGATAAACTAATAGCGTACATTGTTCAGACAATTCCGCGTACAATGGTCAATGACGCTGACGAGTTTCGAAGTGATCTCTCCAATGTGATTAGTGTAATCAGTAAGAGTCTGTTTAATATGTCGCATAAGGTGTTTTTGATCGTCCCTTAAAGAAAGTTCAGCTTCTTTGGCTACAAGCGGCACGAAATGAACAATTAACTGTAGTGAACGAGACGAGAGAGCTGAAAGCACCACCATGAGGTGAAGAGCTGGATACGACAACCAAAAGAAACCAAGTATTTTGCTCTCAACGCGTCTACATGAAGTTGTAAACAATCGAGATACTAGAAGTATTGTCGAAAATGTGAATAACCGCTTATTTAAAAACATCGCTTGGTGATTAGCGCTTCCAAAAGTATTCTTATTTATTACAATGAAATACCCTGTCGATGACAAGAAGATACTTGCTTAAATGCAACCTCTAAGAGGCCGAGATATCTGCAAAACTTGGACGCCAGGCCTGATCCAAACCCTCGAATACTCTTTCGGGGGTTCACATGCTACTCATTGCACCACTGAGGCCTTACTTGAGAAAAAGGTAAACCATGGACTTCAGCGGTGCAGTAGGTAACACATGCGCGCCCGTAAAGGGTAATCGAAGGTTCGAAACCGGACTGGGACCCAAATTTTGCAAATGGCTCAGCCTCATAGTGGTTGTATTTCACATAATACCCTGCCGTAAAAATAATAATAGGCAGTAAATAAGAAGTTAAACATTTACTCAAATGTTTAAAACGAGGATTTTCATCCGAAAATTTTTGGAACAAAAGCCTTAGAAAACAAAATTAGGTTCTACTGGTACACACGTATTTATTGAATAGAGCATCGAGTCCATTAATCACCAGAGGACTGGTGAAAAAATTGTCCCCCAAGCAAGTAGATAGTGAACAGATTGGTGATGACGGCAAAACCTTCGCCACATGAGGGGCGCATTGGAATCAAGGCATTGCGCAAGCACACTTGTTATTGGCAAAAAAGAGCAAAAAATCGCCAACGGACTCATGAAGGCGAACTAATTTATCACATAACGTTCTTCTGAATTTTAATGTGTTGATAACAGCTTCGCCTCGACCAAGGGACGTAAACAGCATCCGGTACGGAGATCTAGTATGAGTTACTACAAACAGACTGTAAAAACAGTTTGTTCATCAGAGGGTTGAAGCTGTAAACAATAAGCATCTAAATCAATGAGCAGTGTTTGAAATAACCCACCAAAGACCCTAATAACAGTGTAAAAAAAACGGATAAAGCTCCCGGCGGTGATCAATCTTTGAGGGATGCACCATGCATTCGACTTCACCAAGCATCGTTTGAGGTCAGTGAATGGATATTTTGTCTTTACAATGATTCGCGCTGGCCTACCGGTATCGATCCGGTGCTGCCATCCTTCCAGACAGGTCTGGGACCAATTTCTTGACCATGAAAGGATGGAAGGTCTGTTGAGCCTGGGACGCGGGATCGAACCCAATTGTATTGCACTCACCTCTAACCACTACGCACTCGAGTTCTTTATAAGAGCAATTCTGTCTAATAACAGAAGGCATAGTCAAAGATAGAACGATAATTACATTATAAAGTAAGCTTTCTAAAAATATGATGAAACGATATTTAAAATTCGCACTAAATTTCCTAGATTCAAACTGTAACCAAATAAGTTTAACTTCTTGGACAGCTACAAATATGTTCATTGTAAGAGGTGTGGACTGAGGAATCAAAGATCTTTTAAGTATGAACATATGACGGCTAAATAGGGTATTGTTACTCACGAAGTGTGCAGCCAAGTGGTTAGGCGAGCCCTGCAATGTATACCGGCTAGGTCAGTGGTTCGACTCGACGCGCTGTGTAAACCAAGCCCTCGATCCCTCCGAGATCAGCGCACTGGTAAAAGGTTTGTATGCGAGAATAAGAACACAGACGATGAATAGGTTGGCCACCATAATTTAGGTATAGGCGAGATATCGATTCAACCACTTCTGCGATGCTCAAATGACGCATTTGTCTGGGATTGATCACTGTGGAAAGTTTTATTTCTCTACTCATTTAGTGAGAGCTACGAAGTCATACGTATACGAATCAAATTATTTCTACAAAAATTAAGCAAAGACACTGCTAGATTTACGTAGTATTGGAGTGCCAGCATTTCTAACGTTTAGATATGTGGCCTCTAGAACGAATATTTAACAAAAAAATTCTGAGAAAAACACCAAGACAAATTAAAAAACAAGCTAAAGTGGTACCTAGGTTCCGCACTGAAATCGTCTTCAATCCAACCAACTGTAGTGCTCCTGCGCCCAAAATCAATTGACAACAACGACTGGAATCCTTTTTTAATTTGAACTTTTTAGGATTTAAAAACACTCTCCATTTATGTAGTGTGCGACATTTTGAGCCTATAAGTCTCGAAGACACATGACACCTCCCGAGTTGCTGATGAGAGGTTAAATACGGAGAAAAAACGACCATATGTTTGCTGTGACGCAGCTGGATTCAAAATACATGCTCTTTGAGAGAGTGAGAGGTAAAGCAAAGGCCTCGGCGATGCAGTGGGTAGGACGTGAGCGCCTCCACTTAAGCGGTAATCGCGGGTTCGAAGCTAGCCTGAGGTTCGAGTTTCGCAAATATCTCAGCAACATTGTGGTTGTATTTCACATAACCTGACATGAAGAAAGCTAGTAAAATAAAAAGTTAAACAATGATTTGTTCCTTGTTTCTTCTGCAGTGCTCCCCGTAATCTCTCTGCATGCAAGTGGAAATCATTCATGTCAAACCATCTAAATCAGAATATCAAAAAACGAACCTAGATAATTAGACAACCCTGCCGTGCGAAGTATAACGGGAGAGCTCGGATGGCTACCGCGACTCTTTGATGAATAAAACAAAGCGCTCAAACGGAAAGAACGTAGCCAACAAAAGAGTTGCGTTCTCAGACAAGGGCTTATAGAATCTTCACTGGTTACGTCTTCAGCTACATGATGAGTAGTGGTAATGAAACTGATGAAGCTGGTAGAAGGTACTTGCTATTGCACAACGCAGAACACAGAGTATTGGAACGATACCTATTAAATCCTTTAAGTAATTCGACAACGCGTGATAGAATATCAGGAGCAAATGCTGGTAGAGCCGCGAAGCATTCACAGTAATCAGCAAGGATTTTGATGAATATTAACGCCGATCTAAACATATAAAGGTAAGAAGGAGACAATCTGTACAGACGTTTCGAATCCACAAATTCAAGAATCAAATTTTTTTTTAGTTGTGAATGGTAAAAACTAACCCAACAACAATGAAGGAGGAATTGTTAACCATTAACGACGTTCCACCAACGCAATGGTTTGATGCTCCTACATTCCTCAGCCGATTAGTTTGAATGGACTCGTCCACTATACATTGTATTTCTGCAGTTACTTCTGAAGCCTTCCATAATTCTGCATCTAGTTCGGCACTAAAAAATCTCACTGTACAACAGCTTTTGGGGTATGAATATGACACAAACTAAATCACGACCTGTTTAATTGGTCTGAACATGTAGTACCCAATAATCCATAATCAACTCAAAAAACCAACTTTCTATAAACCTCGGCATAGATAGTTGATATGTTTATTCATACGATCTTATAAACTGACATTCTTTAGCTAATGCGAGGTTGGTATAGGTCTTCATTGTCGTTGTCGTTGTTGTTGCTACTGTTGGTCGATGGCTGACGTTTCGCCGATTTCGCCTTCCTCAAAGCCTCGACGTATTTTATAAAAGAATACTTTCATTATTCGGTGGAAAAAAGGCTGAAGTATTAATGAAGATCAAACTTTTAAACAGACTCCATATTGAACAGAAAGGCTACTCACCATGATGTTACGAGCGGGACTGCCCCATGCGTTGTCCCCGTGGGGTCGCGAGCGAGGCACAACCAGGGGTCAAAATATCATTCTGAAATAGGGCGACAGGTCACGTGTGATAGTGATGCATTCGTCTTTCCGGTTCACCCCTGGACTTCTGAAATTTATCAAAAACGCCTCAAGAGTTTTGCGCGTTGATATTTTCGATTCATGCGCTAGCTTAATTTTCGTTTTTTAATTCGAATGGCTCCATTACATGCGTGCTGTTTGGTTGCGCGCACTGCAGGTGGTCCAGAAATATTTTGATGTTAGGTAAATAGGTCGGAATGAATTTTAGAAACTGGGTCAGGGTAAGGTTCAACGCGAAAACATCAACGGGCAAAACTCTTGAGGCGTTTTGGATAAATTTCAAAAATCCAAAGATGAACCGGAAAGACGAATGCCTTACTATCACACGTGACCTGGCGCCCTATTTCATAATGATATTTTGAGCCCTGGGTGTGACTCACTTGCGATCCCACGTGAACAACACGTGGGACAGTCCCACTCGTATCATCACGGTGAGTAGCCTTTCTGTTCAATATGACGTCTATTTAAAAGTTTGACCTTCATTAATACTTTAGCCTTTTTTTTCCACCGAATAATTGACGTATTCTTATATGAAATACGTCCAGGCTCTGAGGAAGGCGAAATCGCCGAAACGTCAGCCATCGACCAACAACACCAACAACAACGACAGCTACCAACCTCGCATCAGCTAAAGAAGATCACTTACTTACTTACTTGGATAATTGGACGGTCCGTTTTCACCACCTGTGCGGACGCCAGCACATATGCCATTCGTTCCTTTCTCTCGCAATCGTAGTCCATGGTGGTGGTCTTGTTCGGGCTTGGTAGTGCTTGCGAGTCTCATACCGTGATCTGTAAACAACTGCAGCTGCGGGTGCAGCTGATTAACTTTGTTTACGAACACGTCCACCCAACGTGTAGGTGGTCGTCGTGGCGGACGTTTGCATTCTCTTGGAGTCCACTCTACTGTTCTTTCCGTCCATCTGTCGTGCGTTCTCATTATGTGACCGGCCCATCTATGTTTCGCTACCGATGTATATTCTCCCAGATCTCGAAGATGTGATAGGTTTCGAAGGTCAGAGCTTCGCATTCCGGCTAGATATTGAGAGTGCCGGTTATACTTCAGAAGACATCGCTCAAGCGCTCTGTGAGTAGTGTAAAGCATCCTTGACGTAGTTAAAGTATCAACCCACATCTCCGCAGCATAACAGAGCGCTGGGAGGACCGTAGAATCGAAGAGATGAGCGCGGATTTTCCGGTCCTTCAGTTGGTCGGTGGCTTCTTTGAGAGGCCCGAATGCGGCCCAAGCTGCTCTCCTTCTTCTATCCATTTCCTCCTTCATGTTGCTTTCCACGTTCATTGATCGCCCAAGGTATACGTACGAGGTGGCCTCTGCAATGAGAGACCCATCCAACTCAATTTTTTCGCCTTCGCATCTTGGGTTTTTCATGAACTGGGTCTTCTTTCAATTTATGCGCAGTCCGATCTTTTTCCCCGCTTCGTTGAGCTCGTTGATTATCATCTCTGCTTCGCTAGCACTTCTTGAGAAGGTGACAATGTCGTCGGCAAAACGAAGGTTTGATAGGAATTTTCCATCAATACGTATGCCTTTCTCATCCCAATCGAGTGACTTCATTATCCACTTCAGTGCAGCACTGAACAGCTTTGGCGATATTGAGTCACCCTGTCGAATCCCTTTTCCTATGGGTACGTTAAGAGGTCGATGGAAAAACTGTATTTTCGTAGTGAAGCTCCGATTACTGTCGGACAGAGTTCTTATGTAGGACGGGTCCACTCCTTGGTCGACGAGCGCTGATAGGATTGCGTTCGTTTCGACACTGTCAAACGCTTTTTCATAGCCGACAAAAGTTAGGACTAAAAGCAAGTGGTATTGTCGAGAAACTTCGATGACCCTGGACACGGTTTGGATGTGCTCCATGCAGCAAAATCCTTTTCGAAATCCTGCTTGCTCGACTGATTGCGCCTCATCCAATGTCCTTGATATGCGCGAGAAGATAATCTTCGCGAAGAGCTTGTAGAGTACACTCAACAAGCATATGGGACAATTACATTATTTTTTTTAATTATAGCTATGGGACAATAGTTACGAAGATTCCTTCGGTTTCCTTTCTTGGGCAGGATGACCGTGCGCGATGTCCTCCACTGGTCCGGGATTTTTTCCTTTTGAAGGTTGCCTGTCATATGAATTGCGAGAAGTACATGTAAATTGTGGCTTCCAGCTCTAAGGAAGTCGGCGGTAACATTATCGGGTCCTGGAGCTGTGCCTCTTTTCATACTTTCTATCGCAAGTCGAACCTCCGACGGAAGAATTCCAGGTGGTTTTTCTCCAGCGGTGATATTAGGGTCTGGGAGGGGGATTGTGAAACGGAAAAAGTTGGTGTAGAACGTTTCCGCTATTAATTCCATATCATGGCGGGAAGTTTTCACGATCCCATCTTCGTTCAACAGGGCTGGTAGCGGAACATTATAATCACACAAGTCCCGACGGCATTTCTTCAGACTGCTTATTTTCTCTGCTGCTTCCAGTAGTTTCTTCTGCTTGTACCGTTGTAGATCTTCCTGCAAAGCTCTTCTGCAGCCGGCATTTATTACTAGTCATGTTAAACGTGTTGCAGTAGGATCAAAGCTTTAGTTTCCTTCTCTTTTCGAGCAACTCCTTAGTAGTGATGGAGATGCAATCCAATCTTCTTACTTGAGGAACTGAGGCGAATTCGGCACAGCTTTTCAGTCCTTCTACAAGCAGTTCGTAGTCTTCGGTCGGATATTCTTTAATCTGCCAGTCACGTTTGGATAGGACTTCGTTCAGAATGTTCTCGTCGTGTATAGCTAGACTTTTTCCTCGTGGTCGATGAAGAGAGTTCTCTTCCAGCTTGCGGCCGAATCTAATCTTTGCGGAAGAAAGCGGTGATAGGAACCAGTACAGAATGACGAGACTACCGATGTGTCAAGTACGCACCATCTTCTGTTTCTCAGAATATGGTCGATCTCCGCATGAGTCATGCCGTTGGGAGACTCCCAGAAAAACAGTTTCCATGGAAGAGACGTGCTGCTGACAGGAGTCCTGCGAGACGGTTCTCATTCTCATTTCTTTCTCCTAATCCGAAATTTCCGCTCCTGTATTCGCTCTCGTTGGCCTTATCTGTTCTAGCGTTGAAGTCTCCGACAGCAAATTTATGATATGCTTTATCATGGCGGATGACTTCCTCCAACAGATAGTAGAACGCATTTAATTCGTACTTATCAGCTGCGTCGGTAGGTTAGTAGCAGCTGATGATAGTCATCTTCTTATGCGACAGTTGAAGACGGAAGACGGCTATGCGAGGAGAAAGGATCTCGTATGAGTCGACGAGATGGACAATGGACGGGTGGACGACAAAGCCTCCGCCGCCGACATTTCGTTACGGGACCTTTTCTCCACAGATCACAAGGATCTCGTTGTTTAGTTGGCGTATGTCGATCTTCTTGATCTTTGTTTGTTGTAATGCGATCACGTGAAATTTAATGCGATCGCCATTAAAGAAGATCAGTTTATAACATCATATAAACAAATAAATCCAATATCAGATCTAAAGTCTCGCTATATAATGCATTCTTTCTATTGAAACTTTGAGTATAGCAACTCATAGCATCGTCCTTTCGACTGCTCGTTCGATAACGCTGAGTGATTTCTCATCCTGTTTACGCGGCGAACAGGTTTCTGACGCACACGTTAACGCAGCAAGTACCGTTGAGTCCAAAAGGTGGGCATGGAGTCTGGTGTTCTTTGTCCTCTTCACTACATCCTCGATGCTCTTGAAAGTTCCCCAAGCCGCTCGTTTCCTTCTGCTCAACTCTGGACCTTAGTCGTTCAACATATTGATTTCCCGACCTAGATAGACATAACTAGAGTATTCAGAGATATTCGTTCCACTGAGCATGAATGGGGCATACGAAATCAATCCGTTCTTCATGAACATCGTTTTTGTGAGATTTAGTCGAGGATCAATCTTTCCACAGGCTTTATCAAAGTCGGCAAGCATACGTTCCGCCTAGCTAATGTTGGGTGTTATAAGGACGATGTCAACAGCAAAGCGAAGATGGTGTAACTGCCAACCATCGATTTTCACTCCCATATTATCCCATTCCAATGTTCGCAAGACGTTCTGGAGGGTGGCGGCAAATAATTTTGGCGAGATAGTATCGCCTTGCCTAACTCCTCTTTTGACGTCGATGTTAATATCGTTGTAGAATGGTGATATCTTGGTTGTGAAATTTTTTGTACAGCTCATGAAGAATCTTTATGTACTAAGTAGGGACTCCTTGACTATGAAGCGCTTCCATGACTGCTTCTATCTCAGTTGAATCAAAGGCCTTCTGTAAATCGATGAAAGTGAGACAGAGCGGTCTTTTTGTAACCTCACAATACTTCAATGAACCTTGTTATCGTGTGGATGTGGTCCATCGTACTAAATGCTTTTCGAAACCCTGCTTGATCACATGGCTGTTCTTCGTCTAGTGTTCTGTCAATCCTGTTCAGGATGACTCGAGTAAAAAGTTTGTGGACGACAGATAGCAAACAGATTGGGCGATACTTGCCGATATCGTGTAGGTCACCGTTCTTGAACAATAACACGGTCTTATTGGTCTTCCACTGAGTAGGAACCTTGCATTCATTCAGATAGGTAACGTATGAAGAGCCGAGCCAGTGTGTTTACGAGGACTGGCGGAACTCCGGACTTCTTCAGGTGTTCTGAACTTATCCTTGTCGGGACCTGGTGCTGTTCGATTTTTCACCGACGAACTGGCATGTCGGATTTCGGAAGGGAGAACCGGTGATACAACATATCCATCCTCCTTTATTTCATATGACGGAAGGTGAATGTGTCTATCGAAGAGATATAAGTAGTATTCGTGAATGATTTTTCTCCACTGCCTTTGTGGACGATGTAACTGTTCTGCCTGGCCGTCGAAGTGAAATCATCTTAGTCTAATAATTGGCAAATGCCTTTCTCACCCCTGTGCAGCTTCGACCATTACTGCTGCTCTTCTCACTTCAAGATCTTCTTTTATCGCCTCTCTGAATTATTTTGCATGTTCGGAAGTTAGTTCGCGGTTGACTGCAGCTCGTGCGATTCCACGCTGGCGTATCAGCTCGAGTGTTTCTGGAGACAGGCGACTCTTGGTGACCTTCGAACTCTCAGCTTTCATAGCGCTAACGTGAAAATGTTGAATGAGCCGAGCGTATTCCTCGTCGATGTCATCGATAACGGCATGTTCCCAACAGCCGACTAATGAATTGAATAGGTCCCAGTTTGTGGTGGTTCTGGGACTTCGGTTTTTGAACTCAGCGGCTTTTTCTCCTTTTCACGAGAAATAGAATCTTGCATGGAGGAGGCGATGGTCTGGTCCCGTGCAGAATTTTGGAACAACAGCGATATCGGTTAGGCAAAACCTTCTATTTACTATGATGTGGTCTGTTTCGTTACGATACTCTCCATTGGGAGACTCCCACGTCCGGCGTTGAGGGTGGGACTTCTGGAATTGCGAGTTACCATGGATGGTCTTGGTCGTCGTGATAAACTCAGATAACCGCTCACTGTGTTCGCTCCATTCTAATCCATGGGTCCCAATGTGACGTTCTTCAAACGTTCTTTTTGATCCAATCTTGGCGTTGAAATCTCCAATGATGACCTTCTTCGTCATAGTTTGACGTCGGCGCATAAACGACAAGGATTGTCAAAGCCGATTTTAATCCTCCCAAAATTGATCCACATCTTTTTAATCGTAAACGTCCAATTCGGGTTGTAAGCTGTTCGAGTAAATCGATGTTCATGGACAAACTCGTGTTGACGAGAACGCCGACGCCTCCGACTCCTTTACTGTCACATGTTCCGAGGAACAGTTCTTCTCCGGTGTCATAGACGGCGTTGAATGGGTGGCGTCGTCTCGTCTCGGCCAGGCCGATGATATCGTTCGCTATCCTTCTTGCTTGCATGAGCAAGTCTTCTATCGAAGACTCGGATGCAAGTGTACGTGCATTGTAGGTACAGATCGTCACCATAGTTCTTCGTGATCCAGGCAGCTTCCATTGGTCCTGAGATTTTAGCAGCATCTCCGTACTCGTCCCTACCCAACGCTGCCGAATTGGGGATCTTTCGGGGTCAGGGGAATGAGGCCCGTTTCTTTCACTGGTTTTAGCAATTTGATGCCCACGTATAGCTTACGGGCTCTGAACGTGTTGGCTGGGTATACATACCGCTAGCTTGCGAGTCTCTTCTACAATAGAAACGGAGCTGATTTGTTGGAGGCGACTCCTAACCGCCTCCTATATATACATATACATGGTAAGTAGTTATATATCATCCATGTGTACCTGGTGTCGTAGTAATATGGACCAATATGTTTACTTCCATACAATAACACATGTACAGCACAACCGTAGCTGACTTTTCGGAGAATCGCCTTCTTCAGAGCCTGGAAGGGTACACTAATACGCAACTTACAAGGTTACACGCTTCAACAGCACAAACAGAAAGAAGAAAATCTGAATGATAATTACAAGATCAGCAGCTTCTCGAAAAAACCCACCGCATTTTTCTCCTGTCTTCCGCCAGGGTAAAACAGCTGCTCATAGTCACATATGGTTGACGACTGCTTATCTCGGGGGCATTCCTCCCTGCTATTCATTGGAGGATTTTTGGCATTTATCCAAAAAGCCTCGAGAAGTTTGTGCGTTGGTGTTTTAGAATTCCGTAGCGAGGATAGCGGCTTTTATATCAAAATCGTCTCCGCTATGCTTTTGTAGGTATTTTGCTTAGTTTTGCTTTTGTGGTACTGAAAACCGAGTAACAAAAACATCCTGGTTCATTCCCTCTCTTCCCATCCTTCACACACAGAGAGAGCGCTTGTGAGAAACACGTTTCGAACAGCCACCTCTGTGTGCACAAGTATGGAACTAAAGGAAGAATTGCGCGACTTGGCTCGGCAAATAGCCATCTCCAATGGCTACGAAATAGTAACACCACGAGATAACCTTCCAAGAAGAGCGACGCCCCAAAACAAACGGTTTGGCCGGGACAAAATCCCGTTTATCTTGCCCTTCATTAGCGATGAAAAAAGTGTAGCGATAAAGCGATGCTTAAAAAAGGCAGATCTAGAGGAATCGGTAGGGATAATTGAAATACCACCGAATGCTCTTCGTCTCCAGTTAGTTCGTAACCGCCTATACGACCGTCTATGTGAAGCACAGAATTGCGTAATTTGCCCTTTATGGCAGGGATGGTGACTCCATGAGTTCAGGTATGATATACCTGATCTCTTGTAGTGTTTGCGGAGACGAATATATTGGCGAAATGGGCAACCCTTTATGTATCCGCATAAAAGAACAGCTAGATGGCAAACGAAAACTAAGACAAAGTACCCCACTAGGCACGCATAGGATACAAAAGCATAGCGGAGACGATTTTGATATAAAAGTCGCTATCCTCGCACGGGATCCTAAGACACTAACGCGCAAACTCCTCGAGGTTATTTGGATAAATGCAAAAAAATCTTAAAATGAATGGCAGGGAGGAATGCCCCGAGATTACACATGATCTCGCCCCCTTACCTTCATATCAATCTTCATATGTTGATGTAGGGTGGTGCAGTCGTCAACCATATGCGACTCTGAGTAGCTGTTCTTCCTCGGTTGAACACAGGTGAAAAAAAAGCGGTGGATTTTTTCGAGAAGCCGTAAATCTTGTAATTATCGTGCAGATTTTCATCTTTCTGTATGTGTTATTGAAGCGTTTGACTTAGTAAATTACATATCAGTGTACCCTTCCAGGTTCTGAAGAAGACGATTCTGCCGAAACGTCAGCTACGGTTGTGTTGTATGTGTTATTGTATGGAAGTAAACGTATGCTGTTTAACTACCTCGCGATTGCTGAAAAAGAAAACGACGAATTTATAATCCAACGCCGAAGCTAACAGAAAGCCGATCTTGGGAACTATAAACTAATACTTTGTAAAAAGGTTTCACTTAGATTTTCTTATACACACCTGGAGAAATTAGAGAATGTTGATAACTGGCGTTAACTATGTATTAAAAACTAGGAAAGTGTAAATAAACCTCATCTTCGACCGGCGTTGTGTATGAAACCGCTCAATGTACTCGAGGCATAACTTCTGTAGAGCACATTGACAAAGGGCTTACAGCAACCGGCTGTAAACCAGGTATTTCTCAGAATTTGTAACGGAAACACATTACCATAAATACTAAGTAAAAGAAATGAATTACTCTATCCCTACCTCCGTTTTATGCCACCCTTCATCAGCGCATTCTTGTTGATATGTTTTAGCTAATGAGATCAGCTGGGCCAGTTGATCGGGTGTGGTTGGGTCCTGCTCATCTTCTTGCAACTGAAGAATTGACATTAGCAGTACTCGGAATAATAAGGAAGAGCAAGTGCTTCGTCATTATGATGATAGGAGACAGGGAAATAGGGATTCAAACTATTGATTTTGAATAAGTGTAAGTATAACTCTGGAATACTATTCTATGGAATAGTAGCCCTGTTAAAACTATGGAATAGTAACCCTATTAAAACAAGTGATATTGCGCTGTAAGCTTTCGATTTTGAAGAAAAAAAACATTTAGGTGAATAATAATAATAACTGGGATAATGGGTAAACTAAGGCTCATGGGCATTATTAGTGGTCCTTTGTGAAAATGACTTAGCGGCGTTCAATGCAACAATAAAATATTTAAAATAAAGAGGCAAAAAGAACAGGAAGATTTAAAAGAGTTGCACGATGAGTTCAATAAAAGATGCGCAATGTCTCAAGACCATTGAGATCGATATGGAATGATCGAATTTCTCTTCTAAATGTTCCCGCTTTTCACGCAATAAAATCCAATGGATAATAAATTTAGAAATTAGATAGGTAAAAAATTCATTCACTGGCGTTAGTCGCTAATTAAGTAATGAACATGTCCGCCCATGGTTAAGGTCTGAAAGGGTGCTTGCGCTATCTTTCCACTCCATAGTTCTTTTCGTCCGCCTTTCGTCTGTTCTTCATTTTATATAACCGACCCATATGTGTTTCGCTACCGATGTACTCCGGATCTTCTGGATCCCGAAGATTAGATAGCTTTTGAACATCGGAGCTGCATATTCCGGCGTTGTGAGTGCCTGAAAAATTCCAGAAGACATCGTTCGAGAGCTCCGTGGCTGGTGCACAGCGTTCTGGACGTAGCTGAAGTACCAGCTCACGTCTCTGCTACATAACAGACCCTTGGGGAACTGCTGACAGGAAAAGGTGAGCGGGTTTCTTTGGACACTAGGAAAAACATGCCAAAAATAGCAACGCACCAGTTAGGAGGAAAACGTACTGGAGCCACACAATTCAACTTCAAGACGAGCTACTGACCTCAGTATAAATAGAGGTCCACTTATCCAAAGAGTAACAATCTATGTTCTTGTAACATATTAAAATACTGATGACTGATACATTATGTGTGAAATACCGTAGCACGTAAACGTGTGACAGAAAACCCGTGATAAAAAAAATAACTTTTGAAAAAATAATGTCTTAAAAACAAGCATAAAACACCGCTATTCGGGAACATTTTATAATAACGTACTTTTGATCTGGCAACCAGTAATCGACAGAGTCGAGTTTGAGCGCAGTGATGAGCAAACTCGGTCAAAACAGAGGCGGACTTCAAGAGCTGAGGTAGAGAACGAATCTCCACAGCTAGAAGCGTCGATGCATCACTTGACGTCTCTGGTGCCGTAACCTAGAACACTACCACTATTACGGTGGAACCGTTGTAGCTCTTCAACTTTCCGAGAATACAAAAGTTATCTATCTTGAGAGCGATGAGCAATTTTAAATAACCATTAAAAATATATCTGGAGCAAAGGTGAAGGTGATTATAAGCAGCACGAAGACGCTTGAGCTCACATCGTGGTCACTAGAGGATAAATCTACAACAGTGTGTGTTTGAATCCAATCTTGACTACCAGCGGAACTCGTTCGACGAATGGCATTGGACTTAGTTTGTATTCGTTTAGCACATTCTTGAATTAGTTCTTGTAAAGCCTATAATTGAAAACAATTACTACTACTCGTTAATGACTAAGCGAAACAGCTCATAGACAAAAAAACTTGGACGACAAGAATCCAGACGTATTCGCATACTAAAACGTTCATTGAAGAGATTCTTTTTTTCCCATAGTATAGAATGAATTTAAAAAACCAAAGCGAAAGTTGAAAGACACAGACCTGAATTCTTTTGCAGAAATGGAAGAATTCTCGAGTAACATCACTCACTGTTTTTAACCAATCTTGGAACTTTAGGCGACGGACTGGTTCGCCGAGTTGACTGTAACAACCAAGGTGATCTCATTACTTGTAAAAACTATTGTAGATCTAAGCTGTGATGGATCCGCTGTGGTGTTCTTTCCCAAAAACAGAACTAAGAGCATAAAATCGAAAAACCGACTGTTATATTATATGCAGAGAGTGGTTTTTTCTCCCGGAGGAGTTCGATAACAATTTCCAGACCACGGAGAGATGACAGGACTGGCTAGTACGGAGCGGGATTATGTATAATGTTCCGAAGTGCTTACGCATGGGTACAATGCACCTTGTACGTCGGCTGTTGTGATCAATAGAACAGGAAGTACCTTTGGGATAGTTTGGACTGGCCTAAGGAAAATCAACGCTACTCTACCACAGGTGTGCCTGAACATAAAGCATTCCAATCCCCTGATTATTGTGTTATGCAGGGTTTCTTTTTCACCAAACGCTGTAAAAAAAACGTCTTCAGTAAAAGCTGCGACGCTCTTGGCGACGCTCTAAGCAAAACTGGTAGCATCGGTGATGTTCGCCGAATTCACTCACATTAAACACAATTCAGATTCATTATTGGATCGGTCAATGTTCTTTTTTCTTTCGTGAAATGCATCGTAGCTCTGAAGGTAGAAAGCAGTCCAGGAGGAACGGAATGAGTAAATAAGTACGGTGGACTAGCTAAAGTTCTTCAGTAAAATTACTCCACATTTGCACCGTAGCTTAAGAAACGTGTGTGCTTTCGACGGCATGTAGTCGCATGAATCCCTTATGATTTATCCCTGCTACATCCACTTCAAGTACTTCTGCTGCTAGCTTTGTTCATGCCAAGTCTGTGCTCACTATCTTTAGTCGGTAATAATTTAGCTAAAGTGCTACCTCCCAAAACCCTAGACACATTGTACTACTCCAGAACCATTTAAAGGGAACTTTGTTTTTATTAGAAAGGACTTGACATATTAACCTAGTATAGTTTCAAAAAAAAGGTCTAAACTGTTGAAAGTATTTATACTTAACACTTTTTACTTAAAGGTTAAGACCTAAAACTTGGCAGAAACGAATAATAATACTTAAACTTGCACAAAAAATGTATGAACCTGCATCTATAACTGACTTGAGTGTTGGGTCGAAATCGGTAAGGTCTAGACCACTTTCGACAATGTGAAGTTTGACTTCGTGTCGTAGAATTCCTTTCATGGCTTCCATTATTTCTGTTCGTATAATAGACATAAAACCATATCGGCGTACTTGTACTAGTCCCATAATTACACATGACAACTCTCCATCATAAATCATTAAGACGCCATCCTCAGGTTTCATGCCAAATTCTTTCTGTATTAAAGAGGCAAAGTCTTCAAGCATCATTCGGCCAATAACAATATACAGTTCAGTCAGTTGCGAACCAAGATGTCTGTAGGTAAAAAACGGATACCAGTTTCTCACACGTTTTTAGTTCTTTAGGTTGACAACTCCAGAACTTTAAGTAACCTGAAACATTGAACACCGCTAAGTTCGGAGCTGAGGACTTCCTCACTGGTTTCGATGCACTCGATTGCTTTCGGATAATCACTTTGATTGAGCAACATTTGGACAGTTGACTGAGCATCACGTAAGCAAGCCACGTCCTGTTATTATCGTACCACTTCTTTGTAAACAGTGAAGAATAATTTGAAAATCACTTTCCATCACATAGTCAGAATATAAAAAATTTAGGCATACTATCTTCATAAATCTGACCACCATATCCCCTAGCACCAGCTCGTCTTCTCCAACACATTCGCGACAATGAGCATTGTTTTCGATGTATGTCAGGACAGCTTGAGAATCCGACTCCCCCGAGCCTAGCCCCCAGTATCGAAGGGCACTCACCACCTCCATCTGGGTTGAGTGAATGCACATCGCTTGGAAATAATGGCTGCTTTCGTTTTGAATCCGCATACAACACGAGCTTTACTAATTACAATAAAAGGTCCAATTGTGATTTTTTGCAGACGAAAAAAACGTATTTTTTCTTAATTTTTCTGCGTCAATGGTCATACTTCGGACATTAGTGCAAACGAAAAACCGGGATTTCGTCTAGGTAAAGATAAAGACGATGGCGTTCCTGAATGGACCAGTGGTTTTTGTGGTCATCACACTGGTGTAGAATTTTAGGAAAATAAATTTTGTCCTAAATTTTGTGGGAATTCTAATTGTCCACATATTTAAAAGTGAAAGGCTATAGAAAAACTGTGATTGCCCTTGAGTACATATGACAAATCCTGTAAAGCAATGTCAAGTCCTCAACCTTCCACTAGTCTGTTATGAAAGAATTTGTGGTACGTTGTCGAAACCTAGCCAATGTAAATCCAGCTCGATCACAACCAACTGAATTCTTGATCATTTCAAAAATTTTAAAGGTGCTAAAATTCTCAATTTCTAAGCCAGGAAGTGACATTTCTAACAAAATTATACATTGTAAATCTAATACACCGCCCGAACGGTTACCGCCTCATTGTGGCTGGGAGGTGTTCCTGGGTGTCGCGTTGCGATGTACAGCGCGGCTATGCATCTCCCGGCATGGTCTCCTAAGCTAGGGAGGTTCGGCGTTTCCATAAGGAAGCCCAGCTACAAGTAAATCAATATCAGGATCCACCACCGTTCTGGGATCAAATTAGTCGCATGATGGCAAGCCTCCTCTGATCCACAAGGGCGAAGACTGTCTGTGGAGGTGATAACCTGGGGGCACACTTTGACTAGGCTGACCTCAAGACTCCAAGGAACCACAGTGGTTAAACCAGCAAAAGTCCGACAAATGGAAACTATGCTGGTGCCCACACAACTAATGAAAACCGGTCATCCAAGTAATCCAAGTAAGTAAGAAATCTAATACAAGCAGTCAAACTAGAAAAACTCACAAGTAGTTTCGCGAGCAACATATTCTTCTTTTCACGTTGTTCAAACAAACGTATAATTTTTCGTGTTCGTTCGCAAATCAATGTCGCGACTGATTGCAAGTTTACACTGCAAGGCGCAATAAGTAGTAATTAAAACAGAGCATTAAAAATTTAAGAATATAAGTCAGTGTAGATGAATTGCAAACCGGATTTTCCTGATATCACTCATCGAATCAGCTAACTCCTCATGAAGACCGCCATAACTGTGAACCATTTGCCAAAACGATTTCGACTTTGTCACAAGTCGTGTTGCTAGCCGGGAATCCACCACATCGTGAAAGGACTCCAAGTGAGCGCTTAGCGTCTGATAATCGCGAAACATGCCGGCAGTCTGGAAAAAATGACCTTTACAAGTACTTCCAAGAACGGTCACCACAACTGATTTTTCAAATGATCCAAAATATCCCAAGTCAGAAAGAGATATGCAGTTTACAATGAAGTAATATAGTGATTTCTAAGGAGTCGTATCAATAACTTTAAGAAACAAGTTAAAAAATTAACAAATAAAAAGAACCTCACGACTGCGACCATGTCATTAAATTGGAATATTACTCGCGAAGAAAAGGGAAATGTCCTTGTTGTTTTAAATGTTCCGACCAGTAACTTGCTCATAAAAGACTGACAAATTTACTGATATCAGGTAACTGAGCACTCGTCAACACTCGAAACCTCGTATTTCCTTTTAAACATTAACAGTGATACACCAAAAGGGTACGGTAGATAACGGTAAAGCTCCATTGTTAATTAGGGGCTGCACTTAAAGACTCGTACCTTTGGTTCGTCATCACTTGGAGTTGAAACAGAAGTTACAGCGCGTCCAGATTTTGTAACCGTGAGAGGATCAGGCATCCCTTTCGGCGGAACGATGAACATATCGGTGAAACTTTGCTGGTCAGATAAGCGAAACGATGGGTTCATTAACATCTGTAATGTTATGTTTAGTGTGGTGAAAACCCTATTCATTCTCTTTGGAACAAGCTTAAGCCCAAATGACCAGAGCATTGAAGATTTAAGCTTCACATAAAAAATTGCCAAGGTTTGCATATAATAATAAATTTCGAGCACTTAAAAAATGCCTCACTGCCTCATTTCCCTCATTTTGACAAATTATGTTTAGCATACTCCCAACGGTTTACAGCCTCATCAAGGCTGGGAGGTATTCCTGGATGGCGGGCTGTGATCTACAGCAGGGGATTCATCACCCAGCAGAGATCCCCCTAATGGTTCATCGCATCTCTAAGTATCAAGCAGATAAAAGGAATTTTAGGGTCAATGTCCAAACATGAGATAATAAGACAACATTCGTTGTCCTGATATCTCAGCCATAGTGGCAGCTTCTTTATTACATCGACGATCAACTACACCTCCCTCACCTCACTATAAAAAAACAACAGCTGCAGCTGCTTCGCCAGAACACAAACCGAACAGCGTTCTATCCGTTACATTCTCTACCGATATGCGATATTCTTCTCCAAACTTTTTCTTCTCCAGTAAATTGCCACCACTAGTTCGACCACGAAGAAGTATTTCCAATTTGGATATGGATTCTCTCTACTGGTAAGTGATGTTTGGTTTATGCAGCGATTTTATCTACTCGTTAATACCGTATATTCACCTACATGTGCGTTTAATAAGTTGTATACACTTGTGGTTCGATCGTGGTCGGCTCCGTAACAATGTAAGAGAAGTAAATTAATTATACTGATCCATGCTCTTCCCATGTATTTCTATTTCAAACTACAACCATTCTAGTTAGAATGACATGCCTAATATAAACGTCACCGTTCCGATTTCTCGACAAATCGCGAGAGTTTTCCGATAAGTTAAAGGTATTCAGAACTTCGCAGACTTATAAAAAGGATTTTTTTATACCGCTCTAAGCATATATATATATATATATATATATATATATATATATATGTATTTGTTTAGAAACTCAGTTTTTTAAAAAAAGGAGGAAAAAATTTATGTCCAAAAAAATTTCGCCAAGGCAGCAGGTGCTAGTAATAACGCCCGTTTTTTTCAACCGTTTCGCTTCTCGTGATGATACGCTCCGACGAATACGAAAAAAAACGTTTCCCACGGCAAAATTTCCGACAAATCGTGTTGAAAAGCTATTCAGGACTTAACCATTTGTTCAAAAGTTACTGCTTTACTTCCCATGTGCATCGTACTATTTCAAATGACGATTAAACTTTCGTTCCAAGCTAAACATTTGGCTGCCGGCTGAAACACCTTTTTATTCTATTTTACATTATGTCATTTCAAATCATATATTCTTATTCTGTTAGCGATCTCAAGATGGTTAACCGAAATTGTCCCTAAATGGCATATAAGGGGGGAGGTGGTGGTTAAAAAACGCACCAAATGTGATCACGTAAAGCTAGCGATGGGAGCAAGGCGGACGTGGTCGGTGTGCTCCCTACTTCTGCTTTCCAGGACTTAGACATTTTGCATAGTCCCTAACCATATTCATGCCAATCAGGCCAAACGGTTGCAATTTAATGACTGATAAGTAAGTGGGAAACAGTTTGGCAGTCGCATCAAACAAGCCTACGACTATACCCAATCGGAGAATCCAACAAGCTATCTGCAAAATTAACCAGCACTGGCACAACTCAGCGAACTACATTTAGTACTTTCCAGCCAAGAAGACAGAAAAAGTGCTTTGCACTGAAAGCACATAACCAACTGGGTAGCTGTAAAGTGTGATAAGGCAAGAAAATTACATTGACGATGACCACTTGAGTCATTTCATGATTATCAGGAACCCAGATGATACATGTGACATATGTGATCGTTCCCTACAGCACACGCTGTACAAACACCGGCCACCCCAGTGAATGCCTATCCAAACGAAAAATGAACTATACTACCCTATCTTTCAAGACGACTGTTAACCTTTTTCTCGCCCTAGGTCGTTAAAAACCGAAATCACATGAAAATTCTACGCACTTAAAGCTCGAGAAAAGAACTATTGATAAATGAATTTGGACGATTCTCATCCGAACTTAACAATTTCAGACATTCCTACCAAATTATTAGTTCTACTGGTTTCACGAACAGACAGTGAAAGAAAACCAAATGCACTAAACGAATCGTGAAAAGTGCGGCATAAGGTGTTCTTCACAAATTGCTTGTCGAAGCGAAATAGCTTAAGGCAATGCCGTTAGGTGACAATGTAATTTCTTATGGGAAATTTTTCGTACACTATTAGGGATATCTTGGAAACAACAAACCGCCGAAGTACAAATGCTAATGGACTTTAGAAACACCTATTTTGAGTCCAAATATTGCTTAAGATCTTCAAAAACTAGATCAATATGACTTGATATCCATAAAGTTCCTTAGGTACTAGAGCAGAACCTAGTATTCTTCACAATGGAAACGAGTTTCTAGCGGTTTTACAACAATATGACTGCCGCAATCAGTTACATCGAAAGATCAGCCGCCCTTAACACAACGATATATGGCCATGGAAGAACATTCCCATTCATTTTTACAATCTACGACATAAAACTTATATAGGCAGTATTGAGATGGAGAGTACGGAATTCATTAGTTTCGAGATGACGACTTAAAAACCGGAACAATAGTTCGTTTTCTATCACCACTTACCAAAGGCAGGTCCCCGGCATCGTCGTCTCCACAGGCAGACGGATGTTGTATGGAAGATAAGGCGCGTTTTGTCGCATAATATCGTTTGTATGTCTAAAATATCAAGCCAGTGATGAATACATTGGAGAAGGGTGTAAAGCACTTCATGTGAGCATAAAAGAGTAAATAATTGGAAAAAAAACTTAAAGTCTCACAAAGTACGCCACTGATCAAGCAGAAGACACAGGATATGACTTCTAAAAATAATTTTGTACTGAATAAACGTCGAAAAAGCCAAAAACTGTTTCGAAAGGACGAATGCTCCACTATCACATATGACCACGTATAGCACCAGAGGCAGATTTTTTTTCGATCTGAGTTGGTCTCATTTGTCCCTCTGTGTGAACAGCTAAGGGTTGGTAATATTTACTAAAACAGTAAAACGCATTACCCCCGGAAAGGACAATCGTGCGTTCGTTCCCCACCGCAGACACCTGCGGTCCGGAGTTTTGCAAATATCTCAGCATTATAGAAGCTATATTTCGCAACATACCCTGCCATTAAAAAAGAATAAGCAGTAAATAAAAAGGTTGATTGTGATTATAACTATAGCCTCAGCTTAACTGGGTTCAATGCCGATTTCGGCTCTCCAGATCAACCCCGTTGACGGGTGACTGCTGATTGCAAGTGGTCGATAGAACTAGCTGTGAGATAGGCGAGACGAAGGACCCACGTGGTGTGGTGGTGAACGCGTTACTCCCCGGAAAGAACAGTTGCGCGTTCGTTCACCACCGCAGACACCTGCGGTCCAGAGCTTGGCAAAGATCTCAGCATTATAGAAGTTATACTTCGCAACATATCCTGCCATTAAAAAGAATAGGCAGTAAATAAAAAGGTTAAGACAGTAAACAAGGTTAGTACAACTCTGAAAAACGAGGTGAAGTCGCCGCAACGCTAGCAAAAGAGAAGTGTTAACAACGTCGAGCCGCCTGCTTACCAAGGACAGTTCGTAACAATAAAACTTGTCTTCCTATCATTCCATGATCAACAATGTATATGATTTATTGGCATTGTCGTTATAAGGAGAGACGTTTTCGTTTATAACGTCTATGGATCCAAATTTCATAAGCACTCAGGTCGATCTGGATAGAACATGCTGTGATGCTAGCTTAAAGCACTTTAGAATATTGTTGTAAATATGAGTTCTAGAAATAGCTAAGGAATAATAAACTAAATGCATTCACATGCGCTTCACGGAAAACGTACATTATGAATGATAATCAAATTAGAAACCTTGTGCAGATGTCTGAACAATCGGTAATGCCACCTTTCGAGTATATTGGATTACCGTTTAATCAAATATCACGCTAACCTTGTCACTGTTCTTCGCATACGTCACGAATTGTTGATCAGAAATCGGTGGAATCAGAGTTGATCGAGGTATACTAGTTAGAGGTACGAAAGCATCGCCCCAGTGTCGAGTGAAGAAGGCGTTCACTTCGGAACGAGAACGTCCAGGATACGACAGCACAGCAGACAGATTTTGCGTGAAGCTAACAAAAGAACGATGAAATCGTCAACACCGAACAAAAAGATTTTACAATAATTATTCTTTGTAGATTGAAGAAACACTAGACCACACTCTGAAAATTATCGCACCAATCAAGTTTGAAACAAAAATGACCATTTTAAACCATAAACAATATCAGATAAGTTGAAGAAAGGTGGAAAGGTTGAACAAGATAGCGCCTAACATTTCTTCTTTCGTTATAAAAACCACATCTTATAAAAGTGCAAACCTTCAACAGAATAAGAAAAATTTCTCATCATTCCATCTTTCTGATGTTAACAGATTTTAACTAAACTCCTCGGAGAACAGTGAACTTGCTATAACAGATTTAACACATCACGCATTGTGTACCATACATTTGATACGAAAATAATAGCTGCTTTCAATGCTACCAATGTGTTTCAGCTTATAAGAAACTTTACCCATTGAAATAAGAACCACGAGAATCTACAAATCATTCCCAACCAGATACAAATACTCCTATTCTTTCCAGAAGAAGCTTTACTTTTCTCGGGGATAGGAGACCTACTTTTCCCCTCTTGCGTCAAAGCTCATATTTTGAACAAGAAAGCAATTAAATAAGTAGGATTTCGTCAGCAAATCAGAGTGATGTTCCCCAATGTATCCAGTTGAGTTTGACAATGCCGCTCTTTCCGAAGAAATGTAGAAAACCAATTCTTCTCTTCAATTATTTGAAGCATCCAATTCAAGTTATACATATGCTTAAGACGATAAGATAAAGTCCTTTTTATAAATTTGTGAAGTTCTCGACTTGTAAAACATTCCACTGATCGAGAAATTGTCACCAAATTTGGAAAAGCAAGCTTTGCCGGGTAATATGCTGAGAAAAGAAACCCAATCGAAGAGCTGTCCACTATTTTACTCGAAGGTTCAGTACAAGATGTACTTAACACCTTTCTCCACAGGCCGGTCCACCCAATTACGCCCACTGCTGAAAACAGACATTTTGTAAAGTGTTTGCCGCCGATTCACTGGTCTCTTCTTCTCTGTGTATTCACACTATGGCTCGCCAAACTTTAGAAACATCATGTCATTCTTCTCTCGATGATCCTAGAACTTTTTTAAAAACCGACCATCATTTAATCTCGACGTAAATGACCAGTACACTTTTTTTAAGATAGTTCAGCTTTGTTCAGCTTACACGAGGGTTTTATAGAAGTTCTATTCGTCTTCTTTTTTAAAACTTCTGCAGAAACCACTTGTAAGCTTAACAACAAAAAAAGTGCATTGATCTTAATGTCACTCGAAAACAAATCGTTCAATCGCACATTTCCTCGTAACTGCATTCAGACCACTGTGATTACGGAACTATTGAAAATTTTGTGAAACTATTTTCCAGCTGAACAAACAACCTACCATTTTTTTCATGTTTCTCACTTTTTTCATTACATGGACTATAAAAAAACCTAGATTGTCTTTCGTTCTTCTTAACTTTCGTACGAAACTGTAGAAGAAGCCATTGCATCTATTATAACTGGCACACCCTCAAAGGAAATATTTGTAGAAATCGGTGATATTATTCAATGGATAAAGAACAGTTAGCATTTTGAAGATAATGACAGCAAAATTCACATATTCTTAAAGCACACTAGCAAAGACTCCAACATACGAGGATTTTTTGGGTATCATAAAAGTCGTCACGTAGTCTCATGATATGAGACTAAATCAATTGATATACATCACAGTGAGAGAATGACTAGTTCTCCTACCTACACAAAGTACTTAAGCACGTCTAGTTTAATGAATGTCACCGACGATAGTGTTCCACTCGAAAAAAAAACACTTATTCGTCTAACTGTAACTCATTCACAGGATGACTCGCGTAGCAGATTACACTAGTAATTCACCACTACGTAAAAAAAAGCAAGATCAACTCATGTCGAGAAGCGATGTTCGGTGAGAGGGCACGTAAATGGGCATTCATTTTCATCGTCTCATTTCTAGGATGCTTAACTATCAAGGATGTCGTCGATCTGGTAACAATAGCACTTCGCTTTTTTTTTAAAATGAATTTCCATTTTTTTTTGAAAATGCATCCAGATGTTGTTTGGAGTAAAAAGTAATCTTGCCAGTACTCTTGGAACTACTTAGATATATAGAATTTTTCCGGGGTTCAAAAAATGAAAAAGAAGAAAAAAAAACATTGACTGTCCCTCCTCTTCTTCCTAAAGCCTAATTAAGCTTCTTAAAATATCCGAAAAAAATTCTGCCGAATTCCAGCTGAATTCTCCCAATTTAACCACAGCGATAGTAAGATATTTGCAAAACTCCGGGCCCCTTGTGTTTGTGGTGGAGACCGAACACGCTATTAACCTTTCTTAGAACTAATGCGTTCACCACCACACAAGCGAGTCCTTCAGTTCGCCTTTCTCTCAGTCGTGTTATTGACCTATAGGTGGTATCTCCCAGTTTATTTCTTCGTTGACACGTGTGATATCGTCTAACATTTACATGATGGCGCTTAATTATGTCTGGCTACAGTATGGAACGACGCCTAGTTTCATGACGATCGACTTGTTAGTTTCTCGACAATTGATAACATTTGCCGATAAGTAGAGGTTTTTGAAGGGTTTACAGCGCCACAATGATACGGAAGTTATTTTTGCATTATCACTCTAGGGTTATGAATGGGATACATGCTAGTATTTTCTATACGACACTACGATCTCCAATACAGGCAAAATTGCTGTCAACATTTCGACGCGTTTTGCAACGTCCACTGTTGTTGATTTGTCCATGTTGAGTGTATATTTACACCTTTTATACTCGCCCATTCCATATGATAACTATGATTCAATACGGCAATAAGAAATTATATCGCAGTCAAAATTCCAGTCAGCGAACTCGTCAAAAAAACAGTTCTTTGAAATTACCAAGTGCACGCGAGTAGCCTTTTGAGGACCAAGCATGACATATCTGTGTTGGACAGGCTATTGGTTGAGGACAAAAGTGTAAGAGAGAACTTCTGCAAGACAAATATGCCAAGAATTTCAGCCACCACAAAAGAAAGGGAAGCGACCTCCCTAGAGGTCATACCGGTCAAAATCCCCTACTACAAATGACTGCTATGGTAGTCATGTTGTCGTGATACTTCATAAAAAACGGTTTCGAAACTTGAGCAGAAAAAATAAAGACTGGAAGTAAATCAATAAAAACTTACCGGAACTCGTAGAAAGAAGTCAGACAAGTGTCAACCACAATAATTTTTTTTTCTCTCATCACTTACGAACTACGCACATCAATTGGCTGACTGGTCGCAACAGTTCACACTAATTAATTAATTGGCGGGATCAATCCATTATACGACTTCAAAGTGATAACTATTCTAAGATTTACGCATATTCGCGACAACATGACTTCTATGCGAGTCATACAATGCGGAAATCATGGCAGTTTTCAGCTTTAACTCAAGATATTTCAGGTCATAGTGAATTTTGTAAATGGCAATACAAACCATCGAAGTCAGCAAATTTTTACCCACAGTGTAAAAGTTCCCATTTCTTACAATGAAGAAATTCTGATTTTCAGGCACCCACTGCACACATCTCTCCCACTCTTTTGTTTCAAGGCCGATATTTGAAAAAAAAAGAAAGAAAGCAGTTTGCAGCTGCCGTTTATTTCGTTGAGAATTCCAAAACTCGAGGACCTCATCTTCAATTTTTTTCAAGATCGTGGTCCTAAAAGAATTCAATGTTGGAAGGGTACTGTACGAAAATTATACAGGTTATTAATGTGATAGAGCGACATCTCTTCTATAAATCTATAAACCTGTGAACTGCTGAAATACTCCAGTGATCGGAAAATTACTGCCAGTTATCGAAAAAATCAGCTTCGTTGCAATAGTGTTCAAACCACGTGACTGTACTGTCATACTAATGGAATGATCTATGATGCATTGAAAGTGTTATTTGGTTTCGTACAACTCCGCATGTTAAAAGTAGAGACAGATTGAAAAATGACTACAAAACCTATAAACTCCCTTCTAGAATGGCCCTTATACTATTAAAGCAACAATCGATAATGATAGTGATATTAACCTTAGTAACAATAACAATAGTAGTAACAAAAGTAACTATGACAACAAAGCTGAGCAATGGGCAATGAGTTCCTCTTTTCATCTGTAGCCGACTTTCCGGATATTCTGTGATAGCAAGTGTAACTATTGATTGATTTCTCAACTAATCACTACCAAATTTACCTAACAGAACTAGGTAGTCATGTGATCAGAACCAACAACAATTACGACTGAAGGCGTGGGCCACCCACATTAGCGCTCTATGAACTATAAAAATGGAAGGAATAGAAAGAGAGTCGATGTTGGATCCACTAGCAAACAGCATTATGAAGACAGCTGGTAATATCATGATAGCTGATCGTAAGTACAACTAGGCGCAGATGACGAAAAATTCACAAATATCAAGAAAAGTAATGAATAGGAAGTTTGTAAAGGAAAATTACGAATTAAAAGAGAAAAGTCAAGTAAATAGCATTGGAATAACAACAAAACTTTCCAACTGATTCAACTCTTAAGTATTCAGCTATTCTTTTACCATATGAAAGAAAACTAATTGAAGGTGATAGAATACTGCGAAGAACCGAAGCAGTCTGATATGAATATGGTATTCAACGACTCAATGACTATGCCCAACGTGACATTTTGCATGTCCAAGAAGCAAGCATGGAGTCATTTTAAGATCAACGAAAGCGCTCCTGTGGATGAATGGGACATGATTGTGGATGTGAGTCACCAGTTATTTGTAATATGCCATTTAAATAATAACAATGTAATAACGATTTATAAGCAGATTAAAAACATAAGGCGTATAGCATGGAACACGTTTCAACGAAGGATAAAGGCTGCAATAAGCATTTATTGTAAGCTTCCTTTTCTTTTTTAATAACTTACTTGGATGGCCCGTCCTCACTGTTTATGAGGACCCCAGCATTATACTCACTTTTACGGAAATTTGCTGGTTTAGCTGTTGTGGTTCCTTACAGCCCCAACGTCAGCCAAGCCTATGTCTGAGCCAGGTCATCACCACCACAGATAGTTGCCGCCCTTGTGGATCAGAGGGAGATTTGCCACTATGTGACTAGTTTGGCATCAGGACAGTGGTGGATACTGATACTCGTTTACTCTTAGCTGGGCTTCCCGATGGAAACGCCGGAGTCCTTCCCAGCCTGGAAGACCCTGCTAGGAGATGAATCCTTCGCTGTATATCGCAACCTTACAGCCAGGAACACCTCCCAGCCATGTTGAATCTGTTACGAATTGCGAATCACGTTTGCATACACTAGAACGCTATACAATGTGCTCACTCTCATAAAAGGATGAAATAATAAACTGTCGATGTTGACCAATCCCTTAGGAAAAGAAATTTATTCGACTTCATAAAGTATTGTGGAGGTGATCGAATACATTTCTGCCTTACGTAGATGCACCAAGTCAATGCTGCTATCCTGCCAGAGAAACATGGTAGCAATCTGACGACCCTGTAGAAATGAAAGGCTTCGTCAGCCGAGGGGGGTGGGGGGAGGAGGTCTAACCAATGACGTGTGTATGGTAGGGTGCCTTTAGCCACTGTGTTATACATGTCCTTTATGCCATAAAATTTCTCATTTTCATATATTCTTGGAATAATTGTGTAATTATGGACTGTGAATATTTTCCTGTCACAAGAAATTCAGGAAGCCCTTGACAACATGACGGAGCACGACAGCTTCATGACCAATACATGGGACTACCGTTTAGTCATGGAAGCATACGATATGATCGCCACCTTCAACAGTCTTGAACGTGAAACTACAGCACATGGTTCGGCGAGATCAATACACATCTTCAGAGTATCTCCACGCCTAGCTGAGAAGAGGAAAACTTTTAAGGTAAACTGAAACGTCTAGCCTACGTTCCTGCCTAGATTACTTATTCACTGACGCATTGTGTAGAAGAAATAACCAAACTTTTCCTTTGGCCCTAGGTACAATCTCTCATAACAGCTTGGCTTCAGATTTGAATGTCTCGGAATCTACTGCACCCCGGTTCTTTTTTTTTCACTAAACTAGTGAAATTAAGTGTAGCCTTTTGATTCTTGTCCTCTTACGCTGTGATATAGAGTGCTACCAACGCTGTGTTATGAAATAAGATTCCTAAGCAAAGAAAGCCAACAAACACATTTATAAGGTTGTTCGGAAATTAATGCAGGATTTGCTATAAATTAAGATGCTGGAACAGCAATTTGGAGCAATTTACTTCAATGAATTCAAACTTCGTCCTAGTGCAGAGTAAACTATTCGATAACTATTGGAAAAGTACGGGGCCAAGGTAATGTTAACGAATACAGAGCGCGATGTAGATTTAAAAAATTCTAAGCTGCCGAAGAAACTGGACATATGAATGCAGCGGCAAATGAACGAAAATTTTTTAAAAAACTGCAGTTTGGAAGTATTGTCAGCGTTCCTGCGTAACAAGAACGACCAGCTTCTCGACTGTATTGTGATATGAAATAAGAAATTGGATCTTCTGTGAGTACCTGCGATGAAGGAGTTAGTGGTTGGATCCGTTTCTGGACCATTTTGTGACATACGACGAGAACAGGATCCTTTATGATCACCGAAGACGATCGGCTCCACGGATGGCCCAGAAGAAGCACCAGAGCACATGCCAAAGACGAAATTTGCGCCGGAACACAGCCGAGCTGACGCTTGGGAGTTTCGCTGCTGGTTTAATGTATCACAGATTCCTGGTTCGGGCGGAACGATCAAGACAGAGAAAGAGGCCAAAAAAATAGACGATATGCACCAGAAACTTCGCTTGCCCCAGAATAAGTCAACAGAAAGGGATTTACAATTCTTACGTGCGCTCAAGTGTAGCCCAACTGATGTTTCGAAGGTCGAACAAACTGGGCTAATAAATACCTCCTCACTCGCCATACCCATCCGACCCCTCGCTACCGACTACCACTTCTTCAAGCATCTCGACAGCTACCTGTGCGAGAAATACTTCAAGAACCAAGTCCAGGCCAAAACTCCCTTCAAACGATTCCATGGCCATCAGCACCCCAGAGGCTTATGCAATCGAGTTTTGGTATCTATAATTTCTATTCCGATTAATAAAGTTTATTTTGAGTAGAGATATGTGACTTTAAGAAAACAACTTGAAATCCTGCACTGATTTCCGAGCAACTAAATAAATGCTTGGATTTAAGAAAGCTAGAAGCGAAAAAAAGTTGAGTAAGTGAACACAGGGAATGGGGATGCTAAAAACCACGTTACAGAAGTGGATGGATGTCCTGAAATCTCGAAACGTCACATTCGAAGAGTTCACGCAGAAGACTGGCACGGAAGTTCTACGTCGATCTATGCAGCGCTTTCAACGTACAACATTTGATGAAGATTTAGTGATTAAAACCAAACTAAGAACGTCCTGGATATCTCAGATGCAAATCTGTTTTCAACCGTGGTTTGACCAGGATAATTTCTACCCTATTGAAGATCAAGTAAGTATTTATAAATACTTTTGATGGTCGAAAAACATAGAATATTGCTTTAATCTGACTTGACTTCCTCCAGCACTTCATTCAGAGAACTTCAGGGAAACTTCTTCACCATGTTACTATCTCACAACGCCGAAAATCTAGATGGAGAACACCTAGAATGTATGAGCGTAGATTTTCATGGGCGTCCTTCATCCCTTAATCGATTCATGGAAGGCAAGGGAAGATCGAGAGATGGATTTACTTTCGAGGTTAGTAGAAAACGAGATTAAGGAGTAGCAATACCAGAACTGTGTATGCCTAATTATTTCAGCTCTGTGCCGGTCAACGCCATGAAGTTTCGGTTGAGGTCCGAGCACTTTATCAGATGTTAGAAAACGACGAACCTGGAACGTCGTGCCGAGACGTCGAAGATGGCGAAGATACCGAATTCGACTGCAGGTCTCGTTGCCGTATGAATATGATTCGGGTGTGCCTGTTTACTGCATCCAACTTTTTACAAAGTTAAACAACCATCATATAAATGGACCGGTTTCGAAATCAAAGTGATTGCGCTGATCGTTTCCAGCCGTGTCGTGTTTTTTAAAGCCGTCTTATCCAATTCATAAGATCACTCACGATTTTTCTAATACAATTTTTAATTCTAAACTTCAGGAAATGTGCAACTGCACACCACTGTCTCTTAGTTACCTTGCCAATGATGATTTAGACGAATATCCGCTATGCGATTATACCCAATGCGAAATAGAGTAAGCACATTATTTTTGTATTACTGCCAAAGCTTTCGATTAGTAATAGCTGCACTATTCCAAGATAGGTATTATATAGAAGAAACTTTAGTGTACAAAAAGGAAACTACTCCGATACTAAATGTGTAAATGGGTGTTTCCGTAACTGTCGCCAAATTCGATACGAACTGGATCATGAGGTCCAAGGAAAGATGGTTCGGCCAGGTTTGCATAAGCATATAACATGTTACGAAATCATGGAATTGAACTGGAATTTTTCGTACTCCTCCATTTAATATTGCCCCCTCTTCAAGTAGCAAATTACACTTTTTTTCAATTGAAAAAAAATCTGAACACTGTAAGGGTAAACTCTGCCCAAATTCGGTGACGAAAGAATGAGTACGGTGAAATTCGATGTCGAGAGTTCATCCTCAAGGAAGTACCACGCATCCACACCATGTGGATGAATCCATCTCCTCCTGATAAATCTGGGTTGACGACTGTGTATTATGATTCCTTAAAGCTACGGCATCCTTTTCTTACAAATCGAGAGAAAAAAACTCTGAAGTTAGAGAGAGGGAGAAAGGGAGAAAGAGGAAGAGAGGGAGAGACAAATGGAAAGACAGAAAGCAAAGAAATCACGTATTATGAAAATGTAGCAAACACCGTGAATGACCCACAACCTTTCAGGCGACTCAGGAGCTCACGGAAATGTAAGGATTGTCCTGCTTTTAATTTTTTTTATTAGGGAAATTCTTACTACACCTTCGCATTATTATGATGACAGAGGAAAGAAGAAACTGCCAACTTGATCAGATTGCAGCGTAGCCCATATTGAGTAGCGGCCGTACAAGAAGGAAAGGTAGTACTTAGCCCAGCAAACAATGATTTCGAACAATCGCAATGGGAACATCGTGAACATATGCTTCAACATTATCGCTTCTGAAACAAATTAGTTCCATTTGCTTCTCCATCGACAAGGAAACGACCTCTAATCTAATCCTTTACACTGTACAGTTCCCGTCCGACCGACACTATCGCACAAAAAAGAACCATCCGGATTATTACCTCTACTCTAATACAACATCGACTTACTATCTAGGCAGATATGCAGTTTATACGTTGAGTGTTAGAGTACCCATGGGATATACATACGTGTTTGTCGTTGTACCTACTGCTTTACATGATTTACATGACGAAAGAACGCTCACTGACATTATCAAGTACGAAAGCCTACATTTATGGTTGACATCTGCGAAGAAACAAAACGAACTGAAAACTCGCTAGTGTAAATACATCCCCCAAAAGTTTTGTAAACATGAACATTCATTTATCCAAGTATCTAAATATTACCCTTTCTGAGGGACTCCCTGAAAGGGCAATCGTGGGCTAGAAGCCCACCTGCGGTCCCGAGTTTTGCTCCTAATTTAGCATCCTCGCGGTTGCATAATGTATCATGTTCACATAATACTCTGACGTGAAAAAAAAGAAAAGGTAGTGAATAAAATTTTTGATATTATCTAAATAACACTCTTTCATTACACCACTCTATCAAGATTTGACTCTTGGCGACGTAAATTTGGATGAAATAATGTGTTCTAGATCTGACGCTGATAAATCTGAACTGGGGTTCATTCGAATATCTTACGATGGAACAGCAATGGAAGTACTCAATCACTGCATTTATTGCAGCACTTGGAGGTTCCATTGGAATGTGGCTTGGACTAAGTATTCTGTCATTAATTCAGGTAACATATGGTAGCACTTTTCTTAATTATTGCCACTCAATAATTACGATAGAATTGTTATCATTACTATTTCAATATTATTGGTATTATTAACATCACCGTATTTACTGTTGATCACTACTAATTAACTATTCTTTGTTATGACGGAGCTGATGTTTCGGCGGATTTCGCCTTCCCCAGATCCTGGAAAGGTCAAGTTAACTGCAATCTACTTCCAGCCAAACACCTCCATAACTAAACATAGAAAGTGCTAGTGCTTTATCACTTTCTTTTTGGTTATGGAGGTGTTTGGCTCGGGATATTGCTGCCAACTCGACCTTTCCAGGCTCTGAGTAAGATGAAATTCGCCGAAACGTCAGCTTCTTCGCAATAAAGAGATAAAATAACACCTCATGTTTGTTCAACAGGAATATAAAAAATTATTTGGTCAATGCCGAGATTAATATAAAGTCGATCGTGGGAATTACTAACTAATGCATTAGTTAGAAGTGCTATGCAATACACACTGGATCGGTTGGTGGTTCGATTTCTCTGCCAAAGGCTCACCAAGCCATCTATCAGCATGCTTGATGAACTCGATTATGCAGCGCTTTCTTTAGGAATTGATTAGCGCCGAAACATTTAACCTTTTCTATGGCTTTTAATAACTACTAGCTATCATTTGTCGTGACACTATTGTTACCATTACTGTTATATTTTTTAATATTACCCCCCACTACTAGTATGTAATGATTAATATTGTGCCATGAATCCAAGCAAATCAAAAAGGAAATGTACACGACTTTTTTAAGGGAGGAACCTACTTGTACACGTATTGCACAAAAAGAGTTGTAAAGGAGAAAAATACTAAAAAAGATCTCCGAGCAGCATAGCCGCCGAAGAGAAAGCAAGGTGAGAGAATTTTTTTGAAAAGAATCTTCTAATATGCATCACTATTACTTCCCAATCCTCCCAACGGTTTACCGCTCATCATGGCCGGGAAGTGTCCCTGGCCGTCGGGCTGCGATGGACAGCCGGGCTTCATGCCCCCAGCAGGGCCTGTCAAGTTGAGGAGTCCGGCGCTTCCACTGGGAAGCCTAGCTAAGAGTAAACCAAGACCAGGATCCACGACTGTCCTGGTATCAAAGTGGCATGGTGGCAAATCTTCCCCTGATCCACAAAGGCGGCGACTGCCTGTGGTGATGACGAATTGGGGCAGACTTTAGCTAGGTTGGTCTTGGGGGTTCCAACGAATCACAATGGCTAAACCAGCAAATCTCCGAAAAAATGGAAATTATGTGAGGGCCCGCACAAGCAGTGAAGAGGGCCCACTCAAGTATCCAAGTAAGAAAGTGACACTTACTGATACGTCCACTTTTCTACAACTCTCTTTCATTAAACTAGTGAAAAAGGACTTAACTTCTCCTTCAGATAAAAGAAATTTCTGTTCTAAACAAAAATAAACGAGGCGAAATAATAGAAGAATTTCTGGAAACTTTTTAGGTGTCAGATATTCGTTTGCGATTCCTACTCAAAAATATACTCTCCATTTCATTTTAACTAACTTTTATCAGCTCATTTTACTTTCCTTCTTTATGCCATTATATATTTCAGCTATCTGGAATGAGCGATTTACGTGATCTAACGCTAACATCACCACCAATAACAAAGAAGCTATCCATTGGAGCTAATCCTTTCGAAAATCCGTTTGGCGCACTTTCACATATGGCAACCTACGAAGTAAATGTAAGCGCAAATACATCACTGCTTCTTTTCAACTCTGCTATTACAACAAATATAATAAGAAAAAGAAAAACTCTTGTTGTAGCGGTGCAGCTGTTCAAAGTTCCTCACCATGAAGGAAAATTTCAGCGAAAAAATTTGAAGTTGATAACTGTTAAAGCCTTATACACAGACTACCAACTTACATCAAAACATGTTGGTTGTCTAATATATTAGTATTTAAGACTAAAGGTATAGCAAATTTCAACACAAGAAGTTCACACATCAAGCATCCATCTAGAAATATCCACGCAACGTCGTATTTTTCAGGAAGCTCCTCCACCCGGATACAGCCGCAATCCTAATCCGATTAAGACACAAATGAATTGAAAACTCACTTATGGCGTTACTGTGATCTTGACTCAGTGATATCATGCACTCATACTGGGTTTTTATTCTCAATGTTAATCATTTCACACTATTAGTAAACGAGGTTACTTCATAATTTCTACACGGTTGTGAAAATATATTAAATCCTATGTTAAGTAAACCTTAGAAATAATTATAGATACTACTTGCTTCCATAGCGAAAACAACTGACCTGGACAGTGTGAATTCCTTTTCGTAATGATGTACATTGTGTCTTAATTGTAACAGAGGAACTGAAAACATGAACCTCAAATAATCTCATAAAGAGAGGAATAAAGCAAACAGTGTAAAGAAGAAATAACTGTGGAGAAGAGCGTAACGATAAAAAGGATAAAGCTCTCGGCTTTGATCAATCCCCTGAGGGATGCGCCATGCATTCGACTTCATTAAGCATAGTTGGAGGTGACTGAATGCATACATGGCGTTTACAATGAATAGCGGTGAGCTACCGATGTATGGAGTGGTACCAAGTTGCCGACCCGGGACGGATGGCTTGGTGAGCCTGGGCTGACTAGATCGATCCCATGTGTATCGCAGGGCGCCTCCTACCACTGCACCACGCGCGCCCTCTCTTTAGGTAACGATAGGGAAATAATAAATATGAAATGCTTACCACAATGGATGCGACGTACATGTGCTTCATAATCATCGTCAGAAACTCCTTCTAGCGGTAGCTTTTTACAAACGTTGTTCTCGCCATAACTAAAGTAAAGTGCATTTTTCACTTCTTGGATTACCACTGAGCTTTATAATGAGCAAATAATTTATGATTGCCGAGTACAAACGACAGAATGTTATCAAATGCAGTATCAACGAGATCTTAGAAGACATTATTGAGTAAACCATCTATTTTGACCACTACAATTCGAATACAGGTGTAAGGGTGCACGAACGAAACTTGGCGTAGCCGTAGGAGAAGCTTTACTCCATCACCTTGTGGGTACATACGACACCACTTACAGCATGTTACTAGAATTTCTGAAACTACTAGAACTTCAGTTGCTTCTATAGATGCAACACAGTTCAGTCTCAAGTTGTGGCAAAAGAAACGTTTAGCAAGCTGTTGGCTCATAACGATTTTGAAGACAATATGCGCCTACAATACACAGGACAAACTGTAAAAGATCAGATCACTTTTCGAGTTTATCAGTAAATGTTCCTTCCCAGTAAATCTGTTCATCCGGTGTCAATGTGTGTGTGTGTTGGTAGGTCTCTCGTGTTGTTTGGAGTTACAGTCGCATTCAGGCGGCTATACACACACAAGACATGCTGACAGACAAACATGCGTAAGTGTATCGACAACGATGGAGCTGCTGGACGATTTTTTCGACCATGGGAGGACTAGATCACCGTTTATTAGCATGCCAATAATTTTTTGTTTCAGAGACCGCTCTAGAGGCGTTTGATTGGCATATGCAGGTGTTTCTAACACATGTATGACGTATGCATTTGTACCACTGCATACAAGGGCGGGCAGAGCTAATAGTATGCGTTGGTTTATATTTATATTACTTCCGACTGTTTATTATACTGCAGAGTTTATTTACAATAATTTTTGCATCCAGCCGACGGCCCCTTCAACACAGATTTTGTCCCAGGTGTGTTCCTTGAAGAACTATTCTCTACATCAAACAAGTTATAAAGAAACTTTCCCAATTTTGGAAAAAATCGAGGCACACATCGCAAGCGATGGAGGGTTAGGCGTAGTTAGGTTTATGCATACAATTGAAGGCGACACTCTTCACAGAAACTAAGGCTACAGGTTGTCGAAAACAACCACAACCCGAAGAAGCTTCCTCTAGGTACGTAGGGATTTTCGACGTCATAATTTAGGTAAAGACAGGTCTTCGATTTATTCACCCGGAAGTATGCAGCGAACATATGAGGTGTGCATTAAATTCGAGATCTGAAAGTTGTTTACGTTCGACTCCGAAAAATGAGTCGTCTATAGATACAATTTCAACTAGCCACAAAGGACAAAGTTTTCAGTGCTGACCAAACCGTCAATGGAGGTGCATCATGCATTCGACTTCATGCACCATACAGGTGATTAAATGTATATGCGGCTTATACAACGACTAGGCGTGGCCTACCGATGTATCAATCCTGTGCTGCTTTCTTAAAAAAAATCTTGCACGAATTTGCTGACTCCAGAAGGATGGAAGTCTAGATGAAACCGGCGTGCGGGATCGAGTCAGCGACCATTGCGTATTGCAGGGCATGTTAGAAGTGTAAATAGTATGTAGAAAATGGTACGAGAATTATGTATTATAATGTAAGTGTTTTTTGAGTATGACCTCCAAATAAGTGGTGAACATTTGTGGAAATAAGTGTTTATAACCAATATGTATCCAAAGATGGATGAGACAAATTGATGAATGCGCATTCGACGAAAGCTTAGCCCTTTCTTAAACTACAAATACTAGTCCAATACAAACACTATTAGTCTCCTTAATAGTTCACTATTTCACCTTAGTAAAAAGGTGTACTAAAAGTCGAACGTTAGCGTGTAAATATGGAACAGACTAGCACCGTTCTCAAAATAATCTCTGGTTGCGAAATAAAATAAGCTCCCCAAAAGACGGTTTCTTGCATCTTATCAAGTGTGGGGAACAGTTTTTCTGAGTGGTACACCAGTCAATGTTAGATAAGCTATTAACTGAACACAGAAATACAGCAAAAAACTTGGCATAGGAACTTAAAAAACAACCTAAAACTAGATGAGTTGGTATTAATATACACTAGTCCACTTAACTGATGCACATAATATGTAAACGGACGTGTGATAACAATTCAGAGAGAAAGGTGAAACGAAGGACTCGCATGAAGTGTTGGTGAACGCGTTAGCCCTCAGAAAGGGTAACAGCGTGTTCGATCCCACCGCAGACACCTGCCGTCCGAAAATATACGAATATCTCAGCATCATTATGGTGGTAATGCAAAGAGAAATCATGGAGTACCAATTATATGTGATGTAGCGACATGTGGAAAACTGTCAAAGAACGAATAACACTCAAAAGTACAATTCAAAATGACAAAAATCCTGACACATGGAACTTCCACGTAAATCTTTTAGATACCTAAACTACACAGGAATTTCGTTCACACAAAAACTTGGGAAAAGGAAATCGTTACTGCCCAACGGAACTTTATTCAGTGAAAAAATTAGGATATCGCCTTTCGGAAATGGCATAATATCACTTGTATCACCTGTAGTCCCGCTGATCGTCGAGTGACTCGAGCAGGCGCCAGTAAATCTTCCATTTTTCTCTGTCGTTTGCAAGAGTAGCCCAGTGGGTTTTGTTCGCTCTAGGGACTCGTCGAGCATCATATCTTTCATCTAAGCCCTTCGTGAAGAAATTTGACCATCGGGTCGGTGGTCTTTCTGCAGTACGTTTGACACCCCGAGGAATCCAGTCACTTACGGCTCTTGTCCATCGGTTGTCGTTCATTCGCTTTGCGTGTCCGCCCCACCTTATCTTCGACTGTTTGGCGCAAAGAACGGCATTTTTGTTCTTCGATTTTTGATCGTTGGCGCAGGTCGAAGCTTCGGATCCCATTCCTTACTTGTGTGAAACGGGATACTCCTAGTATCGTCTTTTCGACTGCGCGTTCGATAACCCTGAGTGGTCTTTTGTCCTGCTTACGCAGCGACCAGGTTTGCGACGGATACGTTAGGGCAGGAAGTACCGTTGAGTCGAAAAGACGGGCACGGAGTCGAGTGTTCGTTGTTCTCTTCACTACATCCTCGATGCTCTTGAAAGCTCCCCAAGCCGCTCGTTTCCTTCTGCTCAGCTCTGGAGCTAAGTAGTTCATCATACTGATTTCCCGACCTAGATAGACGTAACTGGAGCATTCGGAGATATTCGTTCCATTGAGCATGAATGGGGCATACGAAATCAATCCGTTCTTCATGAACATCGTTTTTGTGAGATTTAGTCGGGGATCAATCTTTCCACAGGCTTTATCAAAGTCGGCAAGCATACGTTCCGCCTAGCTAATGTTGGGTGTTATAAGGACGATGTCATCAGCAAAGCGAAGATGGTGTAACTGCCAACCATCGATTTTCACTCCCATATTATCCCATTCTAATGTTCGCATGACGTTCTGGAGGGTGGCGGCAAACAATTTTGGCGAGATAGTATCGCCTTGCCTAACTCCTCTTTTGACGTCGATGTTAATATCGTTGTAGAATGGTGATATCTTGGTTGTGAAATCTTTGTACAGCTCATGAAGAATCTTTATGTACTAAGTAGGGACTCCTTGACTATCAAGGGCTTCCATGACTGCTTCTATCTCAGTTGAATCAAAGGCCTTTTGTAAATCGATGAAAGTGAGACATAGCGGTGTTTTGTAGTCTCGCGATACTTCAATGAGCCTTGTTATCGTGTGGATGTGGTCCATCGTACTAAATGCTTGAAGCCCTGCTTGCTCACGTGGCTGTTCTTCGTCTAGTGTTCTGTCAATCCTGTTCAGGATGACTCGAGTAAAAAGTTTGTGGACGACAGAAAGCAAGCAGATTGGGCGATAGTTGCCGATATCGTGTAGGTCACCCTTCTTGAACAATAACACGGCCTTGCTGGTCTTCCATTAGGTAGGACCTTGCATTCAGACAGCTAATGTGTGAACAGAAGAGGAGCCAGTGTGTTTACGAGGATTGGCGGAACTCCGGACTTCTTCAGGTGTTCTGAACTTATCCTTGTCGGGACCTGGTGCTGTTCGATTTTTCACCGACGAACTGGCATGTCGGATTTCGGAAGGGAGAACCGGTGATACAACATATCCATCCTCCTTTATTTCATATGACGGAAGGTGAATGTGGCTATAGAAGAGATATGAGTAGTATTCGTGAATGATTTTCTCCACTGCCTTTGTGGACGATGTAACTGTTCTGCCTGGCCGTCGAAGTGAAATCATCTTAATCTTATAATTGGCAAATGCCTTTCTCACCCTCTGCAGCTTCGACCATTACTGCTGCTCTTCTCACTTCAAGATCTTCTTTTATCGCCTCTCTGCATTATTTTGCAAATTCGGACGTTAGTTCGCGGTTGCCTGCAGCTCGTGCGATTCCACGCTGGCGTATCAGCTCGAGTGTTTCTGGAGACAGGCGACTCTTGGTGACTTTCGAACTCTCAGCTTTCATAGCGCTAACGTGAAAATGTTGAATGAGCCGAGCGTATTCCTCGTCGATGTTATCGATAACGGCATGTTCCCAACAGCCGACTAATGAATTGAATAGGTCCCAGTTTGTGGTGGTTCTGGGACTTCGGTTTTTGAACTCAGTGGCTTTTTCCCCTTTTCACGAGAAATAGAATCTTGCATGGAGGAGGCGATGGTCTGGTCTGGTGCAGAATTTTGGAACAACAGCGATATCGGTTAGGCAAAACCTTCTATTTACTATGATGTGGTCTATTTCGTTACGATACTCTCCATTGGGAGACTCCCACGTCCGGCGTTGAGGGTGGGACTTCTGGAATTGCGAGTTACCATGGATGGTCTTGGTCGTCATGATAAACTCAGATAGCCGCTCACTGTGTTCGCTCCATTCTAATCCATGGGTCCCAATGTGACGTTCTTCAAACATTCTTTTTGATCCAATCTTGGCGTTGAAATCTCCAATGATGACCTTCTTCGTCATAGTTTGACGTCGGCGCATAAACGACAAGGATTGTCAAAGCCGATTTTAATCCTCCCAAAATTGATCCACATCTTTTTAATCGTAAACGTCCAATTCGGGTTGTAAGCTGTTCGAGTAAATCGTTGTTCATGGGCAAACTCGTGTTGACGAGAACGCCGATGCCGCCGACTCCTCTACTGTCGCATGTTCCGATTAACAGTTCTTCTCCGGTGTCACAGACGGCGTTGAATGGGTTGCGTCGTCTCGTCTCGGCCAGGCCGATGATGTCGTTCGTTATTCTTCTTGCTTGCATGAGCAAGTCTTCTATCGAAGACTCGGATGCAAGTGTACGTGCATTGTAGGTACAGATCGTCACCATAGTTCTTCGTGATCCAGGCAGCTTCCATTGGCCCTGATATTTTATCAGCCTCTCCGTACTCGTCCCACCCAACGCTGCGAAACTGGGGGATCTTTCGGGCCAGGGGAAGGAAGCCTTTTTACTGTGTCTAGTATTTTGATACCCACGTATAGCTTCCTGGGCTCTGAACGTGGGGTCTGGGTATACATACCGGTAGCTTGCGAGTCTCTTCTACAATAGAAATAGAGCTTATTTGTTGGAGGCGACTACTAACCGCCTCCCGTATACTTCCCTGTCACTTGACTGCAGGCTTTTGGAGGAATTGACTCGTAGAGTACAATTCGTATAAAGCGAGAACGCACCCACACAGGCATGCATGAATACGCCTAGCAAATGCAGAAAGTATGTGCCAAATCGGCGCAGCAGAAACAGGGAGTCCATCCCCTGGATCCACCTGCGTCTAAGGGAAGCAAAGGTCGCTTTTAGTCCGCGATTAACCCCCTATCTGCCCCCTGGGGACGCGCCACGTAGCCTCGCGACTAAGCGGTTCGAGATCCCTCATATGAAGAAGATCCGTGGAATCCAAAAAGATCCGAGATCACAACCAAAATGTATTTCACAGTCCCAACCAAAAATGCGACGCTTGTCCACCGCGATGAATGGCAAAGTACAGGGAAAAAACTCCCTTGAAAGTGGTCTTGAAGGTTTACCGTATATTCAAAACGACCTTCTTAACACTTTCGCCACGAAGTTGGTTCTTCAGGAACTGGCAGTAATTTCTCGACCAAATAAACTGTTTCAGCACAGAACATTCCAAAATTACAAAACAGACCTTGCCCTATTGCATTAGCCGTGTGAATAATTTTCATATAATCTCACTTGAAACTTTAAAATGTATAGGATCACGATGTTCAAAAAATTGAAAATTGAATTTGCAAGTTCTAAAATGTCCAAGGTAAAAGCGGCAGCTGCAAACGCGAACGATACATTGAGGAACACCGTCTTGAACACTTGAAAATACAGACGAAATTCCGTTTGTCCATCTGTTTTCACCTCTGAAATACAAGTCTTGATGCTGAGATATTTGCAAAACTCCGTACGGCAGATGTCTGCGGTGAGGAATGAACGCCCTATTACCCTTTCGGGGGGCTCATGCGTTCACCAACACCCAAAAAAAAACCTGCATGGTCGGGTCCTTCATTCCACCTGTCTCTCAGCTAGTTTTTCTATCTACCAGTCTTGAAACAGAGAAAGTAGAAGGGACATATTTCGTGTGCGCGCTCCAGAAAATCAGAATCTCATGGTAGTAAAACAAAGAAACACATACAATTTGTAGGAAAAGTTTTGGAGATTCTAATTTTTCCTACTGCAATTGATGAAGTTCATGACCACCTGGGATATGCTGATTTAAAGTTGACAGCAGCTATTATTTTCGAGTCACGTGAATCCTACAATGGTCATGTCGCCGCATAAATGTTGAGGACTACTTTTTAGCACAGCAATGAACACCACTGCAATAAATATCTAGAGCAAGAGGAAGAAGAAAACTTAATAGTCAGATTAAATCGAAGATAGCGTGCAGAAAAAAAACGGAACTATATCAGTGATGCTATCCCACGAATATATACGAAATTTCCCAAAAATCTCCTACGATAATAAATCAGAAAAAGATTAAGACGAAGAGCGATGCAAGAACTCGAATTATAACATGTAAGCAACTCACTCCGATAAGGGGGCGCCGGTAGTGCAATGCTCAAAGGCGCCCTGCAACACACTTGGGATCAATCCCTGCGTCTCATGCCCACCAAGCCTACCATCCCACCTGGGTCGGCAAAATGGTACCAGACTTGTCTGGGAGGATATCAGCACTGGCTCGATACATCGGCAGGCCAGTGGGAGTTACTGTATAAGCCAAACATGCGTTCAATCATCACTAACGATGCTTAATGAAGTCTAATGCACGGCGCATTCTTTAGAGATAGATCAACGCCGACAGCTTTGTCCTTCTTTATTTAAGGAATTCACTATTTCTTGTTAAAGGATCTCATAGGACTGTTAAATTTAATGCATATCAAAGCGCCTATTTCGCATTTGGAATAAATAGTAACATGATGCACTTAGAGAATTAAGAAGAGGATAACAGCTATAATGCTGAGATAACTGCAAAACTCAAAACTGTGGTGGTAAACGCGTTACTCCCCGGAAAGGACAATAGCGCGTTGTTCCCCCACCGCAGACACCTGCGGTCCGGAGTTTTGCAACTATCTCAGCATTATAGAAGTTATATTTCGCAACATACCCTGCCGTTAAAAAATAATAGGCAGTAAATAAAAAGGTTAAGATTGGGATTATAACTATAGAGTCAGTTTAACTGGGTTCAATGCCGATTTGGGCTCCGCAAACCAGTCCCGTTGACGGGTGATTGCTGATGGCAAGTGATCGATAGAACTAGCTGAGAGGCAGGCGAAACGAAGGACCCGCATGATGTGGTGGTGAGCGCGTTACTCCCCGGAAAGGACAGTAGCGCGTTCGTTCCCCACCGCAGACACCTGCAGTCCAGAGTTTTGCAAATATCTCAGCATTATAGAGGTTATACTTTGCAACATAACCTGTCATTAAAAAATAACAGGCAGTAAATAAAAAAGATTAAGAACAGGGATAACAGTACACTTCAATTCCGAGTCACCTAAAGACCGTATTAAATACTTATGCACAAGATCCTACTCGTCTGAATATTTGCATACTGAGGCTTCAACGCCTCGTCATCATCAACAATTATGCAAGCAGCAGCATAACTTCCATTTCAGAGAAATGTTGCATGCTGAAGGAGTTTCTCTTCATGAAGCCCAGAGAAAACTGTGCCAATGCGCTTCAAAGACGTCATCACAGGGAATCGATCACATTCCAGAACACATAGATTCGCGCTTAGTGAATCGGATTCTTTCACGATTGCAGTAAGTCTTTGGATATGTTTACATCTAGCTAGGCCTACGAATGGAATTTCCGAACAACTCAGCTAAACATATCCAGCAGTGTGATGGGACCACCGCTGTATATTGCGGTCCTACAACCAGGAACTTCTTTGACCTAAACAGGACGATAATTCATAGACAGAAACGGACCGAATACTACTTTATAAACTTACAGAACTACAGAAATAATTACCTTACGAATCCGACTACTAATTTATAAAGTTATAAACACTACAAGTTTAAATGAATTATACGACGTAGAAGTGTCATGTAAGTTCATCGACGAACCCACGAAAGCCCCAATAACTCGTACATTTTCTATTTTTTTAAATTTTATGTGACCCGTCTTCACGTCCACTGGGCAGATCCCAGTACATCTCAAATCCGATTCGTTTCCTCTTATCCATTATCCACGAAGATCTTCCTACTTTTACGTGTGGCTTCAGGTGCTGCTTGAGGATTTTTTCATTTCACCTTGGATGTCGTAGAACTCTGGTCGAGTCGATTCTCACTGGAGTGCTGAGATAGCCGGGCAGGAGCGTTCCCAATTGGATTGATGACAACGATTTTTTTCCTGGACAAGACCGGTACCAACTTCCCGAACCTGGGGGGGATGAGGGCGTTGGTGGGCCCGCGGCCAGATCGAATCAGGAACGTGCTCGTGGTGATCGGCATCACCACCACTGTGCTACCCGCCCCGTAAACTCGTAGACTGAAATTTGAAAAGTCGCTTGCTAAATATTTCATGGAGTTTCCTTCGCAGTACAATAAATGCCTTTATTTCTTTCTCAGCAGACACTTACGGTGATGTGAACAATCTGGACTCCATCACCACCTCTAATTTTTTCCAGTCTCTCCACTTCAGTTTGCTCTATCATTTGAATTTCACAGCAAAGTTTCGACGGCACTTAACGTCTGTACTTCTAAAACGAGTTTAGCCGAAGATATATTTTTCTCAGCCATTACACAGATATGTTCTATACTTTGCTATAAGCAGCAAGTCTGATAGACGCAAAAGTATCAAACGTTTCCAAACTTGCAACGAAGTAGTGAGGCAATACTAGTCCAACCCTTATCTGCAATGCATTAAAGAAAATTCGTGTAAGGTGAGCAATTTAAACACATGTGATCTGTCATACCAAGGTCAAAGGAAAATCAGTTTTTTGAAATATTGTTACGCTCTATGCTACATGATAATGAGACCGACTGCTGCCGGATGGATTGCTCGGAAAAAACAAGTCGTTATCACTGGACAACCATGTCATGAACAAACGCCCTGTATAAAAAGAACATCGCCTTGTGAGTTTTGCTCATTTGAGCAGTGTTCCACTGAAAATCAGACTCGATACGACGAAGACCCCACATCGATAGTACGAAAAACTACGGACATAGACTCAGGTCATCGGCTATGAGGAAGACGAAGACGTCGAGACTTCAGCCGAATAGAAGTTCGGTAACAACCTCGTTCAATCTGAGCACTTCAAAATACGAAAAGAAAGTCGAATTTGTGCTGAAGGGAATGTGGGTGACCGCGAAACGATGTCGGCCAGCCGCTGGTTAGAAGAAAAGAAAACTAGTTTTCCTTTCTCTCGAAAATAAACTGCATGTATAAATTAATACTTTAAAAGAAAAAATAAAGAAGTAGCACCATAAGAGAATCAGGGTTAAGGGTAAAACAAAATAGATGACATGAAAGGTAACAAACTGACCGGCAAATATAAGATCCTCCTTCTTTGGTAGCATGCACCAAACGTAAGTGCCGAGCGAACTGAGCCTGGTCATCGAATTTGAGCCCAGGAAAGCACAATTCACATTCTCTAAAGACTCTAGAGCTACGTGGAACTAGACTATTAGCCTTTAATGGATTTCAACAGCAGCTTCTTCAACAGAAAAAAAAGCAAACCTTGGATAAAGCGAATTTCCCAGTGAAGAGAAACATCGAGTAGAACGTGAATCCGTCGCCATTCATTGAAAAGACCAGAGAAGGAGAGCACTGCACAGTACAGAGGCCTGCAACGAACACGACCTTGAGCACGTTGTCTCTCGGATTTCACACGAACAAGGATAATTTCTACGAAACTTTTTTTTCAGGAGAACTGATCTAAAGAAGTAGGGGATCTTTACAAGTACAACAGCTTACTGCATACATAAGATATCATACGGTTAACTGGGCACAAATCCCAAAGATCCACACACCAGCACTCAAAGTCCCTGAGCAGGTGGCGGGAAACATTTTCGGACGAGTTCTCTTCGGACCATGGAGCGAGTTATATTGGGGGCGCGTTTGCACATGCGCAGCTTCTCCCTCGTCCACTTTGTCGTGCTTGATGGACGTTCTTGTTTCATTTTTTAAGAGTGGTTTATTGTTTTTCTATAGTTAGCATACGTGAAACATAAGCATTGTGTATACAAGCTGTCGAACGATGTTAAAGCTTATTAGCACGATAGTGCGTCATTTTTGGTTTTTTCCACAAATATTTTAACGATTAATGAACAGGCACTGTAACGAGACATTGCTTAGGGCGCTCTTTTACGTTTTTTGTCGAAGAGGTGTCATTTAGAACAATGAAGTACTACGAGCTCCACAGTTGGTCCATCACCGTGTCGTCAATATTCCATTCTAAATGTCTAAAGTTAAATGGTCATCGAAACGAATTTCAGGGTTAGAATGGGTATCCTGCTGCTTTATCTATCCTTGCTTGGATACTTGGATGGCCCATATTCACTGATTGTGCAGACCCCAGCATAATTTCCATTTCTTCGGAGTTTTGCTGGGTCAGCCATTGTGGTTCCCTGAGTCTCGAGGTCAGCCAGACCAAAGTCAGCCCCAAATCGTTACCACCTCAAGCAGTCGCCGCCCCTTGTGGATCGGTGGGTACGTGCCACCATTTTATCACTGCTTGGATCGAAAAGCGAGAAGTTTGAAGTGGTGACTGCACAATGTTATCTTTGTCACTATTTGAATTTGAAATAAAAGTGGGCTTTTTCTTCTAGTTATATGGCAGTGCATAGTAATGATTATATAAGTGTGCTGTGAACCACAGTGTAATCGCTTTTTTATTTACTGCCTATTCTTTTTTTCTTGGCAGCTCCCGGAAAGTGTAATAAAGAGGTTCAATCACCGACATAAACACCTGCGGTTCGGAGTTTTGCAAATATCTCAGCACCATTGTAGTTAAACTGTAAAGGTTTGGCAGAGAAACATTTCATGTTGTGCAGATTGAAACCTAGAAGTTAAACTTATCCGGTACTTGTCTTTCTACGACATCCCCAGTAATCTTGGCGTACTGATCATATTAAGCTACTTTGTAAGAATTGGTGTTTATAAGTTGAAATTAAGTCATCGGAAAATGAAGCACAACGTATTGGAAGTGGCAACAAGCCGATTTTGGAGAATTGTTCAACCGAGTAGTTTGTGGGAACTATGCTGTCTCTGCTCAGTCTCTATCTGTCTTACATCTGCCCTAGTAATATCGTTCTGTTGAGTTCTGGAAAACATATTCCCTTTATACACAATTCACATAATCTTTCACAAGTGAACTTTCCTTCAATAGAATCACCGTCTTTGTGCGATGAGGCTATAGTATAAGCTAACTTCCTATATGCTGCTTACCTGATTTGATGTTTTGACTTATTTACATCAAAAATATACGGAATAAGAAACGGGAAGCTACGTTTCTTCAAGCATTGTTTAGCAATAGTTCCATCCACTTATTGACAATGGTTACCACTTCCGAGGTTGATGTTATGCTTCTCCCATTTCTTGCTCGTCAGATTTCCGTATTTCGTACTTCTTTAATTTGTAACAGAGTTGAAGAATAACCTGTTCCTAATGTCGTCGTTAGTTTTGCAATATTGTGTCATATTAATTGTATATGATATTAATTGTATAAGCGTTGAATTACCCAAGTTTCGATCTATCAAAGTTAAGTATTCTCTACTACTTGATCAGCGAACACCCTGCTGGATAAGAATTGCAATGACAAGCTTCAATTGTAATTTTTCGTGTCTTGTTTCGTTTTTTCACCAGCAAGCAGGATAAATAATAAAAGGATAAGCGGCGTTGATCAATCCCTGAGGGATGTGCTACGCATTCCACTTCATTAAACATCGTTGGAGGAGATTGGATGCATCTGGCCAACCCATTGACTCACGGAGGCCGACCGATGTACCGAGCCAGTGCTGCTATCGTGCCAGACAAGTCCGGTAGCAATTTACCAACGCCAAAGATGCAGAAGGCTTGGTGAGCCTTGGGCGCTGAGATCCCATGTATGTTGCAGGCTCCTCCAACCACTGTGCTACACGAAATCACGATGCTTGAATAATATTTTTTTTGAAGCGGACCTCTTCGTAACCTCGATTACACACCCTCAATTTTTTTCATAGAAGAATAGCAATGCAGTCATGTACACTTTTGTTCAAGAGACGCAGAGTGTACATGTTGGTGATGCCGCTTGCTCCACCCATAATCTTTACTCTTAATGTGATTTCCGCTTATTCGTCCTTTATTTCTGCAGAAGTGATTCGTTGCAAGCTGGAGCTTTTTGTAGACGTAGAACCCTCAAGTGACAGAAACCCTACGTAAAGAAAATATTTAACAATGAGGATTCTTTTAAATCATGCGGTGTTTTCACTAGGTTCTTTTTGATTTCCAACAGTTCTTCAGTTTCACTACTTTGACTTAAATAGCAAAAGTCCACACATGGAACATGGAAGTTTTTTGACCTGTTTCTGTGATTCTTAATGGGAAGCTTTCGTTGATTAATGAGCTCAGAACGGTTTTTAGCTTCATGCTCTGTTACAACTGGCATGCTTCTTTACAACCTCTTTACGAGCGATCCGTTTCATGTTGTCCATTTGTCTCTTATCTTTACTATTCTCATTTAGGTAACGTACTTTATTGCTTAGATCCTCTGTTCTTCTTCCAATTTTTTGGCTAATCATACTTGTTTTAGTGGAAGCGACCCCTATTTGAATCACATTAATGGTTTCCATTTCTGAGGATTCTATTGTTTTCGATGAACCCAGTACTCAAAATGGTACGTTCGTTTTTCTTCACTGAGAACAATGTAATGGGAATAGCAGAACTAGCATATGTAAGCAACGCTGTAGAAAGTGGGAGTAATGTCATTAAGTATATCCTCCTAACATCTTTGTTGTTTGCAGGTAAAGCAGTACTAAATTCATTACGAGTGGCGGACACGGTGACAACTGGACAGGGGACAGTCTTTAACACAGGGAACAGTGAGTCAAAATTCATGACGATAGACTTGGAACACGGACCACAAGGTGAGTGTTGGTCCACTTTTTTGTGTAGGGAAAGCTATCGTTCATAAAGGAATGGTTAGCGTTGCTAGAGACATTGTTGTTTGAAAGATGGCTAGTTCTTTGGTTGTAATCTCAGTGCCCGTGAGTTCACGCTTTTTTGACGAATGATTCTTTGACTTCTACGTGCTCGGGAACAATCTAAAAGGGTAGAGGATAAAGCTCTCGGCGTTGATCTGTCCCTGCGCCATGCATTCGACTTCATTAAGTATTGTTGGAGACTATTGAATGCATATCTGGCCTTTACAATGATTTGCGGTGGCCTACCGATCTATCGAGCCGCTGTTGCTATCCTCCCAGAGAAGACTGGTGGTAATTCCCGACACCGGAGGCATAGAGGGCTTGGTGAAGTTGGGGCGCGGGGATGGATTCCATGTGAATTGCAGGGCACCTCCGATCTCTGCGCTACACGCGCCACAGGGAACAATCTAGCCTGAAAAATTTATATAAATATAACTCAAAAAACCGACTTTCTATAAACCTTGGCATAGATAGTTGATATATTTATTTATATAATCTTATAAACTGATCTTCTTTGGCTGATGCGAAATTGGTATAGGTCTTCGTTGTCGTTGTCGTTGCTGTTGGTGTTGTTGGTCGATGGCTGACGTTTCGGCGATTTCGCCTTCCTGAAAGTCGTGATGTTACGAGTGGGACTGCACTCCACAACAACAACAACGAAGAACTATACCAACCTCGCATCAGCTAAAGAAGATCAGTTTATAAGGTCATATAAATAAATATTATACAAATATATCCCAGCTCATAGTGAAATTTACTAATTGACGTAGAAATTGCTGTAACCGGAAACTTTTTTTCACTACGACACAAGTTTAGTTATGCTTACAATGGTTAAGTTATATTCCTCTGGAGCTTACAATCGTTTTCTTCACAGTATGCAGTTGAAACTTGTATCTTTAAGGGAGAAATGGTGAAAAAAGTGGTGTTTCAGAGCACTGTGATTTTCTTAAGTCGTCGTAGATGTGGGTGCTTGTTGCGTGCGTGTTAATTTTTCTTAAACTCTGAATTTTCTTCGAATTCTGCGTAGACTTAATTTTTAAACAAATCTGGAATTGAAACAACTTTCTCAAAAATTCTTATGCACTCTTATAGTGACAAAGAAATGTTTCTCTTAATAGTCTGTTAGTTTCTGCGCACCTCGTGTACGCCTTATACCGAAAAAGTTGTAGGAATAGATCTTTTTTCACACTGAGGATTTTTGATCTGGTTGGTGTAACCTTTGTATGCTCCACTTCCGATGTTTCGTAACACAATTTAGTTAAAATACTCGATTCTCCGCAAATTATTGTCCGATCTTAACATGTACCTTCCAAGTGACATATCTCAGCTCAGAGTGAACTTATTAATCGAAATAGAAACCTATAAATTTTACACCTTTTTGCCAACAAGAAATATGTTTACTTCTGCCAGGTGCCCAAAATTATGCATTTCCGGAAGCTAAGTAATAGTGGCAGTTTTGACCTTGACTTGGTTTTGGACACATTTCTGGCATTAGAGGTTGTGGAGATGTTTGAAGAAGTGGTAGTTGGTAGCCGAAAGATTCGCCGAGTATAGTGGATGACGCAGAGTTTGGTAGCCCAGCTCGTCCAACTTTTTCTTGCGTTGGTGGAACTACGTATTATCGTGCGTTATCGTGGCGAAGGATTGCTTCTTTTTATTGACAATGTGGTGGTCAAAAGAGGTTTCTCGTCCATTTCGTCAATTTGTCCGACGTAATTCTCCGTCGTAATCTTTTTCACACAGATTCAGGAATTTATGATGGATCAAAACATCAGCAAACCGCCAAACGGTTAGGATGACCTTATTTCGATGCGATTTTAACTATCTTGCGGTCCTCATCGGAGGATCCACTTCTCGTCACACGTTACAATTTAATTGAGAAACGGGTCGTTGTGGTTGCGCAGAATCGCTGAGGATACTGCAGAACGGCGATTTCTCTGATTGTCGTTCATTTCTTATGGGATCCATTTGTCGAGCTTCTTCGGCTTTTCAATGTTCTTCAGGTGCTCCAAAACAGTTGCATTGCTTCCAACGAGTCCTTCTGCAAGTTCCTCGGACGGTTATGCTTCTACTTGTTTACACTAGAGGCTTCTTTATCTTCAACGGCAGAGCGCCGTCCGCGACCTTCCTAGTCTTCAAGATTGAATTGTTCACTGCAATTTATTAAACCCCTCCTAACGGTTTGCCGCCTCATCGTGTCTGGGAGGTGTTCCTGGCTGTCAGACTGCGATATACAGCGGGGATTCATCCTCTGGCAGGATCTCCCAAACTGAGAAGGAGTCTGGCGTTTCCATCAGGAAGCCTAGCTAGGAGTAAACCAATACTAGGATCCACCACCATCCTGGTATCAAAGTCGCATGGTGGCAAATCTCCCTCTGATCCACAAGGGCTGCGACTGCAAGTGGTGGTGAAGATCTGGAGCAGACTTTGGCCAGGCTGACTTCGGAATTCCGGAGAACCAAAATAACTTAACCAGCAAATCTCCGAAAAATGGAGGTTATGCTGGAGCCCGCACAACCAGTGAGGATGGGTCATTCAAGTATCAACTATCAAGTAAGTAATTTACTAAACTAGCGTTTGACTGTACGCTACTTAACACTTCCTTGGTCCCTACCTAATTAATGTTTCCAGCTATTTGCACTGCGAATGTCCAAGTTTGAATTCATAGAAGTAGATTTGTTGAAATTGCTGTTTAGACTTGTGATATCCTAACCTTTAATATTTGTCAACAGCACTGTTTTTGCGTTATTTCCAACTATACGAAGCAAAAGTACATAAAATGAGCCTTGCACTAGCACATAATAGTATAGCATTCGACAAAAAAAACTTTTTGATGAAACCACAATGAAGTTGAGATGTTTGAAAAACTCTCGCATGGTGTGGTGGTGCGCGCGTTAGCCCTCGAGAAGGGTAATAGCTCGTTCGTTTTCCACCGCAAACACTTGCGATCCGGAGTTTTGCAAATATTTCAGCATCGTTGTGGTTGTATCACACATAATACCTTGCCGTGAAAAATTGTGATAGGCAGTAAGTAGAAATATTTATTTATATGATCTTATAAACTGATCTTCTTTAGCTGATGCGAGGTTGGTATAAGTCTTCGTTGTCGTTGTCGTTGTTGTTGATGTTGTTGGTCGCTGGCTGACGTTTCGGCGATTTCGCCTTCCTCAGAGCCTGGACGTATTTCATATAAGAATACGCTAATTATTCGGTGGAAAAAAAAGGCTAAAGTATTAATGAAGATCAAACTCTTAAATAGACGCCATATTGAACAGAAAGGCTACTCGCGGTGATGTTACGGATGGGACTGGCCCACGCGTTGTTCACGTGGGGTTGCGAGCGAGGCACACCCACGGGTCAAAATATTTTGAAATAGGGCGCCAGGTCACGTGTGATAGTGAGACATTCGTCTTTCCGATTCATCGTTGGATTTTTGAAATTTGTCCAAAGCGCCTCAAGAGTTTTGCGCGTTGATGTTTTCGATTCCTGCGCTAGGATCCGCGCAGTCGCTTTGAAATCATCGCCGTTGTTGCTTTTGTGCCCTATGCGCACCTAGAAGAGTGTTTTGAACGAATTTTAGCGTTCTCATCTAGATGCTTTATGCGAACATAAAGTGGTCTACCCGTTTCCCCAATATATTCCTCACCGCATGCGTTACATGAGACCAAATATATTATACCTGAACTCATGCAATCCCCGTCTCTCCCGTTAAGACATCGTACAGTTTTCTGAGCTGCACAAACGACAATAGAGAGGGTTGCAAACTAACTGACGGCGTAGTGTATTGGGTGGGATGTCAATAATCGTTACTTAATTTTCAAGACCACTTTTCTTAAGCATCTCTTAATGGTGTAACTTACTTCATTTGACATGAAGGGTAGCTTAAAAGTGATCTTACTTACGTCCGAAACAGTATTTTGCACAGAATCGCGCAGGAATCGAAAACATCAACGCGCAAAACTTTTGAGGCGTTTTGGATAAATTTCAAAAATCCAAAGATGCACCGGAAAGACGAATGCCTTACTATCACACGTGACCTGGCGCCCTATTTCAAAATAATATTTTGACCCCGGGGTGTGTCGTACTCGCGACCCCACGTGAACAACGCGTGAGCCAGTCCCACTCGTAACATCACGGTGAGTAGCCTTTCTGTTCAGTATGAAGTCTATTTAAAAGTTTGGTCTTCATTAATACTTTTAGCTTTTTTTCCACCGAATAGTTAAGGTATTCTTATATGAAATACGTCCAGGCTCTGAGGAAGGCGAAATCGCCGAAACGTCGACCAACAATACCAACAACAACGACAACGACAACGAAGACCCACACCAACCTCACATCAGCTAAAGAAGATCAGTTTACAAGATCATATAGGAAAGTATTTCAACTATCTATGCCGAAGTTTATAGAAAGTCGGTCTTTCGAGTTAGTAAGTAGAAAGTTAATATTGCTAAATTGTTTACTGGAGAAATGAGCTTGAAAATCGGACATTAATTTCCGAGCAACCTTGTAATTCCATACCTAAACATGTTCACTATACCGAGTTAATATAATCGTCACCGCTTAGTAAACACCAGGCACCAAGTTCTTTTGTAACAGTTCGGAACATCGAGTTAAACTATTGAGTCAACCTCTGCTAGGACAAACAAGTTTTTTTTCTTAGGACATGTTTTCGGTTGACTGACACGAAGTTTCCAGCACGTTTTCTGATTTCTGGTGCTGTAGAAACCTTCGCGAGAAATGGGTTTAATATTATTGTGTGCTTCATGTCATTCATTATTGGTAGTAGAAGTTTTCTTTAAGTAGAATAGCGTTTTCTATCTTGCAGCGTTTCATTCTCGTTCTCCTAATTCTATGATTTAGGGCTTGGTTTCAATATAGTGGGAGGTAGCGACAGTCCACACATCCCAGGGCACAGTGGAATTTTTGTATCCATTATAAAACCGGACTCGCCAGCTTATAACGATGGGAGGCTGTCTGTTGGCGATCTTATTCTGGCTGTAAGTGTTGTTTTCAGACTTTTTTTCGGTTGTGACTCACCGTAATCTTGTGATGTAAGAGAATGGAATAATTACCAGTGTGGAAATCAGAACCACTCTATAATTGTAACGCTTTGTAACCAGATGAAATATTGGGTAAAATGTAAGCATTTTAGAGCACTACGTTTTTGTAAAGTAAAAAAGTCTTCCATTCTTCTTGAACAGTTAACTCCGATTGTTCCTTACCAAAAATTTTGATGGTTTTGATGCCTCCCAACGTTTTAGCGCCTCATGGTGACTAAGAGGTGTTCCTGGTTGTCGAGTTGCCATGTGCAGCGGGGTGATTCGTCCCCGCAGCGGGGTCTCCCAAGATGTTAGGGAGTCCGGCGTTTTCATTAGGAAGCCCAGGTAAGAGTAAACTAATGCCATGATCCACCACTGTTGCGGTATCAAATTAGTCGCGTGGTGGCAAATCTTCCTCTGCTCCACAAGGGCGGCGACCGCCTATGGTGACGACCTGGGGCAGACTTTAGCCAGGCTGGCCTCGCGACGCCAGAGAAACACAATGGCTAAACTAGCAAAACTCCGAGAAAATGGTAATTATGCTGGGGCCCGCACATTCAGTGACGACGGGCCATCCAAGTGTCCAAGTAAGTATTTCAGTGTGAGCAAAGATTTGCTGGTGTAGCGATCGATGCGCATATATCTTCAGATAATTGAAATCAGTTCATGCGATCATGAATATTTCAAGCACATTGGATATACTAGCTATGTTACTATGTCAAAAATCTCTTTCAGGTTAATGGAATTGAGCTTGTTAATAAAACACACGATGAAGTTGTTTCTATTTTCCGCTCACAAACGGGTTCTATCGAACTACTTGTAGAAATCGGTGCTGAAAATAGAGTTTTGAACGTAAGTTTGCCCTATATGGCGGCTTTGGTGCTTAGTGTGATACATTCGGAAGTATTTCTTCATTGATTTATCGTAATATGATATTACTTCCTAGGAGGACTTGGTTACTAATACACATTTGACCGCTGGCAAATCATTCCTTGTTGAGAATTCTGACTTCGCAAAGAGCTCATTACGACCGCAGGTACGACAAAGTCAAGGTTAGTTCAGATCGAATTATTTCTTTTACTCATTTGGAGGAACCTTACCAATTTTCCGCTGGTAAGGTAATACCATAAGATCGCGTTTTTAGTAACTCTTCCTTTATAGTTCCTATCTTCTATATTAGCATATGTTTCCTATATTAACTGTTTACTTGTATTCTTATCTTAATCTTAAACCTATTCTTGTATCTTCTGTAAATTGTCTCTTAGCGACCATCTCATGCACTTGCCTCGCAGGAGGCTGAAAAGGCATTCTGTAACTTCTTTTTATAAAGTGCTCTTTGTTCGACAGTTCAGGCACTGAATGAGCAACTGTCAGACGCATGTACTTTCCAGCATCTGTCGTTCCAATCACCTTTTCGAACCAGTACATCGCGGTCACATGAACTTCCTGTATGAGCTATTCTATAGACTTCACGAACCTTCTGTGCAAGCAGCTCTATAAGATTGTACTAGTTGAGAAACTTTTAGAATCTCTCTCTGAGCACTGTCTGCAGTTCCCTCTGTCAAAGTGCCACCCATTCCAGAAGGAATATAAGGAGCGCTGTTAGTCATTCAGATAGTGCTTGTCTTTCAGTCCCCGAGCGCTCCATTGTTGGCATTCCGGTGCCTCAATCCTCCAGGGTTCCAACTCCAGTGTTTGCCCAGCTTCATTCAAGTGTTTCTCTTATCCTCATTTCAATCTCACTCGCATCTGCTCACTCAAGTGGCCATAATCAGATTGTATATATTATATTGTCGCTTTTGCTATAAATAGTTATAGCAATCATATAGAGTCGAGCATTATACTTTGAGTTAGTAATGATTCTGTGCCAAAGACTGACCCGAAGTCCCGCATTCCATTGCACGAACATATACAGCGCAGTGATCGGAGGCGCCTTGCAATACACATGGGGTCGTTCCCCGCGTCCAAGGCTCACCAAGACTGCCTTCTGTCCAGGGTCGGCAAATTGGCACCAGACTTGTTTAGTAGGATGGCAGCACTGGCTCGACACATCGATAGGCCACCACGAGTCATTGTAAAGGCCAAATATGCATTCACTCACCTCCAGCGATACTTAAAGAAGTCGGATGCATGGCGCATCCCTCATGGATTGGTCGACGCCGAGAGCTTTATATTTTATTTATTATTTGGCGTACCATATTTCTTTTTCTCCAGGTGATGGGTTCCCGCATTCAAGCCCGTTGCCTTCATATGTGAACGATTTGAAATCGCGTGAAGAAGACAACGACTCGCCTAGCAGCTGTGCTCAATCGGTGCATTCTTATTTGGATGACGTGCCACGTACTCCGAAGAGACCGATGAGTTATTTAGATCCTCGCAAGTGAGCATTCCTGTAATTAAACACGTTTCTCAGTTGGTGATTTTAGTTGCTTCAATTTTAAATTTGTCAAGAAGTATCAAATGGGTAGCGGGTTTTTTCTTGAAAAGAAAATTGGCTAATAATCTGAATTTGAAGATCGTTTTATTCAATTTTTATCCTGGAAGCTGGGAAGCACTATTTTGTACTTAAATCATATTTGTCTAATAAGTATCATTCGTTTAAATGAGAACTGGATTTTATTCACAGTGCTGTGAAATCATGAATGATGCTTCCGTATGAATTATATATCACTCATTTTCTCTTCCGGTTGAAAATATCGGGAACTCCTCGCCGTACATCGCTTTCGTATGCTTATTAAGAAAATTCTCACAGGCGACCAAAATTATTCGACTTTTTAAAATTCGAAATAAACATCAGGTCGTAGCGAAATGTTGTTGTTGGAATGTGAACCACTAGGATTAAAACATCTTTTCTAATGATATGGAAGTTTTCTTAATAGACAGCGATATTTTGATGACTATTTGAGATCTATAAATCAGTGTTTTACCACTTTTTTCTCTTTGGAACTCATACCTCAAGCAGCGAGCAGGTACGCTATGCCACCGTTGTCACCGAATACAACGTCGATTGTCAATTTCGTGTTCCGAAATTTCTAATTCGTTTACTGTTCCAAATTTTGAAAACCTGAATTTTGAACGACGTAAAATAGAAATAGTATTTTAAGGAGGTTATGCATGCTTTTTAGAACGATTGGAAAATTTCTGCTACATTACTAACTCTTCAAATACTCTTGTTGCCGATAAATTACCACTAACTATGGAAAAAATCAGCACGGGCGTGAATGTATCGGAAACTTTTAAGTTTCTTCGTCTTGAGGGCCTATTTACATAGAGGTTGATAAACAAGTTATACGGTACCGGGGTGAATATTAAACCCTGGGACACATTAATTGTTTGGTGCCAGCAATATATTTGTTTTGTGTCCGCTGTGTTGGAAAAGCTCATTTTTTCACGTTTCTCATCATTATTACTTATCGAAAATGAAGGTTCATTTTTATTAACGACTTATCCTCACTTAACCTCGACATGAACAACCAATATTTTGATTTATTCGTACGCTTACAGGAGCCTGTCATGAACTACTTTGCGGCATTTTTTCTATGATAAGTTCGTGTAAGCTAATCAGTGAACTAAGATATAAAGGCATGTATTTCATTGATAGAACATATATATATTTGAAGGTGTAATTTCGACCAAGAGTGCGTGTAGCGCAGTGGTCGGAGGCTGGAATACATAATGGGGTCGATCTACACCCCCAAGGCTCACCAAGCCTTCCATCCCTCTGGAGTCGGCAGATTTGTACCAGACTCGTCTGGGAGGATAGCAGCACCGGCTCGATACATCGGCAGACCACCACTAATCGTTGTAAATGCCAGATATGATTTCAGTCACCTCCAACGATGCTTGGTGAAGTCGAATGCATGGCGCACCCGTTCGAGTGCTTTATCTTTTTATTTAATTTCGACCAAAGATGAGAAAAGTAACTCGCATATTTATATGCTTCGTTTGAAATTATACAAATATGTTCTCGTAATTGATTTGCCGAATAATCCTCCAAATTAATCGTTTTTGATTCCAGTCCGTCACTTGTAACCGAAGTGCTATACGTATCAATTGGTCTAGCGGTTATTTCTCTTGGAGTATATGTGGGTTATCGCGTCATTCGTGGGAGAAGATGAATGTCATATAAGAAGGAATGCAGATCTGATTTGTATTTTTACTAAGTACTTTATTCTGTTAACTCTAAATTTGAGATAATGTTGTAATCTTGCTTAGAAAGATTGTTCGTTGAATTTTAGGTCACAATATTTTAGTTTTCTTTGGAAAGAAGATTGTTCGTTAAGATTTTTTCACTATACAAAATTTACATATACTGAACAGTTCCGTTTAAAGTTTCTTGGTGCTCTGATCAGAAATCTCCGACAAGCTTTCATCCATGGTGGCTACTTGCTGTGGACGGTGTAACTGCGCCTCCTTTTCTGATCTTGCGAGTGTTCTTGAGTAATAGATCGCCACCATCTCAAGAAAAAGTGCGGTTATCAACACGATACCGAAGGCTATAAAGAAGCTTTCGATGTCCTTCCTAAAATATCACACAACAAGTAGCAGTCGACGTCGAAGCTTTATTGTAAGACACATAGTGTTCATAGTAGTCATTTCATATGGGCATGGATGGTGTGTCTACAGGTGGCGGATAGAGGGTTAATCGCCGATTACAAGCGACCTTTGCTTCCCTGAGGCGCAGGTAGATCCGGAGGATGGACTCTCTGTTTCTGCTGCGCCGATTTGGCATATACCTCCTGTACAGCAGGACGTATTCATTCATGCATGCGAGGGTGTGTTCTCGTTTATGCGGGTTGTACTGTACGAGTCAATTCGGCCAAAAAGCCTGCAATCAAGAAAAAAGAAAGTATGTGGAAGGAGGTTAGGAGTCGCTTCCAACAAATAGGCTCCTGTCTGCTCTAGGAAAGACTGGCAAGCTACCCGTGAATATTCTCAGATCCCACTTTCAGAACTCAGCAAGCTATACGTGGGTATGGAATGTTAAAACCGGTTGATAAGTGGGCATCATTCCCCTAATCCCGAAAGGACCCTGATATGGTGGCGTTTGACAGGGCGAACACGGGTTGCTAAAAAAAACCTCGAGGCCATTCTAGGCTGCCTAAATCGCAAAACAATAAAGACTGATTTGGGCCTGCAATGCACGTACACTTGCATCAGAGTCTTTGATGGAAGACTTGATCATGCAGGCAAGAAGCACAAGGTACGACGTTATTGCCCTGGCCAAGACGAGACGACGACGACGACACCCATTCAACGCCGTCTATGACACCGGAGAAGAACCACTTCGCAGAACATGCAACTGTAGGCGAGTAGGCGGGGGTGGGCGTTCTCGTCCACTGGAACAACTAACAACACGAAGCGGACGTGCACGATTGAAGAGATGTGGACCAACCCGGCTTTGACAATCATCGTCGTTTACGCGCCGACATCAGGCTATCACGAATACGAAATCGAGGCATTTTATATGGGCTGGGAAAAATTAGAAGATCATACATAATTCAAGGCTGTCGTTGAAGATTTTAATCCTAGGAAGTTAACCAGAATAACGTCACATTAGCACGCGCGGATTAAGGTGGAAAAAGCAAGTTGGACGGTTGTCTGCGTTTATCATGACGACCAAAATATTCGTGGTAACTCGCAATTCTAGAAGCCCCACATCCAACTCTGGACGTCTAAGTCTCCCAATGGAGAGTACCACAATGAAATAGGTTACATCATAGTAATTAAAGTCTTGCCTAACCAATGTCGCCGTTGTCCCAAAATTCTACATGCGACCATAAATGTCGCCTTCGTGCAACTTCGCGTAGAAAGGAGAAAAAAGCCTCTAAATTCAAAAAAACGAAGTCCCAAAACCACCACGAACCGGGGTTTCTTCAGCTTCAGGTCCGGCATTGGGACACCAGAACTTCCAGAACAGTGCAGACAGGCAACAAGAAGAGTAGCACCCATGGTCGAAGAAACAGAGGCTGGGAAAAGCATTAGCAAAGCCCATCGAAGATTTCCCAAGCATAAAACGAAGACGATTGCACCTGAAGAACCTTCTACTAGTCCTCATATGCACTCTGACTCGGCTCTTCACACGTTACCTCTCAAAATGCAAGGTCCCTTCTCAGTGGAAGGCCAGAAAGACCGTGCTGTTGTTCAAGAAGGGGTGACGTTCAAGATATCGGCAACTATCACCTAATCTCCTTGCTGTCTGTCGTCTACAAACTTTTCACTCGAGTCATTGTGAACAGGATTGACAGAACACTGGATGAAGGACAGCCATGTGAGCAAGCAGGGTTTCGAGTGAGATTCAATACAATGGACCACACTCACAGGATAATAAAACTCTCACTTTCATCGATTCAAAGAAAGCTTCTGACTCAGTTGAGGTGGAAGCGGTCGTGGAAGCCCAGTACAGCCAAGGAGTCCTTATTGGGAATTTCACAACCAAGATGTCACCATTCCATAACGATATTAACACCTACGTCAAAAGAGGAGTTGGGCAAAGGGATACCTTCTCGCTAAAATTATTTACCGCCACCTTGCAGAACGTCATGCGAACATTGGAATGGGATAATATGGGAGTGATAATCGATGGTCGGCAGTTACACCATCTCCGCCTTGCTGATGACATCGTCCTTATAACACCCAACATTAGCTAAGCGGAGCGTATGCTTGCCGACTTTGATAAAGCCTGTGGAAAGACTGGTCTTCGACTAAACCTCACATAAACGATGTTCGTGAAGAACGGATTGGTTTCATATGCCCCATTCACGCTCAACGGAACAAATATCTCTGAATGCTCCTGTTATGTCTATCTAGCTCGGGAAATCAACATTACGAACGACTTAACTCCAGGGTTGAGAAGGAAGAAACGAGCGACTTGGGGAGTTTTCAAGAGCATCGAGGATGTAGTGAAGAGAACAAGGAACACCAGACTCCATGCTCACCTTTTCGGTCCAAAAGTTCTTCCTACCTTAATGTATGCGTCATAAACCTGGTGGCTGCGTAAGCAGGATGGAAAATCACATCAGCGTTATTGAACGCGCAGTGGAAAGGACGATACTAGAAATATCCGGTATCATGCAAGTGAGGAAAGAGGTCCGTAGACCTAATCCACGTTAATGATCAAGAATCAAGGACGCCGTTTTTCACGCCAAACTGTTAAAGATGAGATGGGCGGGGCGTGTGGTGCTTCTGAAGGACAACCGATGGACAAGAGTCGTTAATGACTGGATTTCTTGAGATGTCAAATGTACTGCAAGAAGACCATCGACCCCACGGTTGGAGTTATTCACGAAAACGCCAGAAGAAAGATGTGATGCTCAACGCGTCCCTCGAGTCACGCCGCAGTGAGAATGGAAGATTGCACATGCCCGAGTCATTCGATGAATAACTGGACGAGGGGTGATTTTAAGTCGTTACCATAGGTACTGTACGGATTGCAGTACTTCCATTCGTTTCTTTCATAGTATTTGTGCACGAAGGTCTTCGGACTTATCTTGTGTTTCCTAGGCTGCTGCTCGAGGATTTCGTCTTCCTTATGGACGTTGTAAACTGCTGGTCAAGTCGAATCTCCTTGAAGTCTTGGAGGTAGCCGTGCTTAGGCGTTCCCACGTGGGTTGCAAGGAGAACGTTGTGGGGAGGAGGTCCAACCAGCACCTTGTTTCATGTTGTATAGCATCACTAACCACTCAGCGTTATGAAGAGGAAAAATTGATGACCGGACTTACATGCAAAAAAGTTCAAAGACCTCTGTGAATTACAATTGTAATGGTGCTGAGATGTTTGAAAAACTACAATTTGTAGGTGTCTGCGGTGGGGGGACGAAAGAATCCGCATGGTGTGGTGGTGAACGCATTAGCCCCAGAAAAGGGTGAATAGCGCGTTCGTTCCTCACCGCAAACACCTGTGGACCGCAGTTTTGCAAATATCTCGGCATCATTACGGTTGTATTTCACGTAGTACCCTGGCGCGAAAAATTGTAATAGGCAGAAAATAAAAAGTCAATCTTTGTGAATGTTGGATGCGATGAAATGAATCGAATGCAAGAAGTACTGGGATCAACACAGTGCGACACATATGATGTCGCGTCATGTAATAAAAATTTTAGAAAATATGATAGGTTTTGGTACTACTTGTATTTTATTCTATTAGTATTTGAAATAAATCTCTAGACGAAAGAGTGATAATTGGAATCCAAGTCCATTACCTATATCATCACTCTTAACAACTCATGAACTTGATCCGATACTGGCAAAAATTTCACTCAACTGGACGACGAAATGTTGTCGAAGTCACTGAACAGTTTCGTCTGCAGGGAATCTTCGAAATGATTGGATGGAATTTTCCATAGTTGATTTGACAGAAAAGTGGAAGAGCTATGTGGAATCAGCGAAATGCCCTAATAGTGATGAATAGAAACAAATGTGGTCAGATTGCTGCAAATTTGCACTACCAAGACTAGTTCTTAAATTTATTTGTCATTTATTTCCTTACACAAACAGAAGTATGATAGGGGGGCGCGTGTAACGCAGTGGTTTCAGGCGCCCTGCAGTACACATGAAATCGATCTCCGTGCCCCAGGCTCACCAAGCCTTCCATCCCCTCGGGTTCGGCAAATTAGTACGAGACTTGTCTGGCAGGATAGCAGCGCCGGCTCGATACATCGGTAGTCCACCGCGAGTGAAATCGAATTCATGGCGCATCCCTCAGAGATTGGTCAACGCCGGGAGCTTTATCCCTGCGTTTATTGTATGAACAGACACGACATTGTGTTAATCCCAACACTTCTTCCATTTACTTTGTTCTGGAACATCCGAAATCCACTAATGTTTTTGGATTATCTAGCGCTGCGGTTTGTCAACTGAACCTCCCCCTACTAAAGTCGTTGAATTCTGGTTGGGTATACGTTACCCTGAAAGCACGACATAGCCATGCTGTGGCGTCCAAAGGTTCCCTTTTTACATGTAAACAGTCGACTTTTGCCAGTATTACGAGCCAACAGAGTGGAACTACTTTTTGCGGTTAGCTTTGAACATTTTGATGGTGCCCAATCTTCCTGGTCTCCCGGATGCTGATGAGAACTCACATTTGTGTTGTAGATTCCAAGGGTTCATTTAAGGAATTATAGAGTTGATTAACTCCGTTTGTCTGTGTCTCCGTCGACATTATAGTTGATTTTCCACTAAATTTTACCCTTCTGCAATATTCAGCTAATATTTTTACTTACGAGTTATAGTCGATATCATAGACAATCAATTGTGACGATCCACTATGGAAAGAACTCAAAGAACTTACTAAGCTTGTATTTATGAGAACTCTTTTATCGACTGCTTATTTCAAATGTAGCAAATGAATGGATCTACCTATTTCCTATACTGTGGCAACTAATAAAATGATAACTGCTTTAGCTATCATTTCCATTACCTCTTATTTTTTATACTTTCTTAAATGTTATTTTATATGACCCGTCTTTATGTCTACTGTGCGGATCCCAGCAATTTTCGCATTCGATTCGTTTCCTCGCATCCATCATCCACGAAGGTCTTCCTAGTTTTTTGCGGGTGGCTTCGATTGCTGCTTGAGGATTTTACTTTTATCTTCAGTATCGTAGAATGCTTATCTAGTCGATTCTCTCTGGAGTACTGGAATTGCCAGGCTGGAGCATTCGCAACTGGATTACAGAGAGTGACTTTAGTTCGCGAACAAATTCGGTACCAATTTCGCTACTCCGGAGGTATGAGAGGCTCGGTTGGTTCGGAGCGGAATCGAACTAGCACCATGCTTGTGGTAACCGACTACTATTGTGCTATCGACCCTCTTGCATTATCTATAATGCTGGTAATAGTGGATTGTGCTCACTGGACACCTGGAGCCTTTAGTCATCCTTCCTGTCGCATGTCAGAACTGCCTAGTAGGGATCCATTTATTCGATAGATACTATGAGCACTGTTTCTTCCCAATTTTTTGCGAAAGTAATAAAAGTAAAGAGTCTTCCTAGGACATGGTAGCGTCGAGGCTATGGTGCCAGTCTGTGTTTACATTGCATAAGAGGTTAGCGATAGCAATTCGTATTTTTAGTTTCATTTCAAGTTCCCCCCGTTTTGTCGTTTGGATAGCAGAATGTCGAAAATCGGACGGGCTGCACACTTGTGCTTTCGAACAACACCTGACTAACAACATCCATTGTATGGCTGGATTCCGCGAAGCTTAAACACACACCAGGAGGACCACCAACGTGATAATCAGAGTCTTCATGAAGATATCAGAAGAAGAATATGATGGTCAGCGAATCACTGAAGCGTACGGAATAGAGCTACTCTTCTTATAAATGATATGGGCAAATGGATACGTACTCTCGAGTCTCACGATGATAAGCGTGAAGACAGTTGATTCCTTTTGCTTGGAGATCAAGATGTTCATACTGAGTTATTCCTCATTCTGCTAAACGTAACCTGGGGTAAATATATGTCTTTCTATAGCAACTTACAACTTGGAGGGTAAATTTGGATGGCCCGTCTTCACTGGTTGTGTGAGCGCCAGTATAACTTGCATTTCTTCGGAGTTTTGGTTGTTTAGCCATAGTGGTTCTCTGCAGTCCCGAGGACAGCCTGGCCAAAGTCTGCCTCATGTCGTCATCACCACAGGCAGTCGCCCCCTTGTGGATCAGAGGGAGATTTGCCACCGGTGGATCCTAGTACTGGTTTACTCTTAGATGGGCTTCCCGATGGAAACGCCGGGCTCTTTCCAGCTTGGGAGATCCTTCTGTGGGAATGAATCCCCGCTGTACATCACAGCTCGACACCCCGGAACACCTTCCAGCACGATGAGGCGGTAAACCGTTGGGAGGAACTTAGATAATATCATTATGAATTAGCCACTATATATTAATAAAATCGTGCATCTTTATAATCCCAGTATAGTGCTTTTCTGTATATTCCAAATAAAGGAAATCTTTATAAAGTGCGCCATAAAAAAGGCTAGCCTGTACTACAGTTAACCGTGGATGGAGTCTTATTTAACTGACTCTGCTTCCAGAAACAATAAGTGCCTTTTTTTTCCTTTCCTTTTTACCTAAGATATCTTTGTGAGCCGTTGGTAATCCAGTGGCAGCACATGAGGCATCCCCATAGTGACGTCATTAGACGACAGACGTACTTCATGAAGACAACAGACGAAAACTGTTCCATTCACACGCTAGGTGTTTCTTAAGCGTAGCAACTTTGTAACTCAAGGAACTCGAACCAAGATATTGACGCTTGAATCGCACGTCTATCAACGGAAGGTGGTAAAAATGAGTCAATCAAAGTGTGTTGAGCAGTAATAGATACGAAAAAAGGACTAAGAACACTATATACACGGTACGATTGTGGTCAGAATGGAAATGTGAAATACTCCCAAGCCTCGTCGCTAAGTGGACGCGTCAATGAACTGCTTTACATCCAATACAAGCAAGGTAGGTTTCTGCGGAACAATGTCTAAAAGTAGGCTTACAAATGTCGGCGCCCACTTTAATACAACTGAGCTAAACATCGTAATTGATCTAGAACGAAGTACTTGCCATCTATTTCCAGTTTCAGTATGCTTCTGGTGCATATCCCCCTCAGCGCCTCCATAGCTCCATTGTCGTTAGATCTTTCTGAATGTCAAAGTACGATGTACAAAGCGCTCATTGCTCAAGGAAGGTGGAGTGCTCCTACCGTCATAATCAACCGCTGAAAGATTGGGCTTGCAAGAGATGCAGGAGAGAGCTGTTCTGAGAACGACAAACTTTACATGACGCAGTTTTGACACGAATACGATGAGCTATCAGGGCGATGGTGGATCCTAGTACTGGTTTATATAGGTTTGAACTCAAATGAAACCCCTTTTAAGCAAATTCTTTGTCCTTCAAACAGCTTTATTTAATCATCACTTTGGCACAGACTTTTTTAGAATATTCTAGTCAAACACTTCAAAATACATTTGCAGCTACCGGTAAGAAGTCTTACACAAGAAAACTCGTTAGACCAATTCCGTTAAGCACACTTATGGCACAAATGACGATTTGAATCGTGAAATATCAGTAATCTACCCGTTAATATGCCTAGTTATCTGAACATTCTTCTGAGGTTAGTCTTCAGGACCTAGGAACCATGCCTGACCAATGAGTAATTGTCGCAAGTATTGGATAAGCTTACTCATCTAGTAAGTTGATGGCCGAATTATGGACAGTACCAAATATATGAAGCATTAACTTAGAAACGAATGATGTGTGGTAAAGGCTCTACCAGTAGCTAACTACAACAATTAAAAAAACTGCAATGTTTTCATAATTCACGAATAGTATGTACAAAACTAGAAAAGCTGTTATGCTCCCTAACTGCTTTTTTTCCTCGTCATGAGGAGAATTGGCAGTTCTTGTCATAGCTTTCGTTTCTACAAACAAACGCTCTTGACGATCATATCGATTGTCTCATCCATCGAATCACGTTCTCCAGAATAGGGACGCATCGAAACTGCATGCTGTGTTGTTAATTCGAAATCATCAAGACAGGAAAAATATCTGAAAAAAAAGGATACTTGAAAAACTAAGCTGATATCTCCTACGGGTACTATTATGATTTGCACTGCAATGACCACCTTGTAAAATAAAAACGATGAAGCTCTCGGCGTTGATCAATCCCCTGGGTGTGCCATGCATTGGACTTCATTAAGCATTGTTGAAGGTGATATGGCCTTTACAATGACTCGCGGTGGCCTACCGATGTATCGAGCAACTGCTGCTATCCTCCCAAACAAGTCTGGTGCCAAATTGCCGACCTCGGAGGGATGGAAGGCTTGGTGAACTTGGGGAGCGGGACCGATCTCATGTGTACTGCAGAGCGCCTCTATCCACTGCGCTACACGTGCCAATTACGAAAACCTTATAATCCTACAAAAGTTATGGTTAACAAAAGTTTCCATCGGTTACACTGACAAGCCTACTAAGGTGTTTATCTTGAATATAGCCACTACAACCGATCAAGTTATAATATCCGCGACATTCCAGAGTTGGCGGACGAAAATTTTCTCCTTTGCTGACGAGCCATCTTTGTAAGATAAGTACACAGCATATTTTCAGCATATCCGAAATAAACTACTCAGCTCCTATTCTTTGATTATTACACTCGCACGAGACCTTCCATATGTTAGTCAAGTGAACATTGGAGCTGAGATTCTCTATTGTATCAAGCGGTGTATCAAAGTTGCGTACGGCTTACTAATTACAGGCTCTCGTAGAGCACATATGTTGTCGGTGTATGGTGTATTCTAGCTCCAGGATAACAAAGCTCTACTTCCTTCAGATGTCGGTAAACTGGTACCAGACTTGCCTCGCGAGATAAAAGCACTGATTCGATATATCGTCAGCCAACTGCTTCCCAGTCAGATGCACAGGGGATTTATCAGAGCGGGGATTGATCCCTAAGAGATTGATGAGCGCCGAATGTTTTGACGCTTTACGGGAAGATAAGGAAAAGGATACAAACATCGTAAACGACTGACTACTATGAGGACAAGCAAAGCTCTGTTCGGACCTAACTGAATTGATATAAATGCCTTCTCAAGTATGTACACGATTGACCAACGTTTATGACGGCATATCAATTCTTAAGTGCAGAAAAAAAAAATCGAAACTGATTTGAATTAAAGAATACCAAAACCAAAGTAAGTACTGTGGTCTTTACGATGTTAGAGTTTCACAAACTGAATGAGCGACGTGTGATGTTTCGCTTTAACATAACACCGCCACCATTATATCATATTTCAAAACAGCATGGTTCTCTATGCACCTTTATTGAGCAAATATCCTTAGATTAGTCACCTTTTATTTACTGCCTACTTTTTTCTAATAGTAGAGCATTGCGTGAAATATAACTATAATGATGCTGAGATATTTTCAAAACTCCGGACCGCTGATGCCTGGAGTGGGGAACAAACAAACTATTACCCTTTTGTGAGGCTAACGCATTCACCACACCATGAGCGTCCTTCGTTTCGCCTGTCTCTGAGCCGTGTTACTGACTTTATATTCTTGGAGTGTATATTGCTTCACACCAGACTACACAGTTCTGATTGAACTGTGGTAACAGTGAATACTGATAAACTCCCAACAATAAGACTTACTTTTCCAAAATTTCATGCGCCGCCACATGCAAGCGCATTGAGTGACTGTCGCACAAAAACTCCAGTTTCTCCTTTGCTCCTAACTCTTCCATTCTGGTGGCTACAGGATTCAAAAAAGTCTGCAGGTAAAAAAACAACTAAACTATAAACCACTAATATTTGCCTTCCAATTCATATATTCATCAAACTGATGTTAACCTGTCAAACCTATAGCCAGCTGTTCTCCATATGCAAGCAATGCAGAAAGGGCCTCCATCACATCGGCTACAAGAGAGTGTTCCAAAACAGTGAGGAAGTCACATAGTGGAGAAAGCAAATCAGCACCGAGAATCGCTGCTAGATGACACGATCGGGACGATGTAGCAGCATGATACATTACGTAAAATGCCTAAATAGCATAATGTGGAGCACTTTAGTATGAAAATGAAACAAATATAAAGCTTTTATGCCCTTACGCAAACATTCATATACGAGTACGTGATGAAAATACAATTTTGGTTGCAGATCAAAACATTCTTCCCAACGGTCTACCGCCTCATCGTGGATGGGAGGTGTTCCTGGGCGTCGAGCTGCGATGCACAGCGAGTGGATTCATCCCCTCAGCAGCGCCTCCCAAGCTAAGAAGGAGTCCGGCGTTTCCATCAAGAAGCCCAACTAAGACTAAACCAATACTAGGATCCACCGCCGTCTTGGTAACAAAGCCGCACGGTGGCAAATCATCCTCTGATCTGACTGCCTGTGGTGTTAACGACCTGCGGCAGACCTTGGTCAGGCTGATCCTGGGACTCCAGGGAACCAACCACAAGAGCTAAACCAGGAAAACTCCCGAAGAAATGGAAATTATCCTGGCAACCGCACAAACGGTGAAGATGGCTTATCCAAGTATCGAAGTAAGTAAGATCGAAGCATTTTGTAGACTATTGGTATCGCTTAAGAAGAAATAGGTGTCTTCATATAAACTGTGTTTAGAAGCCAAGAAAAGAAATCAGATATACACCCAAGGCTCTCAAGTGAGAGGGACATTCTACATATGAGAAGAAAGTTGGTAAAAAACGAAATGATTAAAAAGGAATGCGGGGAGTAGTCTGACCTACTAATTACACGAAACTTTCTTTGAAGAAGATGAAAAAAAACTCCATTTTTTTCACGTTCTATGCATGAATCTTACTTCTTTTCGAGTTTCGTAATCAGCAACCTCAAGCAAAACCGCGATCTCCTTAAGTGTGCCAACGTCAAGAACGGCTTGCAGCATATCATTACCCTCTGCTGCAATGTTGCTCATGACAAAGCAAGCTTCACGCATCGTTGTATTACGAGACATGAGTGGAAGCAAGTTGAACAGCAGACCACTATTGACCATATCTGCAGTGTTTTTAAAAATATAGGGAAAACACTTTATGAAAATGCTGACTGTGACGATTAAACAATGCAAACATATGAAAAGCATAAACAACCCGTACGCTCCAGAAGATTAGAATTTCATGCGATGGAGTGAACAAATATGCGCTATGGTGGGTAAGGATTTCAAAAATTTTCATTCAAATCAGTACAGATCAATTTGAGCAGCAAAATTTGGTTTGGAAAGCTAAACTATTTTTGGGAAATGTATGTGTTGCGATCAATGCATGATGCTGCAGATGTTTCAAGCATGTAGTTCACTCTTTACAATAGCAGCTCGATTTCCTTTAAGCACAATAATGAGATAAAGGAAAGGAAACTGATCAGTGCTACCACAACACCATAAAGTAGGGCCACCTCGACGAATATACCTTTTGTATACAGGGACGTCTCTTGAATAACGTTTGCAATTGACCGAAGGCTTTCATATACGACAAATGAAGAACATGAAGGCAGCAAACTCACAAGCTTTATCTGGACGCCAGCATCTGACATTGGCTGAAAAAAGTCAGGATATTCAGACATTAATCTACATGCTCTAAGTGCATCCGACTGAATTGTTAAATCCTCTGAAGATAACTGACGAGAAATAAGTGGTAGAAGTGGGAAGAGTTCAATTAATTCAGGTGTAAAATCCTGAATATCCGAAAAAAGAGTGGCAGTAAGGAACATTATGTGTCTAATTATCACGAGCTTCTTGTTCTTGGAAGCTATCCGTAGGATATCCTGTACCACACCACAAGTAATCACGAAATTTTTGTTCTCGACAGAGCATTCCACCAAATTAGCTATTGACCACAACAGCTGAGATAGCACAGAATTTTCCATAGGCATGGGTGTTCCATTTCTTGAAGATGCAGCTCGGTGTATAAGACCGCAAAAAGTGGGTAGAACTTGCCCACGAATGTCTTCAGTGAATAATCGATTTTCATGACGACGGAACATATTGACGAGTATCCAGGAGATATCATCGGTGAGATCCTTATCCCCGTGAATTAGTAAACGTGTGAGATGAGAAATCAGAGAAATATCACCCAGTCTTGACATGCAGTTCACATCTTCTGCAAATTATCAATATCCATTAATGTCCCCAAAAAGGTACTACAACTAAAAAAAATACCCACACATAAGAAAGAACTCTGTCTTTCCGCATGACTTTGAAATTGACATTTTTAAGAAACTTTGGTTTAAGAACAGAACAACATGGTGTACCCACGTAGCTCTCATCTTCAGTGTAAGCCTCTCAGAAAGCACTGCCGGTGCGACTGAAGAAGCAGAATGACGGTCGCTCCGAATGTAAGAAATTCAGCAAGACATCACATCGTTCTAGATCAACGAGTTGAGAAACCGGTCAATGGTTATAGGAACGCTTTATACAAATAGCATGCGCTCGAGTCGAGTTCCGACAAAGCTCGTACTCATACGGAGTGTCCCCGTAAGAAATGGCTGGTTGTTAAGATCGCTGAGGCAAATTTTTGTACCGTTGTACCGTCGCCGAAGACCCGAATGCACATCTCGTGTACACCACCTGCCTTAACCACGCTCTTAATTTGCAGCACCATCACCCAGAATTTCCTATCATCCAAACCGACTTGATGTCATTTTACTCATTATATTCATGTTATTCTATGCTCCTCCCAACGGTTTACCGCCTCATCGTGGCTGGGAGGTGTTCCTGGGTGTCGGGCTGCGATGTACAGCAGGGTGATTCGTCCCTCCACCCGGCAAGGTCTCCCAACCTGAGAATGAGTCCGACTTTTCCATCAGGAAGCCTAGCTAAGACTAAACCAATGCCAGGATCCACCACCGTCTTGGTATCAAAGTCGCATGGTGGCAAATCTCCCTCTGATCCACAAGGGCGCCGATTGCCTGTCGTGGTGACGACCTGGGGCAAACTTTGGCCAGGCTGCCCTCGGGATTCCAGGGAACCACAGTGGCTTAGCCAGCAAATCTCCGAAAAATGGTGATTATGCTGAGGCCCGCACAACTAGTGATGACGGGCCGTTCAAGTACCAAGTGTCAAGTATTCTATGCCTGCTCAATAGGATACCTCAGAAAATACTCCAACAAGGTGCAGATTGAGGTCTACACGAAGAAAGAACTGAACAAAGTCTGAAAGTACCAATTTTTTCCTCTTTTTACAAATCGACTAAGTAAAAACGTAATGAGACTTAAAACAACAATGAAAGTGGATGAGGAGGAGTGAGAAAGGAAGGCACTATCCGCGATTTCACTCGATAAAAGAAAACCTTAACGAAATTCGGGTAACACTTAAGTGTCACATGACTGGGAGCAGGTGATAGGGATTATGTTCGACAGAAACACACTGTTGAAGAACACGACGTACGTCTATTGCGAAGACATGCTAAGTATTTTAAGATGAATCAAACCTTCCATACAGTGCGAAGGTTAATACTACCAAGACCAAGAGATCAAAATTAAAGACTCAATCATCACCATAGAATGAGAGACACCCACCGTGCTGCGGTAATATCCTGAGCAACAGAGACCTAGCGGAATCGTAGATCACAATCGTTGGAGGACAACCTATCGAAAAAACTTCCAAACTTGCAAGCCGATTCGGATACAAGACTACATACGAATAATGCAGATAAAAAACTTCTCAGCGTTGATCAATCCATGAGGAATACGCCATGCATTTGATTTCATTAAGCATCGTTGGAGGTGATGAAAAGCGTACCTGGCCTTTACGATGATCTGCGGCGGTCTACCGATGTATAGAGCCAGTGTTGCGATCCTCCCAGACAAATCTGGTACCAATTTGCCGACCTTGAATGGATGGAAAGTTTGGTGAGGCACAAGAGCGGGGATAGACCCCATATGTATTGCAAGGTGCCTCCAACCACTGCGCTATGCTACATGCGTCCCTCCTGGATAATGGAGATTACGCCCAAAACCAATGTAAATGGACATTCGTAAGAGATGGACCAAATGAGATCAAGAAGACAAAAGGAGTGATTCAGGCATCCATGCGCTCTCTAAGTGGAAGAAATGTGCGCAATAGTTCGTTCAAGCATCTAGCTTTACACAAAAACAAATATACAACAATCTACGACTTTATTTACAGAAGAAATGTGAAAGTTATGAAGGAATGAGAAAAAGTAGAAAAAAGGCAAACCGGCACTCTCGGCGATTTTCGAACGAAGGAACTTCAGTCCTGCTAATTCATTTTGCAAGTTTCCACTTTTAATCATATCTAACACTGTTTTTGGAATGATACAGCAGTCATCAGCAAGAGTGAACTGAAACGATCGTGTCGGATTGACATCCTGGTAATCACAGAGAAGGAACTAGCTTTCAAGCTAAAATCTTCTTAGGTTCTAAAAATTAAAGCTTAAGTTAGGTTAGAAGTTTAAGATTTTTGGGGTTGTCCTTCCTATAAATTCCCTTACTTCAACTTACTAAGTTACTTACGAACACAAAAAACTGTGCATCATCTGCTAGGATCACCGGCTCTGATGAAGACGAAGACGTCGAAACGTTAGAAAATAAAACTAATTTATCAACTTGATGTAGTCTTATCAAACAAAGAATACATATTGATTAGTCATATTAGATGGTCATTTTGAAAATTGCTCTACTTACTTAAGTTCTTTTATATGATAGGTTCGTCCCTCCTTACGAGAGCAATCTCTACAAAAGACATAGGATAAGTTATTCGTCTATCCGCAAGCAGAAATGAAACCCTAGAGCTTAATCTTTTTCTAAGATAACTTGTTGACTGAAACATCAGCTCGAAGCAACAATGAAGGTGAACTTAGCCCAATTGTATATAAAGTGAATAAGAAGAAATCGCTGAAAGAAATCGACGACTTAAATCCAGAACAACAGCGCCATTCGCTCAGCAAGGTCATTCTAAATATTCTGGTCGACCAACTTCGCTCTCATTCTCATGGGAACTAGTGCGCTCACCTCTACTTCATCATTCTCGAGCCTCCTCTTGTTATTGAAAAAGTCTTCTTGTTTCTGCTTCCTTATTTGAACCTCGGAAATGCGACGTCGCTTTCTCAACTCCTCGTTAGACAGACCTGAAGTGAGCAATCTACTATTATATAAAGTAAACAGTAAAAAGAGTCGATTTCTTCTCAAACTCTCTGATTGCAGGACAAATGACGATTCAATTTCACAAGGGAGTACCGGCAAACAAGAGTCCTGTCAGCAAGACATAAAAAGATATCTATTGTTGAGAAAGACCTGTCGACCTACAAGTATTATCTGAACTACCTCTGAGTTTATAAAGACTTTCATGGTGACAGGCATCTGAATTGCTGACCATCGCGCCGCCACTACAACCGTAGCGATCGGAACCTTTGATTTTTTGCTCATCTTCTGCAACAAATCAATATCACCTGGGGAGAACGATGAATAGGAAACCGACGAATAAAACTTCTTTAGCACTGGTTCTTTAAAGAAGGGTGATAAACCGTAAACGACGTACCTGCAACATCCATTAGAGATTAGACTGGCAATGACAGATTGGTGCTCGCTCGATGGCGAATTCACGTCGCGCTCTAATCGATACGCGGGAGACTTCATCTTTCGACGAATTCACATTTTTTTATTTGTTCTGTGCACTTTATCCCTTCATAAAGTAGGATTGTCAACCTGCCACAGTGAACTGTCTAAGGAGTAGTAACGAACAGGGCTATGCAGAACTATCATGTCCTGCACAGTGTGAATGGAAACGTTCTCATTCAGTTAGTAGTTCTGGGTAGAAGTGCAGATTTTTTAAATTGTATACTACTTTGTTGTAATTCATTTGGTTACATGGTTATTAACGTTTGGATCTTCTTCTACCATACGCTACCAAAATTGCACGATTCTTCTTTGTTAGCTCGAACATTGCTTCAGTGAATATATTTTTTTCCCTAAGCACCCAGCTGTTCACCGCCTCATCGCGGCAGAGAGATGTTTCTGGGTGTCGGGCTGCGATGTACAACGGGGGGAATTCATTCCCCCAACAGGGTCATTAGAAAGCCGAGCTAAGAATAAACCAGTACCAGGATCCAGCACCGTCTTGGTACCAAAATAGTCGCAAGGTGGCAAATCTCCCTCTAATCCACCAGGGCAGCGACTGCGTGTGGTGGTGACGACCTGACGCAGACTTTGGCCGGGCTGTCCTCAGGACTCCAGTGAATCACAGTAGCTAAACCAGGAAAACTCCAACAAAGTAGAAATTGTGCTGGGGCCCGCACAACCATTGAGGACGGGCAATCCAAGTATCCAAGTTTTTCGGAAACATTGAGCACAGGCTAGTTGTTAGTCGTATAGAGGGTAGTTTATCCTATACTGTATTTTGCCAGCTGATTCCAAGTATTTCAAAATCGACTTTTCTTTAACCTCAATGTGACTAATCAATACGTATTCTTTCTTTGATCAGCTTACACGAGGTTGTGAAACGGTCTTTATTCGGCAAAGTTTCGACGTTTTCGTCCTCATTAGAGCCGATTTCACTCATTTCAGGTTCGTATGGATCTCGTTGTAGCTTCGAATCCAATCAGAAGTCGAAAACAACGGTATGTAGCAAATAACTTTGAACGCTACAGTTCAGCGGGATGTGCCGGAGCATTGATGGGGGAGAGTGGAAGCTATGTATGTTTACAGTATCATATTATTGTTTATAGTACTATTACCGGCACGTGTTGCGCAGTGGTCGGAGGCGGTCTGCAATACACATGAGATTGATGCCTGGGCCTTGGGGTCACTAAGCGCTCCATCCCTCCGGGATCGGCAGATTGGTACTAGACTTGTCTGGGAGGACAGCACCACTGGCTCGCTGCTACATAGGTGAGCCACCGCGAGTCATTGTAAGGGCGAGGTGTGCATTCAGTCACCTCCAACGATGCTTAATGAAGTCGAATTCATGGCGCATCTCTCATTTATTGATCAACGCCGAGAGCTTTGCCTTTTGCCCTTTTATTGGCTTGTATTCTTGTTTAGAGCCCTAAAGTTTAAGCCTTTAAGCCTAACTCGAAAGCATCGTCAAATTACGTCGTTTTGTTCTTGCGGGGTTGGGAACTTCTTTAAAAGTAATCCACCCCATTTATGGAAAGAGCTGTTGCTGTTTTTCTGTTTTTATGGAAAGAGAGTTATCAAGATGAATTGTTTGAAGACGAAGTCAATGTTGACAGTTAACCGATATCTTTGAGCAAAAACGTCTAGGTCACGTTTTCTGTAATTGAAAAAGAAGCTCTCGGCGTTGATCAATCCCTTAGGATTGCGCCATGCATTCGGCTTCATTAAGCATCGTTTGGAGGTCACTGAATGCATATCTGGCCCTTACATTGACTCGCCGGGGCCTGCCGATGTATTGAGCCAGAGCTGCTATCCTTCCAGACAAGTCTGGTACTAATCTGCCGACCGCGGAGGTGGAAAGCTTGATGGGCCAGGGCGCGGGAATCGATCTTATGTGTATTGCAAGGCGCCTTTGACCACTGCGCCACATGCGACGATGCGTCTTCTCTAGTACAAGTAATAGTTAGGTTTTTCTTTGTGCAATTTCTGTATCAGCTTTAATTCAGTGCACATGGGTAGTCTGTCGGTTTTCTCCTCATTCTGAGACAACGCTTTATCTTGGAGATGATGAAGGGAATATCGGAATTGTGGACATAGCTCCCGTTGTATCATCCGAGCATGGCCTCCACGCAACGACCTTACAATGTTTCGTTGCACACGATGCTACGGTAATGGATGTGGTAGGAGTACCAAATTGTCCAGATCAGTTGTTATCAATATCCGGTGACACAACTGTCAGGCTATGGGATCTACAGCGACAGCATTCAACCTTGTATTTTGGTCATGAAATGTCCGTCCGAAGTGTTTGCTTTGCTCCGGACAACTGTCACGTTTTTGCCACTGGTGGTCGAGACGGACAGATTCGTTTGTGGGACACAAGAACGAGCTGTTTTAGGAAGCAAGGCAAATTATTCAAGAAACCAGTCAATGTGTATAAGAACGCCCATGTCCTCTGTGGTTTTCGAAGTACACCTAAAAGAAAGCCACTGTCAGCGCGATTATCCGGACGTTTCGAAAAAGCAGAACCGCCAAGTGTCACAAGTTTAATATATGTAAATGAACATACCCTTGTCTCTGGTTCCGAGAACGCAAAGAGTGGTTTGCGACTGTGGGATACTCGAAAATTTTCTATAAAAGAGGAGGGCCACGTTTTGTCTACATTGGAAGTTCCTTTAAGCAAGGATGCAGGAATAACTAGTCTTTGTCTGGATCGGTACGGCAGTTCACTTTTTGCTGCAGTTACTGATAATTCCGTTTACGAATATGGCGTTCTCAGCAGTAATAGGAAACCAATTCGTCACTTTACTGGAGCAGCTATTGAATCATTCTATGTGCAAGTTCAAGCTTCGCCTGTTAGTGATTTCCTGCTATGTGGATCTAAGAACAAGCACGCGGTTATGTGGGACCTACAAGACTTGTATTGTCATCGTGACGAATGTCTACGGACCATTGAACGACAGGGCCGTGCTCTTCTTCCAAAATTCGTATTGAACGGACATGATTCAGAGGTTTGCTGTGTTGGATGGAGTCGAACTGGAAAGTACATCGTTTCAATGGATGATGAACATTTTCGGATCTGGAGCGCTGACAGGCTTGAAGAAAATCTCGAAAAGATGCCTAGTTCTAACAAAGAAACAATTGCCGCTTACGAGCCCAGTGAATCTGAAAAAGCTATGCTCCGAGTGGATCGAGCAGCAGTAAGTCACTGGCGAAATGACCTAACGTCGCGGTTGGCTTCGACTATTACTTCATCTCGTAAAAGGAAAGAACATTTTACGAGTCCCACTAAAACTATTAGCAGTCCCACGGAATCACCCGTGTCAAAATTAACAAAGTTGGTATCACCGGTTCTGCCACTTTCCAATATTACAAATGTGGATCCTGGAACCCCAGGTTCGGATAGTTTGCCAACGCCATATTCAGGTGGCAAGAGCCTTAGAAGAGGAGCATTTCAGTACAGGTATCCAACGGAGAACTTGCCGAATAAGGTGTATGAGCGATTTGTTGCCAATTTCAAAGCGAAGCACCTTGCAGAAACAAATGATTCTGGAAACGGTTCTCCGGCTTTACAATCTCAAAGTAAAACTAAGAGGAATATGGATGATTACTATGTAGTTGATAATTCTGACAATTCAAAGTCGACAGGAATTGGAAAAAGTACTCGGCTACCAAGCGTCGTTGAATTTGGTGACTCAGTGTGTTCCAAGATGCTTTCTGAGCAGGACCGAACATTGCAAAATTCTCCGCGAAAACTGACGGTAAAACTGACCCCTCTCAAAATTCGTCCTGTATCACAATTACGAGGGCAAAGCTGTGGTAGCCAAAAGAAATCAAGTCGTAATCTCTTGGATTACTTCTCCAAAGGAGCGAAGGAAGATTCGTAAAGTAGGAAAATGGTTTCATATATTGAAATATAGTGTGGTGAAGGCTTTCTTTGTTATTCCATTGCATACTGTAGCGATTTATACAAGTTCTTCTATTGTGTTCTGAAGGTATGACCTCTGAGAACATTTGACAATGCTTTGCAAGTATTCTTCACTCACCATCTGATTCTTCTTTCAAATTTACATTAGCTGGTTTTTCGCGTTGCCATATATTTCAGTAGGTTCGTTCTTGAGGTTTTGAAACGGGGTTATGGAGCTACATGGTTTTACTTCAGTTGCTGTAAAGCTCTTGTGCAATGTGTGTTATCTAACACCTTTGTCTTTCTTGAATGGGAATTTTATAGTTTTCGTGTTAAATCTACCTTTGAAATGAAGGCAATACTCCTTTATTAGCTTTCTTATCCACTAGCGTCGGTGTTGACCTTTCCGAAACTACCAGTACTTTTTCGCGAACTGTTGTGCTTATGGATTTGGGAACTTGAAAAGCTTTTCTAAAAGGTTTTATGCTATGACTTTAGGGGTACACACCGTCTTTCTGAGATATTACCTATGTTTTGAGATTTTTAAGATTACTAAGATTCTTAACGTAAGCATTACAACCACAAACATCAGTGGAGCATTAGGGTATGCCATCTTCTCATGGCTTTCTTAGCGAAATCACATTCATTCAGTCGTTTGGCTACCCAAGGTGTAAGTACTGGTGAGAGAAAAAGATGCGCCTAGGATGCCTTGTAAGTTCTAAGAAGTTTCGCTTTCGTTTTTATATGGTTTTGATTTGTAAAGTTTAGTGGGTACTGGGTTACGTTTGTTTAAATTGGGAAGGCTAATTTATTTAAAGCCCCATGTGATTTGCAACCGTTTTCGAAAGCATGTGTTAAAATTAGTAGTAGGCCTGACTCTCACGACTTAACTTTGTAACCGTCGATAAAATAAATCTAATCTGGCCTGTGACCATATTTGCATGGGATGATTCAGCAAACAAGTGTTTTGACTCATGAATGATTTTATATGATGTGTTGAAACAGTTCAGATTCCAGTCCTGTATCCTTTTGGACATCAGTTCCTTCTTTTGATAGGGCTTGACAATATTATGTCACTTAGAAGTCGACCCGCCTCTTCAACGCATAGTCGTTTTGCCATATATGTGACACCTTCCATTATTTCTCGAGAAACCCGAGCAATATGAGCCTCGGGTAGTACGAAACCTGGTTCGGAGGTCGGAGATAACTCGAAAGTGAATGAATACTTGATTCCTATGCTTTTTGCCCAATCATCCGCTGCTCCTGATGCGGGATCTGAAATAATGGAAGTTTATAACTATGACGATGACTAATGTGAACTCCAAATAGATCTAGCAAAGTGATTAAGAAGAGGACTACAGTTGCGTGCGAAGGCTAACTAGCACGTCACATAGAGGTGTTCAGATTTGAATAAGAGTTCGGCTACGACATGATGCCACGTTGTTTCTCTCTAATTGATATGGTGAATACATGTCGATCGTGCTTTCATCTGGATTCCCGAGGAAGCCGTAATAGAGCGTTATCAGATCACCACAGGCAATCGCAGGCTTCTGTAGGTCGGAGGAAAGTTTGCTCTCTTGAAAATCACATTCTTCTTGAGCGATAGCGATTTCTTAAACGGCAAAGAATAGTGTGATTAGTTAGCCAACTGTGCAAGGACAATGTAGCAAGCCGAATCTACAGTGAACAGTATTACAAAGTTATGCCAGACATTTTTATCCGACGCTTTTCCATACCATAGATATCTCCATGTCATCCCAAAAGTTTTACGTATAGTTAGGCCACCAGTACTAGCTCGAAAGAGCAGAATAGAACAAGTAGTGAATAAGATGGCTGACACATCATTCGAGCTCTACGGGATTATCTGTTATTTTTTCTTAATCAACACACTGAGTGTGATGCAAAGGGCGGAACATTTGTCGGATTCTTCAGTATATCCTAATGATGCTTGATGACGCTTTTCAAGCTATTTCTTTATAGAGCCTTTGTGTAATCTTGGCACAAAGGAGCGAATATGGGATATTGCTGGTGTGGTCTCAAATCGGCGCGTGTGGTGCAGTGGTCGGAGGCGCTCTACAATACACATGGGATCGATTCCCGCGCACCTGGCGCACCAAGCCTTTCATCCTTGTAGGGTCGGCAAATTGGTACCAGACTTGTCTGAGAGGAGAGCAGCACTGGCTCGATACATCGGTAGGCCACCGCGAGTCATTGTAAAGTCCAGGTATGCATTCAGTTGCCTCCAACGATGCTTAGTGAGGTTGAATGCATGGAGCATCCCTAAAGGGATTTATCAACGCCAAGGGCTTTGTCTTTCCATCCTTTACTGCCGTGATCTCGAATCACTTCGTTATCAATTTGAAGACAGGATACAGATGATTGTTTAATTTAGTGTGATGGTCAACTTACACAATCCGTCTGCGCTGTTTGATACTTTATACTTGGTTCCATACACCGTTCGAATTGCCGCTGCGATTCCATTTGCCATTGTTCTCTGCAACTCAACAATCTACTTACTCTAACGGTATGCTTTTGCAAAAAAAAGTGGTCAGAAGGTCTTGATCAGACATCTTTAAACTACGAGACCAAACAGCATTTCATCCGACTTGATTCTTGCCACCACAAGATATTTGAGCCATTCGGTCACGTACTAGACAATCGTGCTAAAGTTTCTACTGTACATCAAATGTTCTGATACAACTGAATGAGTCTAGTAACAAAATAGTTGAAAGCTTGCCAAATCTTCCACATCTGGAGGATATTCGTGGGCTTTATGTCCCCATGGATAGAGAATGTCTTGTCCGAAAGAATGCAGCGCTATGTAACCTTTGGTTTCATTTTTTCTCTCCATAATCGCCGTTGCCACTCCCATTACCTGTAATTCGTCTCTTCTGTTATTAAAATTAAATCTAGACGAAGTCGTTTCATACCTCAGGTTCGCTCATCGCTCGTGGACCACAGTAAATCTCTCTGAATACTGGATTTCATTACTAACTCACTGTATATCGACTAGCCCTCTAAACGTTATATACAAATTATCTGGATGTGTTGTTTTACTGGGGCGGGTGAAAAACGCTAGTATGAGGTATAGGTCTCTGATACTTACTAGACATTGATAAATACTAGCGTTCAGTTCAAAAAGGCCATATTGATTAGTTTATCCTATTGTATGTACAAGATGTATTGTATGTACGAATGTACAAGAAACCTACTGGCATGGCCAATGACTGACTCCTTCTTCCCCGAAATGGAATGGATAATTTCTATTCGCATCGACACCACTACATTGATCGCTGTATCGACTAACGGATAATTTCGATCTGAAAATTAGAACTGTCGGAAGTAGAGTACCTGTCTCTGCACAGTAGCCTTAAGTTTAGACGTCAATAACCACCTGGTCTTTCTCCAAAGGCGATTTCTTCTACGGCTGTATTCATAACCATCAGGATTCGTATTAGGTACAACGATAATATCCATTTGGCTAAGAAGTGTCTTATATGATGAATCATGAACGAGCTAAAATATCCCAGTAAGTATAGTTCTTCACTAGTCTTCAACTTCTTCAGTGTTCTCAAACAAAGTTTAACCACTTCTTATTTACTGCCTACTGTTTTTTTCATGGCAGTGTATGATGTGACACACAACTACAATGATGCTGCGATATTTGCAAACGCCGGGCTGCAGGGGTCTGCGGCGGGATCGAACCTCGTTGTTACCCTAACCGGTGGCTAAAGCACTCATCACCACACCACGCCTGTCCTTCGTACCGCCTTTCTGTCAGCCGTGTTTTATAGGCGCCATCAGCAATCACCCGTCAACGGGATTGATCTGGGAAGCATAAATTGGCATTGAACTCAGTTAAGTTGAAGCTGTAGTACGGGAACGTAGACATAGTACCCTGTAGTGCCCGTTGATGGGGGATTGGTGATAGCGCCTATAACACGGCTGAGATAAACTCGAAACAAAGGACACGCACGTTAGCAGCAAAGACGGTAACAACGAGTTTCGATCCCCGCACGCAGACAGCTGCGGTCCTGAGTTTTGCAAATAATATTTGGGAATGCTTTTTGGAACATTTGAATCGGTTGAAATATTTATAGGGCCGGTATAAATCCAATTAGTTAAGTAGAATCAGTTCATTTTATTCTATTGCTTAGTTTCCATCACTGTTTACTCCTTTAAATATTCGCATATTTTAAGTTTTTTCCATTGGGTTTTCAGTACTACTCATTCATTTCTGAAATACGGTATAGTTCAGTACGAATGTCATCGACTACTCGTTTTTTCTTACCTCTGTTTTGTTTATCTGAGCGTCGAATTTAACTATCCATTTCCTTACACGGTCATTTATGGTGATGAGGGATTTGATTTCTTCAAAGTGTAGTCGTTAGAAGCGCGGTTCAACAATACGCGCAAGGTCACTGGTTCGACCCTGTGCCGAGTCAATCAAGCCCTTCATGAAACCTAGGACCAACTATGAAGTTAAACTGACGTTTCCTGGGTTTTTATTTTTGTTCTGATCGGCTATAGTCTTTAGCATAGTGTTCATCGATGTGCCCTACTATTCGATATGACGTCCTTTAAGTATTCATATAGATAAGAATGACTATGCTGTCATTCGTTATAGAGGACGACCAAAATAATAACGTCACACACCTGCCAGATGATGTTCAAAGCCGTAGAGTGTGCAATCCATTCACGTGCATGGATTCCAGCATCGATCCAAAGAATCGGTTTGCTTGAGTTCGAGGCGTAACCAATCTGAATATTACAATTGTAAATGAACAGTATTGACAAAACTATTCACAGTCTTAACCTCTTTATTTACTGCCTAGTACAATTTTTCACGGCAGAGTATCATGTGGGGTGCAACCAAGATGATGTTGAGATATTCGCAAAACTCCGGACCTTCCCAGATCAATCCCGTTCGTTGACGGGTGATTGCTGATGGCAGTGATCGATAAAAAAACTAGCTGAGAGACAAGCGAAAGAAGGACTCGCATGGTGTGGTGGTGAACGCGTTAGCCCCCGGAAAGAGTAAGCTCGTTCGTTCCCCATTATTCGCAAGTGCTTCTTCTGTTGAGCTTAAAAGAGTGAGCTTATGAGACTAATTCGTTCGGAAACTGTATTTCCACATGTTATTAGAAAAAATGAATTATAGTGAATTCCCGTAAATATGAAGTGAGCCCCTTTCTGAACGCACAAAATGTTTTCGCGAAAACATCCCGAATGACCTAATAAAACTTTTAAAGTGTGAACTTCGTGTTTTCCAGTTTTTTTTTCTGGAGAATAATCCCCTGAATGAACGTGGAGAGCTTACAGAACATACCTGACTCAATGAGAGCCAACTTAATGGGAGTTCCAAGATAGGGACAGGCGCTCTTCACTAAGTCGTTATGGCCATAAAAAATCACTTCCAACTTGCCAGCGTTTGGCTGGTCGGTAACGGTGGGACTAGCGGTCCCCCTTCATTGTGACCAAAGTTGAAGAACAGAGCCTTCTCATTCGTCCTACCGACTATGCTTGTCTCCATCAGAGGACGCGGTTCGAGGATCTCGCTCTCTCTCTTCTCTCTCCCTTCCTCTAAATCTTCAATTTCTCTCTCCTTCTCCCTCTTGCGTCCCTTAATTCTCCATCTCTGCATATACAGTCTGTTATCTAAGAAAAAATTAGTGGAAAAGTAGTAATAGAAATCGAAAAGGCTAGTGCGTCACTATCAAACATGACTTGGTGCCTTTTCTCGGAGTGATTTTTTTTATCTGTGGAGGTTTTCGTCGTCGTCCCCCTGTGAACAACACACGGTTGGTCCGACACCCTAACAAAAAGGATGGCTATTCTTAACAAAGTGGTTTTTTATAGATCTTCGTGAATACTATAAAAAATTTGACTGAATTATATGAAGAGCCCTATATAAAAATACGTCTGGACTTTAAAGAAGGCGAATTTGCCGAAACGCCAGTCACCAAACAACGGAAACAACAACAAAAACTGATCCCAACATGAGGTTAGTTCAATAAGGGCAGTTCATAAGATATAACATAAATATAAATAATACACGAACAACTGGCAGACAGCAAGGAACTAAAGACTCAAAAGATTATCATGCATAGAGCAAGGTTTCTTTCGTAGATATAGAGAAAGTAATATCTCCTCAGCAGTAAAACAATCAGAGTTCGGTAGTTAGAGAATAGATTGAACTGATGATAACCCACTCAGTTCCAAACAGTGTTATAGAACATAAGCAAAGGCTTAAATATTTTGCAGACTTAAACAAAGACAAGCTTATTTTTCTCTGTCCATGAGTTTAGACGGATTTGCTACCAAAACATTATTATTGGTAAAAAAAGATTGTAGGCTTACCTTAATTGCATAGATCTTACGACCCTCAGTTGACGTCGCCACCTGCCACACATCAACAAGCTGTGGAAAACTTTTAGCCATTTGGAAAAGTAACAACATCTGCTGAAAAATAAAACCTTGTACTCAGCTGAATCTACTTTGTGCAGTGCCATTACAGTCTCGGTGACAATTCAGCGGAAGAACTGATTTTTTTGTTGAAGAAGGAAGCTAGCAAAGTTTGCATGATGGAGGGTCTAATAGTCCGTGCAGCTATGGAATCTACTTAAAGTATTGGCGGGCATTGCTTCCTTCACTTCTAAAGACATTCAGTTTTTAGGGTAGAAATATCAGTTTTGTAGCGAATTTATACGTTGAGGATGAAAAAACGCAGATGAATAGCCGTGAAGGTGAAAAGGAAATATTTCTTGATTATCATGGAACCGCTTCAGATAATTCATTTCTAACTTTCATCCACTCTGAGGCAGTATGTTCTGTAGATAAGAACCTCACTTCACCACTTTTTTGTAACAATGTCATTTATAGATCAGATATTGCGTTCAGTAGTTGGATGTGAAATTCTCATTATCTGCTCCTTATTAATGGTCGTGATAGGAAAATCAGTTGTTGCAAAGCAGCTGCTACGTATAGCAGTGGAAGGGGTTCCACCCATGAGGCAAAGTCTGCTGCCACCTTGGCACGGCTATCTAAAGGATGTATGAAAAAAATCTTGTTCATTAAGCTAGAAAATACCACTGAAATGGATGATGTAATTGATCTGCACGATTCTTTCTAATGAGAGCTATCGAAGTAGTCACGTAAGTTATGGTTATCATTCCACAATAAGGTTGATAACGAAAAGACGGGTAAAAAAGGACTTACGTCGTCGAACGACAAGTATTTTTTCTGTATGAGATCAAGAGTGATTTCACCGTCTGATGTGTCCAGTAGCGCCCGTCGTTCTCGATGAATCTCCTGAGTTATATTCTGCGCTAAAAACAAGCTTATTTGTTCAACCTATCGAGGTGAAAGTTCACCTTGGCATATCGTTTTCTTTACACTATACAAAATAGTTTTCTGCGTTCGATAAGTTGTTGATTGATTTCGAAAGGCAACTAAGCCGTGTATGCGCCAAAATGAACAAGTGCAAAGAAAATGAGTGATGATATCCACTCACGCCGCTCATTAGGCCATCCCACGTGTTAATGGAAGTCCAGTCACGACGGTCCTTAAGTGTTAACTACGTCTTTTATATGTGATCGTTCCACTTCACACATGTGATGTCAAAGAGAGCAAAAATTGCTATAAAAATACTTTTTAGCTTTTGAGGTTCCCTTTTGAAATACTGTGGGCGAAAAACTGTAACAGAAAAAAAGAATACTTCCAGCCTTTCTTCCTACCGAATCGACAGAGTAGACTGATGAGGATTCCAGGATTTAGTGTTCCAACAAAGGGCGATGTTTTGAAGACTTTTGGAAGAAAATAATCAGTAATGAAATCGCTTAGCGGGAAACGGATTTTATATGAATATACCATTTACTCAAAGCAATAAGCCTTTATTGATTTTCTGGTTTTCTTTCCGTTGTGATTTATGATGAAGATTATAACTAGGGTTTGTTTTTATGAATTATTTTGCACCCTTTCCATTGGTTAGCATTTTCTTACTCAACACCAATCGTCACCGGCTGACCAAGACCACTGAACACTACCTTTCTATGGGAAATGTTGTGACTGAGAGGGTTATTGACTTCTATTTCCGATCTTAGAATGAACTCCTGTTGCTTGACCTTCTCCAACTCATTTCCTTTACTTAGCCAGTAGATAATCGTATAAGAGTCAGTTTGCACAGAAATGATAGCGTAAAAGCTACAGCGATACCGTTATGGTTTCCTAGTCAAAACACGCGCTAATACTAGTTTAATTACTAATCTACCCACTTAAGGCTTAGTTAGAGTGGCTACTTATATGTGGATGGACAGTGAAACTTTGGATTATTTTGCTAAAATGTTAGCATTTCCTTCATATGAGGGACTTCAGATAGTTTTGAAATTACGTGATGTTCCATGGGTAGATGTCTAGAGGAAACAATTGATTCAGTAGTTGCTCTGAGACGCATGTGGGTTCAAACAATGAGTTCCTTGAAAGAAAAAAGTGTGTCGCTTTTCATATTTCTGGAGAGAGTGAAGGTCACCTGGTAGCTTTGGACCACGAGATTGGGGCAAAGGGAGTCTTCACGTATGCTTATTGGTGGTCATCGACGATTTTTTGAAGGTGATGCATTTGATAACTTTTTGCTAACTGGGAAGTAATATTTCAACGACATTAACTCAGTACCTCTATATGTTAAGCTTAATATAACCAACAGTAAGGTCGCCTACTTTTAATCTACGATGGGGGCAACACTTGGCAGCATCACTCCATTTTGTTAAGTTAGCGGGTGTATTTACCTTAAAAAGTGCTGAATTGCTAAATACGGCACCACAGATAGTAACTATTCCCGGAATAGTTGTTGTTTTCTACAGTTATCACCGTACGTTTCTCGTACTAATTGTACTTATTGGTGCATATTTGCTTTAAACAGTGGCCCACACGGGCTGCTTTTTCTATCAAATCAGTGTTTTTATCCTATCAATTATGAACGGTGTCAATTTTTCAATCACGAATGTGGGGGAGGCTTTGGTCATTGTGGGTCACGGGATGGATCCACTTATCAGCTGTGTGTTTTGATTAAGGTCGAGTCTAGTTAGTACTTAGGACGGCGTAGGTTAAGGATCAAAATACCGACAGAGAGGAACGGATTGTTTCCATATTTGAAAGAGTGTCTTTCACCTAGCCTCGGCATTAATAATCAGCTCAGATTATCTTAGAAACTCTCTTTGATGAACTAATAGGAGGTTGTTATCTTTTGATTTTCCTATAGCTCAGGTTTCAGCGACTTCGCTAAGCCTTTAAAAAAACGCATGAAAAACTTCAACAAAGAGAATTCATAAGATAATCTATGTTGTTTCCACGTACCGTGCGCATTGTTCTTCATATTGCTTAGATCAATTATAGACATCGTTTTGGTCAGATTTTTATGACGAGATGTGTTTTCGGATGGATCCATTAAAAATCTGGATTAAGAAATGTTGACGTTGACTGAAAGGGTAGGAACTGCTGAACAGCAAAGGTAAGTTAAGGTAAAAAAACACTTCTACAAAGGTGAAAGTTGTGCGTATGACGTAATGACGTGCTGACTCTATGCCCTCTTCATCAACCCACCATTTGAAAACATGAATTGTACTGAAATTTTTTATGATCTTGCTTTAAAAGGTCATCACAGACTAAAGTTAATGTTATGACGGCGAATTTGAAATAGAATTCTTCCTCTGATTTTTTTTCTTCAGCAGGAAACTTCCACTTACTAAGGACTTCGTTCAGTATTCCTTTCTGTGTGAGAAATTGTTGAATAAAGTGAAGCTCGTTTTTGTCTACAATCATTTCAGCCGGCTGCCCTGATGAACGGACTTTCCGTAAGTAATCTATCTGGAATTCAAAATAGATGAATTATCGATTTGCTAAATAATTATTCTAAATGTATGCCGAGACACTAATGAGCATTCAGAGGAACTGAAAAAGAGTGGATTTCAATATCCATGTTAGTGCACCAAGTTTCGGGTGCTTACTTGACTTTTAGCCGGAAAACTTCTTTTCGAGGGTGTTTTCAATTCAGTGATTTTAAAAATGTGCTGAACAAACCTGTTGTCCTCGAAGTCGATCCAACTCACGCAGATCATCTTTTTGTGACTTACTGACAGGTACTATCTTCAGTATGCTGTAGCTGGAAAGGAAAAAAAAGTGGATCAATAGAAAAAGCTGGTAAACTTTCGACACGGAGTGGGAAACCTTCTTCTTGTGTTAATCGTCAATGTTGTTAAGGATTTATAAGTCAATGTTAAAAGAAAATTAGTCGGACCCACTTTGTAACATCAGCAAGGATGACTACTGTAGACAAGATGACGACGAATAGAAAGAGCCATTGGTTTAGCACCATGCTGAAAACGAAGATGAATGGCGATCAGCGAATTTTCATAAAACTCTTAGTGAAAACCCTTCATGGACTGCTAAAGGTAGTTTTGAAGGCCTGTTCTAAAACTCGGATATGCTCCCATAAGATTCATCCATTTGAGTATCGTACTGGAACTATGGAGAACTAAGGATGAAGTGTTTTTCAAGTGAGAGGGTCACGCACGTATTCATGAATAACAAGCAAAAGGTGATAACTGTGCAACTCGTAGACGAACAAACAGTTAAATAGACCACGATGGATGGGCGATTGTGAATTGACGACAATCACATTATAGCGATAATCACACTGTGACGACAATCACGAAGCACCGTCAATGAAACTGATTTGCGTTGAACAAACATAAAGCAAGCTACTAGTGAAATATTTGCACAGTTGTTCGCATACCGTTTACTTTTCTATGGGTTCGCTGCCGTGAATCAAGCAATGAAGGCGTTCTAGTCTATTACCTTTGTGCTTAGTTCCAATATACCAAAAGTATTTGCAGGGCCTGCAAGAGGCAATCAGAGGAGTGAGCTGCTTTGTTCAATTAAAGGAAAAGCATAACCATAAGATGAGCACTTATTTGCTTTGTTTTGAGTAAGATTTATTTTGGTCTGTCCGATCTTTTGGAAATTCTGATGGAAGAGGCACTATAGTTCACAGATTCTACAGTACCACCATACATTTGAAGGTAATGAAGTACCTCATAACTACATCTACAACCGTGGATGTGGAACAGAACCATAAGGAGTATCTACTTAAATGACAAAAAAATTAGATTTCATGTCTTGGACTACTACTCATCCGAAAATGACAAAAAAATTAGATTTCATGTCTTGGACTACTACTCATCCGACTTCTTTTAGACTATTGTAATTGTAGAAAAGAGCACCTGGATGCAAAAAATGAAATCGGAAGAAAACGCTACTGAATATGAACCGTGTGGAAAAAGCGGCAATGACACGTCACTGCTGGTTTAGAATCCTGAGCTCAAATACCGCTTGTCAGTTCTGCTCAAGCTAGAATGTGCGATTACTATTGGAAATCCCAGAACAAAAGGAGTATGTCACATGCTCACATGTGGGTTAGTCTTTTGATCCAATGCAAGAAATAATTTGTGACACTACGTGAATATTTGTAGCAGCTGATATGGAGATAGACGTACTAGTCTACTGTCTACTTCGTGATGTTCCCGAAAAGTGACGCCAGCGTCACCATGGCTGTGTGTGTATTTATTACGTGCGAAACTTCGACACACAATTGATGTTTATGTAGAATCATGGAAACTGTAAAAAGAGTTTGACATTGATATCCGCAAGTTGACAGTGCTAGTTGTCCTAAAAGTCCTTGTCCTTGAGCAAACATGGTTACTTCAGGCTAAACATTCTACCGATCCATGAACGCCACAGACTGCCTATGATGACGGCTTGTGAATGTATGTATGCATTGTAGGAGAGCCCAAATCACAACGCCCACACAATCGCTTGTGGATGTTCATCTATCGACTAGGACCAAAGCCATTCCAAATGTGAGAACGGTAGAAACAAGAGAAAGGCAGAATGTTTTCGCTCGTAGACGAGAGAATTTGTGTAGGACTCAGGAATGAGAAGAATCCACCATAAAAAAACGCTCCAAGTCATGCAGTACTTCAACAGCCGGTATTTTTTAAAATGAAAATGACATATCACCCTTAAAATATCCTCTGTCTCTTAAAATGTTAATCCTCCAGCAAACCTGTAGGGTAGGAAATTTTTCAGCGCAGATAAACGATAAACAAACCAGTTTGTGGGCTGGCTTTATAATATTCCTACTCAGAATTTTGCCTGTTACGGAATTTTTTGCGCCTACATGGCGCAATAGTTAGAATACGCAGCAATACACGCGTGGCCACTGATTTCGCGCCGTACTTCAGGTCATCCGATCCCGACTTCCTTCGGCTAATTGGTACCAAACAAGTATGTTAGGATTAAAAAGCTCTGATGTCATATATTGATGGGTCACTGATACTCATTGTACAGCCCAAATATGGATTCGAGTTCGGCTTCTAAATTTTGAGTGGTCGGTTAAATTTTCACTCCTAGGACTTTATTTTGTGGACACTTCATTTTTGATTCCGGCTTTTCGTTTCTGAGGAACCCAGCAGAAAGATAGATCAATGGAATCGCTGCGGAAAACATACTTCTCTCAGATCCAAATCGTTATTAGACTAAGGCGATCGGTGAGAAGCCACAAAACCTCGTATATACGCAGGACTTCATTGCAAGGGGATCTGACGAACACGCACACAACACGCCATAGAGATTGATATGTAGTATTAAAGCATTCTACTCAGACGCCGATCTTCGCCCCTAAGCCGCAGATCGCATGAAATTCCACGTGACAGCCTTACAAAGAAGAAAGAGCAAAAACGCCGACATACATTAATTAAACGACGGGACCTTTATCATACGTGGAGAAGAGTTCTCGTCACGAATTGTCGGAGGTGTTTTGCCGTCCACACCCTCGATTCTTATCCGATTATTTCCCCTCGCATGGTCGTCCTTCATCTTCAAGCAACGCGTCGTAATAAAATCACCATCATCAAATGCTACTCACCGACCAGTGCAAGTGATGAGTAGAAATTAGCTACGTTCCACTATCAGCTGCAGACACCCGCAGTGATAAAACGTTTTATAAAATCGTTGCTGGAGACTTTAACGCTAGAGTGGAAAAAGGCCTACGAGAGCGAATACAGAATCGGAAAATGCGGGTTTGCAGGAAAAAAAAAGTGGGAGTGGAATCCACCTTGCAGGACTCTAGCCTGCAACACGACTTTAGGATGGATTCTCTTTTTTTTCTCAGAAGAAAGGAAGTGTCCTCGACATGAAAGTCACCAAATAGTGCGGCGGCATGCGAAGATCAACCATGTTCTCACAAAGGGAAAGTGGTGCCTACTTGACGCATCGGTAATACCACTATTCTGTAGTGGTCCCAATCACCGCCTTCTTTGCGCCGAGATTCGATTCAGCCGTAAGGTGGAAAAAATTTCAAGTAATCGACCAAGAAGAAAAAAGTCCACCTTTATATGATGATAATATTCTGAACGAAATTCTATCAAAAGCCGACTGGTAGATTGAAGAAAACCAGACAGAAAACTGCGCGCTAAGTGTCGAGGGACGTGTGCCGAATCCACCTCAGTTCCCCAAGGCAAGAAGATCAAATCTTCTCTCCAGTAGCACTCAGAAATTGCACGGAAAGCGAAGGCAACTGACGATTGATTCTATTGGAACACATACAACACGTTTTAGTTTTTTAAGCTCACACGAAGTTGATAAGTATATTTATTCGGCTAAGGTTTCGAAGTTTTTATCTTCATCAGAACCGATGATCCGAGTTGGTGGTCCACAGTTGTTCGTCTTCTCAATATGGCGTCTCCACAGTCGTACCGAGACGGATCTTCTACAATGGAAAATCGCACGAATGAGGCATGCTCACCCGGAAGCGCTTTTTTATACAGAGCGATTGTTGTTGATATGACTATCCGATGATAAGAATGTTTTTTCAACGGATAGTCCAACCTGTCCTTCCAACGGTTTACTGCCTCATCGTAGCTAGGAGGTGTTCCTGGGTGTCGGACTGCGATGTACAGCGGGGAATCATCCCCTGGCAAGGTCTCCGAAGCTGAAAATGAGTCCGACGTTTCCATCAGGAAGCCTAGCTAAGACTAAACCAATACCAGGATCCACCGCCGTCCTGGTATCAAAGTCTTGGCGGTAAATCTCCTTCCGATTCACAAAGGCTCCGACTGCCTGTAGTGGTGAAGACCTGGGGCAGACTTTGGCCAGGCTGACCTCGGGACTCAAGGGAACCGTAATGGCTTAACCAGCAAATCTCCCGAAAATTGGAGATTGTGCTGGGGCTTGCGCAACCACTGAGGGCGGGCCATTTAAGTATCAAGTATCAAGTAAGTAATCCACCCTGTAGTAGTCGGTATTATGCTAGCTAGCCTACAGCGATTAGCAAAACAATTTTCACAGCGACCGTCATTTATCGTCGATAGCAAAATAGTAAACACGTTTTTAAATTGCTGGGTTTACGCAATGTTGGGTAAACAGTAAACACATTTATTCGCCTGACGTTTCGACGTCTTTGTCTTCATCAGAGGCGATAACATTCAGCAAAGGCTCTTCATCAGAGGCGGGGTTCACGACTTTTCATCTTCTTGATGTGGCGTCTTCTCAATATATAACACTGAATGCCACTTGCAGAAGAGATTTGGAGGAAGATCTGTATCTTTACAAGTAGAAGAAACAGGTAAAAGCAGCACGAAAAAAAACAGTCTGAAGAAAATGTCATTGGGACTTGTGCCAGTGTAACGTTTTGTTCTCAGCCCTGATGAACGAAAATGGAATCACGAAAGCTTCCCGATATGGAATTGATAAAGGAAAAGTTCTACACCAAGCTTTTCTGCCGCACGATTTCCGCCTCAAACCTTGAAATCACCATTGGAAAACCACCTGGAATTCTTTGTAATGAGGTTCGAGATGCGATAGAAAGCATGAGAAAGGGCACAGCTCCAAGAAGCAGTACTATCGCAGACGACTTTGCTAGAGTTGAAAAAGCCAGAGGCCCCATGTACTTCTTGTAAACCATAGAACATCCTACTTTCAAAAGAAAAAAAATGCCAGACCAGTGCAAAATGTCATGTCGCACACGGTCATCCCGCTCAAGAAAGGTTACCTAAGAAATTTTCGTAACTATTGTCGGACATGCTTGTCGTACTCTGCAAGCTCTTCGCGAAGGTTATGCTATCATGCATATCAAGGACATTGGATGAGGCGAAAACAGTTGAGCAAGCAGCATTTCAACAAGGATTTTTGCTTCATGGGACACATCCAAACTGTGTTCTGGGTCATTGAATTTTGTCGGAAGTACAGCTGCCTCTAGTCCTAACCTTTGTGGACTATGAAAAAGAGTTTGACAGTTTCGAAACGAATGCATTCCTGTCAGCGCTCGTCGACCGAGGGTTGGACTCGTTCTACATAAGAACTCTGTCTGACTGTTGTTAGAACTGCACTACGAAAACACATCTTTTCTATGAACTCTTACTATATCCAGAGGAAAAAGGGGTCCACAAGGAGACCCCATCTCGCTAAAGCTATTTACTGCTGCATCAGCATCAGGTCCGAACAGGATAAGATCAGAACACCTGAAGAACCTCCCGCCAGTACTCGTAAATGCACTGGCTTGGTTCTTCAAACGTTACCTGTCTGAATGCAAGGTCCCCTACTCAGTGGAAGACCAATAAGACCGTGTTATTGTTCAAGAAAGGTGCCCTACACGATAGCGGCAACTATCGCTCAATCTGCTTGCTGTCTGTCGTCTACAAACTTTTTTACTCGAGTCATCCTAAAGAGGATTGACAGAACACTGGACGAAGGACAGCCATGTGTGCAAGCACGGTTTCGAAAAGGATTTAGTACGATGGACCACATCCACACGATAACAAGGCTCATTGAACTATCGCGAGAGTACAAAACACCGCTCCGTCTCACTTTCATCGATTTACAGAAGGCCTTTGATTCAAATGAGATAGAAACAGTCATGGAAGCCCTTGATAGTCAAGTAGTCCCTGCTCAGTGCATAAAGATTCTTCGTGAGCTGTATAAAAAATTTCACAAGCAAGATATCACCATTCTACAACGATATTAACATCGACGCCAGAAGAGAAGTTAGGCAAGGCGATACCATCTCGCCAAAATTATTCACCGCCACCCTCCAGAACGTCATGCCAAGATTGGAATGGTATAATATGGGAGTGAAAATCGATGGTCGGCCGTTACATCATCTTCGCTTTGCTGATGACGTCGTCCTTATTGCATCAAACATTAGCCAAATGGAACGAATGCTTGCCGACTTTGATAAAGCCTGTGGAAAGATTGGTCTTCGACTAAATCTCACAAAGACGATATTCATGAAGAACGGTTTGGTTTCGTATGCCCCCATTCACGCTCAACGGAGCGAATATCTCCGAAAGCTTCAGTTATGTCTATCTAGGTCGGGAAATCAATATGATGAACGACTTAGCTCCAGAGCTGAGCAGAAGGAAACGAACGGCTTATGGAGCTTTCAAGAGCTTCGAGGATGTAATGAAGAGAACAAAAAGCACCCGACTCCGTTCCCACCTTTTCGACTCAACAGTACTTCCTGCGTTAACTTATGCGTGAGAAACCTGGTCGCTGCGTAAGCAGGATGAAAGATCACTCAGCGTTATCGAACGCGCAGTGGAAAGTACGATGTTAGGAGTATCCCGTTTCACACAAGTAAGGGGATGGGATCCTAGCTCCGACCTTCGTCAACGATCAAGAATCAAAGATGCCATTCTGTACGCCAAACAATCGAGGGCAAGGTGGGCTGGACACGTAATGCGGATTAATGACAACCGATGAACAAGAACCGTTAGTGACTGGATTCCTCGGGGTTTCAAACGTGCTGCAAGAAGACTACCAACCCGATGGTCAGAGTTCTTCACGAGGAGCGTAGAAGAAAGATATGATGCTCGACGAGCCCCTAGTGTGAGCAGAACCCACTGGGCTACTCTTGCACGCGACAGGAACAAGGAAAAATGGAAGATTTTCTGGTGCCCGCTCGAGTCATTCGACGATCAGCGAGACTACAGGTGATACAGGTGATTTATACCTACTACAGTGAATAATAAAGTCACTCGATTAGAATGAGAAAGGCATACGTAAAGATGGAAAATTCCTATCAAACTTTCGTTTCGGCGACGACATCGTTATCTTCTCAAGAAATACCAACAAAGCAGAGACGATAAACGGTGAGCTTAATAAAGTGGTGAAATAGATTGGAAAGCGGATAAATAGGAGGAAGAGCTAGCTCAAAAACCTGTAGTGCAAAGGAGAAAAAAATCGAACTGCATGCTTCTCTGGTTACAGAAATCGCTTCGTAGAGTTACCGTGGATGGCTAGAACTAAACAGAAGAATGAGAGCAGCATGGACCGCAGTGGAGGCTCTCAAGAAGCCATTGACCTGCCAACGAACCAGAAATCCGCACTCACTCGATTCAGCAGTTCTCGCACTCTGTTATGCAACAGAGACATGGTCTGATCTTTAACGACGTCATGAATATTGCTTGCTACTCACAGAGCGCTTGAACGATGTCTTCCGTAATATAACCGACACGTACAGTTTCTAGCCGGAATGCGAAGCCTTGATCATCGAAATCTATCTCTTCTTTGAGACTCAGGAAAACATATGTCGACAGCGAGACATACTAAGCCACTCAAACAATGAGAAGAACATACCATAGATTGGATAAGAGAATCGTAGAGTGGACTCCAGGAGTCTGCAGGGCATGCTCTAAGACGACCACTTACACGTTGGGAGGGACGAGATTGTAACTAAAATCTGTCAACATACTTCCGGCTGGTGATGTTTTACAAATCACGGTGTGACACTCACACGTTTCGCCATTTATAAAACAAACGACCACCATGGACGAAGGTCGCGAGACAAAGAAACGATTCGAAAAGGTGCTGGAGTCCGCCGAACTCATGGAGACATAGAATCCAGGTACATAAGTACCCAACTGAATATGCATTCAATCACTTCATTAATACTTAGTGAAGTCAAATGCACAAACCTTCCTTAAGGGATTAATCAATGCTAAAATCGTTATCCTTTCACCCAGTGATTGGTTTTTTTTTCTTTGACAGGAAGCTGGAAGGTGTCTGCAGCAGTGGAGAACGGAATTCCCCAAGAATTCTATCAGACTCTTCCATTTCCACAGGAAATCTAGAAAATATAGGCTTCCGTGAAGTTATGATTCCGTGAATGATTCTGAGTGAATGAATTACAATATAGATTTACTGCCACTTTAGCGAAAAAAATATTAGAGCATTTTGCAAAAAAAAAGGTTGAAAAAAGTCCAGGCGACTAAAAGGCATAAAACTTTCGTGTCTGTACTATATCATTTTGGAGTGTCGCCTGTAAAGTGATGTTGGCTTGTGAAAGGGGCAACAACTTAAATGAAGTAGAGAAACACTCATTTATAGCGATCATCAACTACTTGTGCCTGGCAACATCACACGGTGCACTTTTCCCCGCCCATCTCTCTAGGATTCACTGTTTCTCGACAGTACTCCCATATCTCCTCCGGTGGGGGCAAGTTTCGAACCCGCACAGTTCGGTGCCGACAATTTCCCGTTGATGAGGAGGTGCAGTGATTTCGTTTGAAGACCACTTCAGTGTAAATACGAGCGAATTAAAACAATAAGTCGGCTACAGGTACTCGATCACCGTGGAGTAATTCTACTATAACAGCACAGATGCGGTGTTGCATGTCATGCTGGGAAATGCTGTGGTTTGACAAGCAATTTGATGGTACCGGGTACGAAATTCAAGTGCCGGGATCCTGCTGCTACGAGACATGAGATGCTAAATTACCGTTTAACTGTTTAACTTATTCTGTTGTAATAATAGAGGTCTCAGCAACAAATAGAAGATACTTTCATAACTCCAGCAGATAAGATTTAACAGCTTAACAGAAATTGAGGACGGTTAAATGGAAACTATTACGCATGATCAGTATAAATAAGTGCTTGAAGAGTTTTCCAATCTACTGACACATAGCATTTCTAGTACAGAAGCACCCAGCTGGCTTTCTACACTGCACTAAGTGATCGACCAGCATTTTCACAGCATGATCATGCTGAAACGCTATTTGCTTTAAGATAAGAGCAAAAGCAGAAATCTTAATATTTAGATAAGCAACAAGATAATATCTATCACAAAATAAAATATCTCCTAACAAAGAGTTAGAAAAAAACCTGACGTAAAGTACTCCCTTTGAACACAGACAAAAGTAGATTGCGTTAGTCTAAACGAATTCGTTATTCTTAAACTAAATGCTTTGCTGTTTTACGACCAGCGTTGTATAATGTTATTTAGAGCATTAAGTTACTGCATTAGTGAAGAGTGAGCCTGAAGTTGTCAAGCTCAAGTTGTCAGTTTTCCTAACACGGTTCATTTTCCGCCATGTCCATAGATCCGAACATAGCTGCTAACATACTCCACTTGTTTAAATAAATACTTCTAAAACTCCGCAACAGAAGCACTTCTAAATCCCTTAAAAGTGTTAAAAATATCTTAGGGTCTTAAGCAGTAACAGTTTTCCAAGCAGATGACGTTTCATTCGTACATTCGTCATATTTTGCATTGTGAGACCACCTACGCAAGGTTCACATTGAACATAACGGAAAGAAATCACACCTTGGTAAAATATTTATTGACAGTTGCAGTCACTTGATACTTGCTTGACACTTGAACGGCCCGTCTTCACTGGTTGTGAGCGCCTCAGCATAATCTTCATTTTTCGGAGATTTGCTGGTTAAGTCATTGTGGTTCTGTGGAATCCCGAGATCAGCCTGGTCAAAGTCTGCCCTAGCTCTTCACCACCACAGGTAATCGCAGACCTTGTGGATCAGATGGAGATTTGCCACCATTCGACTTTGATACCAGGACGGTGGTGGATCCTGGTATTAGTTTACTCTTAGCTAGGCTTCCTGATGGAAACGTCGGACTCATTTTCAGCTTGGGAGACCCTGCCAAGAGAATGATTCTTCCCGCTGTACATCATAGCCCGACACCCAAGAACACCTAGCCACATGAGGCGGTAAACCGTTGGGAGGGTTATAATTACTGTGTAATAAAAGTTAGGTCTGTAGAAGAATGAAAACCCAGCTGTTGGTTTTCTGTATTTTTTAAAACTATCTATCAAGTCTACATCGATATTCGCATCTACTCAAGTGGTAGCCAAATACAACATTGCTTACTGTATGTCGTCAGCAATACAGCTCATTACATAAAGATGAATCGTCGTAGATATCCAACCTTACTTCTACTATGCTAACAACGTGTTTTAATAGGATGCAAGAAACTAGGTAAATCTAGAAGATATGCTTAAGCAGTAGACTATCTAATGAGTATTTCGATAGTTGTCGATAATGTTCGATACACAGAGTGCCTGAAGACCTAAAGACTTGAAGAACTCATAGAAGAGCTTTTAATAATGTTGCTAACACATTCCTTCTTTTTGATTTCTAGCAAAACACTGCTTTTCAGAGACATCACTTTCCAGTTTGTTGACAGGTTCGTTTTCTGGATAGGAACCCTTAAGTGCAGAGGAATTACACACGTGACAAGGATCCGCCGCTCCAGAAACATCGTATTTCATCTTCATGGAGCAAATGGATCGTATCTTCTCGATTGAAAAGTGTTTATTCTTATGGATTTCTGCTTAATTAACGAAGCTGCCTATGAGTTGAAATATGTGTCCCGAATGTTGAAATGATGAGGTATTTTGGACGTATGAGTCATATACGACTCATATGGGATCGTGTCTGTTGAAGGAACCGTATATATGTTTCCTATTGTGTCATTTGTCAAAGGAACTAAACCAAGAAGTACATTTTTGAAGGGCTTTTTATTTGACTGTGAAGAGAGCACAAAATACTGAAGCGTTTCGCAGGAACGTTTTTCACTTCCGATGGCGCACTTTTCGTGCAGTAAACACCTGCTGTTCTAAACGTCACAGTGGTCGGATTGAACGATGGCGTCTCGAAATAGGATTATGCCGTTCGCTAAGAGGTTTGTCACTTGATCAACGGAAAAAAAACCGGAGTTGCAACTCTTGTCAGTATGAATGTCAACAGAAATAATCCTATTAGATATAATCGTTCATTCATTACAAACAACCTCATTAAAGCTGTTTTGTTCCCATTGGCTAACTCACCAAGAATGTTTAAGAATACAAAACAAGAGAAAACTAAATTTCTAGTTTTCTGTCTGATTTAGGACGGTGGAGTCAACACGGACGATATATGTTCAAAACATTTCAAACAAAAAACCACAACGAAAATTTTTTCGGAACATAACACATGTTGCTAAATAAGGTGTTATCTTATGCAATGTTGATGACAGTTCGAACCGTATCTCAACCGTACTCGAACTGAACCACTTCTATTAATGACGATTGCAGGACAAAGAATGTAAGAAATGCAAGGAATCGAACGTTGTATGAGACAAGGAGCTCAAAGCATCCGAGTAAGTATAGGTGCTCTCTTTCGATGGTTTACCTACTTTTCATAAAGATGGATTGTTGTCTAGATAATGTTATCAACATGACAGGAGACGAGGTAATCCTGAGCACCAGTCCAGGCAGCAAGAGTATCATTTCTACATCACGGTCACCTATGCTGAGGAATTTCACATTTCTTTTCGAAAGCATAACTATGAAGAATAAAGCAAGGACAGGAGGAATCGCTTCCGTCTTAGAAGAAAGCAAGTCGAAAGTTGGCAAACACTTCTCTTCTGCGCCACTCCTCCATTCCATAACGGTTGCGGCGTCATCTGATGACGATGTGGGAAGGACCTAACACGCCTTCCTGAGGACTCCAGGAATAAAGAAAGAGTCAAGAAAAAAGTAATTTCCAAACCAGTACCACAGCAGTCAACTTGAAATTGCGATAAAGATCACATTTTTTACTCGTGAACGTAAGCATATATGCATTAAGAGAGATATCTGTCTTGTTTTTTTCTTTTTAATGACTAAGGAAAAAACGCCGGTAGCATAAATCATGATATGGGTCACATAACGTGCGTGTAAGATATGTCTAATCTCTAAAGACAATATGAGTGCTTTTAAGCCAAGATATTAGTTCAATGAGCTTCTCACAAGGCAGCTATTGGTTGAGTGACAAACAGCTGACCCATGACATTCCAGCATATTCTCTTATTGATAAAATTTTTCATAGCTGATGGTCGAAGACGTAAAAGGTGTCATCGGAAGGGTTTACAGCCAAATTTTTCAAACTTATCTGGCGAAGAAATTAAGAGAAGCTTCATGCACTTGGAAACTAAGTGAATTTGACGGCTGTTTGACTTCTTAAGGGCTGATGAAATTTATTCGAAACCAAACGCCCTAGGTAATTTTGCTTTCTATCGAACTTGTAATATATAAGACTATAAAGGATGAGGACGCTGGCAGAAACAACTTTGAATGAAAAATAGTGGAAGAACTACCAGCTGTTTTTTAGTAGCATCATAAACAAAATTCAGATTAAACTCAACATAAAAAATTTTTAGTTTCATATGATATTGGCGAAGTAAACTTTGGTTCAGGTAAGCCCGAGAGCTACCCGACAAAGGATTTCCGAAAGGTTTGTGATGAAAAATCAGAGAAAACGATGAAACAACGAATAAATGCTCAACGAACATATGACACGATGTAGTAAAGTGAAATGGATCTGAAAGCTAGCAAATGACACAGCGGCTTATCTTTTAAGTGCGTACTTTGTGTTCAGGTGGAAGTACTTTCACTTAAGAACTACAACGTATTACTGGTCATTGTATTATTGTACTAAACGATATTGTGCGTAGTATAAAGGACTAACGGCAAAGCTCTCCGCGTTGATCAATCGCGGAGGGATACGCTCATGCATTCGACTTCATTAAGCACGGTCAGAGGTGGATAAATGCATATTTGGTTAATAAAGTCACTTGCAGCAGTCCTTCGATATGTCAAGGCAGTGCTGCTATTCTCCCAAACAAGAATTGTACCAATTTTTCCCTGGATGGATGAGGGGTTGGTGAGCCCGTAACAGGGAATCGAACCATGGACGAATGTCCATTGCACAGCACCTCTAGCCACTGCCTTACATGCGTCCTATCCGCGTTACATACTCTAAAAAACTGTTGCATGTTACAAATGTGAGGGAGTGCTCTCCATACCTGGACAATGGAATTCGGCAATTAGTAACAGCTTTTCGCTATGACGAGTTAATAAATTTTTTGGGGAGACTTCTTCAAAGTCGCTTGGTGTTAACAGAGTAGGCGTTCATCAACGGTATTCAACACACTTTTTTTTCGAAGATAGTTATCAACTCTTTAAAAGATAAAAGGATACATTTCTCGACGTTAATCAATCTCTGAGGGATGAGCTTTGCATTCGACTTCATTAAACAGCATTAGATTGGTTGAATACATATGTGACCTATACAATGAGTCGCGGTGGCCTGCCGCTGTATCGAGTCAGTGCTATCTTCCCAGACAAGTCTGCTACCAATTTGCCGGCCCCGGACAGATGAGTGCCTGGTGGGTCTGGGGTGCGGATTCCATCCGTGTATTGCAGGACTCTAAGCACTTCGTTACACGCGCCCATCAAGTGTTACTGTCTTTTTTATTTCGTATTTATTGTAGAGCTTACAACTCACAATTTATGCATATTAAATGGCCATATTCCATACATAAGATCGCATTTAGCGCAGTGGTGTTCGCCTTTCTCTCAGCCATGTTATTGACCTATAGGAGCTATCAGCGCCCTAATGATTATATTTCACATAATACCCTGCCATTAAAAAAGAGTAGGCAGGAAATAAAAAGTAACGAGATTGTAATTTGCACCACTGCTTCAGCTTAACTGGGTTTGATGCCGATTTGTGCTCCACAGATCAATCCTGTTAACGGGTAGTCGCTGGTAACTCTTACATATTAATAACACGGATGAGAGAAAGACACTAAGGACTCGCGCGGTGTGGTGGTGAACGCGTTACCCCCAGGAATGGATAGTAGCGTGTTCGGTCCCTACCGCAGACACCAGCAGTCCGGATTTTTTGCAGATATCTCAGCATAATCATGTTCATCCTATCTCCAGATCTTAACACCATCATTAAAAGATATTTCCGTTGGAATATGCATTGCATTCTGTTCAGCTCCCAGTGGACGAATTGCTTGGGAAGTTGCTCCTCTTTTATTTTACACCTGCCGTTAAACTAATTCCTCTCCAAAGTAAGTCTCAAGCTAAGCAAAGACTTATGTCGCAACTATTGATGTAGAAATACTTTTTCCTCATTCAGTCAGTCAATCATACATGAACTTCATCACCACCCTTTGCGCGGCTTGCCTAGTCATAGAGGGATCGTAACCAGTGTACACCAATATTCGGTAGGTGTACTTACCTCTTGAGCACATTTTGATATAACGTGGGCCCGCAGTTGTGCCTCTCATATGGAATATAGTGCTCGAAGGCGACTCTACCTTTAAATGACACTGGACAACGAACTCATAAATAAAAGTCATTAGAAAATCCATAGAAATGTCTAAGTTCTGTGCACAGAAACAAGATTTCTATATACATTCCAGGTTGACCATCGTTTATGATCCAAAGGTTGTGAAACATTATACTGCAGGAATACTCAATACTGACTTCATTAACACTTTCCTTCTCTTTCGTTAGGGTATTTGTCAAAATTATGAGAGGCTGCACTTCAACTCCCAAATTGCCAGTCTCTTCATTGTCATACTCGATGAGGAACTGATCGATACCCCAGTTGAAATTATAGTCAGCTGAAGTAGCACAAGGCAATACTGTTATATTTTTTGAGCAGTAAAATCAACCCAAAACGATAAAAAGCTCAAAAGCTCTCGCCGTTGGTCAATCCCTGAGGGATGCGCCGTACATTCGACTTCATTAAGTATGGTTGGAGGTGAATGAATGCATATCTGGCCTTAACAATGACTCGCGATGGCCTACCTATGTATCGAGCCAGTGCTGCTATCCTCCCAGACAAGTCTGGTCTCAATTTGCCGACTCCGGAGGGATGGAAGGCTTAGTGGGCCATGGGAGCGGGCACCGATTACACGTGTGTGTCGCAGTGGTGCTTCCAACCACTACGTCACACCCAAAACGATAAATAAGGAAAATCATTGTAAGTGTGGAAGTCAGTGTCATCAAGCTAAATGTGGGTAAGAAAGAGAGAAAGAAGAAAGAAGAAGAAATTGAAAGAGGAAGCACAGAATGAAGACAACCCCACAGTGGTGCAATTCACATACCCGAATGTTCCTGAATATTCTTGAAGAGTGATCAAACAATAGCGGCAGACTTTGGCCAAGCCGACCTCGGGATTCCAGGGAACCACAATGCCTTAATTAGCAAATCTCCGAAAAATGGAGATTATGCTGGGGGCTCGCACAACCAGTGAGGACGGGCCATTCAAGTGTTGAGTGTCAAGATAAAACAACGACTCTGAAGTTTTCGATAAAAAATTGTGAAAAAATTCAACTATTCATAGATGCAACCGATGTTTGAACCCATTGATTTGTCTTTGGTTCTTCTACGAAACCAAAAGCAGTTACTCATTACGGCAAACACGTCTCAGAAGTGAACTTTATCAACTGAAATTAAAAACATCGGAATCAACAGATCCTCTCCAAAAATACCTTTGTCCATTTGACCACGATAAAAAATAGAACTATTTTTGAAAGTTTGAGTTCAAATAAACTTGAAATGAAACTCACTTTTTGCAAAATTATTACTTTCCTTTAAAGTAGCCGACCAAAGTGGCTTGTACAACTACGGCAGGTTCTCAACTTCTCAAGTCCTCTACTTGGCAAAAATTATTGCGAGTTACTAGTGAACCGGCGTCGTCCCTTATGTTGGCCATACAAAGTTCAGTTCTTGAGCACTAATTCATCGTTTTTCCACTCGTAATTGTTACGATGGGTTGTATGGAATGATGGCTTGGACGGAATACCGAATTACACTCAAAGTAAGTTATAGAATCCAAATGCTGGATGATGAAGCATAGAAGCATTTAGCAAATAGTAGCAATATGCATCTAAATCAAAAGGCCGACTTTCTACGAACATCGGCATAACTAGTTGATATATTTGTTTACATGATCTTCTCTTGTTCTTGTCTATCTTCTTACCGATTCTTGTTCAGCCAATGCGAGGTTGGTATAGGTCTTCGTTGTCGTTGTTGTTGTTGTAGATGTCGTTGCTGTTGGTGTTCTTGGTCGATGGCTGACGTTTCCGCGATTTCGCCTTTCTCAGAGCGTAGACGTATTTAATGCAGTAGTAGTCTTATATTATATATTTTTTATATTAATTAATTAATATTAATATTAACTTAATATTATATATTATACCTAGTTATGACCTCTACCAACCTTGCATCAGCTCAAAAAGATCGGTTTATAAGATCGTATAAATAAATGCATCTAGATCGATAAAACAAGGCCCCTTTTAGAGGTCTGTAGTGTTTTCAATCGTTCAAGTCCTTCTTCTATTGGAAATTCATCGTCGAAATTTGTGGGCGAAGAAACTAGCGATGGCAAATTTAAATTACGGACGAGTTTCCTTGTTTTGCCGGTTTTAATGAAATCAACACTGGTAGCACATCTGTTAAGCACCGAACCAATAGAGAATCGCTTCCATTAGTGATCTGCCAAACGATCACACTAAAGCTTAGTTCGTTTCGAAAATCCATCCGACTTTCTCGACACTTTTCACTTTTGCCTTATGGAAATTAAGAAAATGATATGACCACTTCTTATGAACTAACTCGATGAAAAAAACTGAACGTGTAAAAGCTCTTAGAATCATGTTAAATGACTACTATGATAAAAGCAATGATAGCAACAATAAAAGGGAGCGTGTGGCGCAGCGGTCAGAGGCGCCCTGCGACACACACATAGGATCGATCCCCCGCGCGCATTGCTCACAAAGCCTTCCATCCCTCCGGGGTTGGCAAATTGGTACCAGACTTGTCTGGGAAGATAGCAGCACCGGCTCGATACATCGCTAGGCCACTGCGAGTCATTGTAAAGGCCAGATATGCATTTAATCACCTCCAAACGATGCATAATGAAGTCGAGTGCATGGCGCATCCCTAAGGCATTGATCAACGTCGAGAGGTTTACATTTTCTTTAATAGCAACAGTCTCACTACAAATGTGGATGAAGTCTGGTTAAAAAGACTTTCTGTGAACGTAAAACATTGGAGCTGTCAAGCAAGAGGAGCTGTAGTGTTGTTGCTGGACCTGTTTTCAATAAAAATAAGGCAATAGGGCTTGTTCACAGAAGTGCCTGTGGTAATCGTCACTCCTTCGTTATATCTGTGATTATAACACTTTAAGAGAAAACTGTGGGGCTGATAGCACAGTGGTAGTGATGTCCGTCATCACGAGTATGGTGCTAGTTCGATTCCGCTCCAGGCCAACCAAGCCTCTCATCTCTCCGGCTTCGGGAAATTGGTACCGGACTTATCTGGGGAAAAAATCACTGTCTGGAATCTAACTGGGAACTCTCCAGCCCAGCTTTCTCAGTTCTCAGAGAGAACTGCTCGACCAGCATTCCATGAAATTCAAGATGAAATGAAAATCCTCAAGCACCAGCCGAAGCCACATGTAAAAAACTTGGAAGACCGTGGAAAATGTATGCGAGGAAACGAATTTGGATGTGATAAGTGCTGGGATTCGCACAGTAGACATGAAGACGGATCAAGTAAAAATAAAAATAAGAATGAAATAAGAGAAAACTGTAAAAAAGAAGAAAATACTTCACCCACTGGTGGCTCTTTTTTTCTGGCTGTTAAAAGGAATCTTAGAGAACAAGTGCCTTGTGAACAAAAGCACTCTTAAAGTTCATAGTCGAGTTGTCGCTCTCTGAAAGAGGTGAATGTTTTGAAGCCAAGCATGTGAAGAAATAAGTAAATTTTTTTTGAAACAACAACAAAAAAGAAGAGATACTGAACTTAAAAGATAGAAATGAAAACTGTTTCAAAAACAATGTTTTCTTCTCGATTAGACACGAGGTTATGTAAAAAGCGTTATTCAAAACTGGCAGATGTTTCTGCGGATTTGGCCTTGTTCATAAGCTAGAAAGGTCATGTTAATTGCAACCTACTTAGTGGAAAGACTTCCATGACCTCAATGGGGGAAAAAATTTTTTGGTTTTCATAGCTTCTCTAGTGAGGTTATGGTGGTATTTGGGTAGCAGGTTGTAATTAACTTGAACTTTGAAGAATCCGAGCAAAACGAAATCCGTTGAAAAGTGTGTCAGTGTTCTGCAGAGTGTAGCCTATTGTTAACAATCTTGTGTCTGCTCAAGACAAATACGCTGACTCATTGAACGATGCCAACGTTAATAGAAAGTCGTTGCTGAGAATTGTTTCACAACAATCTAAGACATCATGGAAGCGGAGGAACGTACAGAATGTTTTGAGTCATTGTTATAAAAATGATTTGTGGTCGCAGTCTAAAAATTCAGAAGATGAAACGAATTGAAATTGAGACAATAAATCAGTCGTCGTCTCATGCATGACACAAACCTCTGCATATTCCTGTTCAAAGTTAGTAAACATGGAAATATAGAAATCTTATGAAGCCTATTCCTCCGTTAATAGTACGGGATGTCCACGGCTTGTTCAACTCGCTTTATCGTTAAGGTAGCAGATGGTAAAAAGTGCTCAGTGCTCATCAATCTTGAGGGATGTGTCAAAAAGTGAAATGACTGAATGCATATACGTTCTGCACAAAGACTTTCGAGGTTATATCGGTGTATCAAACTAGAAATTCGCTATTTAGGAACGAATAGCACAGTGGTAGTCATGTCCGTCATCATGAGCATGGTGGTAGTTCGATTCCGCTCCGGATCAACCAATCCTCCCAACCCTCCGAAGTCGGGGAATTGGTACCGACTTGTCTGGGAAGAAACCACCCTCTGCAGTCCAACTGGGAACGCTCCGGCACGGCTATCTCAGGACTCCAAGGAGACTTGCTCTACCAGCATCTTAAAACACTCAAGATGGAATGGAAATCCTCAAGCAGCAACCGAAGCCATATGTAAAGGTAGAAGATTTTCGTTTAACAATGGGTGTGAGGAGACGAATCGAATGTTAGAAGTACTGGGATCCGCACAGTAGGCGTGAAGACGGATCAAATAAAAAATAAATGAAGAAAAAATTCGCCATCTTCTTAACAAGCACAATTAACAAAAAGCTGACACTTTGACGGATTTTGTATTCCTCAGAGTACGGAAGGAACTAGTTGACTGCAATCTAGTCAGTCAGTAATCAATCTAGCCTACACAAGCTCAACGGAAAAAACCACGAAACCTAGATTCCAATCGCAGTAGAACCAAAGTAGCTTCCTCACGTACATATCGTTCTCACGTACATATCGTTTGCTACGAGTTTTCCACTCAGTCTTCCACGTAGAGACTAACCGGAGAAAGTTCACGTGCATGGGTATTTTGCTTCTTGCACATTGAAATATCAGTCTTAAATATTGCGCGAGATCACGAGTGATAGAGAGGCATTCCTCCCACCGTTCATTCTTGGAACTAGCGCCGAGCATTCTAAAACGTCAGCTAGTTTGTAATTACTTGTGCGAAAACTTAAAGTTAAACCTAATGCTTCCCTAGCTGATAGGGAACAGAGAAATAACGGTGAAAATTTTGAACTAGAATTTACCCTTCTTTTCTCGTAGAAGTATCGAAAACTTTAGCGTGCAAATCTCTACAAGCATTCTGGATAGATTCCAAGAACCCAAAGTGAACCGCAGAGAGGGATACTTCGTTATCACGTATGATCTCATGTTGTATCCCAGAATGATATTTTAACATGAGAGAGAGACATTGTTCATTCATGTGAACTCCATGCGCTGTCTCGACGTGGAATACGACCGACATGCATAAAACAGTGAGTGTGCGAAAATCTATCTCGTTTCCGTCTTGATTGAAATCTAGCTTTGGTGGTTTTTCTTTTGGGGTTATGGAGCCCTTTAGTTGACTAGACTGCAGCCAACTTGACCTTTATCGCTTTGAATAAATTTGTGAAGCATTTTCCTCACTTCCCCAACAGGTAGTTCAAACCGCATGTCCATTAAAAATAAGGCGGAATTGCAGCACGAAAATACAGCCTTCTTATCGATCTCTTGCAATATCCACAGATAAAGGGGTGTGAGAAGACACAATTTCGCCAAAGCTGTTCAGTGTCGCTCTGCAGTGGATAACGAAGTCATTCGATTGCAATGAAAAAGGCATACGTAAAGGATAAAGGATAAAGCTCTCGGCGTTGATCAATCCCTGAGGGATGCGCCATGCATTTTAGATTTCATTAAGTATCGTTGGAGGTAACTGAATGCATATCAGGTAGAAATCTGCCGATCCCAGAGGAATGGAGGGCTTGGTGAGCCATGGGCGCGAGGATCGATTCCACGTGTGCGTTGCGGGGCGCCTTCGACCACGGCGCCACACGCGCCCAACCCAAGATGACCAGTAAACACTAGCTAGGAAAGAGTCGCACCAACTCCGGCAACATTCGTTCATTCGGTATATCGCAGTCGGCACTAACCATTTTTTGTTCTTCTCTTTTTCCGTTACCACCTGCTTCTTGCTTTTTCTAGTACAGTTGTGTTTTATTTGTTACTTGTTTCTCATACTACCTTATCGGTCTATTATAAAAGGTGCTATATTGTTTCTGATGTAGCTTCTCACACTTCCAATCTCCACACATCGCTTGCCGCTTTACTAAAATGCTTAAGCTTTTATTTACTGCCTTTTAGTCTCTTATGGTAAAGTATGACCTGAAGTATAACTACAAGGATGCTGAAATATGAGTGCAACTCGGAACACCACTTCGGCTTCAAACCTGCAATCGCTTCCAGCGAGGGCTCACGTGTTATCCGCCACACCAATTGAGGCTCTTGCATTGTGTTTCCCTGAGACAAGCCCACCTGAGTTTCCAAATCTTGCTCATATCTCGGCACCCATAGTTGTATTTTTACTTCGTACCTTGCTATGAAAGAAAAGGAATAGGAATAAAGTGAATGTGAAAACATTGTGATTTCCACTGCAGCTTCAGCTTAACTGAGTTCAATGCCAATTTGTGCTCCTTAGATCATTCTTGCAAACGGGTAGTTTCGGATAGCGACAATAGAGTAGAAACACGGCTGAGAGAAAGGCGAAGCAAAGTTCTCGGTTCGTGTGGTGGATGGCACGTGAGTCTTGTTCTCCGTTAGGATAATTGAGTGTTCGAAGCTCACCAGAGACTCCAAGTTTTGCTCATATCTCACATTTCTATCACGTGATTTCTTATAGGTGTAAAGGTTTAATTACCAACGGTTGAGGTAGAGCTGACAGCATTGCACATCTTTGCACAATTTTCGGCCTAGACTGTTTCTATTAATAACAAATGTTAGAAATTTAAATGAATGTTGTACATGCTGAAGCACATAGATTGGAAATGATAGACCCTCGCCTAAAGAACCCTAAATTCAAGGTGTCTTATTTCTCCCAGTTTTGATTTTTTTCACTTTCTTTCTAACGGACTTTCCTATTATTTATTAAATACTAGCAATATTTTTTATGTAATGAGGTAGGAGTGACGAACTGGTTAGTGATGCAGTTCATAAGGAAGCAAGCTGCTGATTCGACATCCTCCCCAACGCTCTCCTCCAGCCCATGTGGGGACGCCATAACCCGGCTACCTCTAAGGTTGCAAGGAGAATCGACTCAACCAGCATTCCAAGACGTTTATAAAAAAAGATCAACTCAACTAGCAGCTAAAACAACACGCGAAATATTCGAAGGGCATTGTGAACGATGAATGGGACGAAAAGCAATCGAGAAGACGGAGACAAGGAATGCTGAGATTCGCACAGCAGATGTGGTGACGGATCATGTAAATAAATAGATTCTTATACATGGCATGTATACTAAAGTGGTTAGAGGTGCTCTTCAATACGTGCCTAGTCTTTGGTTCGATCGGGCGTTCGGTGTATTGGTGGATAAAATTGCTGACGTAGTGCAAAGGATATTGCATTGGTCACATATGCATCCGGCCATCTCTACGATGATACGAATGGGATCGAATTCGTAGCCTATCCTTAGGAGACCGATCAACGCCGAATTATTTATCGCTCATCCTTTTTTTCTCCTCTCCGTTAATACTCATGTTGTGTCGGATGACTTCGCAAAAACGGTAAAACTCGAGTGCGATTTAAACACGACAAATGCTGTCTATTGCAACAATAAACGGTAGATTCTGAACAGTTAGAAGATTTTGTCTCGAATTTATAAATGAAAAAGACGGTTTGTTTTATCCATGCACAAATATTAAGTTGTTCAGAAATAAAAGGTTAAGGATAAAGGATAAAAACTCTAGGTGTTGATCAATTCCTGAGGGATGCGTCATGCATTCGACTTCACTACGCATCGTTCGGATGTGATTGAATGCATATCTGGCCTTTACAATGACTCGCGGTGGCTTACCGACGTATCGAGCCAGTGCTGCTGTCCTCCCAAACAAGTCTGGTACCAATTTGCCGACCCCGGAGGGATGGAAGGCTTGGTGAACCACGGGCGCGGGATTCATCCCATGTGTGTGTCGCAGGACGCCTTCGATGACTGCGCCATACGCGCCCCCTAAGTAGTGAAATGGACGATGCTTGCTTTCCAATAGCCACCGATAATTTCCGGTAACTGGAGTCTTACCATGTTGACAACTTCACAAATTGTCAAAGATACTTTGCTCTATCACTATTAATAAGAGCAACAACTTCTTCAAGAAAAAAACTTCCATTTTAAGTTTGCTTAAGAATTATAGCTTCCATGATATACAGGTTTTTATCGCATCTAATAAAAAATGCTGTATTATTGACAAAGATTTCTAGAGTTTGTATTTTTATTTCATAAAGTTCATCAAAAGCTGAGACATGATTGTCGAGATGTGTAATTGCTTTTGGGTACCTATGAACGATCTCTGATTAACCTCCCTCGTTCTTACCTTTTTCATTCCTCTCGGACTTTCTCACTCACACCTGTCTTCACCCAACTGACTTAAACCTTTCCAATGAATCTCCTTATTTAACGTTTTCGATCAATTTCCCTGGTCAAGATTTATAAAATATTATAGTCGTAATAGGGCTCATAAGGCGCAGTGGTCGGAGGCGCCATGCAATACACAAAGAATCGATGTCCTCGCCCTGAGCTCACCAACTCCCTCCGGGCTCGGAAATTGGTACCAGACTTGTCTGGGAGGATAACAGTAATGCCACGGTACATCTGTGCTCCACAGCGAGTCATTGTAGGAATCAGATATGCATTCAATCACTTCCAAATTGCGCCTAATGAAGTGGAATGCATGGTGCCATCCTTAAGGGGTAGATCAACGCTGAGAGCTTTTTATTTTACAGTATTGAGCCATGCCGGCTGACGACGACTTCAATATTTGTCTCGAGGCAACAAATCGAAGAAATCATAGAGAACATACAAGCCAATGAAAACACGAATGCATTTATGAATATGTAGCGCTCCGGTGCTATTTAGAGTTTAGGCCCACTTAAGCCAGTATAACCCACATAGGAGGCACAAACACGAGCTCACTTTATTCAAACTTTGCATGAGGCAGCTATATCTGCAGGGCTTCAATATTCATTTATAGCGATCGTTCCGCAACTGCAGATGTGGGGCACGAGGTGGTAATAGAGTTAATTTACGATTTGATGTATTAAAACAGGCACCGGCAGTTGTTGGTTACTTTGCAAAAACCTTAATTTTTTTTACTTTTCACGTTACTTTGCCTAGGAACTTATTGACGAGAACGATCCATCACCAATAACAGCTGTAGTAAAAACAGGAATGAACTTGTCAAGCATATCAACAACTAGAAGCTGAATAGAGGGGCGATCTGCACCTCAGCATAATCTGAGCCGTGCGATGGTGCTAAGGTAGGAGGATAAAGGATAAAGGATAAAGCTTTCGGCGTTGATCAATCCGTGAGGGATGCGTCATGCATTCGACTTCATTAAGCATCGTTTGGAGGTGATTGAATGCATATCTGGCCTTTACAATGACTCGCGGTGGCCTATCAATGTATCAAACCAGTGCTGCTATTCTCCCAGACAAGTCTGTTACCAATTTGCCAACCTCGGAGTGATGGAAGGCTTGGTGGGCCGTGGACGTGTGATCGATTCCACGTATGTGTTGCAGGGCGCCTCCGACCACTGCGGCACACGCTTGGGGGTGGGAGGATAAGAGGGACTTTATTACGCTATTCGCAGTACACGACGCTACCGTCATCCTCGTCCTGTGTTATCGCAGCTGATTGAAACTTGCCGTCAAAGGATACTATTGGAGGGCATAAAATTTTTTTAGATGGTGGTCCATTGTCCATTTGTTAGAAAGACTAGAAAGTGATACGTATGTTTGTGTCTCTTCATGGTTTAGACACATTTTTTTTCACCCATAGACACTGGTGTTCTCCCAACTGATCATTGAAGTGCCGCGTGCAGGATATACAGTAAGCACTTGCTCAAAACCTGATAATGGTAGTGATACCGTTCATCACGAGCACGGTGCTGCTCACCAAGGCTATCAACCTCCGGTGTCGGGAAATCGGTAGCAGACTTGTGCGAGAGCAGCCCATTCTCTATAACCCATTTGGGAACGCTCCAGTCCGACTACGTCAAGACTCATGAGCGGATCGACTCGAAAAAGCAATCATTGACATTCGTAAACAAGACGACAATCATCAAGAAGCAGCTGAAGCAAAACGAAAGAAGTTCGAAAGAATTTCGTGGTTGATTGTTGCGAAGAAAGAATTCGAACGCAAGAAGTGCTGGCATCCGCACGCACAGTAGACGTGAAGACGGGTGGTGGTAAATATATTTATATGTACATATATAGCATGCAGAAATTGCAACTTGTAGAATGTGGGATTTATGTGAAATAAAAGGTAGTAAGATTTGATTGCTGTTCGGAAATACATCGTGATGAACCCCTTTTGATGGACGCTTACTGTGTGGAAACTGACTCATTTGGAAGCGTCTCCTCAATGATCTTATCAAGACCTCTTCAAAGGAAAAAAGCTCTGTCTAGGCGTCGAATACCATTTTCCAAGTAGTTTCTTTTCTTAGTCCTTTCACCGGGCACATTCTCTGTGCTGCACTCTCCTTTCAATATCAATTCTTTCTCGCTGTATAATGAACCCATCAGAAAGATCTTTTTTGCGAATTATTTGGTATAGTGAATAAAGTTTCATGCACTAAGCTTAATGGAACATCTATATTGGAAAAGCTATAGATTAAGGACAAAAAAGTACGGTGAGAAATCTCTGTGAACTCGGTTGGAAGACACATTCAGCACGTTCAAGAGCGAGCTGTCTTTAGTGGCGTTATAAGTTTGGAGTTTTGTCACTCTTTAATAGTGACTACAACCACCATTGCTCTTTATTTTCGGGTTATTCTTTCACGTTAACCATTTCACTTGGGCTATACTCTAACGAATTTCTGAACACAGTCTACCAGTTAACTGTACACATTAGTTATTCCGTTAGTGTTGATCACTCAGATGTTCTCGATATTCCTGTCGAGCAAACACTAGGTATTACACTTCATTCTTTATTTCGTTAAAGGTTAAAGCATAGGCAGTATCGCCTTCTTCAGAGCCACTTCTTTTACGTGCCTTCCACTGAGGGAAAAAAAAACCAGTCAGAATCGCAATAGGAAGTCGGTCGTGGAAATTACTCAGATGTTGTTGTATGCTCAATGACTGATGGAAGAAATCAAAATATCATTCGTTGAAACATTACTCGTGGACATTTCGCGCGGAAATTCCTAAAATTCTTTTGTTTCGGACCCATCGAGATGCTTGAAAACGCCACTCAAAATCAAGCATGCTGTTAGGAACGCAATTTTTGAAGCACTCGAAGAAATCTATTAGTGTGTACACTCATGTGTGTTGCGTGTTTTGAATGGTGTGTTGTAAAATAAATATAAAGTAGTAGTCTTCAGCAGTAATAGTCTCTTGCCGCACAATGAACTCGCCCAAAACAGGTTTACCGTAAATTACTAAGCATATGGAACATAACAATAATGGTGTTGAGATATTTACGAAACTCGGGACCGCTGTTGTCTGCGGTGGGAACCGAACGCGCTGTTACCCTTTCCGGGGGCTAACGCGTTCACCACCGCACCGTGTGAGTCCTTCGTTTCGTCTTTCTCTCAGCTGTGTTATATACAGAACAGTTTTTCACGAGCCACTCATAATACAAATCAAACCTGAATAAGCTATCGATGGAATAGAAAGGATATAGTAAGAAAGCTTGAGGAACAGCATGCATAAAGGAAGAGGTGTGCATGGATTTCAAAACACGTTGGGCGGTGTATGTTAACATCCATTTTGTTCCTATCGGCGTATGTTTGTGCTATTAATAACCAACATATCAACAAACTATTTGTTTGTTTCGAGCATTATCGCCGTGAAACACAAGCAAAGACGAGAACGACAAGAAATCGATAAATCACAAAATTTTGAAAATAGCCTTGTACTACACACAAAGTGTACAGTTTTTTTTAAACCTTTCCTAACTACGTCTAGGATAGGACAATATGGTCTTGTTTTCCTTTTTTCCTTCAGTTTTTTATCTGTCATCTTGTTCATTGGTTCTGGGTAAATCCGTCGATTACAAACCGCCTTTATTATTAGAGCTTATCTTTTGCCTTTTTTAAAGTCCGAAGCTTTAAAATTATCATTAGAAATCGGAGTGAGAAGGTCTTCTTGTTTTTTGAAACGACTTCGTCATAACATCGGTGGAAAGAAAAACTTCTAAATCGCAAAATATTCAAGTCGAAGGACTATCGCGACTGGTGTTAGTACTGCGATATATGATGAGCAATTTACCAAAGTTCTCCCACGATCAATCACAAAGCGATTTTTTGAAAACCAGATTTAAGAATATAAAGAAGGAAGAAGAGAAATAGGAAGGATATGAGCTTTGCCCCTTATAATGGAAGGAAATTGTCAGAGGTCTCGATGAAGTGCCAATCTTCAAGATTTATAAGGTCGTTCATGCAACTCGAAATCGGAGTCTTACACTTGTTTTGTGTTTTCCTCCATCTGAAAAAAGTGACCATGATCATATTGAATCATGATGTGGAAGGAATATATCACTATCACTAGAACCACTATCAACCATGCGTCTTCCTGAGGTCGGTCCTCAAATTGGTACGCAGAATAAAAAATATTTCTGAAATTGAGTTTGAAACCAGTTTGATATATTAGTAGGCAACAGCAAATCATTATGTAGAGCCCATCTCGATCACCTCCACAATGCTACGAATGAAGCTGAAGGCATGGCGCATCCTTGACAAAAGCAACCGTAAGCACTTTATCTCTTATCCTTCATGACTACTAATGTTAGAAGAACCACTCATAGAACAGATTTCATGATCAATCGAATGACAAAGTCAGTGGAAATGGAGTTCTGGAGAGTTGTGGAAGCTATCCAACCCTGGAAAAAAAGAAAAAACTTACGGTTTCAAGCACTTTCCGAGGGCATTTTGTGTTTTATGGTGAAAATCGGCTCCAAGAGGAAAGATCTTGTTAGCTCGATCGATCATTGCCCTCTGAAGAATTTTAGTCGAAGTGCCGACTGGAATCAGACGAACTCGTGTTCGCTTTTTTCCGCCTATGTGATTGTATCGAGAATGAAGAAGAACAGCTTCCGTCAATGGGACCTTAAAAGGTGGCTTTCAATATAATTGTGCCAATCTCATTCATTTTGTAACTAAAACACTAAACTTCCTCGAAGAATAACGCATTATATATTCTTTAAAAAATTTGTAAAAAAAAGTGTCTAGCATTTTTTACTGGCTCATATAGTTAAGAGTTCATTTCATATTGCCTGACCGTGACAAGTTACTAACAATCCAGGTACTGGGACTAGTAGCGGCTATTATGAATAGAGAATACCAGAGGTTACACAGCGCCGCAATTTTTTTCGAACGAGGTTCTCTTTACACATTGGGATCCAAAGTGCCAGAATGCAATTCAGACTTGCAAGATTATAACTGTCGTAACATTTCGTCAATTGAGTGCTCTCATTGAGCTATGTGTTAATATGCTCTTTCACACTTGGATATTTGTAAGCATCTGTGTCCATAGTTGGTGCGAACTCCGGCACACTTTCTATTTCACCGGTTCCTAGCAGTCCTCGCCAATGGCGGTTGCGGCATGTTTTTCGCGTGGTGACGTGCGAGTGCCTACTATCTTGAAGGTGGTCGCTTCCCAGCTGCTTACGAGAACATTGAAAGGCTACGAGCTGGTGCACTCTGGCATGGCCCATATTGGGAGGGACTTCCGCATAGAAATGGCGAACTTTATCTTAGTTCAGGTAATAATCCTGGTATTACTCAACAACGGCGCCAAAGCGGTAAAATCACTGAGGTAGTAGTCAACAGTATCATCTTTGTCACTTGTGGTCAATCAACCAAGAATTTGATCTGGCACCGGTAAATTTCATTTGTTCCCGGTGTTCCCGGTGAACACCAGAGTTAAACAGTGGAGACGATAAGCATCAAGCCTTTGGTGTACCAAATCTTTGATACTACACCTTTCCTTTTCTCCTTTTGGAAGAAACTGGGAAGTTGCTCGCACGTTGCTGTGGCGTAGGCTTCCCTTTCAACTGCGCTTCGGCATGAAATGTCAAAATTCTTCTCTTCTTCAGCTTGGGGTCCCCTATGTGGGAATCGATTCCTCTGGTGCCTCACAGTTCGTTATAAAGTACTACTCGCCCAGCATGGAGGCAAACTATTGGAGAAGAATTAGTGTCACCAAAAAAACCTAACCTACGCAAATTTGCAAAGAATTCCTAAAAAATAAAAAATATGAGAAAAACGGAAATTCAAAAATGAAAAAAGGTCTTAGGAAAGAGGAAAATAAATCATAACCATATGGTCACTAGTTGTCGAAGAACAGTTGAAGTTACCTTTAGGGCTCTGTAACCGGCTCTGAATTCCCTCACATCATGCGTTGATAGCAGATCGACGGCTTCGGTACGAAATATTACCAAAAAGAGAAAAACAAATATTTCTTAAATGAAAGAAATTTTACAAAGACGACACCAAAAAATGCAAACATTTTCTGTGCAAATGGTTCGAATTGGTCCGACAAGAGACAACAGAACTACAAGAATATTCTAAAACGAGAAACTCCTACTTTGGGTGGCCCATAGAGGGCGAACTCTGTGGCATTGAAGATTCCAGCGAAGTCGAGCGACTCGAATGTGAAGTTTACACTAGAGAGTGAGGGAATTAGTCGAAGACTTTGGTGAGTGAACGACAAAGCGCCAACGGACGGCTTAGCACCAAATCGCTTGGTTACAAAAGACAAGAGCGAACCGTTTCTGAACGAGAGTCGATTATATGACGTACTAAACATCATAGGAATATTTGCAGCTCAACTATGGGTGCATTACACTCGTAGTCGTTGGCTCTTTCTCGTGTTCGAGCAAACCAAACCCCCTGTTAAAATGTGTGGTAGGGCAAAAAAAAACACTGACTTGATGCCTCGGTAGGCCTATGGAAGTCACCATAAGGAAGGAATATGCGTTCAACCACAATGATGTTGAGATGTTTGCAAAACTCCGGACCGCAGGTGTCTGCGGTGGGATCGAAAACGCGATTACCCTTTCATTTTAATATCCATACAGTTACAGCCGGATGCTTAACGAAGTGAAGGGTTGATCGAATTCCGGACGCCCTGTACATTATGTTTTACTGGATGTATCTAACAGAAGTCAACTTCTCTAACTTTTTTAAGTTCCGTTAGCTTATGAACAGGACAATTTGGCTGTGATTAATAAAAAAAGAGAAAGAATGAATAGCTGAGTTCTTATTGAATGAACACTTATCGTCGATATGCCTTAAAGGTGTTCGCATACAATTTATTAAGTAATTTTTGTTGACCATTCAAACACGAATTCTGGGTAATTTTTAACAGTTCCTTGGGTTCAAACTTTTACTTACTGCTTAATTTTTCTTCATGGCAGGTATGATGTGAAATACCCATAAGGATGATGAGATATGAGCAAAACTCGAAACCTCATTTGGGCTTCAAGCGTGTGTTCGCCCTTTCCAGGTGATCACGTGGTTTCCACCACACGAACTGAGGTCTTTGCTCTGCCATTCTCTCAGCAAATTTTTTTCAGAGCCCAGCCCAGTTTCTTATGTGTTAACTTTGAGTTTATTGAAAGGAAAACTGATGGTTGAGTTCCAAGCGAATTACCGAAACCGAGTGCTAGAAAAGAAGTGATGATGACGAATTATAAAAGTGATTAAACGATTTTAGAAGTACATATTGAACACTTTTTAAATCTCTAGGGCACCTTAACCACATTAGTATTCTAACCTCCTTCCTTACAATCTGATTTTTCATGGTGCACATTTCGGCGACTTCGGCTTCTTTAGAGCCGTTCTTCTTCAATTTATGTTTTCTGAGAAGAAGACAACTCTCATGTTATTCATTGGTTCAATGACAAAAAGTTGAAGGTTGATTGAAGGCTATTCTTACGGATTTCTTCCTGCTGTTCCACTTTTGACCAATGTTCAATTTTGCAGTCTTCCACATTCTTCTCCTCCCTATATTTAAGTTAAAGATCCTCATATCAGCGTTCGTCTTAGGAAACAATCCTGTCTATATTCTCCGTTGTACTGATGAACTTACTTTAAACAGTCATAAAAAAATTCTTTGTTGTGGCTAACGTTTCCCCACTATCGAAATCTTGAGAGATGCAAAATCTCGATTCGGATGTTCGTAGGAGTTATTCTTTGGGATCTGTGAGTCTTTGTACTGCATAGAAAGTAGTGGAAACGGAGAGATTTGAAATGAATGCCTATTGTGGAGATTAGGCCCCTAAGAAGGTGGAAGTGCCAGAGCAGACATTTTTTGAATAACGACCTTTTTTAAGCTTATCATTATAGGAAAATACTGGGTAATTACGCCGACGTTAAGCGAAAGTCAGTTTCCAAAAAATATTACAGCCTGTTTTAAGCTACCAAAATGATTTCTTTACATGCCTTGGAATGATGAGCTCGTCGATGTCAACCAAGGCACCATATTCGCTACCAATTCGTAGTATGCAATCGTTGTGAGCAAGTGAGTGTGCCAGGCGGTACACCGATTTGTTCGGATCGACAATGGAATTCCTCGGCAAAGATGGCCATGGAACAATGGTGACGAAGCCCTAAATGCAATACAAGGCCATCATTATGGAGTACAACTGATTCATCTGAGCTCATAGAGAAGTCATCAAGAATTGGGGGGTCTCAATTTTCCTATAACCAGAAAATTCGATTCGTTCTACTACTTCATCTTCTTCTGTAAAGTTGTGAAATCACATTGAAACTACTGAAATTCGAGCGAATGAATACTTTGCAAATTCTGGAACATGAGTGCCAAATGTAAAGAATTTCTGCATATGCGTTAAATATCATCATATGTGGAAAGATAGCAAACGGGGAATGTAAAACTTTTTTTCACGAGTATTGGCAAAAATTTCTGACACCCTTCCCGCTCCCCACACACCCAATAATTTGCCCCCTTGATCGTTTCTACTGGTACTCCTAGGTACCAACTGAGATGTGTAATACAATAGGATCTTAGTGTTCTCGGTACGAGCACCCAAAATTGAAAAGTTCGAAATCAATGCAAGGAGTCGCCTCCACGTGATCGCGACGAAGTCGTGACCATCTAAAAGGCTTAGGTTGACTGTAGCTATAGATTTGTGAAACTCTCATTAGGCTGTTGTAATACTCCAGAGTGGAAAGGCCTTACCCAGATGTTAGTGAGATGAGAATTTTTCCAGAGCTTTCACAACCCTACGTGAAAAGAGGCACGAGAAATTGCAGTAAATTAAGAGGAAGCAACCTGTTCACATTACACCTAAGGCTACTAGCATGGCTTCGTAACGACTTTCCGTATGGATCAGAAAATAAGTCAATTCTTTGTGAGGTTTTCTCACACTTTAAGAACAAACAAACCTTTATCGATCAATAACAACTTAGGACCTCCTTAAAAGGAGAAGCGCAAATTTCTAACGTCAAGTTTCAAGAAGTTTTTGATTGGGAATTGAGGCTTGGCTTATTTAGTATGGTAATTTACGATAAAAGAGTCGAACAACAACGCACAAGGTTGAAATCATTGAAATGAAAAATTGCTCACAAAAAAAATCACAACAAAAGATACTCATCGATCTATTTTCTGTGACAGTCAATAAGCACAGTTTATATTATGGTTTGAAGTTTCTTAAACTATAAACTATAACGACTTATTACCTGTTTTTCGTAGTTGTCTAACACCTTGCGAACATTGTTGCTCGATGAATGATAGTACAAAAATACATGATTCGTGCCCTGTGCTCTCCATGTCTCCAAGAAAAATATGATTCTAATCCAATCAGTAAACCTGAATAGATAAAACCCCAAATAGTTGGAATGACGGCATCTCCATACCACTCGTTTTTACATGAGTTTCATAGCAATTCATTTAAACAACAACGAAACAACGATGAAAGCAAGTTTTTTAGTTCTGCTCAATATCGAAAATGGTCAGAACTGTTTCAAAACTTATAAGCCGTTCGTTCACTGCATACTGTGGAAAACGAAGATCATAAAAACACATAAAAGGTAGTATCAAGAAACTTTCCAATAGATAGGGGGCACACAAACATTCAGAGTTCCTTTCGTCCTTGTTGGTATTCGTTGCAATGGTAGTGCTAACATTTTCTCACCTTTGAAGAGCGTGACCTGAATTTTTATTATGTGAAATCATACAAATCAAAAGAGTGTAAATAATGAAGAATTACTCGTTCATCAACCTTTGAAGGATGCGCCATGCATTCGACTTCATCGACCGTCGCTAGAAGCGATTGAATGAATGTCTAGCCTATACAATGGCTTGCGATGACCTATGAGTCTAGTACTGGCGTCCTCGCGGTCAAGTCTGGTAGCAATTTGCCGACCTCGGATGGATGAAAGACTTATTGGGTGCGGAAGTGGGATAGACCCAGAACCAAGTGTATATTCCAAAGGACCTCTAACCACTCTGTTATGTACGCGAGTACAATCATGTGACGAGGGAAAATGCTACAGATATAAATATCTTGGCTTGTCAACGAACATCCTATCAGTGGTTTGTCGTGTCACTATGGTTCCGTGTTTTCCTCTGCGGGAGTTATTTTCCCTAATCTAATCGCTCAATTCAAAAAAGAAGCTTGACATTGTCGACCTAGTTGGCTTTTTGATAAATGCCAATAAATTCCAGATCACTAAAGGACTTGTAAAATGGAGAAATTTAGAGATTTAACTTCATCGCCAAAAAGCACATAAAAATTTTAAAGCGTACACTTTTAACCAATTTCAAAAATAACGAAATTTTTTTTAAAATATTATGTACACCCCAAAGCAGAAAGGAAGACATGTGTTGGGGAACGTTATCGTGTCCTGCCAGACGGAATTTATAACCTTTATGGAGCTGTGTCAGCATAAATCTAAGTACAAAGCGTCCTTTTTTAACAAAGCATCCTGTATTCTTCAGAGTAATACGAGTATTGCGTTGCTTAGAAATGACGAATCTTGAACCCTTAAGCTTGGTCCGTACATCAGAAAGTGCAGTAGCAACAGAAAAGTTTTCCTAAATGATGATTTTAAAGCGACTGGCTAACTACAATGTACAAACTGACTTGAACTGGAGATAAATGAGAGAACCGATAATTTCCTTCTGCGTTTTAGTCACAGCAACTCACAACTACGGTCGTCTGTAGCGCAGTGGTTAGAGGTGCCACGTAGTGCACACATGATCATTGGTCCGACCTCTTACCGTGGGGAAACCAAGCCCACCATCTTTTTATGGTCGGCAAATTAATGCCCGACTTGTATGGGAGGATGAAGGGAAACCAAGCCCACCATCTCTTTATGGTCGGCAAATTAATGCTAGACTTGTATGGGAGGATAAAAACGCTGGTTTCAATATTGCTAAGCTCCGGAAGTAGTTGCATAAGCGAAATATGGATTCATTCGAAGGCTAAATGTTGCGTGCCTTATCCTTTCAAGGCACACCTTGCCTTTAAAGCTAAACCGACTTAAATGCCATGAAACTTAAAACAACTAGTTATCTGTTGCAACCCACATGACTTATGTTATCGGAGCTATTCTTCGCCAAAGCATCCAACACATATGAGTTGTACTCGCATCCAGAAGCCCATCGCCATGGACATGATCCCTCTATCGGTCGTGCTCGGAAACGCATTCCATTATTATTGACGACACCTTCTAACTTCCAATCCGGTTTTACGCATTGATTGATTGAGAGCACTCGAATCAAAGTGTTAGTGGCGCTAGAATAAAACTCTTAAAAACATGAATGTACTTGCTTCTTCATACGGCGCTGTTATCATGTTGCATCGGTCTCTGAGGAGCTTATCGCACAAAGTCGCAATTTGCCGTCTTCAAAGACAACAACAACTGACAGAAGACAGTTTTTTTTTGCAGAAATCACCATTCTAAATAATTCATTTTTGGCTTTCTAAAAATACCGACGATGAAAAATCTATGTTGCTTCATTAATGAAGTTTCCTCCATTGATAACCTTTCCGAGGTGACAACTAATAATCAGTAACACGAACGACAAAGGGTAAGGTGTCCGGCGTTCTCCCGTCCATTAGGAGGCCCCATGAATTCGGCTCCATTCGTAACATCACAGATGTGGCTGAGCACACATCTGGTCAATACTATGGCTTGCCATGATATAACGATATATTGATATCAAGGAATGATTTTAGCCCCGCTACCAAGTTTACTAGCAATCATCTGCCGACACCAGAGTAATGAGATGCTTTACTAGTCGAGGGGCTCGTGATCGAACCAAAAGATCATGCGTGTATTGCAGGGTACTTTTTATCCACTGCATCACAATCAACATTTCAAGAATCAATGGCACAAAGTTTAAGAAATGCTTATTATCTAGAAGCATAAATGAAGCGCTCACTTCACTTCCGTGTGAGCCGTCGTCACAGTTCAAAATCGTCATCGGGAAGTCCGGCAAAAAAGTAAACTTGTAGGCAGAACTTAGCAACTATCCACAGGCACTTTCACCTCATAAACACTTAAAAAAGACACCTTATTTCTGTGGAAGCTTTTATGCTCATCGTGTCTATTGCACGACATGATCACACTGAGCGGCTTTTATATACACTCGAGGCGAAGAAGTCCACTGGTCTCTTCCCGCTTGAGTTAGTTAATAGTGAGAGTGACCCCAAACAACATTGTCACACATATCGTGGCTAAGAAGAACTCTTTATGTCAAACTGCCGACAACTAGTTCGATCTTGACTTTTTAGTCAGCACCTCTGCCATGGAAAGTAAAAGAAAATGAACAATATGAGTATTAGCACTATTTTGAATCTCTTTTCGATTACTTCACTCCACCATCTTTGTTCCTGTTACTCCACCTACTCACGTACTATATCAGAAATAAAAAAAAGGCAGAAACAAGAACAAGAACGGATGGCAGTCTACCTGCTGCAGACGTAAGCTCGATACAGAAACAGCGAGTCAACAGAAATCTCATTTGACAAGTTTCGGCCATAATCACGAGCACCCCTGAAATAGCCCAGAATCACTAAAGTCTCGATGATTTGTCCCTCGAATATAATTTCTTCGTTCTCTACTCACTTAGATAGTTACCTATATATTCTTTGATATTGTAGTTATCAAGTAAGTTCTACATAATCAAATCCTAACAACTACAATATCGAGTTACTCTCTGAAAAAACCGTTCCATTTAGGAAGCTGTGAACATAGATGAGATCTGCTAGAAAGAAAAAAAGTCTTTTATAATAGTTGAGTTATAAACCAACAGTGGTTTTATGTTAACCGCAATGAGACGAGAAAAAGTGCTCAGATAATTGACGAAGTACAGTAATGAGGCACTGACGATAACCAGTACCGTGATCAGAACGGAGTTTAACCGCATCTGGAATTCACATTTCGTTGAAGCATTGAATTAGGAAGCTTCCAGAAATGTCTTCACCTCAACGGTAATATTTTAGTAAGGAAATTACCAAGAGACGTTCCTCGTCTTTCTTTAACGCACTGTTGTTTCGGTGACCCAAAAAAGTTGGTGAAAATCAACGATCAGAAAAGCGAGACCAAACACGTCAGGAAGAAGATGGTGAAAACTTTGTGGAAACTACAACACAACGACAGCTCTGAAGCCTAATAAAAGTGGAAAGTGTAAAGTCGGTGATGACTTTCAAGGTCTTAGTTACTTTTAAACGTATATTTGAACAAGAAAAACTTCTGGAACGACATGTGCGATACGGCCTCTATAATGTACACTGATGCAGCGATGAAAACGAAAAGCTAAAAAAAGAAACTTTGAACTCTGAAGAAAGAGACACCAACGAAGAATTTAGCAAAAGCAGACTGCATCTGCTCTGCTGGTATTTCAACTCAATTGAGCCCCCATCGTCCCTTTGTTCTATCGAAAATATTCAAGAAAAAAACTTAACATGATCTCTACACTAAGGTTGCAAAGAAAAACAACCTCGCTATTTGTGTGGATCTCCCTTGTGCTTTATTCCTGAGAGTCAAGCACTTTTCGAGGGTTAAAGGATAAAGCTTAAAACGATAAAGCTTTCGGCGTTGATCAGTCCCTGAAGGATGCGCCGTGCATTCGACTTCATTATGTATCGTTGGAGGTGATTGAATGCATATCTGGCCTTTACAATGACTCACGGTGGTCTATCAATGTATCGAGCCAGTGCTGCTATCCTCCCAGATAAGCCTGGTACCAATTTGCCGACCCCGGAGGGATGGAAGGCTTGGTGGGCCAGGGGCGCGAGGATCGATTCCACGTGTGTGTCGCAGCAGCGCCTCCAACCACTGCAGCACACGCGCCCGTTCGAGGGTTAGGGGTCAGAAATGAGGTCAATAGTAAACATATGCTCAAGATGTAAGCAAGCGGTGCGACTAGACGAAGCCCATAAACAGTAGGTGTTTGTTTTTCAGAAATCACGAGCATTCTGATGAATGTATGCGAAACATATCGATCATAAAATGACATGATAATGCCATCTCAATTAAGGCGAAGAAGTTGTAAAAAATTCTAAGTGGAACTTGCGTGAGAACCTCAATCGGTTTTCTGCGATTCATTCTTTTTAGCTTCAATAGGAAAAGGTAGAAGTATCACAGCATGAGTTCCTTTCATTGAAATCAGGCTATGATTGTCGATAAAATCGAACAGAGGCAACTATATAAAAAGGCAGTGTTTCCATCTTCTTCACAGTTCGTTAAGAAGGATTATAAAACTACTCATGGAATGAAAAGGTAGTCTTTGTAAAATGACAGCTTCATTTGACATCAACTGGTCAATCGTTGTCAATTTGTCCACGATGGTAAAAGTAACCAACGCCTGCACTTTTTATTATACGTCGACACAAAACGCAAACACTTGGAAACCCTGGAATGGCAGAGAGCCAAAAAGTAAATGTTGCAAAAATTCTTGAAGAAAATGAGTACAAAAGACACAAAGATCAGCTCTGATCAACCCTTTAGGAATACACAACGCATCTGATTCTATTCTTAACAACGTGGGAAGGATTGAAGGCATATTCGCTCTATATATTAACTATTGTGGACCTTCTGATCTATCCAAGAAGTGTTTTTGGTACCAGCTCCTCGACTCCAGATGGATTGGGGTTTATTCTGTATCCAGGGAGCAGAATCAAACCCAGAACCAACGACCACGGGTGTATTGGAGTGGGTTTCTAATCACTACGTTACGCTGGTCCCCAAAAACGAGAACATGAAGAATTTGCCGTTGTTCTAAGGCAGGAAACTCCCAATTATGATAGAATTATCAACAGTGTACTGAATGTGGATTGATTCGAAGGATCAGTCGTTAGACCCAGAACGACGGCACGGCTAACAGATTCGTATCACATGTCAGCTGAGAAGCACCATATGCGTAAAGATAAACATTTATTGAATTTTTTCTGTCATATCAAAAAATTCTTTCAGCTTGTAGATAACTCACTTTTCTCGTCCCACTTATGAAGGGATAATTTTACCACTGCTTGCTTAGAAGTTATGTGGTTGGTTATATTACACCGCGGCATAGGAATGAAATTAGGAAATGAAGCATTAAGGAAAGAAATGGGAGTTGAACCATCCTTAGTTATACATCAATGAATTCGACTCCATTAATCACCGTAAAGATGAATGAATAAATATTTGACCCTTAGAAATACTTGCTCAAGATGAACTACTAATGACATCGGAGAAGTGGAGGGTTTCATTTGCTTCGGACGCAAGATCGAACAAATGGCGGCGTATGTATTGCAGGAAATATCGAACCACTGCGCCACATGCGCTTCCGAATGAAGAAATAGAAAAGAATTACGCTTCAAAAAATATTTTAGAATAGTTAAGTAGCCTGACATATCCTTTTGCAAGCGCCTGGCTATGAGCTGCACAAATGTAGCATGTGTCTAAGGGAAAACAAGTGGTAAAAGACACCCTTGTGAAGTGATAAAGAGTTGAAGCCGTAGATTCCTAACAATGACTGATTGAAGTGGGCAAAGTGCCGCGATGAAAACAACAGCGAAGGTGTTGTTTCTAGTGATTTGAGTGAGTGACTGAGTTCTATTACAAACGATTTCATCAGTGTTGTTGTCGATCAATTATACCTCGACCGTGTTGAACCTCATAATGAAAGTCGTTGATTCGATGTTCTACTGAATGGTGTTCATTTGTGGTCGTGCACTCAACACTGAGTGCAAAATCTGAAGATCACCATAACCTTGGTACAATGCTGTCAACGCCATCGACAGCTATGGATTTGGTTTGTTCACACTTCCTTAAAAGACTACGATGGGATTTTTTTCTCGTTAGCAAAGGGTTTTGGTCCTTTTTTTCGTGCTTGCGTTTTCATCAGTGTTACCAGAAATGGCGTTTGATCACCTGAAACAATCGTAAATTGTAATAAACTGCCAAGATTGTTAAATGACAGATTTTTGAACTGACAACAATGAAAGGGTAGGACAAGTAGCGCCCTACGTCGATCAATATCTATGGAGAAACACCATGCATTCGATTCCATTATTAACCAGTTAGAGATAATTAAAGGCATGAATGGTCTAAACCATGTCTTGAAAAGGCCTACTAATTTATCAAGTTGGTGACTTTATCGTTACAGACAAGCCTGGTAAGAATCTGTCGAACACGGTAAGACATACGGTTTTAATTTAGCGAGAATGCAGGATAGAACTAGCGACCACTTAACGTGTTGTAGAGCTTCTAACGGCTTCGCTACACTTGTGGTCATGATGCTGTTGAAAACAGAAATACCGCTTAAGAACACGTTTCTTCTTCCTTTTTTCACTTGTTTCAGGCTCTCTGTTTTCTTATCAACATTAGGGTTTTTGAAAGTAGATATTTTGAATCCAACAATTTAGCACGGGAACTAAGAAACTAATGGATATTTGGACATTTCTATAAGTTAAAAATTTATTCATGATTATTGAATATAAACTAAAAAAGGATAAACTAAACTAATATAAACTAGACTCTTGGAAATAAACTAAACTGTTTCTGAAAACTCCGCTAGAGCAAAAATCAGGTATCATTCCATTCCCAAGACTGCATTTCATTTATTTTTTAATGACTGCTAGATTACAAAAGTGCCGCTGGTATCTATGCGACTGTAATGTTCCGCTATCGACGGATATCCCTCGTATGAGGGATCTCGAGCCGGTTAGCCGCAAGGCTACGTGGTGCGTCCCCAGGTGGCGGACAGAGTTAATCGCAGACCAAAAGCGACCTTTGCTTCCCTGAGACGCAGGTGGATCCAGGGTAGAGACTCCCTGTTTCTGCTGAGCCGATTTGGCACCTAATTTCTGTATTTGCTAGGCGTATTCATGCATGCTTGTGTGAGTGCGTTCTCGCTTATTCGGATTGTACTCTACGAGTCAAATCAGCCAAAAGCCCTCCCAATGAAGTGACAGGGAAGTATATGGGAGGCGGTTAGGAGTCGCCTCCAACAAATAAGCTCCATGTCCACTTTGGGAGACGCTGGCAAGCTACCCGTGAGTATACCCAGCCCCCCACGCTCAGAGCCCAGCAAGCTATACGTGGGTATCAAAAAATGCTAAACACAGTAAAAAAAAACGGGCCTCATTCCCTCCCGAAAGAGCCCCCCAATTTCGCAGCGTTGGGTAGGACGAGTACGGAGAAGCTGCTAAAATCTTAGGGCCAATGGAAGCTGCCTGGATTTCAAAGAACTATGGTGACGATCTGTACCTACAATGCACGTACACTTGCATTCGAGTCCTCGATAGAAGACTTGCTCATGCAAACAAGAATGATAACGTACGATGTCATCGGCCTGGCCAAGACGAGACGACGCCACCCATTCAACGCCGTCTATGACACCGGAGAAGAACTGTTCCTCGGAACACGTGACAGTAGAGGGGTCGGTGGCGTCGGCGTTCTCGTCAGCACGAGTTTGTCCATGAACATTGATTCATTCGAACAGCTTACAACCAAAATCGGACGTTTACGTGTAAAAAGATGTGGATCAATTTCGGCTTTGACAATCTTCGTCGCTTACGCGCCGACATCAAACTATGATGAAGAAGAAGTCGAAGCGTTCTACATGGACTTGGAAAAGTTCTACAGAGGAGACCATACATTATTCAAAGTCATCATTGGAGATTTTAACACAAAGATTGGAGCAAGAACAACGTCTGAAGAACGTCACACTGGGACCCATGGATTAGAATGCAACGAAGAGGGCGAGCGGTTGTTTGAGTTTATCATGGCGACTAAGACCATCGATGGTAATCCAGAAGCCCCGCTATCAACGCTGGACGTGGAAGTCTCCCAATGGAGAGTACCATAACGAAACAGACCACATCACAATAAAGAGAAGGTTTTGCCCAACCGATGTCGCTGTTGTCCCAAAATTCTACACGGGATCAGTCCTCCGCCTCCTTCGTGCAAGATTCTATTTCTCGCGGAAAGGAGAAAAAAGCCGCTAAATTCAAAACCCGAAATCCCAGAACCACCGTAAACTGGGACTTCTTCAATTCACTAGCCAGCTGTTGGCAAGATGTCGTTCTCATAGCATCGACGAGAAATACGATCGGCTCATTCAACGTCCTCATATTAGTACTATGAAAGCTGAAAGTCCGAAAGTCACCGAGAGACGTCTGTCTCCAGAAACACTCGAGCTGATACGCTAGCGTGGAATCGCACGAGCTGCAGGCAACCGCGAACTAACGTCCGAACTTGCAAAACAATGCTACAGGCGATGAAAGAAGGCCTTAAAGAGAGAAGAGCAGCAGTAGTCGTCGAAGCTGCAGAGGCTGGGAAAAGCGTTCGCAACGCCAACCGAAGCTTCGCCAATTACAAGACCAAGATGATTGCGCTCCGACGCCCAGACAGAACAGTTACAGCGTCCAGAAAGGCAATGGAGAAAATCATTCACGAAAACTACACAGATCTCTTCGATAGCCACGTCCACCTCCCGTCATATGAAATAAAGGAGGATAGATATGTTGTACCACCGGTTCTCCGTTCCGAAATCGGACATGCCAATTCGTCGGTGAAAAATCGAACAGCACCAGGTCCAGACAGGACAAGATCTGAACACCTGAGGAACCTTCCGCCAGTCCTCGCAAACATATTGGCTCGGCTCTTCACACGTTGCCTGTCTGAATGCAAGGTCCTTACTCAGTGGAGGACCAGCAAGACCGTGTTATTGTTCAAGAAGGGTGACCTAAGCGATATCGGCAACTATCGCCCGATGTACTTGCTGTCTGTCGTCTACAAACTTTTCACTCGAGTCATCCTAAACAGAATTGACAGAACACTGGACGAAGGACAGCCATGTCAGCAAGCAGGGGTTTCGAAAAGGATTTAGTACGATGGACCACATCCACACGATAACAAGGCTCATTGATGTATCGCGGGAGTACAAAAGAGCGCTCTATCTCACTTTCATCGATTTACAGAAGGCCTTTGATTCAACTGAGATAGAAGCAGTCATAGAAGCCCTTGATAGTCAAGGAGTCCCTACTCTGTACATAAAGATTCTTCGTGAGCTGTACAAAAACTTCGCAACCAAGATATCACCATTGTACAACGATATTAACATCGACGTCAAAAGAGGAGTTAGGCAAGGCGATACCATCTCGCCAAAATTATTTACCGCCACCTTCCAGAACGTCATGCGAACATTGGAATGGGATAATATGGGGGGTGAAAACCGATGGTCGGCAGTTACATCATCTTCGCTTTGCTGATGACATCGTACTTATAACACCCAACATTAGCTAGGAGGAACGTATACTTGCCGACTTTGATAAAGCCTGTGGAATGATTAGCCCTCGACTAAATCTCGCAAAAAACAATGTTCATGAAGAACGGATTGATTTCGTATGCCCCATTCACACTCAACAGACCGAATATCTCAGAATTCTCCAGTTATGTCTATCAAGGTCGTGAAATCAATATGATGAACGACTTAGCTCCAGAGCTAAGCAGAAGGAAACGAGCGGCTTGGGAGCTTTGAAGAGCATCGAGGATGTAGTGAAGATAACAAAGAACACTCGACTTCGTGCCCACCTTTTTGGACTCAACAGTACTTCCTGCGTTAACTTATGCGTGAGAAACCTGGTCGCTGCCTAAGCAGGACGAAAGATCACTCAGCGTTATCGAACGCGCAGTGGAAAAGTACGATGCTAAGAGTGTCTCGTTTCACACAAGTAAGGGATGGGATCCGTAGCTCCGACCTGCGTCAACGATCAAAAATCAAAGATGCCGTTCTGCACGCCAAACAGTTGAGGATAAGGTGGGCCGGACTCATAATGCGTGTGAATGATAACCGTTGGGCAAGAACCGTTAGTGACTAGATTCCTCGGGATGTAAACGTACTGCAGGGAAGAATACCGACCCGATGGTCAGAGTTCACGAAGAGCCTAGAAGAAACATATGATGTCCCCGAGTGCCTAGAGCGAGCGGAACGCAGTGGGCTACTCACGACAGGGGAAAAATGGAAGATTTACTGGCGCAGGCCCAAGTCACTCGACGATCAACGGGACCACAGATGATACTGGTGATCCACTACCCTGATAACTCCCAACCGATTACTGCGTCATCGTGGTTAGGTGGTGTTCCTGGCTGTGGGCCTGCTGTGTACAGCAGGGGGATTCACGCTTCAGCACGGCCTTCCAAGCTGGGGAAGGAGTCCGACATTTCATCAGGAAGCACAGCTGAGAGTAAACCAATACCACGATCCATCACCATCCTGGGATCAAATTAGTCGCATGGTGGCATGTCCCACTCTGATGCACAAGCGTGGCGACTGAATGTGGAGGTAACAACCTGGGGCAGACTTTGGCTACGTTGATCTCGGTACTCCAGGAAGCCACAAAAAGCTAAACCAGTAAGACTCCAAAAAAAGTGGGAATTTTGATGGAGCTCACACAGCCAATGAAGAAGAGTAATCCAAGTATCCAACTGAGTAAGTGTCCACCCTGATAAACGAAGATGGAACTATCAACATATCCTGCTATTATATCGGTTTGATGGCGGAAAAGTTCTGCGCCACCCTTTCTGCTCCATGATTGCCGTCATGACTCTGAAATGCTCGCTGGAGAAAAACCTTATGGAATTGCCACACTTGGAGTTCGGATTGCGAAAGAAAGCATCACAAGAAAGGCACAGCTCCAAGACCTGATAACACCACAGAGAAATTTTTCCAAGGCTGGAGGTCACAAAATAGGTAAACTGCTAACAGCGCTCATAACATTCTACCTTCAGATGGAGGAATTTCTAGATCAGCGAAGGATGTCACGCACGCTCATCATGCCGAGAAAAAGGTGACTGATGTGATCTTCATAAGTGCCTTAAAATATGCTCGTTGAGTTTACACTACGAGCTGTTCCTGAAGATTATCTTATTACTCATATCGAAGGCCTTGAATGAGGCACAACCAGTCCAGCAAGCATGATTCCGATAGGGATTCTGCGCATGGACCACGTCCTAACTGTATCAACCGGGTTATAAAAGTCTGTCGAGAGTAGCATCTGCCGCTGGTCTTAACTTTTATCGACTACAAGATAGCGTTTGACAACGTCGAAACGAATGCAATCGTAATGGTGTTAGTGGAATAAGTAGTGAATCCACCCTATACAACGACTCTGTCTGACTGTTGTCGGAGCCACACTACCAAAATACAGCTTTTTCCATCGATTTCTTACCATACCCATAGAAAAAGCCGCGACGAAGCGACACAGTAGGCTGTTTAGTGCAGCATTACAGTGGATAATGAAGTCACTCGATTGGAATAAGAAAGGTATACGTATTGATGGAAAATTCCTATTAACCTTGATTTCGCAGATGACATCGTTATCTTATCGAAGAGTACCACTGAAGGGGGTATGATACTAAATGAGCTCAAGAAAGCGAGAAAAAGATTGGAGCAGGCATAAATAGGACGAAGACGCGGCTGAACAATAACTAACTCATGATGCAACGACAAACAGTCGAAATGGATGTTTCCCTGATTTCAGAAAACATTTCGTACGTCTACTGTTGATGTTGAATGAGCATGGAAAGCAACACAATGGGTAGAATTAGACAAAAGAAGGAGAGCAGTTTTGGCCGCACTCGGGCCTCTCAAAGAGTTCACCAACCAGCTGGTGGAGCTGAAGCTTCGCACTTACCTTTTCAACTCTACATTTTTCCAACGCTCTGTTATGCAGCACTGGCGTTTTGAACGATGTCTTCTGAATTTTAACCGGCACTCACAACGTTAGTCGGAATACACTGCTCATATCTCCGAAAGCTGTCTAGTCTTCGGGATTCAGGAAAAACGCGCGACAATCACGAAACACGTATGCGGCAGGTACATAACCAGAAAAAGTGGCACATGGACGACAAGAGGAGTGGAATGCACTCCAAGAGAATGCAAGCGTCCTCGTTGAAGACCACATAAACCTGGGCGGACGTGTTCGTGATTGACGTCAACAGTCTGCATTCACAATTGGGAACATTTTCAGAACAATGCAATAGGCTTTGCTAACGTCTCCATGTTCAAAGCAAATCACCAACATGAAGACGCCAGCACAAAAATGGAAACGAACAAGGTTTGTGCTGGGGCCCAAACTATCATTGAAGACGGGCCATCCAAACATCCAAGCAAGTATTATTGTTAGATTAGAAATAAAGGTACACTGTGCTGGAGAGATAAATAGTTCGAAGAAGCGCTGTGGTAATAATGTTCCTGTTGTCAGCGTTGTTCGGCAGCGGTGTTCTTGCATGTGGAGGAGTTTTTAAGTATTACGTAGACGATTTCCCCATTCCCTTAACCTCAACCTACCTTCACAGTTCCTCATCCATGCGTGATGAGTAGGGTGCCTGCACACTACTGTCGCATAAGACTCTCAAGTATTGCTCTTCTTCCCTCGCTTTTTCATCTGCCAAGTCTTTAGACGTTGGCGTGGCTGAACATGATTACTGATTCGATAACGCCAACCTTAGTCGACTTCAAAAGACAAACTAGTTCTGTATGCATTGGAAGAAACCATATGATATAAAAACTTGCAAAGAACTGTTACGTTGACAATTGCTACATTTTAGATGTCTTGGTGATTTGATAAAACCACAAGCTGCTAAGTAGTAGAACCTGATTTTTCAGCTCTGTTAGAAAAATCATTATGTCGCAATCGTAGATAGCCGGTGTTGAGTGTTTCGTCACTCATAGAAAGTACAACGTCACCACTAATTATCCCATTACGATTCTAATCATTGTTTAAGAATACATTCTACTTTCTCGTAAATGTTCTTCCACGAATTACCGTGCAACTGCCAGCAATTTGTAGAGTGTGAAGATCGCAAGATACATGCTGTTTTCAGGTATCTACAGTCATCTTAAAAGTTTTATGTGTAGCTTTCCTCACAAGGTGTTACTGTTTTTTTTTCTTCAGCAAAACTTTTCCACTCGGGAAAAGATAATGCTGAGCTTTGATATTTAACGAGTTACACTGACGGTCAAACACCATTGGGTTCGTTTTTAATCAAACGACCTTGCAATGGAATGCTCAGATCGAAAAGATTGTTAGGTTGACACAACGGTTCCGTTAAGAATACACATCAAGGATCTCTTTGACCACTAAGTTTTTTCGTATTTACCTAACACCTTGCAGTTTAATGTGATTCGATGAGGTTGATTTAGTCTATTATAAAGTTTCTGAGCTCGCAAGAACGAGCTTTGTAGGTAGAAACCGGTGTAACTGTCAATAATTCCCCCTCACAACTTATTTCCGTGCAATCCTTCCTCAGAATTTCTTACCTTCTAGGTAATAAAGCTTTTACCTGCATTATTATTATTATTACTGTTATTACCGTTATTATTATTATTATCGCTGTCGTTATAACTGGTGTTGTAATTAATGTCTACTTTTTTAGTTACTGCCTACTACAAAGGACGCGTGTGGTGCAGTGGTTGGAGGCGCCACTGCAACACACACGTGGAGTCGATCCCAGTGCCCATGGCTCACCAAGCCTTCCATTCCTCCGAGGTTGGGAAATTGGTACCAGACTTATCTGGAAGGAAAGCAGCACTGGGTCGATACATCAATAGACCACCGCGAGTCATTGTAAAGGCCAGATATGCATTCAATCACCTCCAACGATAATTAATGAAGTCGAATGCATGGGGCATCCCTCAGGGGATTGATCAACGCAGAGAGCTTCATCCTTTTACCCTTTATCCTACTGCAATCTTTATAGCAGGGTATTATTCGAAATACAACCACAAGGATGTTGAGATAATCACAAAACTCGGACCATGGGCCAGTTCGAACCACGATTTCCCTTTCCGGTGACTCGCTCATTAGACATTGCGCCACGAAGGCCTTTGTTCTGCGTCCCTCTTAAAATAACTGGGTTCAATGCCGATGTGGACTCCCCAGATCAATCCCGCTAATGGGTAATTGCTGGTGACACTGGTAGATAGAAAACTAGTTGAGAGAAACGCAGATCAAAGACCTCCATGGCGCAGGGTGTAATGTGCGAGCTCTGGTAAGGGAAATCGTGGTTCGATCTTGCCCTGGTCAAAGTTTTGCGATTATCTCAACATCGTTGTGTTGTTGTAATTAATATTGGTACTATTATTTATAGACCCGCCATCACATCAACTGAATAAATCCCAGCACTTCGTGCAGTCTAATCGCTTCCCCCGAATACGTCGTCTACAAAGGTCTTCAAATACTTCTTGTGTTGTTTCAGCTGCTTCTTGATGATTTCGTCTTCTTTATGGATGTCATCGAATGCTGGTCCAGTCGATTCCGTTAGCAGTATAGGAGATGGCTGAGTCAAGGCGTTCCCACGTGGAATGGAGGTGAGCATTAGGTAGGAGGGATTTATCTAGCTCTAAAAAGCAATAGGAGACAGCAAGTATCTCCCGTTGTAAAACGTCACAAGAACGAAGTCAGATTACTTGCATTACACCTTATTTGAAAGAAGAGACCTATTAGTCTACGCTGAACATCACGTTTTTTTCTTCTGTTCAGTTTAATCTAGTTGAACTTTTGCAAACTTAACTAACTAACATGTTTTTAAATTGCTGAGCTTACACGAGATTGATAAAGATATTTGTTTTAGACTTTTTGCCTACTGCCTACTCTTTTTTGATGGCAGGGTATATTGCGAAATATAACTTCAACGAAGGTGAGATATTTGCAAAACTCTGGACCGCAGGTGCCTATGGTGGGGAACGAACGCGCTATTGTCCTTTCCGGGGAGTAACGCGTTCACCACCACACCATGCGGGTCCTTCGTTTCGCCTTCAATCCCGTTGACGGGTGATTGCTGATGGCAAAAGATCGATAGAACTAGCTGAGAGACAGGCGAAACGAAGGACCCGCATGGTGTGGTGGTGAACGCGTTACTCCCCGGAAAGGACAATAGCGCGTTCGTTCCCCACCATAGGCACCTGCGGTCCAGAGTTTTGCAAATATCTCAGCTTCGTTGAAAAAGATATTTGTTTCGGTTAACGTCTCGACGTCTTCGTCTTCATCAGAGGCGATAATCTCAGTCGGTGGTCCACAGTTGTTCGTCATCTCGATGTGAGGTCTTTGTGCTCGCACCGAGACGAATCTTCTTGTCAGTGGAACACCGCAGAAATGAGGCATACCCACGCGGAAGCGCTCTTTTTATTTTATAGGGGCGGCTGTTGTTGATATGGCTGTCCGTTGATATCAAAATAGGAGAGAATACAGATGACCTTTAAAAGTAGGTTGAGTTAATTTTAATTAGTTGACCATCGACCCTTATCGTCGGCTCTGATGAAGACGAAGTCGTTGAAACGTTAGCCGCAATAAATATCTTTATCAACCTCGTGTTAGGTTAACAATTTGAAAACATGATTGATTGATTGATTATTTTACTACCGAGGTTAAATGACGGTCGGTTTGAATATTATTCAACCAACCGAAATTAACTGAACTTACATTTAAAGATCAACTGTATTGTCTCCGCCCATTTCAATACATTCGCTGACGATAGCTGTTAGTGTCATGCTTTTTTTAATGAGGTAACTATTTCGTGAGGTTATCCGAACAAGAAAGAAAACTGAAGGCCAAACTTCTTTACTCAAAGATCGACTTGCCGCAATGCACAACGAGAGCGCATAGTGGAGAAGTGTCGAGTCTATATGGAAGTATATGTAACAAATATTTTCTGCCTATTCTTTTTTCATGGCAGAGTACGATTTTAAATACAACTACGAAAATGCTAAGATGTGAGCAAAACTCGGAACCTCTTATGAGCTTCGAACCGACGACTACCCTTACCGACGGCTCGCGTGCTATCCACACCAACCCCGTTGCTTTGCCAATCTCTCAGATCTTTCAAGCTTTTTCTTTATTACAAGTGAAAGGCTCTGTGATTTCGACATCATCTTTAGCTTACTTGGATCCAGTGCCGATTTCTGCCATCCAGATCATTCTATTTGACGGGTGAGTTGATAGCACCGATAGGGTGAAAACATGACTTAGAGAAAAGCAAACCAAGGGCTCTTGTTGCTGTGGTGGATATCACGCGAACACCTTGTGCGGTTAATCCCAGTTTCGAAGCTCAACTGGGATTCCAAGTCTTGCTGATAAAATCTCAGCCTTCGTAAGGATGGAAGTATTCGATTTCTTTGCGAGATGAATCAATTGAACTACTTCATACATAGTGTCAAGTTCATTAAATCGAGTTTTCATTTGTGTAGTTGGAATTAGTATTTTCTTGTTCATTCAGTAAGATCAAGAAGGAATCCCTACCATCTAAAAGAAATTAGAAATATAGTCGCGTTTCTCAATCTGAAGCTTCAGTTCGTTCCACGTCTTTTTTTTTACATGACTCGTCTTCATGTCTATTGTGCGGATACCAGCACTTCTCAAATTCGATTCGCATCCATTGTCCACGAAGATCTTCCAACTTCACGTGTCAGTTGCTGCTTGATGATTTACATTTCATCAGGTTGTAGAATCGAGCAATCCTCCCTGGAGTCCTGAGATAGCCGGGCTGGAGCGTTCCCAATTGGATTAGAGAGCGCGAATTTTTTTCGGACAGTCCGGTACCAATTTCCCAAACTCGGAGGGATGACAGGCTTTGTTGGCTCTTAGCGGAATCGAACTAGCATCATGCCCATGATGAGCGACATCACTACCACTTGCTATTCTGCCCCTATCCGCTCCTTGTTCAACTTCTATGAAATGATTAAAGATGTCCATAACTTAATATTTTTGTTAACTTGAAGACCACTGCATCAAGTTTTACAACTGCATACAGATAATAGAGAGTCTTTTCTTTATTTGAGTTCGATACTGATAACGATCGAAACGAAGTTCTACCGTACAACAGCATCACATACGAACATGAAGGAATAAAAACATCCTTTCCTCTCTTATCAAGATCTACTCCGGATTCCAGAAATAACTGCGAAGTCGAATTCACTATTTGTGGTTATGTAACGGAAGACTTTGATTCTCACATAAAAAGATAAAAAAAAGGATAAAGCTCTCGGCGCTGATCAATCCCTGAGGAATGCGCCCTGCATTCGACTTCACTATGCAACGTTTGGAGGTGATTGAATGCATATCTGGCCATTACAATGACTCGCGGTGGCCTAGCGATGTGTCAAGCCAGTGCTGCTACCCTTCCAGACAAGTCTGGTACCAATTCGCTGATCCTAGAGGGACGGAAGTTTTGGTGGGCCATGGGCGTGGGGATCGATTCCACGTGTGTGTTGCAGAGCGGCTCGGACCACTGCGCCACACGTGCCATTCCTGCTTCTTTTTTATTCTTATATTCTTATCGATTCTAATATAAGACTGTGAAAGTTGCCATAGTACCTTTCTTTTTGACCATGAATTTAAAAATGTTGAAGCATTGACATAGAAACCTTTTTGCACCTTTCTCACTAATAAGTAATCAGAAAAAATCTGCGTTATCGTAAAAGTTGTTGGGAAATCTTTTTCCATCACAACCACAATGAAATGCTGGATCACTTCCTGTGCAAAGAAACTGCCGTGTTCATGAGAATCTGTAGCCCGTTTCCATAAAACTCTTTGCAGTCGCGACTCAACACAAACATCGTAATATCACTTAAAAATTATTTATTTTCACTTATCCCCACTCTGTTCTCAATTACAAGCAATTTACAAAACTTTACCACGAGTTTCTGAGAGCGCTTCGGGAAGAAAAAATTTTGAGAATAATGGTGCGTCCTCAGTTTGAGAATAGTAGGTTAAACGCAGACCAAACGCGACCGTGTAATTGATCTCAGACGCAAGAGGTGGGTTTTCCAGAAACGGCTGCGTCTTTCGTGCACTGGGATTGATTTTTGTTTTTTCTATACATTCTTATTTTATCCTGAAACTTGACATTCAAATGCATGTAATTAAATAACAGGGAAGTGTATGGAGAGTGGATGATCGGATGACCTTTAATAAATGACTACTACTTCACATGATTTTGAGAAATTGGGGAAAACAATGGGAATAATAGGAGAGCGTAGAAAAGGCTCGTGGACGCGTGTAGAGCTGCGAATAGAGATGCCCTTCAACAGACACGTGATCGTGTTCGACTTTGCGCCCTGGCTTAGCAAGCCTTGTACCTCTTCATAGTCGGTAAATTCGTAGCAGAATTCTCTGTGAAGATAGCAGCACTGACTTGAGATATCGGTTTGCCATCATAAGCCGTATCTAACGATACTTGTTGAAGATAAATGCTTTACGCATTCGAGATTGATCAAGCTCTATCCTTTGTATTTTTATATGAAAGGGTTTTTGTGTTCATCGAAGCTAAATAATTCAATATCCCGCTCATGATAGTTGCTGCGACATCGCCAATGTGTGTTAAAATCATTTGTTCTTTAGTTTGATTACAGGTGACTAGACAATGAAAGACAACTAGGAAAATTGAGGCATCCCATCCTTATTCCGATCCCGCCACCACGAAAAGCTCATAAGTTCATGATGAAGTGTGAAGTGCCGCATGTAACAAAGAAAAAATAGAATCGAGAGTTAGTGTGCTCGGCAGTGACAGGGTTATGGGATTGTCCTTTACGGATGCAAAAACACTAAGTGAGCAATCGGTCACGACTGGAAATGGTATCTACTGTTCAATGAATATTATGCATATCCTCTTGAATTCGAAGTTAACATTTGTGTCTGATTTGGTTTGTAAAAAATGCTTAGGAATTTTTTCGTTGCTCACTAATGGAAGTATTTCATAAGCATTGAATATTTGAAAAAAAATCAGAAGAAAAATGCTCACACTGGTTCTTATCTCTTGCGATCGCTAGCAAGTCGCTTTCGCTCTGCTGAAGAGAATAAAATGCCTTAAATTTTTTTCGGTGCTGATCAATCCTTGAGGGATACGCCATGCATTCGACTTCATTAATCATCGTTTGGAGTTGATTGAATGCATGTCTGGCCTTTATCCTCCCAGACAAGTCTGGTACCAATTCGTCGACCCCGGAGGAATGGAAGGCTTGGTGGGCCAGCGGCGCGGAGGTCGATTCCACGTGAGTGCTGCGGGGCGTCTGCGACCACTGCGCCACACGAGCCCTATTTGGATTCTGTTACAAGAGTGTGAAGACAGGACACGTTACTATGACAACTTACAGAATGCTTTTCTGTTAGGTTTGCACATTGTGTTTACGTATTCAGTGCGACTCCATGCAGTCACCTATGCGCTACCAAATAGTTTGATTGTAATCTTTTGAGAACACGTCGCTTGTATCCATCACCTCTCAGAGTGATCTGCTTCAAGTTTAGGTTGAATTTTTTATCCACTATCTGGATTTCGTTCACACAACTTCTATAGTAATGTAAGCTGTACGTTTAGGTTTTTAAATTTGTACGATCCAAAAAGACAAAAGGAGAAGAATATTCTATACTGAAAAAAAAACCCACGAGCCATGGCGATATACGAGGGTTTCTTTTTTGCAAAAGAGGTGGAGTTTTGCACTGGTGCGCAATCTTGTTCCGACTTCAATCAGAGTCTTCGAGCGATCGTCGCTACCGCCACCTATTACAAACAGTAAAGTCCATATGTGCACTCCATGTGTTTCTGGAGGTGTATATAGTTGCTTGTTTGTCGAAGCCTTCCCGTTGTTGCGTCCAGTTTACACCGCTATCTTAATGGTAGTAAATTGTCACTCATTGCTTATAGGTATTTGAATTTAACTCCTACTTTATCAATTTAATAAGATTTCCTACAATTTAGTGTTGTCCTCTTTCCGGTCCTATTTTTTGTTTTTCAGATAAATGCAAACGTTAAAGAATAAGAAATCGTTGTTTCTTCGGTGTTGATCATCCATCCGTTATGGATAAGCTATGTATCTAACTGCACTAAGAATCGTAGAAGTAGGTGAATGCATATTTTTTCCTGCACAGTGACTTGTAGAAACCTGCTGATATGTAGAGTCTGTGTTTTTATCGTCGTAGAAAAGCTTGGCACCGAATCGCTGGCCTTGAAGCAATGGAGGGCTTTGTTAGTCCTAAGGTACAAGATTGAACTAACGACCACGTGTGCATTACATAGTATCTCTAGGCGCTACACTAAACACATTAGAATATTTAGCTACATTACAAGAACACTTCCTTTTAGGCAAAAAGTGCTGAACAAATGAGTTGAATCTGAAAAAAAATTGATGCAAATAAATGACAGCCAGACACTCCAGGCTGTCTGTCTGCCTCTAGAGCGGCAACTTGCCGTTTCATCCCTTCTTCTCTAACTCTTCGCTGTCCTTGTTTCTAAAGAATTTTTTTCCTATGCTCAGCCGTCGTGCCTGGATCTTAGTTGGTTTGCAGAGTGTTGTAAATTCTTAAGTGAAAGTACTTATTTCATATATCCTAAACTCGTTTAAAAATGAATTTGATTCATTATTTTATGGTTGGTCGTCAAGTTCTCATGGTAGTGTACAGTAGAAAATCGTTCTCTTCGTGACAGCCGTAGGAGAAAAACAACTAAAGACAAAATTACTGTGGCGATCGTAAAGAAAGCAACTTTAAGAGGACAATCATGACAAGGAGGACCTAGCGAAAGGTAAAAACCCGCAAAGAAAGAAGACAGGAGTTCGACGTACAACTAGACCCTCATTTTTGCTATTGTTTTATGTCCTGTTACGTTAGTTTTGTATTTCTGTGCCTTCCTCTTTTTTTTTCTTGCGTGAGAGATGCTGAAATCTTTCCTATCTTATCTAAAATATCGAGCAGATTCATCGAACAAGTAAAGATTGGTGAAAAAAAAGCGGAATTATGTCAATGAACGCTTGACGCCAGTTAATGGTTCTGTCCGGAATGAAAAAATAATAGAATGATGGAAAGTTCGACAATGTCCTTAAAAAAATGTATGCATAGCACTTTTGGCAGTGTCAGGGTGCGTGTGGCGCAGTAGTTACATATGTTCCACAGTGTAAACAGGTTTGTTGGCTCACTCCCTCTTCTTCAATTCTCAATCCTTCTCCAGTACAACCGCCGTCTTCCATTTCACTGGATTCGGTAGTATGGTGCTAGAAGGGTAAAAACGCCGACCGGTTATATCGACAGGTCCCCAAATATTTCATGGGCTAAATACGAATTCAATCGCCTTTAATGGTGCTTGACGAAGCCGAATACATGGAGAATCCCTAAGAAACTGACCAGTGTCGAGTGCCTCATCCTTTTGTCCTGATGTTCTCAAAATCGTATCTACTCCTTTATACCCATCTTTATACACATACAACGCACTTGTTCGTTGTACACCTTAGCGAAAGTAGTTAGTGGTTTATGCGCTCTTTTTCTTTCCTCATCATGATGTCTAAAAATCACGCACTATCCGATAATTTTAGCTAATCAGCCCGTGACGTTTTTCATCTGTACAACAATAAAATTCTTCTTCATGATGACCTAGATTGTCTTGTTATCGCTACCGATCTGCTTTCAGGTTTCATACCATCATGTCTTTATTAGAACAATGGTCTTAAGCTATGATGTCATGGATTGACCATTTTTTTTAAACTTTGGTTTTTGGCTTTTCTTTGACACCATATTTCAAAAATTAAATCCACCCGTAACGGGATGCTGTGCTGCTTTTTCTATGACGTCGAAACCGGAAGGATTCTACTATAAGTCAATCCTGGGAAGATTATGAGGAACTGGAACGAAGAACTTATCACAATAGTGACTAGTTAGCTGTTTGTTCTCGTTATGGCTTTAGATTTGCTTTCATAGGAGACTATTTGTAGCCTAATTGAAGCCGGCCAAGGCGTTCTAATCCTAAAAATATGAGGAAAAAAGGGCTCTGAGGGTAGCTTTGCGCTCTTGTTGTTTAAGATGTGTCCTTATTTGAGCGATGAAACTCAAATACCCATCCATATTACTATTCGTGTTATATTTTCTTCCATATTACTAACCGTTATATATGGTTTTTATTCTTTTTGTATTTTAGGTTTGCAATTAGTTAGAAGGCGTGTGTGTAGCACAATGGTCGGAGGCGCCCTGCAACACACACGTGGAGTCCATCCCAGTGTCCATGGCCCACCAAGCCTTCCATCACTCCGGAGTCGACAAATTGGTACCAGACTTGTCTGGGAAGATAGTAGCACTGACTCGATGGATCAGAAGGTCACCGCGATTCATTGTTTAGGCCAGATATGCATTCATTAACCTCCAACGATACTTGAAGAAGTGGGATGCACTGCGCATCGCTCAGGAATTGGTCGATACCAAGAGCTTTGCCCTTTTTTATATTTTTTTGCGGAGTTAGAAAATAAAAAACAAAGAAATGGGAACAACTTTCGATCGCGATTCGGTCAGTCCAATTCTCGTCGGCCTCATCAATTGATCCTTCCACTGCTACGTGAGGGATGTTGTTGAGGGCTGGTTACGTCCAGAGTCTTTTCTGCTGTCGAATCATCTTCTCTTCACCTTCATAATTCTAAAGCTTCTAAAGAAACGTATTAATTACTACCATCCTAAGAAACTTAGTGGTCTACATATCTAAGAATGAAACTGACTGAACGAAGCCTTTTACGAATTAGTGGGAAGTGAAAGTCGTTTTAGAAGGCAGTAAAACGGTAACATTCTAAGAAAGATAATTTTGTTCACATCTAGGGTGAAATGGATGATATACTTCAGGCGTTAGCTAAAAGTACTGAAAAGCTATAAAATAAAATAGAAGGATAAAGCTCTTGGCGTTGGTCAATCCCCTGAGGAATGCGCCATGCAGTCTACTTCATTATGCACCGTTTGGAGTTGATTAAATGCATATCTAGCCTTCACGATGACTCACCGTGTCGTACCGATGTATCGAGCCAGTGCTGCTATCCTCTCAGACAATTCTGGTACAAGTCTGGAAAGCTATTGAATAACAAATTTTGTCCTGTTCCAACACGAGTTTATAAGTATAATTATATAAAAGATTAAGTGTTATAAGCAAATTTGAGGTGATATAATCCTCATATAGATCCATGCGATGTAAACATTATGGTCGCCTTAGACCCCAAACCAAAATTTTTGTTAAATAAAGAATGTTGGCTCTTCTTATAATGTACATATCTCCTTGTTCTATCACGGTAGAATCCTGACTATGTGGAATCCACGGAAGGTTCATTCCAGTTTTTTGTATCAAGCTTTTTATTTCAAACACATTGAAACAGATGCATTTCGTCCTAATAGGATATGACGATGTCCTCCAATGGATCGTTGGTCTGTGTGTATAATGTGGTCACTAAACCATTTAAGGTTTCTTTCACTGGCTTGCGAAGTTCTCAACTCTTCCACTTCTCTATTAGTGCTAAATTTGTCGTCTGTTGTCGAATAACCGGGTCTGTCGTGCATGTGCTCGAGTTTCATCTTCAGTAATAGTAAAATTGCTCAGCATTTTCTCATCTACCTGGCATTTCATTATATCGACGTGTATCCTAATACTCATACACTTTGTCCCCCCTTATTTTTCAGGTTTTCTTATTTCTCAAATTTCATATTCTTTTCCCACAATTTCACATCTGCTCGCAGGGGGAGTTTCAAACTGACCATTCACTTCATTTTCCACTTCCGCTTCCTTTGAAAAGCAAAAAACATTCGGTTCACGCTAGTAAGGAGCGGTTTCGCTGCATCTGATTCAATATGAACGACAGAGTTTTTAAGTGCAATAACATTTCTAGAACATTATTCGGAAGGAATCCAAAGACTAGAAATACTTGTAAGTGCTCTACTACGTGTAAATTTCCAGTTAACGGCTAAGGGAACCGAAAATTCCCTACATGGGTCTACCGCCTCGTCGCGGTAGTGTGGAGGTCATTCTCACTGAAGTGTCATCAAACTTGGGAACAAACTTCACATTCCCAGTTGGAAGAGAAGCTAAGAGTTAAATGGTACCACAGCAGAACTCATTTCCTCTCAGTGGCCATCTTCTCATGAGAAATGGTATAAAAAAGTGCATCATTTCGAAAATTTGTCCTTTCGTATCCCTTCAAGGGATCACATTGTCCACACTTGGTAAGCAACAGAGACTTAAGAGGACTAGCTAGTTTTTAATTATATTAGCTGGGAGTATCCAATGATTAACAAAGTTACAGGTGATATAGGCGACTAGAAAATAAAGGACAGAGAACAAGGTGAAGAATATTGATTAACGGTGCTGAAATTCAGGAATTCGGATGGCCAAATTATTTGTAGGAACCAGCTGATGAATCCATAACACAACCTAATCGTTTCCAAAACCCAGGAGCCACAAACGAACTCCATTGAACTGGCCGGTATGAAGGTCCTCATGGAAATAGTGGATGAGTTCAACAATAAATAACGGTGTTTGGCTGATGACAATCACATCGCAGACGCTGAACCTTCATTTTGGTTAATGTTAAATGATTCAAAAGCTGAGTTGAAGTCAAAAAATCAGGCATCATAGGCTTTGAGATGTCCTTAGTATTTTATCACCGCTAACAGTCACACCTATGCAGTTATAATTTCGAGCAAGATCATCCTTACGACAAATGGGCACTGGTAGTTGCTGTCAGTCGGGCTTACTCCCCCTTGACACCTATTTGACGTCTGACAAGTGAAAAAAGCGAAATAATCTTGCACTTCTTAGTTGCCATATTTATGTTCAAATCCTATCATTGCATCATTGTTAATCCAACGAAGTCTCATAACTCCTTTCTCAGTGGTTTTATTCAAACATGGGTTATTTGTTCTCGAAGGATGAAACAATTAGCCTGAATAAATAATTAAAAGGAAGTATTAGCAGCACAAACGTATTGAAATGGATTCGTAGGACAGTTTCTACACTTGTCGACTGAATACATTTATTTATTCTTGGTTCTAGAGAGGATACGGTTACAATCGAGTTCTTACATTTGCTTTCCTCTATCGACTTTTCCCGTTTTCCGTAGGCTACTCAAGGCCATATGTTTTTGTGTTTATTATTCTCATGTTTCTGCAATAAATGAGATTAATGGAAAACATAGGAGAATAAGTGGAACAGGGAAATAGATAATTAGCAAAAAATCTAATAAATAATGCGCTATTATGGCGCCACAACTGCAGACTTTCCACTGGTATTGATTGGTAGGTCAAAACGATGTCTTCTCAGCCGCTTCGAGAATTTTTTGATTTCGTTTATTAAAACGTAATCTTTCAACGTATGATATTTTAGCTTTATTCTATTTTTTTTGAGTAAAATGGTCAAATTCTTCAGAATTCTACGTTTCTCTGACGTTTCGGTGCTGAGTGCACAGCACCTTGGGCATATGGATGATGAGTACCATCAGTACTATCAGCATCGCTTACGATTTCCATACTTCTCATCACCATATTTCAGGTTACTACCCTTTTTCCAAACATTTCTCTTTCTTTCCTCAGTTTGCTTTTTCTCTACTCTAAGTAATCCTGACTACCTAAAAAGGGCTGAAACATGTGTTTTATTGAAGTGTGAGCCGAAGATTCTCTTCGTGCGATTTTTAGAGGTTTCTCTTCCAACTGAAGTGTTAAAGATTAAGGAGAAGTCATTAACCAGCCGGATTAACAAAATTCCAAAGGAATTTCTCATCCAGAAATCTATGAGGTAAAGGACGTAAAGTGGGTTAACAACAGGATTTATACCTCTCCTATACAGATGAGATCGTAACAAGAAATCGGAGGGTCAACATCGACTACGATTATTTCTCAAACGTTTTGAATCTTCGAAATCTTTTGTATTTTTAAGGTTTTCATTGAATTATGTTGAAGCCTAGTTTCTTTTCTGTTTGTTTATTCATAGTTTTTCTTCACAATGTCTCAAAAAAGTTGGTTCTAGGAATGAGAACAACTCGTTCAAAAAAGATTCACATCAGCATCTGAACGTGGCGAAGTTGATAGCGCATCTCAACAGTCCTCTGCAAAGCGATCTTCTGTTGAGTTTTGCATGAGATGTTGACATTCCCAGTAGGATGTATAACTTCTTCAGAGTTTCATTTAATCGTACTTGACGTCTATTGACCCTATACCTTTTTATGACGAAGTTACCTTCGACAATCTGCTGTCCCTCCTTTGATGTGTCCTTTTCCCAATTCAGAGTTCCAAGTGCCTACCACTTATTGGAGAATGACAGAACGTCAATGACTTAGGAAAGTCTTCTTGTAATTTCTAATATGAAAGACACCCTCTATACATTTGTCCTTCTTCCGTCTGCCTTACTTTCATAGCAGTAACATCAAAAACTTGCAAAACCAGGCAGTTATGTTTAACAGCAAGTACCTTCGAATCGTTGTAGATGAAAACGTTAATGGCGTTGGAAGCAGTTTATGCAGCTGTACGGCGTGACTCCAGCATATAGACAGTAGTCATTTTCTATACTGTATAAGGTCTTGGTGAAAAGAAAAGTCCTTATTGAAACTACCCGTCCATTTCGGATTCATCGACTGCTCGACATCTTGTTGACAAGCGCACTCTCTTCATGAAGTTTGAGCTTTGTTGATTTCTAATCTCTAATCTACAAACATCTCCTACCAACTTGGGCTTTATATTGCATAATCCAAAACTTTTAGAAAGATGACTGGAGAAAGCTCCTAGCGTATTCTAGAAGCATAGCATCTTTCATGAGGATGAAAGGTCCTTTATAAGATCCGCTTTACGAACTCAGTTCACATCACTCATTTCTGCTAAAAGCGGAGCAGAAAAAGACATAGGTTAATTTTTTTTATATTCAACGACCAGACAACGTCTACCGTTTGCAGTCTTTTCTAGTTAGCCTTTCTGAATATAGACTCTGACAACAAAGATGCTTGTGATAACCATCAATCATGGAGTGTGAAGTTGGTTCTAGTCACCGTACAGATTAGCCAGTGTGAAAACTCCATTGCTTGAAACCTTTATCTAATTCCCCAATAAATTGCAAAATCGTTGTTGAAATAAAGGATAGAGGGTAAAGCGCTTGGCGTTGATAAATTCTTGAGGGATGCGCCATGCAATCGACTTCACTGAGCATCATTTGAAGGTGATTAAATGCAGATCTGGCTTTTACAATGACTCGCGGTGGCGCACCAATGTATCGAGCCATTGCTGCTACCCTCCCAAACAAGTCTGGTACCAATTTGCCGACCCCCGGAAGGATGGAAGGCTTGGTGGACCATGGGCGTGGGGGGCCGATTCTACGTGTGTGTTGCAGGCAGCCTCCCACCACTGTGCCACACGCGCCCATCATTGTTGAAATACCTGCAATCATTCCACAAATTGCATGCGTTTCAATAATCCAATGGCCTTGGCTTAAAATGAGAAAAAAACTATCAGCTGCTGAGAAGTGATGAGATATATCCGTACATATTTTCTCCTCAGCATTCACTAGATTTTAACTATTGCAACAATTTGAGTAGGGTGATGTAAATTGCCATGTGATGATACATGCTAGTTATCTGGGCTATACAGCTACTCGCGGCGGCCTACCGATGTATCAAGTCAGGGCTACTAAGCCTCTAACGATTCTTGGTGAAGTTGAATAGATGGCGCATCCCTCAGAGATTGATCAACGCCGAGAGCTTTATCCTTTTATAATGTACTGGTAGGAGGAAACACTTAACGGTGAACGCTGTCATCAACATACGCTGTCATCCGAATTATTTTTAGTAAGATGAAGGCACATTTAGATCACGTGTGTTTATTTACCAATCACTCATGTTGTTGTATCAGTGATTTAATAAAAAAAAGGAATCGGAAGTACAATGGTTAGATTGCTGTGCAATGCAGGTCTGACCGCTGGTGTGTTCCAGTGTTAGGACAATCAAGTCCGCATCTTCTGGCATCAGAAAACTGATATTAAAGCTTTTTTATCTTTCATAAATGTTCGCGTTTGCCCTTCACTGGGATCTGACAAAGGTCTAACAAGGGTTCAACGACATTCATGAAGAAGAAGACAAAGTCGTCTCTAAGTAGGTGTTGAATCCAAAGAAAAAAAACGTGAAAATCTTCCTGGGTAACGGATACGGGGTAGCCAGCAGAACGAAAGAAGTGCTGTGATCAGCATGATATGTGAGGCATGACCAGGTAGATAACTTGGGCAGCGGGCAATGGATCAGGGGATTTTTCGTCCTACTGGATTTAAATTGTAGGATCGCGTGTGGCGCAATGGTCGGAAGCGCCCTGCAACATTAACATGGGATCGATCCCTGAGCCCGTGGCTCACCAAGCCTTCCATCCCGCCGGGGTCGGTAAATTGGTACCAGACTTCTCTGAGAGGATAGCAGCACTGGCTCGTACATCGACAGGACACCGCGAATCATTGTAAAGGTCGATTACACATTCAATCACCTCTAAACGATGCTTAATGAAGTAGAATATATGGCGCATCCTTCAGGGATAGATCAGCGCCGAGAGCGTTATCCTTTCTTCTAGTGGATTTAGACTGTATATTGTATTACCGTGTTTGTTCACTGTCCATTACCAGTTGAGAAGGAAAACTCGCATACTACAATAGTTTTAATGACTGAAATAGGACGTGCCTAGACGATCCCAGCGAAAACCGGACTATATCCTCTTTTCTGGACATTTTTCCTCTTTGGGAGATGTTTTTTAATGGCAGAGCCCCAATCGATTAGTAAAACCTCTATGTCATTCTAATTTCGTTTAAAAAATAGATGTAATAATAGTCTATAGTAGTTTTATCGATTGATTTTTTTCTGAGACAGCAACATGCTACGATTCTATTCTGTCCTCACATTTCTCAGTGCAATAAAAAGTACGACGGTGCTAATTAAAATGTCATTTTTTACGGTGATACAAGGCAGTTTGACGACTCGCTGTCTGCTCGAATTTGCAGCGTCACTTTTTCATTTCCAAGACTGAAAAACGATTTTGAAAACGTAGATTGAATAGTTGTTGAAACGAATGCCTGAATTGTTTGTCCTCGGCAGGAGGATGTTTCTGGGCTATCGAACTGCTACGTATAGCGTGAAGCTCGTTACTTTAGAAGGGTCGTCAAGCTGAAAAAGGTGTTCAATATCTCCATCCGGAAGCCATCACAACAGAGTCACTAGTTGACAAGAAAGATGTGCTAAGAAAGCCCTCGTATACCATTCGTCTTCCCAGTCAGTAATTTACCAGGTAGATAAAAACTGTGCTCAGGTGCTCATGATTTTTGGTGATTCTTGAAGACATGTGGGGTCAGTCAACTACTTAAGTACAGGTAAAAAGAGTATGAGTGATAAATAAAGGCGCAAGCATAAATAATAAGTGGTAATCTGGTGAAGTCAGCTCAGGAGTCATGAATGAAATTCATGAGTGAATGCGAAGTTCGAATCTGACTTATACGTTTTTGTGATAGATAGATGTAAACGTCGTTAGCTTTGTGTTTCGGTGATGTCTACGGTAGATTTTCGTTCTGCTTACGACTTGCCGCTGTATTTGTCCTTCAGCGTGACAATATTAATGCGATTTCATTGTTTGAAAGAAAAACTAAACAAAAAAGTGAAACAATTTATAATTCCATCACAAATACAGGCACTTTGTTAAAACATGCCGTTGTTGAAGTCGGTATTAACATGGTTACCGGCTCGATATTGCATTGATCTTTCATTTTCATCCCAACATCAGTCTTTCTAACAATTATTTAAACTGTCGGCTTCATCTCTGAGTAGCTTCAAAAGTATTTCGAGCAAAAGAAGCCTCACTATCAATTTTTCTATTCCTTAGGCCATTTATGTATCGAATATATTCCTATATATGTGATAACCCTCCCAACGGTTTACTGCCTCATCGTGGCTTGAAAGTGCTCCTGGGTGTCGGGCTGCGATGTACAGCGAGGGTAGTCACCCCCCAGCAAGGTGTGCCAAGCTGAGGAGTCCAGCGTTTCCATCAGGAAACCTAGCTAACAGTAAGCCAATACCAGGATCCACCACCGTCCTGGTATCAAAATAGTCGAATGGTGGCTAATCTTCCTTTGATCCACAAGGACGGCTACTGCTTGTGGTGACGACCTGGAACAGACTGCCCAGGCTGACGTCGGGATTCCAGGGAACCACAATACCTAAACCAGCAAATCTCCGGAGAATGGAAATTATGCTAAGGTCTGCACAACCAGTGAGGAAGGGCCATCCAAGTATCCAAGTGAGTAAGTATGTGATAACTAACTTTTCAGCACTTTTGAGATGGCCTTAAGTTACAAACTACGGAGATCGCAGCATTTCTTGTATTCGATTCATTTCCTGGCAGCCATCATTCACAAATGCTTTTGGATTTACGCATGGGTTTCGGTGCTGCTTGATTGCGTTTGGATTTCGCCGAATATCGGTGGAGTCGATTCTCTCTGGAATGCTGGAGCCACAATGCTAGGACGTTTCCAGCTCTTCATCGCATGCGCCACTTTCTAGCTATTGGAGGTAGCGAGCTGATCACAAACAAATCTTTGCACCTTTGAGGGAAGGAATTTTTTCTTTGTTTCTATTAAAGGAGGATACTTTTCCTATGTACGAGTTTATGATATAATGGTAAAAAAAATATCCGCTCCACTCATTTTGTTAGGATTGGAATGCGCATTGCCTGATGTCTCCCATCCGCGCATTGAAATCACACCACACCGTCGGGAATGTGATGAACATAAAAGAGCAAAAAAAATTTACAAAGAAGAAAAGATCGACATTGATTTTTGTTAATATCTACTATGTCACCAGGAATAGATTCTGATGAATACTGGAGCATAAAGAAAAAAACTCGAAAAAAGAAAAAAAAATGAGAAGAAGACGAAAAATGACTGAGGAGCTAAATTTCAGAAGCCCGTATGTGACTCCAAGGCGGAACTATTGGAATTATGATGACGAGCATTCTGATTACTATCGGGACTTTAAATCCCAATCACGTGACTACGATCAACGACTACGAATCTATGAGCGAACGATCTACTTCATCCGTGTTATGGCTTACATGCAGGTGAAAATGGTCTAATGAAAAGCTTAACGGTTCCTAAGAACGACTAGCAGTCTGTTTTAAGCTTTTCTACAAAACTAACAAAAGTACATTGGCCCGCGGATTGCATATCCTTACGACCTTTAACAGGAGTTTAAATATATAATAGGTACTAAGCACCCATTTGTTAGAAAGGGTTATATAACGATGAAGAAAATCTGACTATTCTAGACTAGAAAAAAGAAAAAAACACATTTTTCCTTCGAGAGTGACGTTGTGTAAAATGTTTTAGACGCGTTTACGTACGGAACAAATATTACGACAAAGTTTTGAGGAACCTGTGATGGTAATCATTGACATTTTTGAATGGGCGTACATGGAAATGTGGGGATAATGCATGTCAGCCATTTTAATGTGGAACGAATTGAAAAAAATGGGAAGAAATCGTTAGAAGGAGTTCTGTAGAGACTATGAAATGCTGGACAGTCATTTCTAAGCATTGTGATTTCGGTCCACGATCGTTATTTCATGGATTTCTGCTATCTTAAATGTTAAGAATTAGAAAGCTTGTGGAATTCGGACAGAAAAGCATTTCGCGTTACAGGTTTTGAGCCCCCCCCCCATCCAAATGTGACAGAAATCTTTCCAACCACTTGGTTTTTAGATTTTCATTGCTTGCGTGCTGTTGGTGTCAGATGTGTCGCGAATTATACTTTTATGGACGTTCATACAATCCGTCAGCACCGTCATCGAAATGGTAAAACAGTTAGTGGGCTGCGATCAAACTTATCTCGAATTAGTTGTCCAGCATGAAAGAATAGAAATGATGAAAGATGTCGTAGTAGGAATGAAGAAAATGAAAACCGCTTTGACATATGGGTCACATGTTAGTGTGGGACCAGTGCCAAACTTTAACATGGAAGAAAAGTTCTATGACCTCATTAAAACGATCAGCGGTAAATTTGTGGTATTCACCACCTGGTATTCATCAATCACTTAAGAGTGCACTATGCATTCTTTTCCAATTGCAGTATCATAGGAATGATTAGATGCAGATTTGACTAGTTAACTAACTTGAACTAGTCTTGCGGTATCTCAGCAGTGTTTCTATACTCTCATAAAAGTGCACTACCAGTTCATTAATCTGACAAAGGGGCCTTGCTTAGCTCTGAAATTGAACTAATGATTGCAGGATTTATCCCTTTTTCTTCTTCAGCATGTTTATTTATAGGAACTATGCTTACAATAAATTTTGCGCTGCTACAGATGAGTGAAAAAATATGCTTGGGAGTGATGTAGGAGTTCAGATAGGGAAAATTTTCTACAAATCCTATCACCGTAGAGCTTAAAGGAAAATCGAGAAAGATATTTATATCTACGAAACGATTACTTTTTACTGAAAGAATATGTCTAGGTTTTCATGGAGTGTAGAGTAGAGTGAAAATTCTTCTACAAGTGGAATTCACTTAGGCTGAATGTGAAGAAAACCTCCCATGAAATGAAAATATCTCAGCTTGAGCTCATCATCTACAAATATGCTTTATAAATGTATCGTGAAGAAATCGCTTTACCTAAGAGAGTTTTTCAATGAGTTTAAGGTATCTCTTAATCGTCTCTGAAAACCGACTTTTGTTTAGCTTCGGCATAAGTCGTGATATGATCATAGATTACTGAGCTTGTACTTGACACTATGTTAGTATGAACTTGAGACACAAGTTTATACTAACATCGCGTCAGCTCGATGATCCGAGGAGGTATATCTTTTAACCAGCTGTTTCCTTTATACGATCTACGTTTTTTACTTGTTTAACACTGTTTCTAAGCACCGAACGAATCGTCATTATCTGCTTTAGATGCATTTTTTATAAGATACCGCTCGTCATTGCAGTCTCCGTCTCATAACTGCAGGTGTTTCAGATCTCTCAGCTGTCGTTTCCGTTGTTCTCATTGGTGGTCGGTTTCCTTACCCTTACCAGCGCACTCTCACCGTCGAGTGCTGTGTCGAAATCGGTCGTTGTCGTTCTACTCATCACTGTTATTCCTAATTTCGTCTTTCCAAAGCAATCGGTCTTCATCACCGGTACGTTTTCATCGCTGTGCCTATTGTGGTTGAATGACAATGTGGTTATGGGGCGCATGCGGAGTAGTGGTTAGAGACACCCTGCAATACACATAGGATCATTCCCGGCGGCTCAGGCGGACCAAGTCTTCCATCCCGCCGAGCTGTGCAAAATAGTACCAGACTTGTCTAGAAGAATAGCAGCACTGATTCGATACATCGGTTTGTCATCACGAGTCATTTTAAAGGCCAGATATGCATTCGTTGATGATGTTTATTGAAGTTGAATGCATGGCGCATCCCTCAAGTTGTTCAACGCCCAGAGCTTTATACACAGTCCTTTTATTTATTGTGGTTTGTTCAATCTTACACTCGTACACTACATTGGAACTGTTACAACTAAGCATTTAAAATATTGAAGGCAAGTTGTTTACCTACCTCCTTACCTGACTTTACTTGAATTTAACTTTACTTTACTTTGAACTTTACTTTACTTGAATTTCGTTTCCTCATGAATCACGAGGAATTATACTAGTCTGAGCACAATTCCCATTTAGCCGATAGTTTATTGATCTGGTAAGATTTCCTTTCCCTAAAATCTTAAGGCAGCCATAATAAGGCTTTTCTAAGTTGGCACCACATGCAATTGCAGAATCTCATGGATCGCAAGGAAGGTTAGTCGCCGTGTCAGTGGGTTGACACAAGCAAGAAGGTGATTTATTTTAATGGCCTGCCCTTAGTTGGTTTCGCATAGATATATCGTACATCTCATTTTGAGCAACCTTGTTAGGAGGCCGCAGATTTCCCGCATATGGCGGATCTCGAGCCGGTTGTACGCGAGGCTACGTGGCACGCGTTCAAGTAGCGAGCAGGAGGTAAACCGCGGACCAAAAGCGACCTTTGCTTCCCTGAGACGCAGGTGGATCCAAGAAATGAACTACCTGTTTCTGCTGCGCCGATTTGGCGCAGACTTTCTGTATTTTCAAGGCGTATTCATGGGGCGTGGGTGCGTTCTTGTTTATGCGAATTGTATTCTACGAGTCAGTTCGGCCAAAAGGCTGGAATCAAATGAAAAGTATACGGGAGTCGTTTAGGAGTCACCTCCAATAAATAAGCTCCGTGTCCATTCTCAAAGAGTCTAGAAAGCGACTCGTGAGTAAATGCAGCCCCCCACGTTCAGAGCTCATCAAGCTATACCTAGGTATTCAAAAAAGGTAAACATAGTAAAATAAACGGGCCTCATTTCTTTTACCTCAAAAAAGCCTCCGGGTCGGCACAGTTTGATAGCACGAGTAATGAGGACAAAAAAAGGATGAAGCTCTCGGTGTTGATCAATCCCTGAGGGATGTGCCATCCATTCGAGTTTATTACGCATCGTTTGGAGGTGATTGAATGCAAACCTGGTCTTTACAATGATTCGCGGTGGCCTACCGTATGGAACCAGTACTGCTATCCTCCCAGACAAGTTTGGTACCAATTCGCTGATCCTAGAGGGATGGAAGGCTTGGTGGGCCATGGGCACATGGATCCATTCCACGTGTGTGTTGCACGGCGCCTCCGACCACTGCGCCACGCGAGTAGGGAGAAGCTGACAATCTCAAGGGCAATCAAAGCTGCCTAAATCACAAAAGACTAAGCTAATGATCTGTACCTACCATGCATGCACAATTGAATCTGAGTCCTCGATAGAAGGCTTGATTATGTAAGCAAAAAGATAAGGTACGACGTCATGGAGCTGCCCGAGACGAGACGACGCCACCCATTTAACGCCGTCTATGACACTTGAGAAGAACTATTCCTCTGAACATACGACAGTAAAGGAGCCGGCGGCGTCGACTTGTCGTCAGCACTAGTTTGGCCGTGAACACCGATTTATTCGAACAACTAACAACCAGAATCGGACGTTTAACTATTGAAGAGACGTGGATCAATACCGACTTTGACAATCTTGGTCGTTTACGCGCCGACATCGAACTATGACGAAGAAGAAATCGATGCTTTCTATATGGACTTGGAGAAGTTCTACAGAGAACACCATACATTCTTTAAGGTCATCATTGGAGATTTCAAGAACGTCTGAAGAACATCACATTGGGACCCATGGATTAGAATGGAACGAACAGGGTGAGCGGCCGCCTGAGTTTATCATGACGACCAAGACCATCCATGGTAACCTGCAATTCCAACAGCCCCATTCTCAACGCTGGAATTTGGAGCTTCCCAATGGAGAGAACCAAAAGAAAAAGACCACATCATAGTAAACCGAAAGTTTTGGCAAATCGATGTAGCGGTTCTCTAAAATTATACACGGCATCTGAACATCACCTCCTTCGTGCAAGATTTCATTTGTCGCGGAGAGCAGAAAAAAGCCGCTAAATTTAAAAAAACGGGGCCCAAAACCACCGTAAACTGGGATTTGTTCAGCTAGTTTTGGAAGATACAGTTATCGACAACATCGAAGAGGAACACGATCGGCTCATTTAACAATTTCACGTTGCTCACTTGCTTGATACCTGAATGGCCCGTTCTCACTGGTTGTGGGAACCGTAGCAAAACCTCCATTTTTCGGAGATTTGCTGATTAAGCGACTGTGGTTCTCTGGAATCCCGAATTCAGTGTGGCCAAAGTCTGTCCCAGGTCTTCACTGCTACAGGTAGTCGTCGCTATTGTGGATCAGAGGGACATTTGCCACCATGCGACTTTACTACCAAAACGGTGGTGGATCCTGATATTGGTTCACTCTTAGCTAGGCTTCCTGATGGAAACGCCGGACTCATTTTCAACTTGGGAAAAACGTGCCAGAGGGATGAATTCCCCCGCTGTACATCGCAGCCCGACACCCAGGAACAACCAGCCACGATGAGGCGGCAAACCATTAAGAGGCATTTTCACGTTATCGCTATGGAAGCTAAAAGTTCTAAAGTCGCCAAGAGACATTGTCTCCAGAAACACTCGAGGTGATACGCCAACGTGGAATCGCACGAGCTGCAGGGAACCGCCAGCTTTCGTTCGCACTTGCGAAACTATACAGAGAGGCGATAAAAAGATCTTAAAGAGGGAGCAGCAATTGTGGCCAAAGCTGCAGAGGCTGGGAAAAGCGTTCGCAAAGCCCACCGACAGTTCGCCACGTACAAAATTAAGGCGATTGCACTCCGACGCTCAGAATTATTAGTTAGAGTGCCCACAAAGGCAATGGAGGAAATCATTCATGATCACTACTCATATTTCTTCAATAGCCACGTCCCTTTGCCTTCATGTAAAATTAAGTAGGATGAACATGTCGTACCAACGCTTCTCCATTCGGAAATCCCACATGCTATTTCGTCTATGAAGAGTCGAATATCAAAGCATAAGATCTGAACAACTGAAGAACCTTCGGCTGGTCCTCATAAACACACTGGCTCGGCTCTTTACACGTTACTTGCCTGCTTGCAAGGTCTCTGCTCTGTGGAAGACCAGAAAGACCGTACTATTGTTCAACAGGGCTGACCTACACGATATCGCCAACTATCGCCCCATTTGCTTGCTGTTTGTCGTCTACAGACTCCTCACACGAGTCAACCTAAACAGGGTTCTGAAAATGATTCATTGAGATAGAGCAATTCCACACGATAACGAGAAAGTATCGCGAGAGTGCAAAAGACTGCTTTGTCTCGCTTTCATCGATTTAAAGAGGGCTGTTGACTCAGTTGAGATAGAAGCAGTCATGGAAGCAGTGGGCAATCAAGGAGTCCTTTCTCAGTATACTAGAGATTCTTCGTGAGCTCAAGGAAAATTTTACAGCAAAGATAACACCATTCTACAACGATATTAACGTCGGTGTCAAAAAGAGGGTTAGGCAAGGCGATACCATCTCGCCAAAATTATTTACCGCCACCCTCGAGAACGTCGTGCGAACGAACATCGCAGTGGGATCACATGAGAATGAAAATCGATGGTCGGCAGTTACACCATCTTCGCTTTGCTGATGATATCGTCCATATAACACCAAACATTAGCCAAGCGTAACGAGTGCTTGCCGCCTTTGATAAAGCCTGTGGAAAGATTGGTCTTCGACTAAATCTCACAAAGACGGTGTTCACGCGAAAGGGATTGGCTATGTATGTCCCATTCACGCTCAACGGAATGAATATCTCCAAATGCTCGAGTTGTGTCTATCTAGGTGTGGAAATCAGCATGATGAACAATTAAGCCCCAGAGTTGAGCAGAAGGAAGCCAGCAACTTGAGGAGCTTCCAAGAGCGTCTGGGATGTGATGAAGAGAACAAGGAACACCCGACTCCGTGCCCACCTTTTCGACTCTACGATACTTCCTGGCTTAACTTATCCGTAAGAAACCTGTTCACTGCTTAAGCAGGACGAAAGATCACTCAGCGTTATAGAAGGTGCACTCGAAAGGACGATGCTAATCGTATCCTGTGTCACACAAGGAAGAGAGATCCGATGGTCTGAGCTGCGTCAAAGACCAAAAATGGAAGATTCCATTCTATACGCCAAAGCGTCGAAAATAAGGTGTGCCAGACACGTAATGCGTGCCGACAACCTATGGACAAAAAGCCATTAGTGGCTGGATTCCACGGCATGTCAAACGTACTGTAGGAAGATCACCAACCAGATGGTTAAACTTCATCACGAAGAGTCTAGAAGAAAGGTATGATGCTCAGCGAGTGCCTAGAGCTAGTAGAAGCCAGTTGGCCGCTTTTTGCGCGCAACAGGGGAAAAATGGAAAATTCACTGGTGCCCGATCGGGTCGGTCGACCATCAACGGGACGACGGGTGATAGGAGTGGTTGTTAGGAGAATGGGCACCGTTGCCGTACATCTCGGCTCGTTGTCGATGAGCGCACCACACCCAGAACCAGGCGATGTTCCATTGTAGGCGAAAAAAGGCAAAGATTAGCAGTAAAAGATATTTTAGACAATTAAGTAACTTAAGGCAAAATAGCCTATTTGCTCATCTACTTATTTCCTTTATTTAGTGCTAAAGTGCTTCGTTCACTTGACTGTTCTCACATTAACCAGTTTTTTTAATCCCGCTTACGTAAAGACGGTTTAAGAAAATCATATAAAATTAGGCATTTCTATCAAAAACTGTATTCTGAAGACTTCAGTTTAAGTAAATATTCCTAGTATTTTTGAAAAAATAGGTTCCTCATGTGAGCAATCAGTTCTGTGTTTAGCCGCTGTAGATGCCGTTGAAGTGGCCCGAGCGGCTGATCGGACGCTTATGAAGGAGGTGGGTGAAGTCGTGAGTCGTTTTGCCATAAGTCTCTACGTATTGAGAATTTTCCCTCGATGATGATTTTCTAACTGGACTATCTTTTTTGTTTTTTAGGTTTCTCTCGATATAACTATGGGCATGATTCGTTCCAAAACTCATCATAAACTGTTGCGACTGCTATCTGCCATGGGTCCAAAATGGCCGCTCGGAATACAGGCAAGAAAATTTCTAGGAGTTCTTAAATTTGAACTCCTTTAATGTAAACCATGGATTTGATATTCCAACATTTGGACATTCGACCAACAAATCAATGGATTCTAATTGATCAAATGTTACTTTGACGGGTTATTATTATTTCAAATCGATTGTTTTTCTTACGAAATTTGACGTTTTCCAAAGCGAAAAATGTTTCCTGCCTGGATGTTATTTCTGGGGAAGTTATGGGAACTTTTTAAAGCAATGATATGATCCATTGAAGGAAATTGTAGTCCAATGTGGGCATCGTTGTTCAAATATCAAAATTTCCAGTTTATTGATTAACAAGAAATATTTCAGTTCGGGATAAAAACTCAGCCAAATGTTTTAGAAGCTCAAGGGTAACTATTTTGAAACTTGGGCGACTCTTCTTGACGCTCGCTTCTAGTGGGATTTACTCTACATCGTCTAGAACGAGAGGATCATCTGATTGTTCTTATTTGATGCATATTTTCTTGAATCTCAAACCAGAACTTTTTTTCAAGGTCCGAAGGATGTACTATAGCCCGATACTGCATGTACCAGCTAAATTTCCGTTGCCCTCGTTTAAGCGCTAAGTGAGTGGTGCGCAAAATCTTAAACATCCCCGGCTTGAGGTCAACCCGTATCTCAGATACTCTGTTGAATGCTAAGAGGAATGTAGAGGATTAACGAGCGAGTTTGGATCCTTCAAAAAAAATAGGCTTAGAATTTAAGGTCTGTAGATTAAGCGGTAGATTTATTAAGACTCTCCTCGAACTCATAGAGAATATCCTCTATTTTTACATCTATCGCCAAGAATGTCAATAACTTCCCCAAAACAAATACGTTACCACACTACCACAATGCGTGACCCATATATAGAGATCTTCATCGAATCCGTTCCACTATTTCCGCCATTCCATCGAATTCTTCTTTTTCACTTCCGGAAAAAAAAGAAAGAAAAGAATGGAAACCTTTTTGTTGGTTTTTTGTCCACAGCACGTTTCTTCCATGAAAACTCGTTTTTCGAAAAGAGAAAATCGCCGATGGACATCGGAGAGTTTCGACGGCATGGTAAAGCGGGGAACGACCATATTTTTAACGAAGAGAAGATTGTACCTTTTTGACACCGCAGTGATATCTGGACTTTGTACAAGTTCTGATCACTGCCATCTCGGTGGGAAGATTCGATTGAGCCATACGCTGAAAAGGACTCTTATCGTTGTTCAAGGAGAAGAAACTAGTCGCGTATAATGATAAAGTTTTCTCCTCGTCTGACTGACAGATAAAGGAGTACTCAACCGAGGATTACAAGCTGCTTGTCGAAGGACTTAGAACTTGTACCGAACTAGCCGCATTTCTTCAAACATCGGGTTTAGACCGCATCGCCTTCACTGTTAAGGAGTTGTCCGAGAGAATAAAGAAACGGAAGCCTAATATACTGCAGCACTGCCAGCACGGCTGATGCGAGCTGTAGAAGATCTTTGCAGGAAGAGTGCCAACAGGATATTTGCGACTTTAATGTCCGCTATCCGTCTTGATGAACGAAGTGGGACTGTCGCTGCATTCCGCCATTATATGGAATTGATAACGGGAAAGTTCTATACTAATCTATTCCGCCCCACAACCACCGTTGCACTCTCCAAGATACCCGTTGGCAAAGAACCTTCCGAGGTTCAATCTATGAAGTTCGAGTTGCGATAGAAAACATGAAGGGAGCGGCAACCTCAGGACCAGATAATACCACCGCAGACTTCTCTGAGTCGGAGGCCACAAATTACCTTCAGAATCCCAAACCGGCGGACTATCCTGTCGAAAAGGGTGACTGAGGGATCTTTTCCGATGACTATCTTATTACTCATATCAAAGGCCTTGGATGAAGCACAACCATCTAAACAAGCAGGATTTTGACAGTGTTGCTGCTGCCCAAACCAAACCCAGACGATTTCAAGAATTATAGCATCCTGTCATGAGTACAATCTTTCTTCTTGTCCTAGTCTTCATCTACTACGAAAAAGCGATTTGTAGCGTGGAAAGGATTTTAATTGTATCAGCGCTCGTCGAGCGAGAAGTGAACTCGTCCTCAATACGAACACTAGCCGCCTTTTATCGAAACTGCAGAACAAAGATATACCCTTACATTGACATCATACCACATGCATAGGAAAAGGGGTTTGATAGGGATACACAATATCGCTAAAGTGGTTTGCCACCGCACTGCAATGGACTGTGAAGCTTCTTAATTGGAACAAGAAGGGCATGCTTTCCATTTTTCTTACATGATCACATTTGCTGTGGGGATCCCAACAGTTCTTGCATTCGATTAGTTTTCCAAGCATTCACTCTCCACAAATGTCTTCGAAGATTTCGTGTGGTGTCTTGGCTGCTGGTTGAGAATTTTGTCTACTTTATGAATGAGTTGAATATTGCTCGAGTCGATTCTCTTTGCAATCTTGGAGATAGCCGAGCTAAGGCGTTTTCACGTGAATTGAGGGAGATATTTGATGCGGAGGTCGAATTAGCGCCTTTGTATCCTTATCGACGGCATCGTTAACCATTGGGCTATCCAACCCCCGAAGAGCGTTTTCAGTTCATGAAGGACTCACGGTTCAAAGGCGAACAAAGTAGAACTGGATGGTCTCTGATTACAGAGACCATCTTGCTCATGTTTCTTGGATATTCAGTGAACATAGAAAACAATGTGGAAGGTGTATTACAGAGAAGAAAGAAGGCAGCATAGTCTGTATTTGGGCTTTTTAAAGAAGCCACCGACCAACTAAAGGACCCAAAACTCCGCGCTCATCTTCTCGTTTAAGTAGTACTCCCATCGCTCTGTTATGCATCAGAGACATGGGCTGATATTTAAACTACGTTACACAGGCAGAGACACAGGCAATCACTCACAGGGCACTTGAAAGACGTCTTCTGAAATTTAACAAATATTTACAACAATACACATACAACACAATCGTAGCTGACGTTTCGGCAGAATCGTCTTTTTCAGAGCCTGGAAGGGCACACTAATACGCAACTTATGAGGTCAAACACTTCAGTAGCACAAACAGAAAGATGAAAATCTGCACGATAATCACAAGATCCACGGCTTTTCGAAAAAACCCACCAGTTTTTTTCACCTGTCTTCCACCGAGTAAGAACAGCCGCTCAGAGTCGCATATGGTTGAAGACTGCACCTCCCCACATCAATGATCGATACGAAGGCACGGGGCGAGATCACGCGTGATCTCGGGGCATTCCTCTCTGTTGTTCATTGAAGAACAAAAATGCATAGCTTGTCCATCCAGCAGCTTATGGCTCCGTTAAAGGAGTGCTTAAACCGCTCGATTTTCAGATGGTCCAGGAAATATTTCGCACAAATGAGGGGGGTTGGCAATGAGACAGCGACTAGCACCAAGCCTTGCCGTTGCGTTTATGTCTAAAGTAGAAGCCCCCGTTCTCGGTCTCCGGCCACTACTCTACTGCAGGTACATAGATGATTGTTTTGTTATCTTCTCTACGCAAAAGGAGATGGACAAATGCTTTGAATTATTGAACGAGCAGTCTGAGTAAATTAAGTTCACCCGGAAGAGACCGAAAGACGACTGGCTTCCGTTTCTAAACGTTTTTAACTCATCAAGTAGCGGTTATATGACAAAGTGGTACCGAAAACCAAGTTGCAAAACATCCTGGTTCATTCCCTTTCTTCCTGCCCTTCACACACAAAGAGGGCGCTTGTATAGTAGTTGCTAGTGGAAATTAGGTCCTCGAGTCAGTTCTCGGCACCTTATGACCACTAGGTTTGTAGGATGCTCGACTTCGTAGAAGTCGTGCTGGACTTTTTTCGTAATTGTCGCAGAGCAATATTTCAAACTTGGATAAATAAACCGTTTATAACAATAATAATTCAAGAATAACGAAATATAAACATTGGTACAATACATACTGCAATATAGTATCATAGTCAATAAGTGAGAGTAAGGCGGGTTAGTATCTTTGCTATTGGCCAGTGAAACAGTGCCGTGTGCATTTAGAATAAATCAATAGTGTCACAAGATTTAGGCAGATTAAGGGATTTATATAAGGCCGTAATAGCTGACTCACATAGGGTTACACACTACATGTAAGCTTGTGATAACATTGCGATGAGGTTATGTGTTAACTTGTAAGTACATTGCGATTAGGTTAACGTATTAAAGAATACATGTAAGCGTATGAGTATACTGCGATGAGTTTAATGTGAACACACAATAGAGTTAGCGTGTTTACAGGTACATGACAGTAAAGTTAATATGCAACGGTGACCACATACAATAAGAGAGAACACTTTGGATTAACTATATGGCGCATCACACATGATAAACAGGGGCGAATACGATAATGACTCACGGGGCTAGTTAAATGTCTTCTGGAGGAGGAGTTGCTTTAGCACAGGTCCAGAGGTTTTACCGAAAACATTCGTCGACTTCCATATCCAGCTTCCTCGTGATAAGATCAGATGACTGAGGACGATTTACCAGACAACTTCATGCCCTTTGTGTTATCGTACTCGTGATGGTTTGGAACAGAAACAACACACAAAAAGTTCCGATTGCATAAAAAGAGTGTGCATAACAAATGATGTTTACGACATCCAAAGTATCTCTCAATGTAGCGAAAACGTTTACATGCTGCAAGATCGCAAAGCGATGTAAGGGACCACGAATGTGGTTACCACAGACCTACGATTTGATGAAAGAATAATAACTATTCTGGTAATAGTAACTATAGCCTGTGAGAAACATGGTTCAAACAGCCACCCCTGTGTGCACAAGTAGGGAACTAATGGAAGAATCGCAAGACTTGGCTCGGCAAATAGCCACCTCCAAAGGTTACGAAATAGTAACCCTGCGAAACGAACGGTTTAGCCGAAACAAAATCCCGTTTATCCAGCCCTTTATTAGCGATGAAGTATGTATAGCGACAAAGCGATGCTTAAGAAGGGCAGATCTAGAGGAATCGGTAGCGATAACTGAAATACCACCGAATGCTCTTCGTCTCCAGTTAGTTCGTAACCGCCTATACGACCGTCTATGTGAAGCACAGAATTGCGTAATTTGCCTTTATGGCAGGAACGGTGACTGAATGAACTCAGGTACGATATACCTGATCTCTTGTAGTACTTGCGGAAGCGAATATGTTGGCGAAACGGGTAGACCTTTATGTATCCGCATAAAAGAACAGCTAGATGGCAAACGAAAAGCAAAACAAGGCACGCCACTTGGCACGCATAGGATACAAAAGCATAGCGGGGACGATTTTGACATAAGGGCAACCATCCTCGTACAGGATCCTAAAACACCAACGCGCAAACTCATCGAGGCTTTTCGGATAAATGCCAAAAATCCTACAATGAGTAGGAGGGAGGATTGCCCCGAGAACACACGTGATCTCGTCCCGTACCTTCGTATCGATCGTTAATGTGGGGTGGTGCAGTCGTCAACCATATGCGACTCTGAGCGGCTGTTCTTACTCGGTGGAAGACAGGTGAAAAAAAGCGGTGGGTTTTTTTCGAGAAGCCGTAGATCTTGTAATTATCGTGCAGATTTTCATCTTTCTGTATGTGTTATTGAAGCGTTTGACTTAGTAAACTACATATCAGTGTACCCTTCCAGGCTCCGAAGAAGGGGATTCTGCCGAAACGTCAGCTACGGTTGTGTTGCATGTGTGTTATTGTATGGAAGTAGACGTATGCTGTTTAAAAACCTCGCTATTGCTGAGAGAGAAAACGACGAATTCATAATCCAGTGCCGAGGTTAATAGAAAGTCGATCCTGGGTAATATTTACAACGTTTCGCCATTATGCACAGCTCAAATCTTTAAGAACTATCCCATCTTCGAGATCCATTAGAACATATGTCCATTGCGAAAACACAGATGCCTCAGTCGCAAAAAACGAAGAACAGATGACAGATAGACGAAAAGAACAGTGCTCTGGACTCCAACAGAATGCAAGCGTCCTTTTTGACGACCACTGAAACGTTGGGAGGATGTGTTCGCTGCTTGATCCGCAGATGGGAATGATTTTAGGAATACGGAATGCGCCTCGCTTACGCCATTATTTTCAAAGTGGGCCACAACCATGGATGACAGCATTGGGAAAGGGAAACGAATGGAAATTGTGCGGTAGTGTGCATTACCAGTTAAGACGAGCCATCCATGTATCCAAGTATGCAAGTGAAAAAATGCCGTGTGATGTGAAAATCACGTATAAAGCTTGTTCTCTTGATCATTGAATGAACATAAACCGGTACCGGCAAAGTTTTCATTCATGCTCATTGCATCTTGTCCAATGGATTTTGCTCGCACATAGGACTACTTTAGAATCAAATATTCTCTCTGGAATCCGATGATCGTCGGTTCGGTGATTTTCCTGAAGAGCTCTTAACATGCCTTTGAAGCAGTCGCGAGTCGCTTTTTCTGTAGCGGTCGTCATCAAGACAAATTATACCCAAGATAAAGTGAAACATCAAAAAAGACTGGGGGAAAGTGTAGGACAGCAAGATTCACGAATATATAGCTTATTTCATTGATGTATACAAAAGTTCCTGATGATGTGGCTGAAAATGTTAGTACTGCTCTTCTTTGTCATAGCTGAGTACGGTTGATATCATCGAAGGCGAGAAATAGGCTTAATATCCCAACACTTTGTGCTTCATTGGGATAGCCTCGATTCGTTGAGAATAACCAATCTTATGAGAGACGACCCACGGATACGTTTGATCGGACATTCATCAAAGAGTCTTATCGGCTAATAGCGTTGTGTTCGATTCGTATTTCCCAGTTATTCATAAAAAAAACCACACTTCCTGAGAATTATTTGCACCAACGAGGTAAAAAAAACTGGCTCAGAGGAAAACAAAATAAGGACCTCGGTGGTGCAACACGTAAGCCCATGGAAAGGGTAATCACTGGGTTAAGTCTGACCTAGGGTCTGCGTTTTGGAAATATGTCAGCATCATTGTGATTGTTCTTCACACAATACCTTGCCGTAAGGAAATACTAGACAGTAAGTAAAATGTTAAACAATGCGATTTCATCTTCTGTTTTCTCCTTGCCTGAAAATATTTCGAACAAGTTGATAGGACTTCGTTTTCTTCTACCAATTTTTCTGATGTCCTGTAGAAATACTTCATTTCACCATTGCTTCACTGATCAGCAGTACCACTATGGTGCACAAAAATGATTAAGTACAAAAATTTCCACAACGCGATACTCTTTTTCGCGGATTTTAATAGAAACGATTGTGAAATACAACTAAGATGATGCTGAGATATTTGCAAAATTCCGAACCGCAGGTGTTTGCGGTGGGAAACGAACGCGCTATTGTCATTTGCGGGGAGTAACTCGTTCACCACCACACCATGCGGCTCCTTCGTTTCGCCCTATCTCTGAGCTAGTTCTATCGATCGGCGCCATCAGCAGTCACCCGTCAACGGGACTGATCTAGGAAGCCCAAATCGGCAACGAACCTAGTTAGGCTGAGGCTGAAGTTCGTTCCCCAACGCAGACACCTGCGGTCCGAAGTTTTGCAAATATCTCGGCTTAATCTTACTTGTATTCCACATGATACTCTGCCGTTAAAATTATAGTGGGCAGTAAATAAAAAAGGTTAAGAAACTATTGTCTTCTTTAATTGGAAATAAATAAGTGGAAAAATGAAGACGAGGTAGTCTAATGCTTTCAAACTTCCAGGACATCACCGCGTTACCGACAGATTTTCTCGTGCTTCTGCAGTACCTTCTCGTGTCCTACGCTATGTCATCATTTTTTCAACTAGTCGTTCAAATGGCTACTATCTACTACTTGCTAAAACTAATCACTCTGCAGTAATTGTCCTCGAGGCATTATGTAACATGATCAAACTTGAAATTCCTTCCCTAAGGAAATTTTTCAGAATCGCTAAAGGTTCCTTAATGAGTCCACCTTACTTCTTAGAAAACAATTTACTGCTCCAGATTCATTATAAAGTTTCACAGAAAACCATGCCATCAGTGTAAAAGATGTTATATATCTTTAATTTGTGTTCTACAATTCTTCTATTGTGTGATCGAATTGTGGTAAGATGCTCAATTACCAGTCACTTCTACTTTCTTCAGAAGTTTTACGTGCATCTCTTTTCCAAAGCTTTCTCTAAAGCCTTTTCGAACTTGCTCTTTCATGAGTCGTGAGTTTTTCATTTATTACCAGCTATCTCTACATAGGGCGCGTATGGCGCCCTGGTTAGAAGCGCCCTGCAATACACATGGGACCAATCCCTGCGCCGCTGGCCCACCAAGCCTTCCATCCCTCTAGGGTCGGCAAATTAGTACCTGATTTCTCTGGGAGGATAGCAGCACTTGCTTGATATATCGCTACACCACTGCGAGTCATTGTAAAAGCCAGATGTGCATTCATCACCTCCAAACGATGCTTAAAGAAGTTGAATGCATGGCGCATCCTCCAGGGATTGATCAACGCCGAGAGCTTTACCCTTTTTTTAACTCTACATATATTGTATAAGTCTTAACTGGTAAAAAAAATTTCGATATGACTGAAACACGTGTGTTGTTTGGTGCCAAAGTTGTTAGTAATTCCGTTTCTTACCATATTGTTGTTTTCTGTGTGAGACCCATTTGCATGTAATACAATTTTGCGAAGTTATATATAGTTACTTCTATACCACAAACCTGAAGAAAACACCGCAGTTCTTCCGCTTTTCAGCAAAGATGCCTCATTCATTTCCGCATTATTGATCATTACGGAAAATTCGGAAGAGTTCTAAACCTAGATTTTGAATACGATGTGAAATGTAAAATATATGAAGAAGAGCTCCACTGAAGAAGGTCCCACTCAATTCGACGACAAAGACACCACATCTTGGAGGCGAACGACTGTGGATCATCGGCTCGGACTGTCCACCGCGGAGGACAAACACGTGAAAACGTTAGCCGAATGTATATCTGGTAACAACCTTATGTTAGCCTATCAATGAAGCAAGGTCCCTTGACCAAATATAAGCTTGAATTTCACATTAAGGTGGTCTAAACTGGGAGAATTTCCGAACACCATAAAATTGACTACGCTGGAAAGTTAACTTTGGCTGTAATAGTGAGAAGAACCGTTTCAATAGCAAAAAGAGCCAAATCGTTGTTCACCACACTCCATATTTAGCAGTTTGGTGACAGACTTGTCTGAGAGGATAACAGCACTGATTTGTTATATTCTAAGGTCTGTGGAGGTTATTGTATTGGCTAGATTTTCATCTATTCGTATCAATAATGGGCTCATTTCTCAGGGTTTGGTTATTGCCAGACGATTCCATCTATCACTTTACTCACTACTTGGACAAATCAAGTAAATCTAAACGGCAGTGTGTTCAAATTGTTAGAGCTACACAAGGTTGATAAATTAGCTCTATTCGTATTGCGTTTCGATGTCTTCATTGTCTCATCGAGGCGGATCTTCCTAGTGAAACACCGCACGAATGAGGCATGCTCACCCCGCAATGTCCTTTCATACCAGGGCCGTTAATGATGATATGACTATCCGCTGATAATAATTTATTTTTCAATTGCTAACCCACCACGCAGCAGCTGATCTTAGGTTGTTCAGAAATAAATGGGCGTTTCTGATTATATTATTCAAAATGTCATGACTTGCTTCAAACAAAACTTTATTAATAAAAAATAACAACCATTTGAGTCCACACATTTTCCAACAAGAAACAAGTTGATTTTAGTAGCATAAAACTCTGGAGTTCTGGAAGCGATTAATTCATTGAAGGCATTTTTTGCGTCATCGCGCTTGGTGAAGCATTTCAAGCGCAGGAAGTTGTCAAGGTGCTTGAAGAAGTGGTAGGTGGCATGCGAGAGGTCTGCTTAGTATGGGGGGATGAGGCAAAGTTTCAGGGTGCAACTCGTCCAACCACTGCAGCGCTGGTTCCGCAACGTGATGCCGAACGTTGTCGTGGAGAAGGATTGGTCTTTTCCTATTGACTAATGCCAGTCGTTGTTGTTGGAGATTACTGTGCATTTCGTCGATTTGTTTGCAGCACTTCTCTGCCGTAATCGTTTCGCCCGGATTCAAAAGCAGTGATCGATGAGCCCGGCTGCGGACCACCAAGTAGTAACCACAACCTTGTTTTGGAGCAATTTCGGCTTTGGGAAATGCTGTGGAACCTGATCGGAATCCAACCATTATGCTGAACGTCGCCGGTTGTCGTACAGAATCCTCTTCTCGTCGCACTTCACCATTTCTATGAAGAAAAAGGTCGTCTCTGTTACGCAGAATAAGAGCAGACGATACTTCAAAACGGCGGGTTTTTTTGATTACCGTTTAATTCGTGCGGCACCCACTTGTCGAGTTTTTTCCTTTTCTGTGCGATTCAGCTGAACGAAAATGGTTCCTGTGTTTACGCCAAGCTTTTTCTGCGTGCTCTCGAACAGTCGTTCGCGTGTTTGTTTTTCATTAGTGCCTTGAATTCGTCATCGTCAACTTCACTGGGACGTCCGCGGCCTTCCTTATCTTCGAGGTCGAAATCACCAGGTAGGAAATTCCGGAACCATGTTCGCACTGCTGATTCACCAACACTACCTTCCTCGAAAAACTTCATTAATGTTTCGATCCGTCTGTGCTGCAGTGCGACCGAGTTTGAACTCATGAAGGAAAATTTGTCGAAAATTCGTTTTTTGACATCTGAAATTACAAGGCTCGATATTAGTAAAAAAAACTTGACTTCTAACAAAATATAAAAAAATCGGTTAGAAGGAGCATAAGAGTAGCTTTTTAGAAATTATATGAAACTGCAAGGTACAAAGAATATTCTACTGGTAAAAGAAATACATTAAGACAATAAATCTTTCGAAGCGCTCATTTGTTTCTGAGCAATCTAATATTACGTTAGCTAGCACATAGCGAATAGCACAACGATATTTCACAAATCGTCAGTCGTCTAACGTGATGGGTTTTGAAATATTGTTTTGCTATTCGCTATGTGCTAACTAACGTAGAATCAACTGCTGTAGGATAGATTATCTATTGAAGAACAAATTATTATCAGTGGATAGTCATTTGAACAACAACCGCCTCAAAAAGAGCATCGCCTAGTGAGTATGGCTCATTCGAGAGAGATGCTCCACTGAGGAAGATCCAGATTGATATGAACACGAGCCACATTGAGAAGGCGGGCAACTATGGACCATGAACTCGGGTCATCAGCTGTGATGAAGGCGAAGACATTGAAACGTTAGCCGATTAAAAACATTCTATCAACGTTGAGTAGGCTTAACAGTTTAAACACATTTTGATAACAATGTACTTTCTCAGTTATGTTTTAACCTATTCTAACCTAGAAAGTCGAAACAAAGGACCCGCGTGGTATGGTAGTGTGAACACGTTAGCTCCGGAAATGGTAATAATGGGTTCAATCCCCACCTCAGACACATGTTGATTATTTTACTATCGAGATTAAATGACGGTCGGTTTGTAAAATCAAAACGACCACCTCTGAATACTTTGTTCGGTTTAGTGATTAATATAACCTATCCCTATGGGGTCACACTCTGACAAGGCTCAATGTCCACAAAGACGTTTAAAGGTGAACGTGACCGGGCGGTGATGATGATTTCTTACCAGACTCTGGTAACAATCTTCACAATTCTAAAAGAGAAAATTCCCTGGGGAATAGTGCACGAAAAAACACCATGTGCTGGAGCAGCAGACGAAATTTGTAAATTTTCGATTTAACTGCGGTTTTTCTAATAAGAAATCTTAGAAGTATAACTGTCCAATCGCATGCAGATAACCATCCTTGCACCTAAAGAATGACTTCGAACAAAGAATTTTCTTCAACGAGTGGTTTTTGTCCCAAAAGAAGTGTTTGGTCAATCATTCTCTCTTTATTCTTGTTATTTTTCTTCTGTCCTCCAACCTAATTACTCGTATGAGGGATAAATTGCGTGAATTACTCCGTAGTTGGACTTGAGCTTTATTGTAATCATACATCTGCAATTTACTGCGGTAAGAAAGCTTCGAAACAAGCAAGAATACTGTGTTGTTCAGAAGGCATTGGATAATGAGAACTGTTCTACATCAAGCAATACTCTAGAAAGTAGTTAAACCTAAGCAAACTGAAATTGGCTCCGTTTCTGATAAGCGACGTGTTTCATGACATGGCAGATGCCATGCATTTAAGTGCGCAATAAGTTTCCTACACTCTTTACCATCCATTTATTTTTGGTCACCTAGAAATTTGGCAAGATGAGATTAACGGCTTCTCGAGTAGAGCTAGCTGTTCCATCTGATATCATGCTCTGATTGGAAGTAGAACGCTGCCTATGGAACGTCTACGTGGCAACGAGATTTTTGCATGCATTAATTTTGTTTGATATGGAATAGTGGAATAAAATGCTGAAGCTGAAAGGGCAAAGCTCCCATGGATTGATTAATCCTTGAGGGATGTGTCCTGCATTCGACTTTAGTTGAAGATGATTGAATGCATATCTGATCCCTTACAAAGACCTTCGATGATCTACCGATGTATCAGGTCTGTGCTGCTTTCCTCTCGAACAACTTCGATACCAGTTTGCCGACGTCGGAGGGATGGAGTTTTTTGATGAGCCTGAGGCGTGGGTTTGAACCCATGTGTATTGCAGCGCGTCTTTAACCAATGCGCGACACTTGCCTCTTGTAGTGAAATAAATGACGTAAATAACGGAGCAATTGGCGCCATAAAACGTATGATGTCTTCAGCCTGGTTAAGTGGACTGTCATGAGAAAACGATGTGTTCCCTAATTCAGTTATACCAAGGTTAAATGGAAATCTCTTTTTAGAGATGCAAACTTCATTCCGGACGTAAATGACAACCCACTTTTTCAACACTTCTTTTCAAAGTCGACGATAAAAAGCGGTTTTGAGATGAAGCTGCCTTGTAGGATTTTGTTTTTTTATTGAGTGCTTGGAGCGAATCACTAAAAAGAAAATGAAGTTTGAAAAATCGAACTTTAGTTCATTTTATTCAGAACCAAACCTCGTCATTAACAAAGAGCTTAATAATGTGATTTCCTCGTAGTTTTTGGGCACTTGAGGGATATTTTCAAACCCTTACATAAAGATGTGGGAGCCATAATTCAGACCGAGTATTTGTCCTGAAAGAAGCGCAGTTTGAACTACGGTAAACTCTAGTGCTTTTGTTGTGGCACAAAAATGCTGAATAGTCGGAATACAGCTTGCATTTTATGGGCAAGAAATATGCCGTTATCTATTCTGAAATTCCATTCAATAGAAATGTTATCTACATTTTACAGGCGGCTGCTGTAACTCTAGTCAGAGAAACAATAACAAATTGACACAAGCTATTTCATTTGCATGGAATGCAGTTAATGTTAACGTGTCGAAATCGGGTTGATCAAAAACAAAGAAATGGCACAGAGTGAAAGAAAGGCTTCTACATGGAGCCAACCACATCTGTCGTGATCTCAATGAGGTTGTTTACGATGAAAGATGAGAAAAAGAACCGGTTGCTTGGATTTGACAAGCCTAATAAAGGATTCTTTGCTGCGGAATAATTGTCACTATCTATGATTTTCTATTGTTCAAGCAGCGTATTGGTTAGAGGTGCCTTGCAATACACAAATGGTCCTTGATTCGACCTCCCTAACCAGGGCTCTTTTGGCCCTCCATCCTCCGGGCACGGCAAATTCGTGGCACTTTTCTGGAAAGATGTCGCTCTGACTTCACAAAGTCGCGGGCCACTACAAGTCATTTTATCGGTGACATATGCATTCAGTCACCTATAGCAATGGTTAATGAAGTCGAATGCGCGGCGCATTAGTACGGACAACTTGAATAAATTCCAAGGTAGATGAGTGAGGTCTCCAATTTCATTAGTACAAGTTCACTTTATAAAAAAAGGAAATATAATAGATTTATGAACGGTTTTGGGAACCCAGGAAAAAGTACACACCAGCAACATTCCGATGAGGGTAGACGGATCCCCCAAGGCGCAGCAGAACCCACGCGACTTCTTTTGGGCTAGTCAAGTGGAATTCTAGGAGCCAGCATGATACGAGGTCGTTTAAACACCGTGGCACCAAGCACGGTACCCACGTGATCAAAAATTCCTTGACAGAAACTGAGATATTTCCTCTACAGTGCTTCGGACAGAAAATATAATCGCTAGCTCCCCATGTAATAAAAAAAGTCTCGAAATGGGAAACAATTTATTCACAAACGCAGACGAGTTGACTCCGAAGTTTATTCACAAACGCAGACGAGTTGACTCCGAAGCTTTCAAATATTTTATTTATTAAAGGAAAAGACAGGTGATAGCTGATAGCTCCTATAAGTCAATAACACGGTTGGGAGACAGCCGAAACGAAGGACTCGCATGGTACGGTGGTGAACGCATTAGCCCTCGGAAAGGATATTAATGCGTTCGGTCACCACCGCAGACACCAGCTGTTCGGAGTTTTGCAAATATCTCAGCAACATTATGGTTATATCACATAGTACGTTGCCAACAAAATTTATTGGGCATTAAATAAAAAATTGGCGACATGAAGAAAAAATTTTAAAGTCAACAATTCTGAAGGGGTTTGTCCACATTATGTCCTCCGGCTTATCACGACACCTTATCAGGATCCTACAAAAGACCTCTTGTCTAGCGATTGGCGCAAGTACACTGCTTAGTGCGCACAATGGTAAGTCTTTAAATTTTTGTGAGCTTTCCACAGGTAGGGAGTGTGTGGTGCAGTGGTCAGAGGCGCCCTGCAGCACACATGTGGATAAAATCGATCGCCGCGCTCATAGCCCAACAAGCCTTCCATCCCTCCGGGGTCAAACTGGTACCAGACTTGTCTGGGAGGATAGCAGCACTGGCTCGTTACATCGGTAGGTCGCTGCGAGTCATTGTAACGGCCAGATATGCATTCATTCACCTCCAAACGATGCTTAATGAAGTCGAATGCATGGCGCATCCCTCCGGAATTGAAACGCCAATAGCTTTATCCTTTATCCTTTTCATCCACATGTTCACCTAAACGAACTGCTTTAGACCACTTCACCATAATAAAACGCGAGTTTTCAGAAAACCGGCATACTCGCTGTTGTGCTGGTGGCCGCTATTTCGGCAGCATTTCTTCAAAATGCAAGTGAGTTATTTTGTTATCAGCAGCATTTTTCAAAGAAACACGAATAACAATGTGCAATTGTTTATTTAATAACAACGCTCGAGTAATAGATTTCCCTCTGTACGCAGATTTTGTGAGCAAAAAGTTTATTTCTCAGACAGAAATCTTCGAGAAGCTGAGAAACTCATGTGCATTGAATTGGTCGACTACATCAACAAGGCGCAGAAATTGTTCACGTACGAGTTTTCCTAATTACTAATATGAACATGGAATTATTATAGAAGTGAGAGTGCCTGCAAGAATAGCGTATGAGCAATTGTTCCTAGGCTAAGTTTCTCGCCTCGCTTCGCGAACTTCCCTAAAGAGATCAAGCGCCGCCTCATGGGCTCGAACTATGTCGCCTTACCAGCAAAGTACCGAGTGACTACTCAGAGTCCTACTCTTATTTTCGTGCGAGAATCTGAAATGGAAGCTTTTGAGACTATTCAAGGTAAACGAAAAGACACACAACGAAATAGACGATTCTACCATCCCAAAGTCGTTCGATTCTAGAACAAACTGGCCAGAATGCCCGTCGCTTTACTCTATTCGTGACCAGTCCTCCTGTGGTAAGCACAAAAATTATCCTTAACTTAGACGTCTCATCGAGCGAGCGACATTCCATGTAAAATAAACTCTCGTTACTTGGCATCCGTTTCTTCCAATTTATGGATATCCTACCTATGGTTTCTAGATGTCCTAGGTACAAAGGTAGCTCCCTGGAAGTAAACGGCAGAAAATGGAAGTTGAAAATATTATTTTACATTTATGCTGCTGTTCGACGACATTGCCATCATTTAGGAGAAGAGGGAGATTCAACCAATGGAATTGTTACTGGTAGCAACTATACTTCCAAGGTATTTTGTTCAAAAAAAAACAACCAAATACGACACCAGAGTTTGCAAATTTCGTCCACCGACAATTTCACTAGACGGCGTTTTTTCTTGTACGTTCGATTGTCAAATTTTCTTCTGCAGAGTGGCTGTAAACCCTACCCCCTATCCACCTTGTGAGCACCACATCCCAGCAGGTCACTGCAAAGTAGGTGGCAAGAAGAAACAAGAGAGTATGGTTTGATGTTTTGTTGATTAGAAACATTATTTATTCATGATTCAATATTACTTCACAGCGTAAAATATTTTAAGAAGGAGTAATTTTCAGAAGTGCCCAAAGCACATCTATGCAACAAATACCTGCGAGTATAAGTGTCAGGATGGTTAGCCAATCCCTTACAACAATGATAAGCACTTTGGTTTGTAGCACCGTAGGCGACAGAACCCAACAGAATAAACCAGTAGGAAGATTCGATTCTCAAAGAGATGTCTCGGTCATTCAAGCTTTTTTTTCGTGTACTACCATTCCGCTTGAAAACATCAGTGTGGGAATAAAAAGGAGTATTTCACTAATGGACACTATAATTATGTATGACTGAAGAATATCAATGGAATAGGCTTTGTCCATATAATTACACAACCATTTGCGCTGTGAATATTTCCAAAGCATAGGGTAACGAAAATAACTGTGGTCTTTCTATTATTACTTTTGTTGCTCTTTTCAAAGTAATTTAAGAAGTTTTTTTTCCATCGCGCACGACGACATTTCTGCGCGGTTGATGTACTTCTACCGCTAAAATGTCCTGCTCAGGGTCGTCCGTTTATGTGGTTGCTCAGGATGTTCCCGCAATCCAAAAAGGAAATCATGAGCAACGGTCCAGTCGAGGTTGCCTTTGAAGTGTATGCGGACTTCGAGCAACTACTCCAGTGGAATCTACAAGGTGAGTTATAGTAATAACTGGAACGGAAGCACTAACGAGAGATGATAATTACGCCTTATTTGGTATTGTATAAACACCGAATAAAAGGATAAACGATTAACGGACGATAAGTGGCACGATAAATGAGTAGGTAAACGGAGCCACCGTTCGGCGCTGGTGAATCTTTAAGGGAGATGAGCCATTCATTCGATTTCATCAAAGCTCGTAAAGTTGACTGAATGGATTTCTGGCCCGAGCGATCAGTCACGGCGCCTACCCATATAACACACCAGCTACTATTCCCTCCAGACAAGTCTGGTAGCAATTTTTTGAAGACGAAGACTGGAGTTGAGTACGGGTGGATTGGCTAAATCGGAATGTCGAATCGATTCAACATACAACGCATCTCATAGCACATTAAACGCGTTCACGCCAACTTGGCCTTTATATGCTTCATTTCTGATGGGATATTGTGGCCAGTATGTCCTCTAGAGAGCTCATTTCTTTCTGATTGTTTATTTTAACGCAAGGGACACTATTCAAACATTTGCTGTAAACAATCAACAGCTTACCAACTCAGATCTTGTGCGGGACGTCGCGATAAAAAAGTGCAGAAAGAGACTCCGCATAAGCTGAAAACCTTCGAAATGCTGGCATCAATGTGTTTGCATAATGGACTACAGTAACATACAGTGAACAAAAGCATACATAGCATTCATACCTATAGAGCGATAGAGAAAAGTCTCCTCTGCAATCCTGTCATCTTAAAAAACCTGTCAAGTTCTCTAGTCATCGGAAAATTATTGCTTAATTCACCGATCAATAGTGCCGAGGTTAAATAAAAACCGGTATTCAGAGAATTAATGTTCCCAGTCAAAAAAATCAGCAAGCTGGGCAGAAGAAAAGGAGAAATACAAGTCGTCCAATGGGCGCCAATGGGCGTCACGAGAAATTGAGCGTAGTCTCGGACTTATTAACCACTGCACTATACATTAACTTTCTAACATTTACATATAAACTGGGATCTAAAACGCAAACAGTTAATTTCTAACCCACTCTCTTTGCTTTGGAATAATGAGGGGTAAATTAAAATGAATATGGAGAAGCAACGACGTTCACGGCGTGAAATTCGGTTTGAGATAATAATAGCATAAGAATTCCGAATTGAAGGTGGCTTTCCGCAATTTCGGAAAACATCTGGTTTTTTCAACACACGGCCGGTGAGTACCTCGGTGGACACGCAGTGAAGATGCTCGGTTGGGGGAACGGAGAATGGCACGGTCTATTGGATTTGCGCCAACTCGTGGAATTCCGATTGGGGGAGAGAATGGTTTGCCTCGTTGCTTTAGAGAACGTGTTCTTCCCACGATTTTAGCTATAGTCAACTTTTGAGTGCAGCTATTTTTGTAGAACTCAGAAGTTCACATCGTGCCTACCGGCTGAATTTGTCGGCTAATTATCTGATTTAGGGATTCTACCGAATTCTTCGTGGTGTCGACGAGTGCGAAGTTGAATCGTGCGTCGTTGCCGGAGAACCGCAGTAGTGAGCGACCAGTTCTGTGTTTATTGGGAAGATTTAAATAAGGAATTTTTAAAAAACTATAATAGATGTAACAGTGTAGGTATGTCTCTTGTAAAAACAACGAGATCAGCCGTTGAAAGAGGTAGAATTGTTGACACCTTCGCGACAAGCAAAATGCGTTTACCATCCATATCGGAGTAGATTGCTGTCAAAGCGGAATAAACTTCCGATCTGAAATTTCCAGAAACAGTCTTCAACATAAAGAAAAGCTTTCTTTAACAACAACTCATAAAATATGAGTGACTCAAGTGGATCCCAACAAAGAGTAGGAAGAATATACAGTGCATGTACGAAGCTAGTGAAAATTACTTGTAGCGGAACTGGGTCATGCTCAAATAGCTCAGTTCAGCGATCTCTTCTTCATTTGTGAATTGATCCAGTGAAAATTGAAAGAACAGCTGGGCCTCGAATTTATATTGGAACAAATTTTCTTTGAATCGCATCAAACCTTAGCGTTTCTGTTACTGCACTCTCGACTAGGCGTAATGCAAACATCACGCTACCTACAAACATGAAACATTCTTATCTATTCCGTCATTCCACTCAATAGGACTGTTATCTAAGAAAGCACACAGTACCGTAGTGACATTTCCGGTGGTTGTAATTCTAATCGGAACCCACAACGATGCTGAGATATTTGCAAGACTCCGGACCGCAGGTATCTGCGGTGGGGAACGAACGCGCTTCTACCCTTTCCAAGGGCTAGCGCGTCCACCACCACACCATGCCTGCCCTTCGTTCCGTCTCTCTCTCAGCTAGTTCTATCAATCAAAATTGTAGTAGGCAGAAAATAAAAGTAAACATTCTAGACGGAACATTGGCGCCAGTTAGAACCGAGTGACTGCGTGCACTTCAAACACAAATAATCTTATAATTTTGAATTTTACGCTTGTCAAAATACGGTTGAGACTACAGTGTAGTAAAATGGATGGCGCTCAAACTCAATGACACTTGCCATGCATTCGAAGTCAGAAAAAAACCGAAAATGAATGACATATTTCTATTCTAGAGCTTATGAGAGCACCAAATGTTTGTTGCCGATTAATGGTCACTGTAGAACACCTTCCAGACACAGCAGAATTCTTGTATGGCTGAAGTCGTCGCACTTGAATAGATTTCAAATCACTGCCATCTTCGATTATTAAATTAAGATTATTGAAGAAGTGCTTGTCGAAGGGACATTTTGTGCTCTGCATTTGGAGGGTCATCTTTGGACGAGAATGGTTGGTGGATCAATATTGATATGCAATAATGTTAGGTCCAGTGCCAAAATAACCTTACAACGAAAGTTCGAGAACCATTGAGTAATTCACATATCTCGGGTTCAAGGAACCATAAGCAAATTATTTACGCCTGTGATAGTAGTCAAAATACGGTTGATAATGCACCAAGAAAAGCTAGGTTCACCACACTTGGAGCTATGACCACACCTCAGAGCACGCGATCATTATTAGAATTGGGCCCAAACTTGTCACCATCACTACCCATTTCTACAGCAACCGTGCTTAGGATCTCATGGAGTTTGTATGAGCTTCAAGATTGACTCCGCTGTCAGGCCAAAAAGGAAATATCGATCAAAAATGAAAATCAAGAGGTGGCGAGATCAACACTGTCTCCTTTTCCTAGAGCGTTCTTTAGGTAGTAGGACTCTAACGTTGAAATCGATGCAAAATTCTGCATGTTTTCGGCTATGCTGTCAAAGCCCTTGTCCACCATCGCGAGAAAAAGTATATCTTTGACCTTACAGCCGCACAAAAGTGTGGCATGCAAGAAATTAGAGAATTAATAAATTTGAAGACCATTAGGGTTACCAGTTAGCGATAAGGGGAGAGTTCGCAGTTATTCGTCTCCAGTTAGATGTTAAAAATAACGGAAGAACATCTTAGTGGTATTACCTTCTATCGCCCATCTTCTGAAAAAGGAGTGCAAACGTCAATATTGAAATCTAAACAATCAATGGGCCAATGCGGCAAGGACTGCAAGCATAAAACCATCGGTTATTTCGCACTTTAAAATCAATAGACCAACGTGTCCCGTCTTATACTTACTTAGTGAAACACATAAGTTGGTATCATTTGATGATCTTTCGTCAACCAATCCACCGTCATCACCTGTGCAGACGGGCCAACGGATAGAATAACCTGGCTTTTAAGCCTGATTCTTACCCAGTTGCTTAACCACATTCCAGCTCACCTCATGAACACCTAAATGTCCCTAGAACGTCTACGTAACGCGCCTCCTAATAACGGGTGCCTGATGGACTCCTTCGACGCTACCGCTCTTTACACTAACTTGTCGAATGACTCCGCAATGTAAGCCAACCTCGAACTTCTTGTCCAACATGAAGGAACATGCATATGCTTGGCTTGTCTATTCAGCAACTTATGGCTCTCTTAAAAGAGTGCCTAAACTGCTCGATCTTCAGATGGTCTGGGAAATATTACGCGCAAATGAGAGGGATGGCAATAGGGACAGCGGTTGGCACCAAGTTTCGCCATTGCGCTCGTATCTAAAATAGATACCCCCGTTATTGATCTCCGGCCAGTACCCTACTGTAGATATATAGATGAGTGTTTTGTCATCTTCTCTACATAGGAGGAGATGGAAAATGCTTTGAATTGTTGAATGAGCACTCTGAATACATCATATTCACGCGGGAGAAATCGAATGATAATTGACTTCTATTTTTCAATGTTAACTTGTGAGATTGCGGTTGAATCACAAAATGGTACCGAAAACCAAATCATAAGAACATCCTTGTTCATTCCTTCTCTTTCCACCTTTCACACACAAAGAGGCGATTGTGGGAAACACGTTTCGAACAGCCACCTCCATGTGTACAAGTACGGAGCTAAAGGAAGAATCGCACGACTTGGCTCGGCAAATAGCCACTTCCAAGGGCTACGAAATAGTAACCCCGCGAGATAAGTATGGGAGGAGAGCGACGCCCGAAAACGAACGGTTTGGCCGGAACAAAATCTCGTTCATCTTGCCATTTATCAGCGATGAAGTATGTATAGCTATAAAGCGATGCTTAAGCGGAGCAGATCTAGAGGAATCGGTAGCGATAGTTGAAATACCACCGGATACTGTACGCCGTCAATCAATTCGTAATCGCCTATATGATTGTCTGTATGAGGCACCAAATTGAGTAATTTGCCCTTACGGCAGGGACGGTGATTGCACAGTTCAGGTACGATATACCTAATCTCTTGTAATATTTGCGGATATGAATATACTAGCGAAATGAACAGACCTTTATGTACCCGTACAGAAGAACACCTAGATGGGGGAACGAAAAGTACGACAGAGTATCCAACTAGGCAAGCATAGCATAGCGGAGGTGACCAAAGTTCTTCAGGTTTTTGGATAAATACCAAGAACCCTAGAATGAATAGCAAGGAGAAATGCCCATAGGTCACACTCGACCTAGCCCCCGTATCTCCGCATCGGCTTTTGAAGTGCAGTGTTGCAGTCGTCAACCATATGCGGTTATAATCAGCTGCTCTTCTTCAGTGGAAGTCATGTAAAAACAGACCATGGATTTTTCGAGAAGCTGTTGACCATGTAATTACTACAGAGTTTTTCGTCTTTTTTAAGTGTTATTGAAGCGTTTGGCCTAGTAAATTGCATATCACTATGCTCTTCCAGGTTCTGAAAAGGCGATACCGCCGAAACGTCAGCTACTGTTGTATTGCATTGTGTTTTTCTATGGAAGTAAATGTATGCCGTCTGACAGTCTGACAACCTCGCGATTGCTGAACAAGAAAAAGACGCATTTATCATCCAATGCCGAGGTTAATAGAAAGTCTAACCTGGGAACTACTATTGTTTTTTAAATTCCAAGAAAATCTAGTGCGTTTTTATTTTGTGAACAAAACGAGAAATAGGCATTACATATTTCCATATTTCTCACTTTTCTGTCGTTTCTCAGTAATTGCAAAATCTATTTCTATGGGCGTAGTTCAGGGCATGAGCGAATACTGCTGTGTACGGAAAGGTGCTCTGTAAGGACAACTATTTTGTAGCAAATACTTAACTCTCTACTGAGGAAGAAAAGTCCAAATTACCCATTCATTTTCGTCCTTTTGGCTTTGATGGCACGGAAACTGTCATTGCCTCCGCACTCTGTTCATCTTCTGTACGCTGTGAGCGTCGTCAAATTTTGGAAAATGTAAAATTTGAAATATGGATGGGGTCGGATTGCACAGTGGTAGCGATGCCCGTCATCACGAGCACGGTGTTAGTAGAATGCCGCTCCCGGCCAACCAAGCCTCTCATACCTCCGGGGATGGGAAATTGGTGCTGGACCTGTCCAGAAGAAAATCACTTTCTGTAATCCAATTGGAACCACTCCAGCCCGGCTATTCCATGACTCCAGGAAGAATTGCTCGACCAGCAATCTACGACATTCAAGATGAAATGAAAATCCTCAAGCAGCAGAAGAAGCCACGCGTAAAGTTGAAAGATCTTCGTGGATGGTGGATCTGAAGAAACGAATCAAATGTGAGAAGTCCTGGAATCCGCACGGTATACGTGAAGACGGGTCAAATAAGATAGAAAAAGTGAAAATTTGAAATAATAAGATTATCTGGGTTTAGCGTAGACGCAGTCACCGGTTCCAATCGGTGTCAGTTTTCCGATTAGAATTACAGTCACCGCATGGGAAACGTCACTACGGGATTGTGCGCCGTTTAGATAAACAGTTCTACTGAATGAAATGCCGGAATAGAGTTTTATGCTCGTAAAATGAGTGATATCTTACTCTGTGTTACGGTTACTCAAGATTTTTTGTGCGCTTAAAAAACGACAGGGTTTACTGTGATTCAAGTGAAAATCATTCTAGTATAAATAGGCTATCTAATTACTCCTTCACTCCTCTCCACGCACAGATTTTCGCTTCACAAATACTTCTCAGAAATTTACAAATGAAGAGGAGATCGCAGCACTGAGATATTTGAGCACGACCCAGAAAGTACTTCTCACTAGCTCCGTGTTTTGTGTTATATTCTTCCTAATTTTTTGCTGGGATCCCCCTTGAGTCACTTATATTTTATGAATTATCGTTGAATCAAGCTTCATGTTGAGACCTGTTTCTGGAAATTTCAGGTGGGAACTGAACTCTCTTTATTCTAATAAAGAGATAAAAGGATAAAGCTCTCGGCGTTGATCAATCCCTAAGAGATGCGCCATGCATTCGACTTCACTATGCATCGTTTGGAGGTGATTGAATGCATATCTGGCCATTACCATGACACGCGGTGGCCCACCGATGTATCGATCCAGTGCTGCTATCCTCGCAGACAAGTCTGGTACCAATTTGCCCACCCCGGAGAGATGGAATTCTTGGTGAGCCACCGGCGCAGGGATCGATCCCATGTGAGTGTATCGCAGGGAGCCTCCGACCATTGCGCCACACTCGCCCTTTTTCATTCTGATATTAACGATAAATGCATATCGTTTAGTAGCAAGGTTCGCAACAATTCTATCGCTTTCAACAACTAATGTGGTTGTTTTTGTAGGAAACATGTATATACTGTCGTACCTAGTGCAATTTCTTAATTGCTGTATTTCCAAATTTAGAAATAAACATGGACTAGGCATCTTATCATCTCGCTTCTCTAGCAACAACGCCCGATTCAATTTCACACTCGTCGATACCCCGCAGAAATCGGAAGAATCCTTAAATCAAATTTTCCCACACATGTGAAATGAACTGTAAGACTTTATCCGAGAAATTTAAGTGGTCCGCACGATGTCAACATCTGAATACTATAAACTTAACTGTACTCCAAAAATGACTATCGCTAAAGTCGTGGGAAACAAACCCATTCGCTAGAGTAACGAGACGTGCCGTCCTCTCCCCCAATCAGAATTCCACGAGTTGGAGCAGATCCAATAGACCGCGCCGTTCTCCGTGCCCCATCCGAGCATCTTCACTGCGTGTCCACCGAGACTGTTACCGGCCGTGTGCTAGGAAACCAAGTGCTTTTCCGAAAATTCGGAAAGCCGCACTTATCATTTCCGATTCAAAATTCTTAATTTATTGTTCTCTGAAACTGACGTTCACTGAGCTAACAATAAATATTTTTTAATATTCAATTTAATTTAACACTCACTATTCCAAAGTAACAGAGATCAAACTGAAAATTAATCGTTTTCCGTTTTATTTTTTTTCATTTTACATGACCCGTCATCACATCTACTGTGCGCATCCCGTTACTTTTTGCATTTCAGTCGTTCCCTCCCATCCAACATTCACAGTGGTCTTCGAACATTTCGCGTGTTCCTTCAACTGCTGCTCGAAGATTTCGTCTTCTTCATGAACGTTGTAGAATGCTGGTCGAGTCAGTTCTTCTTGCAATCCTGAAGATATCCGGGCTAACGCGTTTCCACATGGAATGGAAGAGTGTTGGGGCAGGGATCGAACTAGAAGCTTTGCTTCTTGAGCGGCGGCATCACTAACCACTCCGCCATTCCTGGCTCTGTTTTCCATTTTAAGTTTCCGGTTTATTTCTTAAATTTGGAAGCTTGATATGTGGCGCAGTGTATAATACATTCGAGACGACGCTCGATTTCTTGTGGCCGGCCCATTGGACGCCGCCAAATTTTTGACTGTTTCGCCTTGGCTTTCCATCCAGAGGATTTTTTGACAATCAGTAATTTTCTAAAAACCGTCTATTATTTAGCCTCGGCATAAATAACCAGTAGTTTATAGGGTGGATTCAACAATAATTTTTGAATGAATAGAGAACTTGACAGGTTTTTAAGATGGCAGGATTTTAGAGTAGACATTTATTAATCGCTCAGCGGATGTGAATAGTATGTATGCTATATGTATGCTATGAAGTCCGTCATGCAAACACAATGTATTTGGAAGATTTCTTAGCTTATGCTGAATTCATTTCCGCATTTTTCATAACCGAAGCGGGGATAGCTCAGTGGTAAGTGATGCCATCGATCAGGAAGCAAAGGTCCTCATATGAGCTCCTCCCCAACATCGTACTTCAATCCACGTGTGAACGCTTTAGCTCTGCTACCTTCGACGACATTCGGAAAGAAGCCGAAGTGCTCAAGCACCAGCTGAAACAACGGACGAAATGTTCGAAGACCATTGTGGATGATGAGTGCAAAGGAAACGAATCGAATGCAAGGAGTGCTGGGACCTTCACGGTAGATGTGATGAAGAGTCATGTAAAAATAAAAAAAATTTTGTAACTGCGACGTCCCCACAATGTCTGCGCAAGCTATCGATGATTTGCGGCAATTCTATAAAAAGGGTGGTTTGCGCTAAAATAAACCATCAAAAACAAAATGACCTCGGTAGAGGAGATACGGACCATACTATGCCATTGCAAATGAAAACTCTAAAGGCTCACGTCGCCGCGTGTGTGTTAAAGGTGCTATGAGATACGTATGTCTAATGGTTCGATTCGTCATTCCGATTTAACCAGCCCAGCCCTACTCAACCCCACTCTCTGTCTGCAGAAAAGTTAGCCTTGTGTGGAGGGATTAAATGCCGATGTGATGCAACAACGGTAGGCCTCGTAAGTGATCGCTTGGACTAGAAATGCATTCAGTCACCTTGGCTTCATGGAGCAAAATGAATGGCACATCTCTGTCGAGGATTCACCAGCGCCGAATGCTCGCTCCGTTTTCCCGCCCGTTTATCGTATCACTTATCGTGTTAATCGTTTGTCCTCTTATTCGTTGCTTATACCCATGCCAAATAAAGCGTAACTATCGTCTCTCGTTACTGCTTCCGTTTTAATTATGACTATAACTCACTTTGTAGATTCCACTGGAGTAGTGCTTTCGATATCCGCACATGCGTCAAAAGAGACCTCGACCGGGTCGCTGACCGTTTCTTTTTGGATACTGAGAACATCCTGAGCAACCACGATTATAACTACAGCCTCAGCTTAACTAGGCACGTTGCCGATTTGGTCTCCCCTAGATCAATCCCGTTGACGGGTGATTGCTGATAGAGCTGATCGATAGAACTAGCTGAGAGACAGGCGAAACGAAGGACCCGCATGGTGTGGTGGTGAACGCGTTACTCCCCAGAAAGGGTAGTGGCGCGTTCGTTCCCCACCGCAGACACCTGCGGTCAGGAGTTTTGAAAATATCTCAGCTTTATTAAAGTTATATTTCACGTAGACAAATGCTCCTGAACAAGACATTTTAGGGATGCAAGTACAGAAATCATAGAGAGGTGTTATTGCGTGCGATAGAAACAAATCGTCACTTTGCTTTGAAATCAGCAAAAACAACACGAATGCCGCCATTTGCTGTAAGGAAAACACTAGCAGGAGGATTCTAGTCGTTCTTAAGAGTCTGCAGAACCGAAATATTAGCAGCTTAAATGGTTGCATAATTTTATGGATTACATGCACTCCCTGTCATATTCTGCAGTCTTACATTTTCACCAGACGGTTTATTCAAATACTACTTATTTCTTTTGCTTATTTGTTTTAGAACGGGATGACAGTTTTTCGTTATTTTACTTTACAGAACCCGTCTTTCACATTTACTGTGCGGAGCCCAGCATTTTTTCCATTGGATTGGCTTCCTCCAATCATAATTCACGAACCTCTTCCAACCTTTCGTGTGTTTCTTTGGCTGTCGTATGAGGATTATCGTCATTTTTATAAATATCGCTGACTGCTTATTACAGTGTCCGTGAAATGCCTCTTTATTGCTATTTTACAGCTAATTGGAAAGTGTTTCTTAATATCTTTATCCCTTCAACGGTTTACCGCCTCATCGTGGCAGGGAGGTGTCCTGAGTGTCGGACCGCGATGTACAGCGGGGGATTCGTCCCCCGGCAGGGTCCCCCAAGCTGAGAAGGAGTCCGGCGTTTCCATCAGGAAGCCTAGCTAAGAGTGAACCAATACCAGGATCCACCATCGCCCTAGTATCAAAGTCGCATGGTGGCAAATCTCCTTCTGATCCACAAGGGCTGGGACTGCCTGTCGTGGTGACGACCTGGGAGCAGACTTTGGCCAGGCTGTCCTCGGGATTCCAGCGGAACCACATTGGCTTAACCAGCAAACTTTCCGAAAAATGGTGATTATGATGGGGGCCCGCACAACCAGTGAGGACAGGTCATTCAAGTATGAAGTATCAAGTCTTCGTGGTCACATCAAGTGAGGTCCAATGTGTGGCAGGAAGAGAGTAGAATGAAGAATGCCTGAAATTGACGCTTAAAATACTCATTTTCCATGGCTTTGAAACTGTGGGTCATCGGGATAGGTGTAAGGGAAAGTCCAACTCACCCTCCCAAAAGTTAATTCTAACAAGAATAAAGGCCCCTTTATTGTGCGATTCACTTCAAACGAAATAGGGAGCAGCTGTAAATTGCTTAAGTAGGTCCAGCTTAGAGCATTCGGCAACAGGGTTTGAAATACGCCAGAAGACTCCGAGACACCAGATAATACGTAACCAACCGCTTATGTGACCGTCTGTGCACAATGGAAAGCTGCATAATATGCCTTAACTTTAGAGAAAGTAACTGCATGAATATGGCTACAGTTTATGTGATCTCTTGTGAAGCGTGTAGGGACGAATACATTGACGAACTCTCTTTTACGACACAACATTAGCAACGGAACTCAGTATTTCCACCACAGAAGAAAGTCATTTACGTTCAAACGCATTCTGAAGTTATGAAGTTCGATAAAATACTTCAAATTAAGTTTGGGAAACTATTGAACGAGAAGGACTGAGTAGCCGAGCAGGGAATTAGTTTAAAAGCTGACAGCGATTTTTACCTCCCGTCTGAAAGTAAACGCTACCGGACCGAACAAGATTTTTTTCCCAGCCAATTTTCTACAAGGGTGCAGATGTTGACTAGAAAAACGATCACAAAGCGCTTCTAAGCTGTTGGCTTTTCGCGTTTGAAGCTGCTAACATAAGAAGATACTACGAAACACTTTAAAATTAGCTGTAAAATAGCAGTAAAGAAGCATTTCACGGACATTGCGATAGAAGATAGAGAATATTCTCTATATAATGAAAAAAACACTTTGTAGTTTTCCAAACTTAGTGCCATGTGTCGTCTGTCCAAGTGTCGTGTAGTCTGCCTGTCGACCTTGTGCCGGTCCAGTGACGCTGCTGTTTCAGCGTCGCTGACAGTCGTGTTGCCGTTCGTGAGGACGTGGCTAGGGAGTGCTCTTGATTAGAATGTGATTAGATTTGACTGCTTTTCAAGCATAAGCTCGCAGGTTTTACTACTGCCATAGCTTCTGTATCTGTGAGAAAGTGTGATTTGTATGTAAAAATTCTTGAAGAATATACATATGCTTGTTCAAGTTTAGTGGAGGTAGGGCTAACAAAGCGTTCGGTTTTTTCCCCCTGAGGTGTACGTCATGCGTTTGACTTCATCAAGCATCGCAGCGGTGATTGAGTGTAAACTCGATTTACAAATGACTTGCGCTTGCCTACGGATATATCATGTCAAATTTTTTGCCCTCCCAAACAGGTTTGATAGCAATTTGCTAACCTCGGTGGGATGGAAAACTTGGTTAGCTCAACGCCCACCGCAAGTCTTTTGTATTGGCAGAGTGCGCATTCAATCTACTCAGCGAGCATAATGAAATGGAACATTTCGCACTTTCTCCAATGGATTAATCAACGCCGAATGCTTTAACGCACTATTCTTACAACACGGGTCAGCAGTCGCCAATTTACTTGATTATTACTGCCAAAGTTCATGGAAGTGGGCCAATCGATTCAGCAAGTATGCAAAATGGATTCGTGTCGCTTTTTAAGACTACCCTGGATCAGTGCGAGAGTATAAACATTACACTGTTAACATCATTAAAACACCGAGGTGAACAAAGTCCGTCGAATCTCATAAAGTTTTATGATGGACGTGACTACATGGCAGAGCTGTACTTGAAGACGACGTCTCCTTCCAAGTGCAGTACAATAACTGAATAAGGCTTCTCGTTACAAATTTATTTTAGCTTAACAGTCACGTCAACTTCTGTATAGTCTTTCCAAACGGACTATAGTACATAGGATATAATTCTTTTGGTCTCTATGTCATACGCATAGATACCTTCGTTGGCTATCCAAATTGAAGTAGACGTGCAATTGGGATAGGAACCGTCACTGCAAAAATAATGCAATTTTAGTAAGTTTAATAATCTCAAAACTAATTGCTACTGCTTATGTCCACGCATTTCTCTCACAGAGACCTCCTCCCGACTAGTGAAGGGGAAACATGAACAGTCTCCAGGTTGGAGGGGGGTGGTTTAATAGCGCGTCAAAAGCGACCTTGTGCATCCAGTGGGTGGACTCCGTGTTTCTGCTATGCCACTTTGGCAACTAGCTTTTTTATTTGTGAGGAGGCATTTATCCAAATGCGTGCGTAGATGTGTTATCGTTTATGCGCACTGCACTTTGCGAATCATTTGAGCCAAACGCCTCCATCCAATTTACAGGAATTACATGGTAGATGTAATCACAATGTTTTCCGTTTTATTTACTGCCTACTATTTTAATGGCAGGGTATAATGCGAAATATAACTACAACGATGCTGAGATATTTGCAAAATTCCGAACCGCAGGTGTCTGCAGTGGGGAACGAACGCGCTGTTATCCTTTCCGGAGAGTAACGCGTTCACCACCACACCATGCGGGTCCTTCGCTTCGCCTGTCTCTCAGCTAGTTCTATCGATCTCTGCCATCAGCAATCACCCGTCAGCGGGATTGATCTGGGGAGCGCAAACCGGCAATAAACCCAGTTAAGCTGAGGCTTTTTTTTAGTTATCCCGCTGATTTGTGATTGCTGACGGCAGAGCTCGATATAACTAGCTGAGAGTAAATAAAACGGTAAACATTGTGATTACAACTAAAAAAAAGCCTCAGCTTAACTGGGTTCATTGTCGATTTGTGCTTCCCAGATCAATCCCGCTGACGGGTGATTGCTGATGGCAGAGATCGATAGAACTAGCTGAGAGACAGGCGAAAGAAGGACCCGCATGGTGTGGTGGTGAACGCGTTACTCCCCGAAAAGGACAGTAGCGCGTTCGTTTCCCCACCGCAGACACCCTGCAGTTCGGAATTTTGCAAATATCTCAGCATCGTTGTACTTACATGGCAGATGGTTATCAGTCTCTTTCAACAAATAAGCTCTTCATTTACTCTTGGAGAAGTTGGGAAGCTACCCATTAGTACATCAAGACCCCAAGTTTGTAGTTCAGCAATCCTGTTAAAATCTCAAAACAAATCCATGCTGTCAAAATCGCAAAGGACTATGTTGAAAATTTGTATCTACAATTCACGCTCATTTGCATTTGAATGCTCCATAGAGCACCTGATCATGTAGGAAAAAGAATAAGGCACGATGTTATCGGAGTGGCCGGGACGAGAAGATACCACCCACTCAAAGCCGTCTATGACACCAGTGAAGAACTGTTCCTCGGAACATGCGACAATGGAGGATTCGGTAGCGTTGGCGTGCGTTGGCGTTCTCGTCAACACGGGTTTGGCAATGAACATCGATTCATTCGAGCAACTAACAACTCGAGTAGGACATCTGCGATTCAAGAGAAGTGGATCAATACCGACTAGTCGACTGCTGGGAAGGTGCCGTTCACGATAACGTCGACTAGGAACACGATCGGCCTATCCAACATCTTTACGTAAGCTCTATGGAAGATGAGAGTTCGAAATGGAGCAAGAAACGTGTGTCTGCAAAAACATTTGAGTTGATGCGCTAGCGTGGAATCGCGCAAAGTACGGCAATCGCCAACTCACGTCCGAACTTGCAAAGCAAAAACAGACATGCGGTAAAAGAAGATCATAAAGAGAGAAAAGTAGCAGTTATGGCCGATGTTACAGCGGCTAAGAAGAGCATTGGGAAAGCCCACCGAAGCTTCGACAATTGCAGAACCAAGTTGGCAGAATAGGACGTAAAGATCTGGCGAACCTTCCGCCAGACGTTATGAACACATTTGTTGCGCTCTTCACGCGTTACCTGTCGGAATACAAGGTTGCTACTCAGTGTAATGCCAGCAAGGCCGTGTTATTGTTCAAGAACAGCGACCTCCACCATATCGGCGACTTTCGCACAATCTGCTTACCGTCTATCTTCAACAAAATCTTCACTTGAGTCATTCTAAACAAAAACCGACAAAACACTAAATGAACGAAAGGGGTTTGAGCAAGCACGGTTTGGAAGAGGATTCGGAACGATGCATCGCATCCGCATAATAATAAGAAAACACAAGAGACAGCTGAGTTTCACTCTCATCGATTTAGGGAAAGCGCCCTGGTCAGCCCTGGACAGCCAGGACGTCCCTACTGGTATATAAGGCTAGATTCTTCGTGAACTAAATAAAAAATTTCACAACCAAAAATATCACCATTCTATAACAATATTAATATTGACGTCAAAAAGAGAGGTTAGGCAAGGCGTCACAATATCGCCAAAATTTTCAACCACGATCCCCCGAAAACCTCAGGCAAACTGCTAGGTAACAACGTAAGAGCGAAAACTGAGGGTCAGCAATTACACTATATTCGCTAGCATCGTTCTCATAACACCGAACATTAGCCAGAATGAACGAATGCTTGCCGTCTTTGATAAAGCTTGTGGAAAGATTGGACTTCGACTGAATCTCACGAAAACGATGTTCATGAAGAACGGACTGATTGTGTATGTCCCATTCACGCTCAATAGAATGAATATCTCCGAACGCTCCAGTTGCGTCTATCTAGGTTGGGAAATCAATATGATGAACGACTTAGCTCCAGAGCTGATCAGAAGAAAACGGGCTGCTTGGGAAGCTTTCAAGAGCATTGAGGATGTAGTGAACAGGAACAAAGAACACCCGACTCCGTGCCCACCTTTTCGACTAAACGGTACTTCCTGGCTTAACGTATGCGCCAGAAAAGTGGTCGCTGCGTAAGCATGGTGAATGGTCACCCACCGTTGTAGAATGCGCAGTCGATACGACGGTGCTAGAAGTATCCTGTGTCACGCAAGTAACGGAGGGGATCAGAAGCTCCAATTCGGATCAACGATCAAGAATTAAAGAATCTGTAGTATACGCCAAACTGTCGAAGATAAGGCGGGCTGTATACGTAATGCGGGTGAACGACAGCGTGTGGACGAAAACCGTTAGTAACTGAATCCGCGGGATTTCAAGCGTACTGCAGGATCATCGCCGATCCTATGGTCATTGTTTTTTCACGAGAACCCCTCGAATAAAGACACAATGCTTAGCGAGTCCCAAGAGCGACCGGAACCCACTAGACTACTTCCGCACGCGAGAGGAGAAATAAAATTTACTAGCGCACGTCTCGAGTTACTTGACGATCGGCAGGGCGGCAGGTGACAGATGATAGCTCCCGTGATTAAATGAAAGCTAATTGAAGAATTAAGCAAAAGACAGCAATCGCAAGAACGATGAAAACTTACAATAGCATTTGGGATCGACCTGTCTCCTTGTATACTTGAATCACCGGAATGAAAAGGGCTCAAGCAGAAGATTGAAGATCTTCCTTTAAAAAATCAGGCACTTGAAAGGAAAGAGGGTTTTCGTTCGCACGTGTCTTCTTCCTTGTCGAACTATATACATGACAACACTAAACTTGCAGTCCTCAAACCTCAATCCTGCTTTCCAAATACTCCCAAAAAGGTTAGTTCCTTTCCGAATATCGTATTTACTTAAATTGTAGCGAGCCATCGTAGTCGTTTCCTTCTTACGGTCGCAATGAAGGAGCATTTCACGGAATTTTAATCCTTCCGGGTTCTTAACGGAAACGGATTCGCTTCTGTCACATTTGTCTGAGGGTGCCCATAGATAAAACCTGCAACAATTTTATTTTCTCAAAGTAGGTGTATTGGAGTTTTTTTGAATATCAGAGAAATTTGAAACGATATGATTCATTTTTGACAGGGGTATTTGAGAATCTGAGAACACCAAAAATTTGATAAGCTTTATTAAAGAGAGTTGTAAAGGAACTTGTTTTCAAGTGATTATCTTTATTCGATTTTTTCTCCGAAAAATAAGCCCATAACCTGGCTCAACAAAACGAAGATATTCTTATTTACCCAGCCGTGCACCAAGAAGGGAAGGCTCGGAAGGAGCAAATGCTCAGGTAAGACCAGGACGAAAGTAGGTATGACGGTCCATACCTAGCGAATCTTTAGAAAGATGAGTCTTTTCGATTGGATATCGAATATGGAAAGATCAGGGAGGAGTGGAATCGAAAACATCCCCCTGTTGTGTGAAGGTTAGGTTCAGACATCATGTAGAGAGCGCACTGCTATCGTCCACATGTCGGACCGCCGCTTAATTAAACAGATAGCAGCTTGTCTGACTTAGTACCTAAGGCCTAGCAAATCATATGCAGCAAAACAAGTGCAGTGAAACACCACTTGTATCGTAATGTTAACCTTTATTTCCTGCTTATTACAAGTTTCTACGACACGGTATGATGTAAAACACAACCACAATGATGCTGACGGGTGATTGCTGATAGCACCACAAGCTGGAAAACTAACTGATATAAAGGCAAAGCAACGGCCTCAGAGGTGCAGTGTGTTGCACTCGAGCCCCGGGAACGGGTAGTCATAGTGCAATGTGGCTTGGGATCCATGTTTTGCGAAAATTTCCGCATCGTTGTGGTTGTACTTCACTACACCACACTAGAATACTGCTGAAAATTCTGTGAACTAACTCTAAACTGCACTGTAGCCATCGGCTGCTGTAGACAGAGTAGTGCGAATAGCACGAAGCGGAGCATTTTGAACAAACCTAAATACCGAAATATTTCTCCTCACTAGCAGCCGCATTATCGCTTTGACAAGTCAGACGTATTAGGCCTACGAAAGATAATGACTGCAGTTTCCATGACCGGCTTTTTTAAACCCTCGGCATTGATCAATAATTACTGTTTTTCTCAATGACCGAGCATGAGGTTAGTATCACAGCATTTATTAATAAACAATAGTTGACACGTAATCCACTAAGCCAGACGCTGTTCATAACCCTCAGCACACAAAACGTCGCTCAAATTTCCGTTCGCGTAATAAACAACATCTTTAGAAAACGCAACTCCTCCAGTTATTTAGTGGAGGCCAGCTGCACAGTCTCCACCAAATAACTGGAAGCTGCAGTTTCCCTCAGGGAGAGTCAGCGCATAGTAACACAGTGACTTCTGGCGTCATGATCCTAGTTTGATTCTTAGGCTTCGTAAACACTTTTTCTTTGTTTTCTGCACGTCCTCGCGAGAGACGAGAAGGAAAACCTCGCCACTAAACGCTAACTCTAGTGAAAATGAGGGCCTTTTTATCCTGCTCTTTATTTCTAACGAAAAAGCGCAGCTGTAAAACATTGCTTTGGCGAAGGGCCGCTCTAGAGAATTCGGTGGCAGGGGTTGATTGACACACCACTCGACACTCTAAGACACCAGTTATTTCGTAAGCTCCTATATGACCGTCCTTGCACAATGCAAAATCCCATGACATACCCTGACGGCACAGATGACGATACAGATTACATAGCTTCAGGTCCTTCAAGTATGTTGAGTCTCCTACTCATTTTTTTTCATTACCCATCTTCCTCATGGATCTCATTCATAGAGATCTCATGCTGGTTACACTCGAGGCTACGTGGGTGCATTCCCACGTGGCGGATAGGGTTAATCGCCAACCAAAAGTGACTTTTTGCTTCCCTAAAATGCAGATGGATCCAAGGAATAGACTTCTTGTTAAACACAACTAAGACGATGTTGAGATATTTACAAAATTCCGAACCGCAGGTGTCTGCGGTGGAGAACGAACGCGCTATTGTCCTTTCCGGGGAGTAACGCGTTCAACGCCACACCATGTGAGTCCTTCGTTTCGCCTCTCTCAGCTAGTTCTATCGATCTGCGCCACTCAGCAATCACCCGTTAACGGGAAACGGGACTGATCTAGGGAGCCCAAGTCGACAACGAACCCTAGTTAAGTTGAGCCTGAAGTCGAAATCAGAATCTTAACCTTTTTATTTGCTGCTTAATTAAAAGTATGCAGCAAATAAAAAAGCTAAGATTGTGATTTAGACTTCTTGTTCTTGTTTCTGCTCCGATTTGACACATACCGCCGCGAGGACATGCATGCGTGTCTAAATATGTTTTCGTTTATGCGGATTGTGTTCTAGGAGTCGATTCGTCCAAAAAGTATGTCACAAAGTGAGAGGAAAGTACACGGGAAACAGCTACGAGCCGATTCCAAAAAATAAGCTCCTAGCCGATTCTAGGAAAGAACGGAACCTGATCATCACCTAAGAAGAATAAGGTGCAATATCATCTGACTATGTGAGACGGGAATACGCTAGCCATTCAACGCCGTTTATAACACCGGTGAAGAACTGTTCCTTGAACGTGCGGAGATAGAGGAGTCAGCAGTGTTGATGTTCTCCTCCACACGAGTTTGACATGAACGCTAATTCATTCAAATAAATAACGACCCGACCAGGACATTTGCAGTTGGAGAGATGTGGATCAACGTCGGCTTTGACAATCTCCATCGTCTACGCGCTGACATCAAACTTTGATAGAGACGAAGTGTGGAAGCGTTCTATTTGGACTTGAAGAAGGTCTATGGGGAAGATCACGCCCTTTTTTTTAAGGTGATGGTTAAAGGTTTTAACTCTTAGATTGTACCTAAAAGATCGTCTGAAGAAAGTCTCATTGAAACCCACGGATCAGAATGGAACGATCAGGGATGAGGAGCTGTCTGAGTTTATCGTAACCATCAAGACCATTCAGGGTGACTCTCAGTTCCAGAAGCCGCTCTGAACGCCTTACGTTGAAGTCTCCCAGTGGAGAGTACCGTAACAAAACAGGTCACATAATAGTCAATCGAAGATTTTGCTTAGCCGGCGTCGCTGATTTTCTAAAACTGTACGTTGAATGAACCCATCGCATTCTTCACGAAGAGATTTTTTTCAAGAACGAGAAAAAGCCGCTGAGATGAGAAAATGAAATGCCAAAACCGCCCTTTAACTGCGATGTATTTAGATAATTGGTTGGATTTTGGGAACATGTCGGTTATCGATAACATCGACGACTAATACGACTGGCTTATTCAGCATCTTTACATTAGTCCTACGGTAGCTGAGAGTTCGAAAGTTACCAGACGTCGAGCTGGTACGCGATCGTTGAATCGTGCGAGCTATAGCAACGGCCACTCACGTTCAAACTTGCAAAACAATGCATACAGAGGATAAAAGAAGTTCCTAAGGAAAGAAGAGAAGCAGTTATGGTCGAAGCTGCAGAGGGTGGTAAAAGCATTCTCAAAGCACGCCGAAACTTTGCCAAATACAAAACCAGGGTGATTGCAGTACAACGCCCAGACGGAACAGTTACAGCTTCCAAAAAAAGGAATAGAGAAAAATCGTTTACGATTAGTACTCTGTAAAAGTCACATTCTTCCGCCTTCACATAAAATAAAAAAAGTTTATATGAATACCTTCTTCTTGGACTATTAAGGTATGGTAGATATATGATATTATATATCGTCCCACCAGTTTTCTCTTCCGAAATCCAAGATTTTTTCGGCGAAAGATTCAGTAGTACCTGGTCCAGACAGAATAAAACCGAGAAAACCGAAACCCGGATTCAGTAAGGTGGCCTACATCCACAGAATAGCAAGCCTTATTGAAGTAGCGCGATGGTACAACAGACCCCTCTGTCTCACTTTCCTCGATTTTTAAAAAAAAGCTTTTGAATCAGATGAGCCAAATGTAGTCTCTGAACATCCACGACGTCCGTACGCAGTGTATAAAGATTCTTCGGGAGCTGTGTAGAAATCTCAGCCAAAACTTCAAAGGATATTAACATCGACTTGAAAAGTGGGATTAGGCAGGGCGATACCCCTCTCGATACAACTATTTATAGCCACCCTCGAAAATGTCGTGCGAACATTGGAATGGGACAACATGGGGGTCGAAATCAATGGTCGGCAGTTACATCATCTTCGCTTTGCTGATGACATCGTCCATATAACACCAAGTATTAGCCAGAGAGAATAAATGCTGGCCAAGCTCGACCGTTCTTGGGGAAAGATTGGTCTTCGAACGAATCTCAGAAAACGACGTTAATGAGAAACGGATTGGTTTTGTATACCCTTTTCATGCTAAACCAGCGACTATCGCCGATTGTTCCTGCTACTCCTATTTAGGCTGAAAAATCAGCATGATGAACGACTTAACTACAGAGTTGAGCAAAAGGAAGCAAACGGGTGGAAAGCTCTCAAGAACATCGAGAATGCGGTGAAGCGAACAAAGAACACCCGACTCCGCACCCACCTTTTTCGACTCTGCTATTCTTCCTTCCTTAACGAATGCGTTAGAAACCTGGTCGCTACGTGGGTAGGACGAATAATCACGCAGCGCTATCGAACACGAAGTCGAAAGGACGATGCCAGGCGTATCCTGTTTCACGCAAGTGGAGTACAGTATTACCTGGGACGTCAATAACTGCCACAGAATTTTCAAGACCATTTCTTCTTAGGCACCTACTAGTGGTGTAAAGAATGCCGCACTATCACACATAATCTGGCACCTCTTTTCAAATTGATTTCTTGATCTGAGTGTGTTCCACTCGTCATCACAGTGAACAATAGATGGGTGGACCCATATCCAACATCACGGTGAGCAGGTTGTTAAACAAAAATGGGGTTGATCTATCTATTAAATCTTCATTAGTGCCATAAATAGTTCATTGAATTATATGGATATCAACATGTAATTAAATTGTTGGGCTTACGACGTCGTTATACAACTTTTATTCAGTTTACGTATCGATGTCCTCGTCTTCATCACAGTCGATGGTCGTATCGATTCGGATCTTCTTCAGTGGAGGATCTCTCGAATGAGCTATACTCACCCGGCGATCCTCTTTTATAAGAGACGCTGGCTGTTGATAATTGTAATTGATCGGTGATAAGAACTCGTTTTCCCCAGACAAACCCTCCTACAGAAGTCGGTATCATTGTCAGCTGGCACAAAGAATAAGAATAGTATTTCAAAACCGAATTTCCTTCAACATCGTTATGTTATCACCAGACAATCACTATTATCAACAGCCAGCATCTTGTATAACAAAAAAACATCGCCAAGTGAGTATGTGCTCCACTGAGGAGGGATCCGACTCGATATGATGGCGAACACACCAAATCGAGAAGACGAGCGACTATGGACCATAGACTATGATCACCGACTCCGATAAAGAGGAAGACGTCGATACGTTAGTCAAATAAAAGTTGTATAACAACTCTGTGTAAACTCAACGATTTAAAGACACATTGAGTAATAATACCGAGGCTAGAACAAAGTCAGTTCTAAAATATACGGATATCGTTACATAAAGTACTTCCAGACTCCGAAAAAGGCGAGGGCACCGAAACGTCAGTAACAGAATCACGACAACAACAGCAACTGATACGTGTGCTCAACAAGAGCAGTTCGTAGGAATGTCTTTTGGCATTTATACAGATTCTGGACACTACTCCGAAGTAATCAAACTAAGAAGAGTAGCGGTTATTTTAGTTTATTTTATCTGCGTAGACATGAATAAGAGAAGGAAACGAGAATGTTCTCAGCACTGACGAATTCATTCGGAATACGTCATGCATTCAACTTCATTTAAGCATCATAGAGATAGCTGACTGCTTATTCCACCTAGACAATGACTTGCTTGGACCTTCATAACACTGTTTAGTACCTTGAAGACAAGTCTACAAGCAATTCACCAATCCCAAGAGAATGATGGAGGCACTATTAACCTTGATGAATCAAAGACCATGTACATATCACTATATGCGACATTTGTTTCCCATATTAAAAGTGTTGTCCGATTCTCTAATTCAGCACTTAATAATAAACGAAGAACTTTCATGTGAAATTTCAACAGCGATTTATAAGAAAATCAGGATAGGGAAAAATATGGATGCTGTGGCACACAACTGATTGATATCTAAGTGGAAACGAAGTTAAGATGCTGAGATAGAGAACTGGAAACGGCACTGTTTATGGGATCTGCGCCAATTCTTAGAACTCCTCAATGTTACTGAGATGTTTGCAAAACTCTGGACCGCAGGTGTCTGCGGCGGGGAACAAACGCGCTATTACTCTTTTCCGGGGGCTAACGCGTTCACCACCACACCATGCAGGTTCAGCGTTTCGCCTGTCTCTCAACTAGTTCTATCGATCAGCGCCATCAGTAAGCACCCATCAAAGGGATTGATCTAGGGAGCCCAACTCCGCGACGAATCCAGTTAAGCTAAGGCTGTAATTTAAATATGGGTCTCGTCTTGGAATTCCCTTTTCGGGAGAGAATGGCGTGTCTCGTTCCACTACTAACCGAATTCTTGTCATAATTCAGTTACAATAATTTTCCCAGTATGGACTCACCTTCCAAATTTTGCACCTAGATGTATACTTGACATTTTGTATTGTATCCAACAACTCGATTTGAGGATTATTGCGAGTTCTTTGTGGTTTCAACGAATGCGGAATTGAATCAGACATTCCTGCTTCACGTTCACTGCATTGTTTTCACTGAAGAAATTGGAAAATTTTGCTAAATACATAGCTATAAACAGTTTCAATAAAAACGGCAACATCAGCTTCTAAAAGAACTCAAGTAGTCGAATTGCTGATAATTTTAGCACCACATTTTCCCCTTGTATCAGGGCATATTGAGATAGTGCACCTTGTTTCACCGACAAGGTAACACAAGAGTTGTAACCAAATATTTATTCGGCTAACGCTTCGACGTCTTTGCCTTCTTCAGAGCCGATAAAGACGTCTCCAAGACGAAGACGTCTAGTCGTTAGGCGAACAAATATTTGGTGAAAACCTTGTGTTAGCTTATAAATGTAACAAGGTACGTTGGTCATTTACATCGATGTTAAATGAAAGTCGGTCTACAATGGTGTTAAGATAACTTCGAGCGATTAAGGTTTTTTATATCTATTATCTAGCATTAGTTGTTAATATAGGGAGAGAAAGGGGCGCGTGTGGCGCACTGGTCGGAGACGCTCTGCAATATACAAATGGGATCGATCCTCACGCGCGTGGCCCACTAAGCCCTCCATCCCTCCGGGGTCGGCAAATTGGTACTAGACTAGTCTGAGAGGATAGCAGCGCAGGCCTGGCCCGGTGCATCGGTAGGCTACCACAAGTCATTGTAAATTCGAGATATACATTCAATCACCTCCGACGATGTTTAATGAACTTGAATGCGCCGAGAGCTTTATCCTTTTATCCTTTTATAAGAAGAAATTGAAGCACACCATAGCTATGTCTCAGTAATGCACAACTTCTAATCTACCGCGTATAATCTTTTTTATGGCAGTGTGTTATAAAACTGAAAAAGAAAAAACTGGCTGTGAGAAGTGAAAAGCCAAGGATCATAGTAGTGTAGTGGGTAACACGTGCGCAGCCGGGAAGGGAAGTCCCTGGTTCGAATCTCACTTGGAGTCCGAGTTTTGCAAGTATCTCACCATTATGATGTCCCGACATTCATTTAATCTCCATTCTTTTTTCATGGTAGGGTGCCATGAGAACAACAATCGCAAGGATGCTAAAACAAGAGCAAAACTGGGAACCTTAGCTGGTCCTCGAACCAGCAGTTACTGTTGCCGGGAGCTCACGTGCAATCCATTGTACCAACCGAGGCCTTTGTTTTGATTTTCCCCTCAGTCACTTTCTTACTCTACCGGTGCTATCAGCAATCACCTATCAAAGGAAATGATCTGAAAGGCACAAATTGGCAGTGAACCCTGATAAGCTGAAGCTTCATCCAAAACAACAATATCCTAACTTTTATTTACTTTCTATTCTTCTTAGCCACTGTAGCCGTAATAAAAAAAATCGTGACAACCGTGTGTAAGCTAATTAGTCAGCCAGAATATTGCTATTAAGTTCGACTGTTTGAGTCGTCGAAGACAAGCAGAACTGCTCCAGAGAAGTGGTTGAAATTAGGACAAAGCAAGGGGGCTCGGTTGGCGTGTTGGATGGTATGGGCGCTCACGGAAAGGGTAATTGAGGAATTGAAAATCAACTATGCTCCCGGAGTGCTGCTCGTATCTCAGGATCCTTGCGTACAGTCACTCATCAAGGAATGAATTTTTAAAAAGCTTTAAAGAAAACGAAGGAACCGAAAACTTCGGAATAAAGTGTAGTAGACGGACGAGTGAATACGAATGTCCGTTCAGTAGTAACACCTACCTACTTGGATAGTTGGATTGCTGACCTTTGCTGGTATTGCGGAGCCAAGCACGATTCTCATTTGGCGAATTGCTGACCCGACTTTCTTTTAAACTCGGCATTAATCAATAATTAACTGTTTCCTTGTTGAGAAAACACGAAGTTGTTAACGGCAAGATTTATTCAGTACAATGCTGGCCGTTGTTTAGGCAGTTTCGCCTTCTTCAGATCCTAGAAGGGTTACGTTGTCACGTAATGCGATGTATAAGACGGTCATACAAACGGTTGCAAACTGGTTGGCGCCTTAGAGTGTTAGATAGTATTTCAATCACTGTAACCCATTTCTCTAAACCAACCTTTTTGAAGGATCGTTTCATATCGTCTTTCCCTTGTTGGAAATGAAGGACGGAGTAAAAGTGACCTTATTTTTTAGTAGACACCGTTTTGCGGCGTGGTTTTCCCTCTAAACTTTTCCCGAATAGATACCATTTCGTAGCCACTGCAAATGGCTATTATTCATGCTAAGTCCAGAGATTCTTTCTTTAGCTCTCTTCCCATATACACACTGGCAGCTGTACGGAACACGTTTCTCACAAGTGCCCTTTTACGTGCGGAAGGTGAGAGGAGAGGCAATGAACCAGTATGTCTTTGCCACATGGTTTTCGGTACCACTTAGTGGTGTAGAAGTCTTTGAAGAGATTGATTTGAAAAGTTTAAAAGCTGAAGCTGGTTTTTCTTCGGCTTCTCTTCGGTGAACTCTTTGTATTCTGACTATTGGTTTAGCAATTTAAAACATTTGTCCATCTCCTCTAGTGTGGAGCAATTGACAAACTCTTAATTACGCAATCTTCAGACTTCCCTCGAATTATTCCGAAAATGAGAGGGTTGGCAATGGAACAGCAGCCGATGCTAAGCTTTGATGTTACTTTGTGTCTAAGGTGGAAGCACTAGTAATCGATCTCAGGCCGTCAGTTTACTGTAAGTAAATCGACGACTGTTTTATCATCTGCTCAAAACAAAAGGAGATGGAGAAATGTTTTAATTTGCTAAAGCAACACTCAGAATACATACGTTTACCCAGGAAATACGGGAGGAAGAAGGGATTCCGTTTATGAACCTTTAAATCACCCTCTTCGAAAACGGTTGCACCACCAAGTTGTAGCAAAAACCCAAGCAACCAAAACATACTAGTTCATTATTTCTCCTCTCACCCTTCACACATTAAAAGTACACTTTTGAAAAACACATCCGCCATTGTGTGTACAGGAACGGAGCAAGATGAAATCTCTTACGAAACAGTAGTCGCTCGGGATAAGTTCAAGGGAAGAACCACGCGCCAAAACGACAAGTCTAGTTAAAATGAGGTCGTATTAATTCTACCCTTCATTTCAAACGAAATTAGTACAGACATAAAATGTTTTCTTAAAAACGGCCGGTTTTGATAAGTCGGTAGCAGTGATTGAAATACCACCGGAACACGTCAGCTAGTTCGTAACCGTTTGTATAACCCTCTATGTGAAAGGCGCAAATACATAATTTGCTGTAACGATAGAGAAGGTGATTGCACGAGTTCGGGCACGGTTTGCTTGATCTCTTGTGGAACGTATGGGACGAATATGTTGGCGAAACGGGTAAACCACGCTGCATTCATAAGATGGAGCACCTAGACAGCAAGCATAAAGTTGAACAAAATACCGCACTAGGTGCGCAAAGGACCAACTGACATACCTTCTGAAGATTCTGAAGCGGGCCTTCAGCGCGTAAAAAATCTTGAAATGCTTTGGATGAACTCCGAAAAATCCGAGTGTATTAAGTTTTGCCTGGAGGAGTTATGATACTGTTTGACTGAGTGGATTACATTCTAGTTTGTGTAAAAAAGAAACCCCGTTTCAAACTTATTGTTGGTTATTTCCGCTGAGCAGTGGAAAAGAGTGTAACTTCTAAGTGAGCTTTGGATTTCAGAATAATTTCAGCTTGAAGATTTATCCAAACCACTCAGATCAGCTAAGTGAGCAATCTAAAACGATATATTTATAGATAATGTTCGCCAGTCGTTGAGCAAGTAGTGTGCATCGCGTTGATGATCTTCATGGAATCGCCAACATTCTTGCACAAGTTGTTCAGCACGTACATGTACTTCAAGGCATAGTCGAACTGAAATCAACACAGAAAGTTATTCATAGCCATAGGAGTATATGATCTTGTCCTTTCTTCTTTTCGCTTAGCGAATGAGAACTGGCACTGAACATTCAGAGTGGTTGCACGAACAGCACGTGCAACTGCCGATGAGCGATTTTTCACTCCAATGGCATTTAACTCTCTCTTTGCGTGACGTTCTCAATAGTTGCGGTAAATAATTTTGGCCTAATCAAGCGCAGTTCTTGTGAACATCATTATTTAGCGACTTGAAACTAAAACTCGACACTTGTCGGTTTCAAAAAGTTGTTACCTTGTTCACGTCGACACAAATCGAGTCGAATGCCTTCACCACGTCGTTATGGCACTTAAGATCCTCGACAACATTTCGCTCCTCGATCATGCGTTTCCTGGAAGTGCAGCGTTTCAACCAGCGAAATAGTGGTTAGTCCTTCACGATTACGACTGCGTGCCAAGCGTTTGGGTCTAGGCATAATCTTTCAACCGCTTCAATTGCAATGAGCTCAGCGCACACGTTCCGTTTTAATTTACACTCTACAACTTTTATGTCCTATTCATATCTCCACGTTCCTCGAACATTTTAAGCTAAGACGTCTTCTATCACGGAAAATACTGACTACCATTGCAAGGATGGTCCTCTGTAGCATTTGTACTCACTTTTAAAAACCCTCCAAACGGTTCACCTCAGGGAGGTACTCCTGAATGTCGAGCTGCAATATGCAAGGAGGGGATTCATCCCCCTCGGCAGGGTCTGCCAAGCTGAGAAGGAGTTTGGCTTTTCCATCAAGAAGCCTAGCTAAGAGTAAAGCTACCAGGATCGGCCACCGTCCTTGTATCAAACTAATTGCATGGTGGCAAATCTCCCTTCAATCCACAAGGGCTGCGACTGAAGGTAGTGATGACGACCGGGGGGCAGACTTTGGCTAGGCTGACCTCGGGACTGCAGAGAAACAATAGTTAAACCAGCAAAACTCCGAAAAATGGAGATTGTCCTCGGGGGCCGCACAACTAGTGAGAACGGGCCGTCCAAGTATCCGAGTTTTATAAAACACGATGAGCGTACTTTTATATATTATCAAGTGTAGAGAAAAGTTTTCACTGACTAGGTCTAGCAGAATACCTTTGTTGGATAAGCTATCGAATGTACATCGTATGTTAGAAAAAACTAAGCGGCAATCTAAACCCATAGAGAGCATGCGTTAGCATGTATTCGTGAACAGGCTAAACTAGCTAGATGTGAGCGGTGCAGATTCATTCTAGTCCAGCATTATAACAGTACCTGTCATTGGCGTTGGATAGAAGATTTGCCACAAGGCTATCGAATAGTGCTTCAATATTGTGTCTATCCTAAACTATGTAACTGAATAAAAAATATTCTTCTTGTTGTTTCAGTTTAAAAAAGCCAAGGAAGAAAAAATACTCATTCTGTAGCTGTTTTCGTAAAATGTAATTTATCATGGGGAGCTGTAGCACAATGGCGAGAGCTGCCTCTACGATATACATGGTCATGCATTCGATCCTACGCGCTGAGCCGCAATGCTCGTATCCATCTGGAGTTGGCATATTGGTAACAGACCTACCCCAGAGAATAGAAAACACTAGCTTGAAACATCATTATTTCATCGTAAGGCACTGTGTAGGGTAGATGTGCATTCAACCAAATACATCTTAAATGGAATCGAGTATATATCGCATTCATGAGGGTTTGCTTGATCCACCCGAACGGTTTGTCCTTTTCTCTTTAATATTATAACATCCTCGAAAACCATTTTCTGTTCAACACCAGGGATAAACTTTTGAAAATAAATTTCAACTAAAAATAAGCGGGAGGCTGCTCCCATGTTTTTTCATTTCGCGCTGTACCTGGAAAATTTTACTGATCCTTTGTTCCAGAACTTTCGACATCAGTGCATCGTTTGTGGTTTTCAGAAGTTTCTGCAGATGCATGAGCTCGATATCTCTTGAAGGCCAGGAAATCTTCTGATGTTCGTCCTGAACGATAAATAATCTATGTGCGAGAAGTGATTTCAGTCAACTGCATTGTTGCCTTGAAACTAAACTGTTCACGAGTTTCGCTTGTAGCCGCAAGTGAATTAGAAGGGACCACAAGCTTCTGATTTGCTTTTTAAGCCAACCGCTGACCTGACTGATGTCTTCCATTAAGGGCAATAGGCCGGTTATCTTCTTTTTGCTGCCTCCTTCAAACGTGCCAACTGTTTCTTTTGTGATTTTAAGGTCACCGTATTGCATCACATGTGATAAGTTTGTGAGTGTTCTCACATCTTCAAATTGTACTAGAAGTGTCTCCACATCAACGTTGTGCTGAAAACGAAAATTACTATTGGAGCTGAAAACTTCACTAGCCCGTAAAATTACTTGCTTTTTTTCTTCTAAGTTATCAAAATCTATTGATAAATTGTGGATGGTTCTAAGGCGACTACGTATTACTACCTTTTCTACATTATTTTTTCTTTTTTTTTCGTATTTTCGCCTTCTTATTGTGTCTACCACAAACGAAATTTTTTACTTTCCTAAGTTAGCAGCATCTTCTTCCTACTCTAAGTTTTCCTCTCCGTCCTTTAGTTTCACGTCTTCACCACAAAAGCTCTCATTTTTGTTTATATTCTAATATTAATAACACGACGGCGTAGGAACCGCGGTTGTAGTGATGCAGTTCGTCACGGGAATAGGACAATCTAATTCAGTTCTCCTCAAGATGACAGCAGTGGTCACTGGAGGTAGGCATAAAGTCTGAAAGGACTATGGAACCGATAACATGCAGTTCTTACGCAGGGGTCATTGACTTCTCTGTTGTGCACTGCCAGTAATAGAAATCTTAACATAATTTTGTGCTTTGAGGACTTACAAACTAACATCTCTGTTAATGTTGTGCTCACATGAGAACTTCTAACTCTAACAACACTGCTATTATTTTCTAGTTAATTTTTCATTTTACATTGTTTCACGCGCAGTAAGGCGCGTGTGGAGTAGTGGTCGAAGGCGCCCTGCAATGCACACGTGGAATTGATCCCCCGCGCCCATAGCCCACCAATCCTTCCATCCCTCTGGGTTCGGTAAATTGGTACCAGACTTGTCGGGAGGAGAGCAGCATTGGCTCGATAGATCGGTAGGCCATCGCGAGTTTTTTGTAAAGGCCAGATATGCATTTAATCACCTCCAAACTATGCTTAATGAAGTCGAATGCAAGGCGCATTCCTCAGGGATTGATCAACGCCGAGAGCTTTATCCTCTATCCTTTCGTTTATATTGTTTTACACGATCCGTTTTCACATTTACTGTGCTGACTCCTGCACTTCTTTCATTCGATTGCTATCCTGTCAACCACCATACACGAGGGCCTTCCGCAAGAGCCAACATTTTGGGTGGAATTTCGCCTGCTACTTGAGGGTTTTTCTTCTTCCTTTTGAATGTCGTCATGTGCTGATCGAACCAATTTTACCTGTAGTCATGGAATGGCACGGCCAGAGCGTTCTAGTTCGACTACAAAGAGTGAACAGTTCCCAGACATGTCTGGTAGCAATTTTCCGACACCAGAAGGATGGGAGTCTTGATGAGCTCGGTGCGGAATTGAAACAACCACATGACCGTGGTGGATAGCTTTGACAAGTTACACTTGTCACGAATCTTCGTCCACGGATCTCTTTGAAGTCCCTTAGATAAAATATGAAGGTCGTGACTTCGTATACTTTTTTTATCCTTTTTTGTGGTACTGGTAAGATTGTATTTTTTAAACGGTATAACTTACTGTACAACAAGATCACTGGTGGTAAACGGCGAGAGAAGACCACTTGTGTGAAGAAAAATGTCGCCTGATTTGAACAATGAAAGAAGAAGCTGTGCGTCGATACTGACTAGACACGAAGAGCTACCGCTGACTCTATATAGCACCCTTTACTGATGAAATGCGTGCAGCGCAGTGAATATAGTGCTTCGTTGCAATGCACACATTGCCATTGGTTCGACTCTCGCCTTGGCCAAAACAAATAGAATAGAACTGTACCGCTTCAGAGTCTTGCATCCAGTTTACCGAGAAAAGATCGCCGAGACATGGCAGGTTCATGTCGTTGTCACAATACGTGCCCCAAGATGACTCGTCCGGATTCGAAGCAGTCATCGCATATACTCAAATGGAAAATGGAATTTATGAGTGTTTAAGGCAGAAAATAGAAGCAAATCACAAAGAAAGGCGTTAATTTTGATAGAGCCTCACTTATACCAGGCTTTTCATCCACATTCTATCTATTTTTTATTCACCGCTTTGCCTTCTTGTTCTTGATGAAGCACTTCACTATTGACTGCTTCTCTCGATCTTGTGTAATGGTAACCAATCATGAAGTACCTCACATTTCATAAAATGTGATTTTTTTTGACATGTGATTTTAAAATGTGAAGGGAATTGGAACTCTAGATGTACTTGGTTACCTGGACACTCGGACGGCCCGTCCTCACTGGTTGTGTGGGCCCCAGCGTATTATCCATTTATTCGGAGTTTTGCTGGTTTAGCCATTGTGGTTTCCTGGAGTCCCGAGGCCCGAGATCAGCCAGGCCAAGTCTGCCCCCAGGTCGTCACCAACATAGACATTCGCCGCCCTTGTGGATCACAGAGAGACTTGCCACCATGCGACTAGTTTGATACTAGGATGGTGACGGATCCTGGTATTGATTTACTCTTAGTTGGGCTGGGCTTTTTGATCGGAACGCAGGGCTCCTTCTAAGCTTAGGAGACTCACCCAAGGACATGAATTCCACCGCTATACATCGCAGCCCGACACCTAGGGACACATACAATCCACGATGAGGCGGCAAACCGTTGGGAGTACTCCTGGTGAAAAAAAATCCCCATAAAACTACATAAAACTTAGAACTGACTATGCATTTTCTTCTTTAGTGTTCCATCAAACATTGAACCACTTTCACACGCCTCCAAGTAGAAAACAAATTCATCATAGAGCTTATCCTCATACATTTTCTGAAGCGCCGAATTCAAATCCTCTTTCGTTAGCTGAAATTTTAATAGTTCGCAGAAAAGTGGTTAGCTGCCACGGTTCAGATTAAAACTCATTTGTTTAGAAAAAAATCTAAAGAAATTTTTTGTAAGCTCCTTACGATATCGTCTGGGAAGGCAATTAAACCGTCGCCGCCGTGGTCAGTGAAGTAGACGAAGATGCGGTCATTGGAAGTGCTGAATACGCAAGTAGGAGTGTTCGCCTTCAGCAATTCTTTTGAACCCTCATTACTCACCTGTTAATGACTCGCCCATTGCCCCCCCGTTACATTTTGAGCGTTACCTTGAAGAACATTTAAAAAGTTTCCAGGAGTGACAGAATCGCCCTATAAGTGAACAATGAAATGGATGCATTCTAAATAATTTTCGTATTGTAGAAGACATCATATTGCTGAGTCTACCCCCATTTGCCGCCGTAGACGACACAGGGGTCTTCACAGGCTATGGTATATTTACTTATATTCTGATTTATAGGATTTGTACAATAACCTTGTAGTCAATCTTCAGCCCAGCGTAGACATCAGGACCATGTGGTCGGTTGAAGAGCTTTCCAGGAAATGGGTTGCTGAAAATGTAATTTTCGAACGTTTGAAAGAATACTTACATTTGTGAAATATTGTATTTTGAAGCATCTGACGAGTTGCAACCGAAGAAATCTCGTTGTTGTGTTATTATCTATCGTAAAACTTTAGGGAGCGATTGTACAACTATGTTCTCAAATTGTTATGATACAACCAAGAAGCAGGAAATATCCGTGCAATGCACAAAGGCAGGTCACTACTCTTAGTGGATTCTGGAGACCGCCTCATCTTAGAACTAAAACAAGGACAGCTCTTCACTAACACTGATCATGTCAACGAGAGAAGAATGCGATAGGTTGTTAAGCTGTCAACGAACAGTGGCACGAATTTACCCACTGCTATAGATGGCAGTTATAAGGTAATTAAAACGATAGAAGAAGTACAAGAACCCAAATATAACGCGAGTGAGGACAATTAATGTAGCTTAGCGATTTTAATAAGATTATTATTATTTGTAATATTATTGGGAGTGATTTAAACAGGGATAAGTTGTCGTGCGGTTTCTATGGCACTTATAAGCATGTATAATTTATCACTGTGCATTTGGCAAGAAAAAAAGCTTATAGATCAGCTTCTCACTCTGGATCATCAGCAATGTCATCGTACATCATAACTATGATATTGTCTTCAGGAACTCCATTCTTTTTTCAGCAATTGAAAGGCATGAGCGGTGTCAGCCTGAAAACGGCGTAGAGACTTATCTATCTTGGGACCGACATGATCTTCTTCGCTTGGTTAACCAATCAACAGTGACCTTCGGTCCTGTGTTGAGTGGCAAATGCGGAAATTTTCAAATCTTGCCTTTTCTGGTTGTTTCATCTTTCCATCTTTGCTATGTTTGCACATATGTGTCCAAATATAAATACACATATATATGGATATATATAAATATATACCTGGTGACGATAGTTCCACCATCCGTTTGAACCAGCTACCAATAAAGCATAAAGGTTTCCCTTCGGTGTCTTCAATAACCCATCATCTTGTAGGTCACTTAAAAATTGATTGTAGAAAAACCTTTTCAAAAAACGGACTCTTAAATATACTAAAATAATTCTATCGCTACATTTAGTTGACGATTTTTGCCAGTTGTCTCATTCAACTTACCTCGATTCCACGCAGAAGGGAAGAGCGAAGAAGAGGAAGGTCCACATGAGAACTCCCATCTTATCTGCAAATTATTGGTAACAAGTTTTAAGCACTAATAATGCTACCAAGAAGGAAAGGAAGAGCTATCAGGTGGTCAGAATCAGATAGGCCGCGGTTTAAGTACCCAACTTAGGGTCACGCCCTCTGTACAATAGAGTTGATAAGGAGTAGTCGAAGAGAAAAAAGACGGAAGTGGTGGCAGTGTACCGGAAGAAACGGAGCTTATATTTGAAAAAAAAGTGAAAAATCGTTGAGTTTTCAAGAAATAGCAGAACAGAAAGCTTGGATGAATTTTCGACTGCTGGAGAAGGTAGTAAACAAAATAATGGGTTTTGTTCATAGCAAGTTGAAGGACCAGAAGCAAGAGGAGCGGCGGATAGCGCAATGGTGAGAGAATCCCCCTGAACACATTTGGTAGTTGGTTCGATCACGCGGCCGGATTCTCCAAGCCCTCCATCCCTTCATTGTTGGAAGATCTGTTGAATGGCAGCATTGTTTCTGTAAGATATCGCAAGTCACTGTATAGCGATGTCAAATGAATGGCCCATCCTTTAGGGATTGATCAATGCCGAGAGCTTCATCTTTTATTTATCCCTGATTATGCAAATTAGCCACGAATCCACCTTTTTAGATCCATTTGACAATGTTTATAGACTTGAGCAAGTGCGATTGTCAAAACGGCCCGCGGCAATGCACGGTTGCCTGTTATAAATTCCTTAAAGCAGATCGGGACGCTTACCCGATAGAGACTACCCAAAGTGGAGTTTTTTACTGCCTTTGAACCTATAAGACATGAAGGAAGCAGCACGAATAAGATTTCAAGTCTACGAACAGTCTGTGTTCCACGAGCGGCTTTCAGGGAGGCAACGGTTGTCTCACTTCAGAGTAACCGGGCCTTTAGCGAAGACAATAAAATCTTTAAATTTTCCGAACTCGAAATTTGCGGAATATGACCTATTTGCTTAATTTTCTATACAGCATGACTTATGTTAACATACTGTTTGGATTCTTGCATTTCTTTCATTCACCTCGTTGTCTTGCATCCGTCACCCATCGAAAGTGTTCGGATCTACGAATGGGTTCAGATGCTACTCAAGAACTTTGTACTGCTCGTGAAAAATTGTTTAGTACTAGTTAAAGTTATTCTATTTGGACTCTGATGATAGCTTTGCTATAAAGCTTTCAGATGTTTATCACAGGAATTCAACTGCTGTTGTGAATTGGAGGGCGCTTTCTATGTAGGCGTTTGATATCGACCTCGAAGATATGGAAGCCGCTCTTGACCAGGAGCAGAGTAGAACCAAATGTTTCCAGAACGTGTCTTTCACAGCATCCATGTGGGTAAAAGCATTTCTCCACAATTCCCAATTATTCCACACAAGTACTGATTTCTACCCATTTCCTCTTCTCTAATCTTACAGTAAGCTCAACATCAACCTCACTTTACCACTACTTTGTAGTTTTTGCTCTACCATTTCCAACGAAACATAGCATAGTAAAGAGATTTAAGAGATTTTTTTCTGCCATCGTTTGCTGTCGTTTACCAATCTTTGCGAAAGTCAGTGGCACGGCTTTCACTGAATTCTAGGATTTGAACCATGCCTTGAAGTAATTTGTCTCGCTAGTCTGTACACCGGACTTAAGTCCAATTTTTTTATAAAATTAGTCTCTTAAATTATTTTGTTGCTTGACTTTCAATGGTTAGTTAAAACCTTTAAGGTATGCATTTGCACATTGGCATTGGAGGATAGTGTCATCTTTCAGATTCATTCGAAACACCAAACTCAGATGAGTAAGCGGTCGGAAACGGCACATTCATAGGTATTGTTGGCCTATCGTTGGCCATTTAGTCCGTATTACATCGATAATCTTTTTCCTAATCTTCTGTTTTCAGTCACCGATTGTTCTGCACGTAGATGCACTTCGGGACGTGTCCGAACCAAAATAAGCATACCTAGATTTATGAATTAATACGTTGGTTTAGAAGCTCTGGATCTGAGAAGCTGCTGTCGTTCTTAGATCTTCCTTCAAGCCGTACTTTTTGAATTTTGACGACCCTTTGCTGCAGCATCTCTAAGTTATTAAACTAGTTAAGGAATTTTTCAAGCTTTTTATGGACACATTAGTTTGTACTGTATTCCTCTTCCTAAAAATCGAAGGATTCTTTCGATGTTGCCCTGGTTTTGTGAAGAAACGCTGCGAGTAAAGCCATCTCAGTTTTCTACGTGACTGTGACTAAGTTCAATTGCTCACAATTACCGTTTGTGAGCAAATCTTAGAAGGCTCTTTCAGAAAACCATAATTATTATGGCCGGATTCTTGAAGAAAATGCTATCCTTACGAAAAAAATTTTTTTTAAACACTGGGTGTTATCCCATTTCTCATCTTCCTTTATAAACGAGATGGCTGACTCGGTGGTGAACTCAGGGCTACCGTAATCCATCAAACCCGACAACGCGGTGTTTTTTTGAGCCTCATGCTGGAAACTCTGTTTTTAACGCCACTGTAGGTAAATTTCTTTAATTTGAGCAAAACTGCTGATACTTCCAATATCGGGGAATTTCGGTTTACATCTTAATCGGGGAGACCGACGTGCTACAAAAATCTTCGCTCTAGTCGTATCTACCGAAAACGCGTGCCGAAATAGCGACGTCAGCCATGTTGCCTATCTTTCACAGAGGAATTTTTCGTCAGTCCTTCTCCATCACTACCCTGTAGATAATTTACCAGCTTTCGCTCGTAGGCCATAGTTATCGCGTGAAAAGCTGAGAAACATAAAACATAGATGTAATTAGCAGATTTGGGATCAGAATCGATTAAATAAGTCTTCTTTCTTCTCAGTGCTTAAGCAATTTGGACGATATCGCAGTTTTTTGGAAAGGGTATTCGCAAAACATTGCCATCGCTTGTAAAAATTCTCGTTCCGGGATCGGCTTCCTTTCAGTATCGGCATTGATCACAATAATTCACTGTTCTTCTTCAATGAGCAAACACGAGGTTGGTTTTTACAGCATTTATTTTCAGCATAGTAGCTGACGTTTAGGCAGCTTCGCTTTCTTCAGAGCCTGGGAGGGTCAAATTGTCATGAAATCTATTCATCCCAAACACCTTCATAACCTAAGCAGATGAAACTTAGCGCATAAATTTACATTCGCGTAATAAACAGTCTCTTTTAAACACCCACCCTTTTGTTCGTTGTAAGTCTTCCAGACAATTGCTCGAAATCAGCCCCGCAGAGTATTAAGCGGGTGAGGGATGTGCCTAGGTCAGATCACAAAATCAGCACGAGCTATGGTGCGAGGTCACACGTGATCACAAGGCACTCCTCTTTGCGGTTCATTTTTGGATTTTTGGAATTAATCCAAAACCCTTGAAGAGTTTTACGCACCGATGATTTGGGGTTTCAGTGTGAACTTGGTCACTTCTATTTCAAAATCTCCGATATGTCTGTTTCCTATGCGCACCTAGTGAAGCGTTCGGTTCCAATTTGAATTTGTGTTCTTTTTGAGGACGCGGAGTGGTCTACCCGTTTCGACAACGCATTCGTTCACACACGCATTACGGAAGATTAGGTACACCGTGCCGGAACTCGCGCAATCACCGTCTTTAGCGTTAGGGCATATTATGCAATTTTTCGTTGTACATAGAAGGTCATATAGGCGGATACGAACTAAACGGCGTCTTAGAGTGTCCGCTGGTATTGCAACCACTGTTACAGAATTGTCGTAGGTAACGTAGCTGCACTTATTCCGTTGGAAATAAAGGGTAGAATAAACGGCATCTTATTCTCGCTAAAAAATGTCGTTTAGGGACGTGGTCTTTCCTCTCCGCGTATCCCGAGGAGTTACAGTTTTATAGCCATTCGAAATAGCTACTTGCCGCTCCTATTTCAAGGGTTCTTCCTTCTGCTCTATCTCTGTGCGCACAATGGTGGCCAACATATTTCTATTTCGAAACATATTTCTTCCACCTCCCTTTTCGTATGTGACTGGTGAGAGATGAAGTAATGAACCACTGCATTTTTTACTGTTTGGCTTTCGACACTATTTCGTAGTGTAGCGGTTTTCGAACAGATTAACGCGCAAACTTCTTGAGGCTTTTTGGATAAACATCAAGAACCCTAGAATGAACAGCAGAGAGGAATGCCCGGAGATCGCACGAGATTTCGCCCCGTACCTTCACATCGACTTTTGATGTGGGGTGGTGCAGTCATCGACCACATGCGACTCTGATTAGCTGTTCTCCCTCAGTTGAAGGCACATAATAAACGGTGGGTTTTTTTCGAGAGGCTGTTGATCGTGTGGTTGCTACTTAGATTTTCATCTTTCTGTACGTGTTATTAGAGCGCTCACATAGTAAATTGCCTATGAATATACCCTTCCAGGTTCTTAACAAGGCGATACTCCCAAAACGTCAGCTTTAACGGAATAAAGAATAAAGTAACACCTGGTGTTTGATCAACAAGAATAGCAAGAACTTTTTTGATCAATGCTGAGGTTAATAGAAAGTCGGTCGTGGGGATAACTCAAAGTATTTGTCCATCTCCTCTTCTGTGGATCAGATAACAAAACAATCATCTAAATCTGCAGCAGAATAATGGCCGGTGATCAATTACTGGTGCCTTCACCTCACACAAAACCGATTGCGAGATTTGGTGACAGTCGTTGTCCCATTGCCAACCCTCTAATTTGGGCGTAATATTTCCAGGAGCATCTGAAGGTCTAGTACCTTACACAACTTTAGGATGCTCATGAGCTGATGGATAGAGAAGCCATATATGTTTACTACTCTTTCATGTTGCACAAGGAGTTCAAGGCTGGCTTGCATTGCGGAGTCACTAGATACGTTATCAGGCGTGACCTAACGCCATACCTCAGACTGATTCTTTGACCTGAGTCAGTAACATTCCTCGCCCTTGTAATACTCTGTGTGGCTGGTTTCCACCAATTATCTGAAACTCTTACGACGAACAAGCAGGTGGCTGTTTAAAGGAAGCTATTTATTACAGTAATGTAAATTTAAGTGTTAAGTTTTATCTGCCGAGGTGATAACAGCGTTCGGCTGCTTGGATTGCACCTTATTTTGACCCTGCCGGAATGTGATGAATGCTGAACCACCGAGACGTCAGCTATCGTGTGGTAATGAATGCTATGACAGCGACCTTGTGTTTGCTCATTAAAATAAAACATTCGAGAAATCATCAGATGGTGACGAATTGGTTAATGCTTGATCGAAAGTCGTTCATCAGCTAGAACAAAGGGAACGGAAACTCATAGATCTGCAACTTCACTTATAAGACATTTTTATCATGCTTAGCGACTTTTCCCACCAAATCAGGTGTGAAGTAGAGAACGAGTATCCGCTTTCATCTAATCGAACTTTTAGTAGGATGAGAAGGTCGATTGTATAAAAATTACGTAGTTATGGGATATATTAGGCGTGTCGGTAGCTTATTATAGGCAAAGAGATATTTCTATTCATTGTAACATAAATGCTCCTGTTGGGAAAAAAGCAGTTGCAAGAGTTGTAGAATCATACTTCGAAAAAAGAAAAAGATAGATTGGATGTGGAAATAATCAGTGAGAACTTTCTTTCCTTCATGGCTGCCAACTGTTACATCGAAGTGGACCCGGCTAGAAACTACAACTAACGTTGTCTCGGCCCACCACTGAAGAAGTTAGTGCAAAGCGTCAAAAGTTCGCTAAGTGATTTAGCGAAACTTAGCTTCTCTGAAATCCATTAAACTGGACATCAAATTCGTCTTTCATTGAACTGCAATTGTTTGGCAAAAAAATGTCACTAATTCCCAGGACTGAATCAATCTCAACCTCGGCACTGATCAGTAATTTCACCTTTTTTTCATAAGCAGAAACGAGGCTGCCTTAACAATATTTACTCGACAGCAGAAAATTGAATGGCGGTTTCCGCCTTCCTTAGATCCCCCGGAGGGTCAAATTGATACGCAACCAACGCAGTCAAACGCTTTCTTAACTCCAACAGAAGACTCATGAGACCTAGATATCAAGCGTATAGAAAACGGCTTGCCCAATTTCACTATCTTTTATGAGTCTTCCAATTGTCCATGAAGACAAACCACGCACAGTTTTCATTGGTGGGTAATGTGCCTTTCTCACATTAAAATATTAGCCTGAGATGTTCTGTGCGATAGATGAGTGGTGACAAGCACGGATTCACCCCTGCAGTTCGTTTCTGCATTCTTGAAACTCGTCGAGAATGCCTCGATGGTTTACACATTGAAGTTTCAGATTCGTGCGTAATTGTTCACTTCTACTTCAAAGTCTTCCTCGTCATGGGTCTGCGTGCTATGCGGGCCATATCTGGTTTAACAGGGTCATAAAGGCACGCTGCACCTGAGCTCCCTGCAACCACTGTGTCTACTGGGGCAAATTATTCAGTTTTGAAAAAAAAACGCTTAGCGCTTTATCACGAGACAGAAACTTCATGTAATCAGAACCAAACATACGTTTCACAAGCATGTTGTGCTATCTATTCTAGCATTCCATCCAATAAAAATTGTTATCTACAAAAGACAGGGTTATCATGCTGACTCCTGAAATGCGCTATTGTTCTTCTAATCGGAATATTGACGGCAACTAGAGACAGGTGACCATGTTAACATGAAAAGCAAACAACTTTATCACGGCGATCTCATCACTGATGAATATGCAGAGAAGAAAATTCTCCCTGAGTGCCAAGGAAGATTTTATGACAAAATAAATCCTGCTTGTGCGACAATCGCGGTTCCTGCCACGGACAGAACAAAAGAGTCCATAATTTTGCTAGGGAATCGAGCTTCGAGCTGGAAAATGAAGTGTGATAAGAAATCAAAGTTGCTTTTTTTTCTTCTCTTTATTTGAAAACGTAAACTTATAAGGACGCAGGAGATGTTTGCCAAACGGAGGAAACAGCTGACACCACTGGAATTCGGATTAAAATACTATAGGTTGTTTTTATGTCTTAGCTTTAGGCATGTTGTACGAAAAGCCTATGAATTCTTCTTTGAAGACAGAAATTATTCTTTAGAAAAGACATTATCTGACAAAAACTCAGTCCTAGATAAGCAAAACTACACTTTGAAGGCTGCGGTTGACCTTCTTTTTCTTTTGAGATGATGATAAGCGAAAACCATTGTTCTGATCAAAAATCCCGCTGTATCAGAAAATGGGTGCACAATGGCAGTCGGAATCCAGGAAAAGACATGTGTCACATCGAGTCTTCCAATGGGTAGGGACAGCAATATATTTTGAATCTGAAGCCAAATCCATACACGAGCTCCAAGAATTCTACTGACGATAACTCATTGTGTTATTGATGAGTGAATACAAAATTATTATGTTACTCTTGATTTACGCAAAAAATCTTGAATTTCGGCGGATTTCGCCTTCTTCAGAGCCGTGTTGTTACGAGTGGGACTCATGAAAAATTATTATGATTTAAAAGTGGCAAGAACTAATAATCCACTATAGGAAGGATTCGCCCCCGTACTCATTCCATTCGCGGTTCCACTAAGTGGCGCAGATCCAGTAATCCGTGCCGTTTTTCCGTTCCCTTTCCACCGATCACCACTTTGTTTCCACCTTCATACTCATCTGCTGCGCGCTACAACAATAAGAACTACTCTATCCTTCTCAAAAATGCATTTTTTCATTCCATATAAAATTTTTTTAATTCATTAACACCTTCTTGGATTGTTGAGCCAAAACAAAGTTCATAGACAATTTTATTCGGCTAATATTCTGATGCCTTCGGCTTCCTCAGAGTCGACAATCCGGGTCGATGTCCACAGTGGTTCGTACATTCAATGTGGTGCCTTCGTTCTCCTATCCGGTTGGATCTTCTTCATGGAGCATCTCTCGAATGAGACAACCTCTCCCGACAGCGCTGTCTTATACAGAACGGCTCTTGATGATAGTGAATGCCCGCTGATAACAATTTCTCTTTCAATCCCTCATCATTTGTGATCACTAACAGTTGTACGAGAGAATCCGATACCATGTTTAACATGAGAAGCACATGTCGAACTTCGTGAAATGCACGTGGTCCTTGATTCCATCAAGGCTAATAGTGCCTCCGCCATTCTCCTGAGGCTGCTGAATTGGTTCCAGACTTGTTTTCAATGTGGTAAAGAATAGTTTGGTAGGTTCCAACAAGCCACTGTGTAAGTAGAGTATTTCATTTGAAAACCTCTACGATGTTTAGATGAAGTTGAACTCATGGCTCACCATTTAATAGATTGAGCACGGCATTGAACGCTGTTAAGCCGGAGTTTCAATCGAGGCACCTGGTGTTCCAAGTTTTGCTACATTTCAGCACCTATGCGGTTGTATTTGACATAATACCTTGCAGCGCCTCACCCTTATAGAGAAACTCCATGCCGGTTAGACTCAAGACAACAACGTTGCGCGTCCCCGGGTAGCAGATAGGGAGGAGGGGTTAGCAGGCGATTTTGCGCATATACTCTGTGTTAACGAGGACGTATTTATACATGCGTGTGTGGGTGTGTTCTCGTTAACGCGACTTGTATTCTACAAGTTAATTCGACAAAAGTCTGCAAAAAAGTGAAAGAATTGTATTGGAGAAGGCTAGTAATCGCTTTTAACAAATAAGCTCTTCGTTTATTATTGGAGAGAGTGGAAACTGCCGCTTATTATATCAAGGCACCAATTCAAGAGTTCAACAAGCTATACATTTGTATCAAACGCTAAGCACGTTAAGTTAAGTGGACCTCGCCACCTGACAACGAAAGAGCCTTCGGTACGGTAGCGTTAGGTTGGATGAATACGGAAAGGCTGCTAATATCTCAAGGCCATTCTAGGCTGCTTATGTGGTAAAGAACTATGGTGACGAGCTGTACCTATAATGTACGCACACTTGCATTTGAGTTTTCAGTAGAAGACTTGGTCATGCAGACAACAAGGAAAAGATACGGCTTTCTCGGACTGGCCGAGACGAGACGACGCTACCCATTCAATGCCGTCTATGAAATTGGTGAAGAACTGCTCCTTGGAACAGATGACAATACAGGAGCTGCGGCGTCGCCGTTCTGGTCAACACGAGTTTGTCCATGAACATCGATTCATTCAAACAACTAACAACCAGAATCGGACGATTACGATTGAAGGGATGTGGATCAACAGAAGCTTCTACACTCTCTGTCCACCTACCACCAGGTCATCAACAGAAATTTCAACTCTAAAAATTAGACTAAGAAGTACGCCTTAAAAACGTCGCATTGGAAACCACGGATTGGAATGGAACGAGCAGAGTGAGCGACTGTCTGAATTTGTCATGGCGACCAACACCGTTCACGATAACCCGCAATTCCAAAAGAGGTCCTATAAACGCTGGACAAGCGAATCTCTTAATGAACACGTCAATAACGAAATAGACCACATCATAGTGAATCCCAACGCTTTGGCTAACCAATGTCGCTATTGTCCCACGATTCTACACGGAATAGGACCATCGTCTTCTTCACGCAAGATTTCCCATTTCTCGTGGAAAGAAGAAAACGCCGTTCAATTCAAAAAAGGAAGTCCCAAAACCACCAGAAATTGGGGTTTTAAAGTTGGGAAAAAAAGGAATTCTTTTGTTGGCAGTTGGGAAGATGCCACTGTCGATAAAATCGACGAAGAATACGATCGACTCATTCAACACCTTCATACGTTGCCCCTTTGAAAGCTGAGAGTTCGAAAGTCACCAAGAGACGTCTGTCTCTAGAAACACGAGCTAATACGATAGCGTGGAATCACATGAGCTCCAGGCAACCGCGAACTAACGTCCGAACTTGCAGAACAATGCAGACAGGCGATAAAAGAAGATGTTAAAGAGAGAAGAGCAGCACTAATGGTCGAAGCTGCAGAGGGCTGGGAAAAGCATTCGCAAAGCCCAACGAAGCTTCACTAATTACAAGACCGAGATGATTGCACTCCGACGCCCAGACGGAACAGTTACAGCACCCAGAAAGGCAATGGAGAAAACCATTCACGAATACTACTCGGATCTCTTCGATAGCCACGTTCCCACCTCCCGTCACATGAAATATAGTGGGATGGATATGTTATACCACCGGTTCTCCCTTCCGAAATCCGACATGCCATTTCGTCGGTGAAAAATCGAACAGCACCAGGTTCGGACAGGATAAGATCTGATCTGAATTTTGAACCACATTTCTGCGGATGAAGAAAACATAAAAAGTAGTTACCAATACTGAAGTTAACTGATTTGGTCTTGGGAAATGACGGCATTTTCTACCAATAAGTAGGGCTCAATGAAAGATGGTTTCTGTATCTAACTCTACGAATTTTAAAAAAGCTGGTTTAAAACACATTTGCAATATTTTTTGAGAGGATTTGCTCACGAATTTCTTCAGTGGAGGACAGAGGCAACACTAGTGGTTTCTGACGGGGTCCACATCGATGTAACAGTTGTCAGTGACAGCGGAAAGGAAATTTTCACTGATTATTTCCACATCGAGTTGATTTTCATTTTTTCGAGGCATGATTCTATATCTGTTCTACCTATTATTCTTCACAGCATTACTGAAGGAAATAAAAGGTCTTTTTGCCCATCGTGGCTGGGAGGTGTTCCTTGGTGTCGGGCTGCGATGCATAGCGAGGGAGACTAATCCCCACAGCAGGGCATCCCAAGCTGAGAAGGAGTTCGACGTTTCCATCAGGAAGCTCAGCCAAGCGTGAACCAATGCCAGGATCCACCACCGTCATGGTATCAAGCTAATCGCATGGCGGCAAATCTCGCTCTGATCTACAAAGTTGACGAATAACTGTGGTGGTTACGACCTAGGGCAGACTTTGGCCAGGCTGAGCTCGGAACTCCAGGGAAACACTATGACTTAATCAGCAAATCTCCGAAAAATGGTGACTGTGCTGGACCCCACACAACCTGTGAGGACGGGCCGTCCAAGTATTCAAATAATATACCTCATAATCACACATTTTAAATACAGTCTACCCTTTCACCTTAATAAGAGTTCTAATAACTGAAAAAACGAATAGTTGTTGTTAGTTCAGTTCTGGTTTGCGATGGGCAGTCGCTAATCACGAAGAAAATTGTCTCCTAAGCAATCTAGTTGCCCTAGTTCAAAATCTCCTTTAAAAGCGCTACTCAAGAGGGCAAAACTAAGGTCAGATTAATTACAGTATTAAGTAGGAAAAACTATTACGACATAATCTAGACAGGACACTGGTTGGACTGAAGAGTTTAACTGTGGGAAAAACAATATCTGGTTTAACAGGGGTATAAAGGTACGTCGTATCCGAACTCCATGCAATCATCGTCACTACCATGGAGGCAAATTACGGTTTAAAAAAAAAGAAAATCGTAGCTTTTTTTTTAAAACGCATACCCTGCCGCTAAAAAGAGTAGGCAGCATATAATAAGTCAAAATTGTGATTATAACTGCAGCCTCAGCTTAACTGGGTTCGTTGCCGATTTGGGCTCCCCAGATCAATCCCGCTGACGGGTGATTGCTGGTGGCAAAAGATCAATAGAACTAACTGAGAGACAGGCGAAACGAACGACCCGCATGGTGTGGTGCTGAGCGCGCTACTCCCCGGAAAGGACAATAGCGCGTTCGTTCCCCCACCATAGGCACCTGCGGTCCAGAGTTTTGCAAATATCTCAGCATCATTAAGGTGAAAATCGTAGCATTTCATTATGGGACAAAAAACCTCATATAGTTGGAACGAGTCATATGTCTTACAAGCACCCACTGTTGTGTTATCTACTCTAGTATTCCATTCTGTAAAACTGTTATCTACAAAGGATAAGGCACTCCTCCCGACGCTTGAGAGGCGGGGCTTGTTCTTCTCATCACATATTGACGCCAACTAGAGACAGTTGGCTACGATTATATGAAAGACAAGCAATTCTATCATGTCGATCATTGCCTAATATATACGGAAAAGGAAATTCTTCCTGAGTGTCGAAGAAAATTTTATAACGAAATAAACTTTTAATGTACGTAACATTCCAGTCGAACTACAGAACAGTCCATAATTTTTATAAGGAATCGAGATGGAAGACTAAGTGGAACTAAAAAGGAGAAGTTTACACATTTTCTTCCTTTTCGTTTGTTTTTCCCCCAAAATTGTTGGCAAACAGCAGATTTTTGCGTGGAGAACAATAGCAAGCACCATTGAAATCTGGATTCAAACAGCGCTTGCTTCCATGTCTTACCTTCTAGCTAATATGAACTGTGGGTCAACGAATTCGTTCTTGAAAGTTGACTTAGCTTTAGAATTAACCAAGCCAATACACTTTAAAGGATATGGTAAGCCATCCTTCTTTTCGAAGTGACGGAAAGTAAAGACCGTTTTCACGGTTCGCTTGTTAAGAGTCCGTTGCATCAACAAATAGATACACAACAGCATTTTGAATCCAGAAGAAGTTGAATACACAATGTTATTCGGAATCCAGGAAAAGACGTGTGTCGCATCAGATATTTCAGTGGGGTAGAGACAGTAAAAGTAAAAGATATTGAAGTTGAGATCAAATCGACATAGGAACCCTAACAACTCTAATGATGAAAATTCACTGCATTCTTGATGAGCGAACAAGACGTTGATGTGTAAGTATTTATTAACGAGAAACGGTAGTTTCGAAGGAGTTCGCTTTGTGTGAAGCCCAACCGCTGAGTCTTTTAGGGGGTTTAAAAAGCTCTCGGCGTTGGTCAATCCCCTGAGGGATGCACCAAGTACTCCACTTCATTAAGCATCGTTGGAGGTGAGTGAATGCACATCTGTCCTTTACAATGGCTCGCGGTGGCCTGCCGATGCACCGAGCCAGTGCTGTTATCCTCCAAGACAAGTCTGGTATCAATTTGCCGAACCGGGAAGGATGGGAGGCTTGGTGGGCCAGAGGAGCGGGGATCGATCCCATATGTGTGTTACAGGGCGCCTCCGACTACTGCACCACACACACCTTTCACATTGAAATACCAGCCTTAAATACTTGCGAGATCCCGCGTGATAACAAGGCATTCATCAGTAGGGTTCACTTAACGTTAATTCTGGCATTTGCTCAGAATGCTTCCAGAGCTTTGAGTTTTTACACAACAGTGTTTTCGATTTCTTTGCGAGGATATTAAATTCTACTTCAAAATTTTCCCCGTTATGTCTCTTTTCCTGTGCGTGCCTAGTGTAGTATTTGGTTTAACTTTAAGTTTAGCGAATACGGATGCAGGGTGGTCTCCCTGTTCGCCAATGTAGTCGTTCCTTCACGCTTTACAAGAGATCAGATAAACTGGACCCGAAATCATGCAGTCACCGCATCTACCGCCAGGACAAATTATGCAATGCTGCTTTTACAAACACGGTCATATAGGCGGTTACGAACCACCTGGTGTAGAGTGCACGGAATTATTTAACTCACTGTTACCGAGTTCTCTAGACCCGCCCTTTATAAGCAACTTTTCACATCTGAACTTGTTTCGTTGAAAATGAAGGGTAGAATAAACAGGACCTCATTCTTACTGGCATTATCGTTTGGTGGATTGGGTTTTTTCCCAAGGAACCACAGCTTGGTAGCTATTAGAGACCGATATTTGCCGCTCCAATTTCACGGATTCTTTCTTCTGCGCTGTTCCCGCGCACAAACTGGTGGCTGTTCAGAAGATGTTTCTCGCAAGAGCACTTTTTGTGTGTGAAGTTTGAGAGCAAAGGTAATGAACCAGTATGTTTTTGTTACTTGGCTTTTGGCCCCACTTAGTTAGTTAACCGTCTTTGGAAAGGTTATTTTGGCCGAACAAAAATAGATACCAATTTTCTTTCGGTTTCTCTTCGGTGAAAGTTGTGTAGCTTGACTGCTCGTTCAATGACTCAACACACTTGAAACACGAGTCCTGCTAGTTATGCGAACAAGGTGTTTTTCAGAAACCGTTGCTTGAGAACTGACAGCTCATCATTCTGGCTTTGCAACAAGAACGCCTGATTCTGTTCCACATCCGTTAACACAGCAGAGATTTGGGAAGAATCTTTAAATCCGACTTTTTATAGAAGGTGAAATACTAACCACATGCTTAAACCCAGCATCTAGATTGTCCAAACAAGTGGGTAGTTCAGACCTTATGAAACCTTAAGGTTTACCATATTGGAAAAAACCACTGTGATTGAAGTGTTGCAAGAACTCATCTACTACAGGGAAAGACGTGTCGTCCTTTCTCCAAACGGAACTCCACTTACTGGCGTGGATCCAGAAATCCGTGCAGCTTTCCGTGCTCTATCCAGGCACCATCACTACGTTTCCACCGAGATATTAGTGTGTTGTGCACTACAACAACCAGATTTTTCCGATCCTTTACAAAATTAACGTTTTCATTTCATAACCAAATCCCTCATTTATTATTAACTTTATTTGAATGAGAGAGTGATACACCACCTTAAACATAGAAAACACATGTCGAACTTTGTGATATGCACATGGTCGTCGATTCTATGAACGCTGATTATCCTGCCTTGGCGAATTGGTTGCGGGCTTATCTTCATGGTAGTAAGCAGTAGTTTGGTAGGTCCCAGCAAGTCATTGTGTAGGTCGAATAGGAACTGAATAATTTCTACGAAGCTAAATGGAGTTGAATGTATGGCGCAGCCCTAGTAAAAATTATCAATGCTAAGCTCCTTGTTATTTTGGTTTTTTATTCATGTTGGTGCAAGTCAATGAAATCGTAACTATTGTAACAAAGTAATTATACTAAAGTGATAATACCTTTAGTAGTTCAGTAATTACTGCAACTTATCGCGGTGATTCCTTTGGAGTAGTGCCCCAAATCTGCATAAAACTGAAAAGAGAGCTCTATCGCTCTGTCAACATCACTTTATGCTGGACAACGGTGACAGCAATGAAGCCGTTGTTCTTAGGCCACGCTATCACCTTGTGAAGGTGTCAGGCTGAGATCAGCCAGCGCTCAAACGTTAGAAATGTGTCGCTGCCAGAACACCACTTTTTCACGGTGAAGGTAGTAAAATACTGTGACGTTGGAAATGTCATTGTGTCGGAATCGGCCCTTCTTTCGAACCACCCGGGCAGAGTGTCTGTCACATTTCTCCACCCGCGATCAGTTTTTTCCAGTTAGCAAAACAAAACATGCATTAGTTCAACCCTTCATTGAAAGAAAGCACGACTTTCTCAGTGGAGTGGGATCTAGTGGTCCAAAGTAATCTTTGTCTCTAAAACACAACAGCACTATTTGGTAGTCATTTGGTGGCCGCAAGGCTTTGCAAGTTTTATTTACTCACTTGCTTGGATACTTCGACTGTCCGTCTTCACGAGTTGTGCTGAACCCAGCACATTTGTCATTTGTTTCTTTCCCTCGCAGTTGTTCTCCATGGTGGTGGTTCTATTCGAGCATGGTGGCGAATGCGAGTCTCATACCGCCATCTGTAAAATAACTGCAGCTGCAAGTACAGCTTATTAAGCTTGTTTACGAAGATGTTCGTCCAATGTTTGGGTGTCCCTCATAAGCGACGTTCCTAAGCGACGTTTCCATTCTCGTGGGGTCCAATCTATAGTTCTTTTTTGCCCACTTGTCGACTGTTCTTCTCATTGTGTGACCAGTCCATCCAATTTTTTTTGATTTAAACAAACCTCCAAATTCCACATTATGGGAGAACGATGAACGGCCTTCTCTGAATTCTATCGGGAATTAAATCGGCAAAAAGTATTTAAACAAGTAATGATTTCGGTTGCAGCATTAGTGGTAGTCGTCTTTTCTCTGTGAAATCCTGAATTTCGAGAGAGCGTGACTTTTCTTTTAATGATGAAAACGTCATGGGTGTACCATTCTCTGATTTTATGACCTGACCCAGGCACGTTTTTCGCCCCATGCGTTACTCTGTGCAGCAGCTCTCCACCACTGAGTTGGAGTGCTTATAAAGAATAAAAAGGTGGATTTTTAGAAGATGCTTTTTATTATTCGAATGCAAACTTATGTATTAACTGTTATCTGCTAAGGTTATGAAAGTGTCTGGCTGAGAAGACTGCATGCCAGTTTGACCTTCCCAAGCTCTGAAGAAGGCGAAACCCCCGAAACGTCAGCTATTGTGTGCTAATAAACACTATAGTCCCAACATCGTGCTTGCTTATCGAAGGAGAAATAGTGAAATTTATACCACTCTCTGTTTATCAATTGATGTAAGTCTATGGAATATAAAAAATCCAACCACCTTTGTTAAGAATTTCAGCGAACTTACAACTAATGTTGAGGGACATGAGCACTGACGAACTACGGAGAATCTGATGGTTGACTGCCCACATCCTTTACCTTTAAATTCCATACTGCATGCTACAAAAAGGGCGCGTGTGGCGAAATGGTCGGAGGCGCCCTGCAACACACACGTGGAATCGATCCCCGCGCCCACGGCCCGCCAAGCCCTCCATCTATCCGGGGTCGGCAAATTGGTACAAGACTTGTCTGGGAAGATAGCAGCATTGGCTCGATAGATCGGTAGGCCACCCCGATTCATTGTAAATAAAGGCCAGATATGCATTTAATCACCTCCAAACGAGGCTTAATGAAGTCGAATGCATGGCGCATCCCTCAGGGACTGATCAACGCCGACAGCCTTATTTTTTTATGCAACAATCTTGAAGTCTCTCTGAGAACTTTTGAAAAAAGACATAGCATAATTCTACTTTTTCTCACTTTTCTCTCGTCTTTCAGTAGATTTCGAATCTTAAAAACCGACGTTAATTAAAAACTCAGCAAGAGTAATCTTTACCTTCCTCGATTGTTAAGTAAACACGAGGTTGATAAAAGGATTTACTCGGATGACATTTCGACGTCTCCGTCTTACTCACAGCCGGATTGATTCGAGTCGATATGGTGCACAGATGTAGGATACATTCCCCTCCGGAAATAAGCTGCAGATCATTTTGGAGGCGGCAATCGATCAATATCCTTTCTTTAAAAACGGTACCGCAAAGTGCCATCACTCCTTCGGGTGGTGCTCCCTCCATTGTATTCGTCGACCAGCTGTGGACAATCAACTGGAGTCAAAGTGGATCTGAGGAAGGCGAAGACTCATCAACCTTGTGTTTGTTTAATAATCGAAAAAAGCAACGATTTGAAATCTATTCATGTGTGAAGACTTCAGCCACACGAGAATCCTGCTGTGTCCGTAAGGTGTTCTGCAGTGACAACTGTTCCGCAGCAAACATTCAACGCTGTGCGAAGCTCTGAAATCCAAATAATCTATTCATTTTGGTTTTTTTTCTTTGACCTCGATGGTACGGAAAGTCTCTGGCTCTATCCATTTTTTTGTATACTATAACCTTAACCATGTTTTGGCAGCAGTAAAATTGGAAATAGTAAGGTTATCTACGTTCGGCGTAGACGCAGTCACCCGGGTCTAATTGGCGCCAATGTACGGACTAGAATTATAATCACCACCTATTAAACGTCACTACGGGACCGTGTGATTTTTTTGATAGCAGTTCTATTCAATGGAATGACGGAATAGATAAGAATGTTGTATGCTGGCGAGACGCGTGATGTTTGCACTACCTCAAGAATTTTAGCCGATGACGGGAATGCTAGTGCTAGGGTTTACTGTAATTCAAGGAAAACCCATTCTAGAGTAAATTTGCTATGTAAGTGCTCCCTCACTCCTCTCAATGTAGAGATTTTCATTCGATAAAATCACAAATGAAGAGGAGATCACAGGAATAAGGTGTTTAAGCATGAATTTGTTCTGTTACGAGCACTTCTCACTAGCTTCGTGTTTGCACTGTATTCTTTCTATTCCTTATTGGGATCCACTTGAGTCACCCATATTTTATGCATTATTGTTGAATTATGCCTTTCTTTATGTTGCGAACTGTTTCTGGAATTTTCAGACAAGAAAACTTCCAATTTGACCTCCATCAATACCTATGTGGATAATAAACACATGTTGCTTGGTATCCAACTTTCAACAGCTCTGTTGTTTTCCACCACTGTTTGCTTGAGCACTCTCTGGAATGCTAATCTTAGTGTAGTTTTCCAACTTCTTCATTTAAATCTTCCCAATAAACATGAAACTGATGGCTCATCATTGCGGTTCTCCGGCGACGACGCCCGATTCAATTTCGCACTCGTCGACACCACGAAGAATTCGGAAGAATCCTTAAATCAGGTTTTTTCAACTCGTGTGTATCCAACCAATTCAAATTGTCCGTGTGATATAGCTTCCGAATTCCACAAGAATGACCCCACTTGAAAGATGACTACAACGGAAACCGTGTCAAGAACCGATCCACTGTATCAACAAGACGTACCGTTCTCTCCCCAATCGGAATTCCACGAATTGGCGCAGATCCAATAGTCCGTGCCGTTCTCCGATCCCCATCCGAGCATCTTCACTGCGTGTCCACCGAGATACTCACCGGCCGTGTGCTAGAAAACCAACTGTTTTACAAGAATTCGAAAAGCCGCACCTAACACTTCGGTTCAAATTTCTTACGCTGTTATCATACGAAACCGACTTTCACGCCATGAACTTTCGATGACTAGAGAACAGTACTTCTCCATACTCATTTTAATTTAGCACTCACTAGTATAGAGTAAAGAGAACAGGCCGAAGATTAACAGTTTTCCATTTAAGGTCCCAGTTTATTTCTCAATGTTAGAAAGTTGGCTTGTAGTGCGGTGCTAAATAGATTCGCGACGACGCCAATTTCTCGTGGTCGGTCCATTGGACGACGTCTTTTGTTCCGCCTGCTTTGCTGGTTTTTTATTTTAAAGTCTCCAGAAGCCCATTTTTACTTACCCTAGGCATAAACAATCAATAGTTCTTGGTTGATTAAACAATAATGTTTCGATGACTAGAGAACTCGGCAAGTTGTCAATAAGACGGGATTGTAGAGGAGAATTTTCTCCATCGTTTTATAGGTATGAATGCAGTGGATGCTATTGTTCAATGTATGTTACTGTAGTCCTACGAACCAAGTCAATACGAGCTCATAGATGTCAGTATTTACAAGATTCTCCGGCTTATGATGAGCCTATTTCTGCACTTTTCATAATAACGACGTTCCCACAAGGTCTGAGTTAGATAACCTGTCGATTGTTAACAGCAGATGCACCAGTAATGTCCCTCGCATCAAAATAAACCATCAGACAGAAAATTAACCACTCTAGAGCACATACTGGCTACAATTTCCCATTAAAATGCGACGTACATTTAGCGCAAATGGGCCAAACGTGCTATGAGATGCGTTGTCTACGGCTCGATCTGGCATTCCGAGCAAACCAATCCGCCCCCCACCAACTCTACTCTCTGTCTTCAAAAAATTGCTACCGAACTTGTCTGGAGAGATTAAACGTTGACGTAATACATCGGTTGGTCCCGCTTGGCACAGAAATGCATTGCAACCACCTTTGCATGGTTTAATGGAGCCGAATGAATGGCATATCTCTTTTAAGGATTCATCAGCATCGAACGGTCGCTTCGCTTATCCGCTCATTACACACTTGATTCTTGAACGGCCCATCCTCACTGGTTGTGCCGGCCTCAGCATTACCACCATTTTTTGAAGAATTGCTAATTAAGCTCCTGTGGTTTCCCGGAATCCCGAGGCCAGCCTGGCCGAGCTCTGCCCCAGGTCTTCGCCACCACGCGCAGTCGCAGCCCTTGTGAATTAAAGGGAGATTTGTCAGCATGCGATTAGTTTGGTACCACACGGTGATGGATCCTGGTAATGGTTTACTCTTAGCTGGGACTCCGTATGGAAACGTCGGGCTTTTTTCTTAGCTTGGGACTCTGTGATGGGGGGATGTGGGGGGATGGGGGGGATGAATTCCCCCACTGTGCATCGCAGGCCGACACCAAGGAACACCTCCCAGCCACGATGAGGCAGTAAACCGTTGGGAGCTATCTGCTCATTTATCATATCAATTATGGCCCATTAGCCATTTATCCTTTTTATTCGTTATTTATATAATATCGAATAAGGCGTAGCTATCGCCTCTCATTTGTGCTTCCGTTTCAGTGATTACTGCAACTCACCTTGTAGATTCCACTGGAGTAGTGCTCGAAGTCCGCATATACGTCAAAAGCGACCTCGACCGGACCGCTGGTCATGATTTCCTTTTGGATACTGGCAACATCCTGAGCAACAGCGTAGGCAGACGCTCCTAAACGCGACATTTTGATTATACAACTACAGAAACAGTGAAGAAATGTTACCATGCACATTTGAAAACATTCCTCAAATTGCCTTGTCACGGGAAAAATAGCACGAAATTCTTCGCACTTTCTGTGGCGAGCAAAATAATACTAAGAAGACCGTAGTCATTTTCATCAGCCTATACTTCCGAAATACTCATAAGTCAAATGGTTGTGAAACTGTGTAGATAAAATGATTCCATGTCATATTCTTCAGTCGTAGATAACCACAGTGCCCTTTAGTGACATATTTACTACTTTTTTATTCCCTAACTGATGTTTCCAAACGGAATGGTAGTGCAGGGAAAAAAAGTTCTAATGACCGAGACATCTCTTTGACAAACGAATCTTCCTACTGGTTTATTCAGTTGGAATCTGCCGCATATGGTGCTACATACCGTAGTGTTTATCATTGTTATAAGAGATTGAGTAACCGTCCTGACACTTATATTCGCAGGTATTTGTTGGGTAGATGTCCTTTGGGCACTTCTGAAAATTGTCGCTTTTTTGAACATTTTACATTGTGAGATAATATTGAATCACAAATAAATAATGTTTCTAACCAACGAAACATCAAACCATAGTCTCCTGTTTTCTATTTCCACCTACCTTGTAGTGACCTGCAGGGATGTGGTGCTCACAAGGTGGGTATGGGTAGGGTTTACACCCACTCTGTAAAAGAAAAATTTACTGACCGAAGGTGCGAGAAGAACACCGTTTTGTGGAATTGTGGATGAGCGAAATTTGCGAAATCAAAACTCATGTTTGCTTCTTTTTGAACAAAATACCTTAGAAGTATAGTTGCTTCCAGTAACAACTCCATTGGTTGTCCAGTAACTCCAAGCTTCATAAGGGTAGCCTCCATCGCACCTGAAAACTGGCATTTACATGCAAACTATGAGCAAAACGTAGCTGCCAGTAAAGAGCATACCCATAGCCACATTCGTCACAACAAGAGAGAAGATCGTCAGCTGAGATAGTGGGCTTCTGGTTCCCTTTTGAAGCTATGCAAATACGATCAGTCATTGCTTCAGCTGCTGCGACCGCCCAACAGGAGCCTGAAATCTCCCTGCACTCCCAGTTGATGGTAAAACATGGAATAGCAAAGTGAATATAAAATAATATTTTCAGTTACCATCAGTATAATGAAATATGTTTATTGCTTTCTTTTTGCCACTTATTTTCAAGGATTGGGCTAACTTTGTAGCTACGATGCAAAGAAACCCTAGGTAAGGTATGCATGGACTTGGAAGCAACGGATGCGAAAGAGGCTTTATTTTACACGAAAAATCGCTGGTCCCTCTCGATGAGTGGTCAAAGCTAGGAATATTTGTTGTACTTACCACAAGAAGACTGGTCACGAATAGAGTAAAGCGACGAGCACTCCGGCCAGTTTGTTCTAGAATCGAACGATTTTGGGATAGTGGAGTCGTCTATGTCGCTGTGCGTCTTTTCGTTCACCTTGAATAGTCTCAAAAACTTTCGTTTCAGCTCTTCGCACGAAAACAAAAGTAGGGCTCTGGGTACTCACTCGGTACTTTGCTGGTAAGGCAACATACTTTGAACCCATGAGGCGGCGCTTGATTTCGTCTGGGAAGTTCGCGAAGCGAGGCGAGAGCTTGGCCTAAAAGAAATAGCTTGTATGTTGTTCTTCCAAACACTATCATTTCCATTATAATTCGGTTTTTTGTGCTATTAAGAGAGAAAATTCGTACTGTAAATAATTTCTGGACTTTGTTGATGTAGTCAACCAATTCAGTCCCTGAGAGTTGCTCGGCTTCCAGAAGATTCTTCTCTGAAAAAGAAACTTTTGCTCACAAAGCCTGCATGCGGCCTCTATTGCTCAGACATCATTATTATATACGGACTGGTACATAACTGCTCATGTTCCAATGAACGATTCTGTTAACATCAAATGAGCTCACTTGCATTTTGCAGAAATGCTGCCGAGACAGTGGTCACCAGCACAACAGAGAGTATGGCGGTTTTCTAAAAGCTCGTCTTTCTTTGAGGTGAACCAGTTAAAGGAAATTTATTTACACGAAAGTGTCGAAATTCGTAAAAAGTGTTGAGACCTACCATCGGTGAAGGAAGCAGTGTGCGTGCGCTAATCACTTAACAATGGGCCTTTTGTAGGATTGCGATAAGACGCCACGATAAGCCGACGACACTAAGTTGAGAAACCTCTTCGGTGTTATTGACGTTGGAATTCTTTTCTTCTGTGAATAAAAAGGCTTTGCTGGTATCAAGTGGAGGGGTGACTTGCGTGCAAAGGCTTCGGAGTCAATCCGTCTTAGTTTGTGAATAAACTCTTCTTTGTTTCGAAATTCTTCCGTTAAATAGGGCTGGCGATTCCAAGTTCTGTGCGAGACACAGTAGGAGAAATGTGTAAGAGTCACTTATGATATTTTTTAATCACATAGGTCTCGTGTTTCGTACGACAATGTTCAAATAAGTTTATATCAACGGCCGCCTCCCAGATTTCCACCTGATTAGTCCAAAAAGAACTTCACGTGGCTTCTGCTATGGCTTGAGGATCCACCTACCCTCACTGGAGCATTGGTTGTGTGTACTTTCTCCTGGATTCTCAAGAAACCTCCGAAAGCCTTTTAGAAGCTTTTGGAGCTTTTTTAAAGCTCTTGGGGTTGATCAATCCTTGAGGGATACACCAAGCATTTGAAAGCATCGTTTGGACGTGAATGAATTTGAAGAAAGCTAAAGCTTTTTAAGAAAAGCTAGAATGCTTTCCTAAAATCTCTTATATTTCCTAATTTATGAAACGGACCTGTGCTGATAGAATTAGATACCGTATTTTCTCTGTTGAGATTCAGTCACAACTGTCCATCATAATGTGTTAGATGGAAGAGTCAAAATTCGTCAAAGCACTCCTCTAGGTACACAAAGGGCACAAAAGTACAGTGGCAACAATTTTTGAGGTGAATGTCGGATCATAGCGCAGGAATCGAAAACATCAACGCGCAAGACTCTTGAAACGTTTTGGATAAATTTCAAAAAATCCCAGAGATGAACAGGGAAAAAAAGAAACCCTTCACTATCACACTGTGACCTAGCCCTTGTTCCAAAATGTTTTTTTTTGACCTGGGTGGGTCTCACTCCTCGTTCTACGTGAGCAACACGCAAGTAGTCCCACTCGTAACAGCACGATGAGTAGTCTTTCTAATCAATATAGCGTTTATTTAAAAGTTTGATCTTCATTAATGCTATGGATATTCCGTCGATTATAAGGCTAACTTTACATAAAATACGTCCAGGTTCTGAGGGAGTTAAAATCGCCGAAGCATCAGCCATCGACCAATAACACCAACAGCAACGACAACAAGAACAACAACGACAATGAAGACCTATACCAACTTCGCATCAGCTCAACGTTATAAGTTTATAAAATCACATAAAAAAATGTGTAGTGTATTTACCTTCATCAACCATCGCTAAGGATGATTGAATGCATTAGTTGGCTACCGCTGTGTGAAATCGGTGCCGACATTCTTGCGCAAAAAAACTTTGGTATCAATCTAAAGATCCCGGAAAGACGGAGAGCCCGACGAGCTCGATTCCTCGAATCAAGGATCATGTGTGTATTGCAGGGCACCTCTAACCACTGTGCTACACGCACCTTAGAAGGCCACTGATAGCGAAAACCATTCTGTAGTAAATAATTCTTTCCTAGGCATGCCAAGTCCAACCTGTTCTTTAATAGTCTTTTTTTTTCATAGACGACGACAATGAGGCTACGATAGATGTTGTTGACTCTACCTAGAAGCGCTTTTTTTACTCGCGCTTTTTCCTCGTCTTTGGTCAAAGCCACTTTGACATGGTAAGACTAACTGTCCTTCACGTAAACGAAATGACTTGTACCGGTTTGTTATTGATGTTCTGATTAGAGTTACAACAGGAGCCTGTAAAACGTCAACCGGAACTGTTTGCCTTTGTTGATAACGGTTCTATGGAATCCACTGACAGAATAGATAACAGAATATTTCTTGCTCGTAAAATGGAAGATATCTTTATTCCGATTATTCAGCATATTGTGCCACCACGAAAGCACTACGGTTTATTGTAGTTCAAACGGTTCTTTATGCAGTTGTTTGAAAATATTGAAAATATCCGCTGATTGCCATAAACCACGGGAAAATCACATGATTGAGCTTTGAGAAGAACTATTAAAGGGTCGAGCTATTTGTTAGAGGTGCAGTTCTGTTTTGAACACAATGAACCAGTGCTTGATTTTTCATGCTCCATTTCCTGCTTAGTGGTGTTGGCTCGAAGCACTAAATGGAAAAACAAGGTCATACATGGCCGCTTTATCTCAAAAAGCGCTACGACTATGCAGAGGTTGCTAAAATCTCAGGGCCACTCTAAGGTGTCTAAATCGCTAAAGAACTAGGGACCATATGTACCTATAATGCACAAACACTTGCATTTGATCCTCGATAGAAGACTTAATCATGCAAGGAAGAAGGATGAGGTGCGACATCAACGGACTGGCCGAGACGAGACGACACCAACCTATTCAACGACGTCTATGACACCGAAGAAGAACTTTTCCATGGAACATGCAACAGCAGAGGGGTCGGTAGCGTCGGCGTTCTCGTCAACACGAGTTTGTCCATGATCATCGAATCATTCAAACAACTAACAACCCGAATCGGACGATTACGATTGAAGAGATGTGGATCAATACTGGCTTTGACAATCTTCGTCGTTTACGCGCGGACATCAAACAATGACGAAGAAGAAGTCGAAATCTTTTATATGGACTTGGAGAAGTTCTGCAGAGAAGACCATACATTCTTGAAAGTCATCACTGGAGGTTTTAATGCTGAGATTGGTCCCAGAAAAACGTCTGAAGAACGTCCTACTGGGAACCACGGGTTAGAATGGAACGAACAGGGTGAGCGGCTGTCTGAGTTTATCATGACGACCGAGACTACTCATGCTAACCCGGAATTCCAGAAGCCCCACCCTCAACGCTGAACGTGAGCGTGTCCTAATGGGAAATACCAAAACGAAACAGACCACATTGCAGTAAGTCGAAGATTTTGCCCTAACCGATGTAGCTGTTGTCCGAATATTGTAACACGGGATCAGACCTTCGCCTCCTTTTTGCAAGATTCGATTTGTTGTGGAATGGAGAAAGAGCCGCTAAATTCAAAAACGAACTGCCAAAACCACTACTAACTAGATTTTATTAAGTTCATTACTCGGCTTTCGGAAATATCCCGTTCTCGAAAACATCGACGAGTAATACGGTCAGCTCATTCAACATCTTCACACTAATGACTTGGAAACTGAAAGTTCGAAAGCCACCCCTTCGAATGCTCACTTCTCTCTAAGCTTGGAAATCAAACAAAAAACAGAAAAAATCATGATGAACGACTTAACTCCAGAGTTGAGCAGAAGGAAACGAGCGGCTTTGGGGAGCTTTCACTAGCATCGAGGAAGCAGTGAAGAGAACAAAGAACACCCAACTCCGTGGCCGCCATTTCGACTCCGGGATTCGTTCCGCCCTAACCTTGCGTCAGAAACCTGGTCGCTGCGTAAGCAGAGGTGAGAGATTACTCGGCGTTACTGAACGCGCAGTCGAAAGGACGATGCGAGAAGCAATCACTCTGCCGTTCACTTGACACATGTTTCTACGAAGAAAACTCATTTTAATTCCAAAAAATATTCCAGTATGCAGTACAAATGGCAATAGAGATTTAACTGTGATTTTCACAACTCGAAATCCTCAACTCGAAATCCTTGCTCGATTTCTGCAATGTGCAGTTTAAGGGCCTGTTTTTTTTGAACAACTACGTTTTAATATAACCATAAGTTCGCTGATTGAGATATTTGCAAAACTCCGGACCGCTGCTGTCTGCGGGTGGCAACCGAACACGCTATTATCCTTTTCAGGGCTATTAGTTTTTAATAGTCGTCTTCTAAAATAGTTAGGGGTTCGTTAACTTGCACGACTTCGGCTTTAAGATCTCCCGCCTTCTCTTTTATTGAGATGTTAAATAGTGTCGAGTGCACTTTTTTCCCTGCACTTCCAAAAAATTTCCTACTAATATCGATGTCAAAAATTGGAAATTTCTACTCACCTCCGTTGAAAATTTTCCGCACTTTCTACTAGTGGTCAGGGATTCTGTGAATTTAGTTAGCCCTACCTGTCCGTTCATTTTCAGGCTTCTTAACGTGCAATTTCAACAATGCACGCCAAAATTTTCTTATTTAACCATATATTCCCACGATCGACTTTCTATTAACCTCGGCATTGGTCAAATAGTTTTCGATATTCTTGCTGAGCAAACCCGTGATGTTACTTTATTCTTTGTTCCATTAAAGCTGACGTTACAGCAGTATCGCCTTCTTCAGAGCCGTTTTTTACGCGTCCTCCACTGTCCCCACCCAAACTCCAGTGGAATACACGTAATAAGCGGCTCTGAAGAAGGCGATATTCCCTCACCAATTTTTTCCAAAAACCGCAAATATATATATATATATATATATATATATATATATATATAATACTCTAGAATATTTCTCCTGATAAACTCAAGGCAACACGATGAGAACAAGGCCGGCAAATTTGTCCGATGTTAACATGACCCACTCTATCCAATAAACTCTACATGATTGGCTCCAATTTTGCTGTGACATGTCGTGTTCTCGGTTAACGTTTTAAGCTAATATTTTTTCATCAGCCATTACTTCGAAAAGAAATGAAGCTTACTATAGCCGTGAAAAGTCATTTGGTTCTGTTAAAGGCCGGTATGAGCTGGTCGGATAGTGCGCTTTCTTAGAAGTCATTCTCATTTCAAGAAACTATTCGTCGAAGCTTAGTTCATTGTAACAAAAGGTTATTTGCAACCTATCCTTAACACTGTAATTCGAACGTTTATCTGTGTACTAATGATTCTCTTAGTCTTTGAGGGAATATGAGCAATATCACTCCATTTACAAAAAAAGAGGCGAATCATAGTGCATTGTCGCTTATTAAACGTTTCTTCTACTTCCAGTTCGATTCCATGTCTGTGTGACGACCTTGCAGTTCGACTGCAAGATTGCAAGAATGAGTCGAGTATCCGGATTTCCTGAACAATGGCAACTATTCCATAGGAAACAATAAACAACAAATTCTTTACTAAGCAAGTCAGCTCCTATTAATCCGTCCTTTTCTGTTTCTTTTCTATAAACACCGACATCAATGATGTGATAGGTGCCATTGCTTTCGTTCACACTTCACTTAGGGCGTACATTTCCATATTTCTAGCCAACACCAACATTTTGCAAGCTACGGTTAGCAGTTTTTTATGCAGAAACCGTCATCCATCTTTATATAGTATCCGTACTTAAATTAAAGGTATAAAAACGACCAATAAAAAGGTAATATGAAAGTGTGTAATTGGCAGTTATTGGTGCCACTGATTGGAATGACAGAAATAGATAGCGGAATGGTTCACGCTCGTGAAAGGGCTAATGGCTGTGGCCCGATCGTTCGACATTTATGTAGCATGACAAAAACTCTACGGCTTGTTGCACTTCAGACAGAGATCACTGCACTGTGTATTCGTTATACAAACCAACTTTCACCCAGCGTTATGCAGCGATTTTCGTCCGAGAAGTTTATAAAACAAGAAAATATCTCACAATTAAAATCTTTAGTCACGGCGGAGTTCCATCTAGAATGTACTGCGTCAGACAATAAGTCAGCGATTTATTCTCGACCAGAAACAACGCTAGTCAGCTACAATATTTATTCCCAACAGCTGACGTTTCAGCGGGTGCCGCCTTCTTCAGAGTCTGGAAAGGTCAAAATTAAATGCAATCTATACTGCCAAACACTTTCATAACCCATGCAGGAAATACTCAATGCAAAGTGAACAACTTTTTTAATACATTCACCGATTTGTTCCTTGGAAGTCTTCCAGTTGTTTGGTGGAGACCAGCCGCACAGAGTATTATATGGTAGAGAAATGTGCCTCGGTCACATAAAAATGTCAGTAAAAGGTGAGTTGCAAGGTCACATGTGATCACTAGACACTCGTCCTTGTGGTTCTTAAACGGACCGTCGATATTCATCGAAAACGCTCCAAGAGTTTCCATATCCGGATGTTTTAAATTCTTGTGCAAGGACAGTCATTTTTTGCTCAAAAATTTTGTCAGTTATATCTTCTTGTCCTATTCGTCACCAATGGAGTATTCGGCTTGACTTTTAGTTTTCGAACGAAGTGCTTTATACAAATGCACACTGGTCTGCCCGTTTCGCCACCGTATTCATTCCTAAACGCTCTACGAGAGGTTAGACACGCCATACCCGAACTCATGCCAACACCATCTCTAGCGTTGGGGTAAATTATGTTGTGCAGGAAACATTTCATCGATATATCGATTTCGAAGAGCTGAAATCAGAAATCGGTGATGAATGCGCTTTTTTCACCGTTCAGGAAAAACTAGTCATTCTCTATTTTGCGACCGAAACAGGCAAAAAGCATCAAGTATTTTCATTTTCCTCTCTTCTTTTGTCATTTTTCAGCGAAATTAAACCTAACTCTGTAAAGAAATTTGGACCATACGATAGCATTCCTCTGTCAGGAAGGTGTTCTGCAGTGCAGCTATTCATATTCGTTTTTCTTTCTGACTTCGATGACATGGGAAGTGTCATCGGCCTTGAGACACCATCCATTTCCCGGCACCTGTTTATCACATTTACAGGTGTAAAATTAAAAATAATAAGGTTATCTGTGTATAACGTAGACGCAGCCACGTCACTACAAGATTGTGCGCTCTTTAGATAAGAGTTTTATTGAATGAAATGACGGAATATATGGGAGTTTTTTTATATCCTTGTTTAGCAAACACGAGATACTGCTTTGTTCCCTATTCCGGTAAGGAAAACAAAGTGCTGCTATCAACTAGAAATCTCACCTGTATTTCGAAAAAATTCTGCCGGGCAGCTACTACGAGCACAAGGGCAAGTACTGCAGTCTTCCGGACACTCGTATATCTTGTTGTCCAGTCGCTAATAAAATTTTGTTTTGGTTTAAAGTGAAAAAAAATTTGCGAGATCTACCATTTGGTGGGGTAGCGTATGTGTGTCAATCAGTAGAAGAGAAGCCTTTTGTATGCTTCCGATAAGACGTTATCTGACAAGCCCGGTGACAGGAAGTTGATAAGCCACTTCAGTATTGTCCAATTTGATGTATTCTCTAGAAAAAAAAACTTCTTGCAGTTTAGAATATCATCGTGCACAAAGTGAAGAAACGGTTCTTGATGCACTCACGTTTCCAAACGAATTCATTTTAATTCCTAAAAATTCGCATTGTGAAGAGCTGCTCTCAGTTCAGACTATGAACATCACAGTTTGTAAAACGAGCTCGGTTTCTGTAATGAAGGCTTTGTACTTGTATTTGGTCTTCTTTAACGACCAGTGTTTAGCAGCCGTTTTTCACAATACTTAAGGTTCGTGAACCGGTACGACTTAAAGCCTAAGGATCTGTCGTCTTCTCACTGAAACGTTGAATGTTAATCTTGCGAGTTTTTTTTCTTAGAATTTCGAAATTTTTTTAGTTAGCACTGGTGCGTGTACGTAGGTTGGTGCGGCAAGTACTTCAGAAAGTATTTGGAAATTTCTATTCTTCTTCTGTGTGGAGAATTTCCGTCCCTTTTTATTAGGGATGACGGATCCTGCCAACTTGCAACTAACAATACGCGCCGGTTGATTTTTAAACTTCTTAACGTCCAGTTTGTACAGAGCATGCGAAAATCTTCAGCTTTTCCTTTCGTTCCTCTCGTCCTTTAAAAACCTAAACCGATGGATTACTTTTTATGGTTTGCTGAGAATACTGCCTGTTATTCAGAGGTGGAGATCAATGCGATTAGTTGAAGACGAGCAAGTTTATGTGATGTCAACATCACTGCCGTCATCAAACAAATTCTCCAAATGGTTTACTTAAGGTAAGAGGCTATATCGTAAAGTACTCCTTAATCTATTCAACTAATGAATGTAATCGGCTGTTATTAATTTGACGCCCACTTTAGCCCGGAAAAAGTTCCTTCGTTCTGTAAAGATTGAGTGATGGACAAGCGAACAACGAATTTTCTCACAAATCATTCCTTTCTTTAACAAACAATTTATCAACGCTAAGTTAATTGTTCCCAAAAAGTAAATTGCAACACAATCTTAACCTTTTATATTTACTGCCTATTCTTCTTAATGGCAGGGTATGTTGTGAAATATAACTTCTATAATGCTGAGATATTTGCGAAACTCGGGATCACAGGTGTCTGCGGTGGGGGAAAGAACACGCTATTGTTCTTTCCGGGGAGTAACGCGTTCACCACCACACCATGCGGGTCCTTAGTTTCGCCTGCCTCTCACCTAGTTAAGCTGTTCAAATGGATCGATGTTCATTGCCAAATTCGTGTTGACGAGAACGCCGACGCCGCCGACTCCTCTAATGTCACATGTTCCGTGGAACAGTTCTTCTCCGGTGTCATAAACGGCGTTGAATAGGTGGTGTCGTCTCGTCTCGTCCAGTCCGTTGATGTCGTACCTCATCCTTCTTCCTTGCATGATCAAGTTTTCTATCGAGGACTCAAATGCAAGTGCTTGTGCATTATAGGTACATATGGTCCCCTAGTTCTTTGCGATCAATATACCTTAGAATGGCCCTGAGATTTTGGCAGCCTCTAGTTAGTCGTCCCTACACAACGGTGCCGAATCGGGGGCTCTTTTTGGAGCCAGAGGGATGAAGCCTGTTTGTTTTAATGTGTCCAGTTTATTGATGCCAACGTATAGCTTGCTGGACTCTGAACGTGGGGGGCTGGGTATGCTCACGGGTAGCTTGCCAGGCTCTCCCAGGGTGGACATGGAGCTTATTTGATGGAGGCGACTCCTAACCGCCTCCCATATAATTTCCCGTCACTTGACTGCAGGATTTTGGCCGAATTGACTCGTAGAGTACAATCCGCATAAAAGTGAACACACCCATGCACGCACGGATGAATATTTCCTCGTAAATACAGAAAGTATGTGCCTGATCGGCGCAGCAGAAAAAGGGAGTCAATTACGTAGATCCACCTGGGTCTTAGCGAAATAAATGCGGCTTTTTATCCACAATGAACCCCCCTATCAACCACCTGGGGTCGCGCCACGTTCCCTCGCAACTAACCGGCATGAGAGATCCCTCTATGAGGGAGATCCGGGGAATATTTCAAGTATACTGAGAGATTATTGGCTGACAAAGAAACACCTCAATATAGGAGGATGTATCAGATAGCATAGTTAGGAAAATGGAATAGAAGCACTTAAAAAATGAATAGAAGAAGGATTCAAACAGATGGACTTCTCCCCGTGAACCAATTCGATTTAGATGCAACCTGGAAAACATCTACAAAAGTTGTGAATGAATTGTTAAGTTTGCTGTGACGGCAACAATTACTAATTTCTATATTCTTTGATTATTAAGCTAACACAAGGGCGGTAATAAGTTTTTTTCGACTAACGTTTCAACAACGTTGCCATCTCCAGTGCAGACTGATCCAATAAACCCTAGTGCTTTCGTGGTGGCACAATATGCTGAATAATAGGAATACAGATATCTTCCATTTTACGAGCAAGAAATATTCTGTTAGGAATTCGGAAGTTATATCATACGGACAATTTGAATTGGTTGGATACACACGAGTTGAAAAACCTGATTTAAGGATTCTTCCGAATTCTTCGTGGTGTCGACGAGTGCGAAATTGAATCGGGCGTCGTCGCCGGAGAACCGCAATGATGAGCCATCAGTTTCATGTTTATTGGGAAGATTTAAATGGAGAAATTGGAAAACTACACTAAGATTAGCATTCCAGAGAGTGCTCAATCAAACAGTGGTGGAAAACAACAGAGCTGTTGAAAGTTGGATACCAAGCAACATGTGTTTATTATCCACATAGGTATTGATTGAGATCAAATTGGAAGTTTTCTTGTCTGAAAATTCCAGAAACAGTACGCAACATAAAGAAAGGCATAATTCAACAATAATGCATAAAATATGGGTGACTCAAGTGGATCCCAAAAGAATCGGAGGAATACAGTGCAAACACGAAGTTACTGAAAAGTGCTTGTAACGGAACTAAGTCATGCTCAAACAGCTCATTCCTGCGATCTCGTCTTCACTTTTGAATTCATCGAATAAAATAAGAATAATTGCGCGTGTGGTGCAGTGGTCGGAGGCGCCCTGCAACACACGTGAAATCGGTCCGCGCACCCACGGCCCACCAAGCCTTCCAACCCTCCGGGGTCGGCAAATTGGTACCAGACTTATCTGGGAGGACTGCAGCACTCTCTTGATGCATTGGTGAACGACCGCGAGTCATTGTAAAGGCCAGATATGCATTCAGTCACCTCCAAACGATTGTTAATGAAGTCGAATGCACGGCGCATCACTCAGGGGATTGAACAATGCCGCGAGCTTTATCCTTTTTATTCTCCATCGAACGAAAACCTTTGCATTGAGAGGAGCGAAGGAGCAATTACATAGAGAATTTACACTAGAATAGACTTCTCTACACTAAACCCTAGCATTAGCATTCTTGTTATCGCCCAAAATTCTCGAGTAGCCGTAGTGCAAACACCATGCGTCTTACCAGCATGAAATATTCTTATCTATTCCGTCATTTCATTCAATAGAACTGTTATCTAAAAATCACACAGTCCCGTTGAGACGATTCATAGGCGGTGATTGTAATTCTAATCGGAAAAGTGGCACCAATTAGACACGGGGGGCTGCGTCTACGTCGAACACAGACGACGTTATTGTTTTCAATTTTACGTTTATCAAAATATTGTTGAGGTTACAATGCGCAAAAAATGGATAGAACCAGAGACCAAAGAGACTTTTCGTGCCATCCAGTTCAAAGAAAAAAAACAAAAATGAATATTTGGATTTTGGAGCTTACCAAAGCGTCAAATGTTTGCTGGGTAATAGTTGTCACTGCAAAACATCTTACGGACTCAGCTGGATTGTCGTTTGGCTGAAGTCTTCACCTATGAATAGATTTGATATAATTGCCTTCTTCGATTGTTAAACAAGCACAAGGTTGATGAAAAGAATTATTTCTTGCTGACGTTTCGACGTCTCCGCCTTCATGAGATCCACTTTTATTCCAGTCGATTGTCTACAGCTGGTCGTAGTCGCAATGTTGATGTTCGCTGTCACATCGAGACGAATACAGTGGAGGGAGCACCGGTAGGAGGAGTGATGTCACTCCATGGTGCGCTTTTTACAGAATGGATGTGATCGATTGCCGCCTCCAAAGTGATCTGTGACTTATTTTTGGAGGGGAATGTATCCTACATCTGTGGACCATCGACTTGAATCAATCGAGCTCTGAGGAAGACGGACACGTCGAGACGTCATCCGAGTAAATGATTTTGTCGACCTCGTGTTTGCTTAATAGTCGAAGAACATAAAGATTACTCTTGCCAAATTTTAACTAAAGTCAGTTTAAGATTCCAAATCTACTACTGAAAGACGAGAGGAAATTGAGGAAAGTAAAAATATACTACGGCTTTTTTTCAAACGTTTTTGAGAGACTTCATGACTGTAGCATGTAGTATGGAATTTAGAGATAAAGGATATCGGCGACCAACCACTAGGTTTTCTGTGGGTCGTCAGTGCTCCTGCCCCTCAACATTAGTTGTAAGTTCAATTTCGCGGAAATTCTCAACAAAGGTGGTTGGATTTTTATATTCCATGGACTTACATCAACTGATAAGCAGAGAATGGTGTAATTTTCATGGTTTTCCTTGGATAAGCAAGTACGAGGTTCGAAGTACAGTATTTATTGGCACACAATAGCTGTATCATAAAAGAGAGTTCTGTTCCAGCATTCAGCCAGAAGAAAACTTTCTGAAGAATTCTTGCAGTTGTATCCATAGCTGCATGGCTCCAGGATGTAGCGGGATTGTCCGGGAAATTTGCAGGTGAATTGGAATCGACACAATTTGTGGCGCTGTTTCCGGCATTCAGAGCGACGTGACTTCTTCAGTGACATAAACTATGCTATGGAGAGGCACAAATGGAGCATTATTTGTTGTTTCAATGGCATACGAAAATTTGTGTGTCGTGTTCGTATTGTGCTTCTTATCTGTCACCACTAAAGGATTTTCCACTGCTCTACTCCAGCTTCAAGTGGAAGCTGTAGAAAGGCTCCATGATTCGGTACGCGTCAATGATAGATGCGATTGCAAAACAGATCTGGTAATGGTCTACGTACTGGCCGTTCTCACTTATTATGTCATCATCGAACATTCTTCAAACCGATTTATGAGCAGAGCTTAATCCAGATTAGTGGAATTTATTGACATCACCATTAAAAAGAGATTTTCGAAGGAAAGTCAGATGTAGTTGCTGAATTAGTTCTGTCTATAAAAACCTATTGAGATCTAAAATATCTTATTCTTCTTCAACAGCATCGGGGTTGATAGCGAAGCATTGAAATAGCATAATTCTCGACGGCATCTCTTCAAAACGATTACGTTTTGAGCTATTCCAACAGTTTTTTTTGCCTGAATGAATGCATAATCCTTTGTAAAGATGTTATGAATCTGGCATTTGTCACATCCATTTACTTTCACGGGCGTGTGGGGCGCAATGGTCGGAGACGCCCTGCTGTGCACAAGGGATCTATTCCCGCGCCCTATGCCCTCCAAACCTTCCCATCCCTTTGGGGTCTGCAAATTGTTCCCAAACTTTTTCTTGCATTTTGAAAAAGAATTGTTGTCTTTATGAGTTCTTGCTGAATTGAGTTTTTTCCACATTAATAATTGTTCCTTACTGTTTCATAGAGATAACACCTATGCACTGAAAATTGCTCCAGTATGACTAAGGCACCAAAGTTGCTGGGTGGAGAGCTTTGGACAATGTACTACAAATGTATATACAATATAATATACATACACTTCACTGTCACTTGATTGCAGGCTTTTGACCGAATTGACTTGTAGAATGAAATCCGCATAAACGAGAACACACCCCCGATCGCAAGAATGAATACGCCCTTGTAAATACAGAGTGTATTGGGCAGATCGGCGCAGCAGAAACACGGAGTCCATCCACTGGATCCATCTGCGTCTTAAGGAACCAAAGGTCGCTTCTGGTCCGCGATTAACCCCCTATCCGCAACCAGTAGGCGCACCACGTAGCCACGCGACTAACCGGCTCGAAATCCATCATATGAGAGAGATCCGTGAAAAGAAGTACCTCATGTAGTGAAGCAAATTGAAAAAAATTGCAAATGTAAATTGTGTAAATTATGAACTGTAAACTGTGAAGTTTACAAATGTAGCTGTAAATACACCACTTTATTGTTATTCTTGGTTAATGCCAAATTTTTTGTCATTTTCGTTGTTAAAATATAAGACGTTCCTTGTGACAGACGAAAAAGCTCGGAAACACAAATGACATCCGAATTGAAACCTTCAGAATTTGTTATGGACTGTCTGTTACGAATAATGAGCTGGAATTCGCAGGATTTCTTTCTGTAAATGCAGAAAATGTTGCAATAAGGTTTTAATCGGTGAGCCAACACTGAATAGGAAAAATAAATTCCTTTTTTAGAAACTTTATTAAGCCTCATTTCTTCTTGAGTTGATGGCAACGGAGGAAATTCAAAGCGCTTGAAAAGTAAACAGGATTACGATGTCGTTCCTTGTGTAAAGGTAACCACTTGACGATCTTGTTGGAAGAAGGCAGTAATGTGAACGTCACGGAAACTTACCGTTTATTCTCAAACACTGTGCTGATCTCTGGCGATGAATCTATGACGTACAGCGTGGCGTGAGAATTATGGTAGTAACACAGCATTCGTATTGGAATTCAATGATTGCAGCAGGTAGTGCTAACACTTCGAATGGCTGGGAAACACAAAAAAGAACCGCTAATGCGCTTAATCACGGTGGATAGAGGGCATCACTAGTGGCACGTGAGAAACATTTTGACGGAGATGAGTACAGATTTGAAACTTATTTCAGCACGATACGTCTCAACAATTAGTGGGAACTAAATGGTGTTTTCAAATAACTTTTATTGTTGCGGAAAAAGGTACTCTCCAAAAGAATTCGGCATCGCAACGAGGAGGGAGTCGACCGACTCTCGAGTCACAATCACTCATGTTTATGAACCTCGTGATTGCTACTGCTTACAGAACTAAAATAACTTTACTAAAATGCGAAGCGCTGGAGCCTTTACGTCGTGCAAAGTCATTGAAGTGTACAAGTCTGCCCAATTAGGACGACTAAAGTTTAAAATTATAATTGAATCCGAGAGTCATATTACAGCCAAAGGAACCCTAAGACCTGTACAGCCGCAAAGTTTTAAAATGAAAAAACTACCCAGTCACCATGTTTTAACTTTTATTTTATGCCCATTCTTTTTTCATGGCAAGGTGGAGTGTGAACTACAATTACAAGGATGCGGAAATTAGAGTAAAATTTTGAACCTCAGTTCGGTTCCGAGGCATTGATTATTCCTAGCGTGGGCTCACGTGCTATGTACCACTCCAAACGAGGCCGTTGAAACGAATTTCTAGTTGAAATTCTAGGGGTTATAAACGGGACGGTATTTGCTCACAACTCCGATGAAAATTGTTGAGCACATATTTTGAGAAGAACCAAAAAGACGAAACAGATGGTAGTCGGAACAACGTAAGGCTAACCTTTACTTCTTTCGAAATTAAAGTTTTTAACCTTTTCAATGGAATTATATAGTCGCCCTGAATGTTAGACTAGTGTTCTCGGTGTGAAATTCCCTCTTTTAGTAAATCCTACGTGAGATTACAAAACAAAGAGGAGACAATGGCAAATCTAACTAAGAATTAGCTGGAAGCCTTTCCAATTATCAGCCGGAAACTAGTGATATGGCAAGTGGAAAGTCCTAGAAGCGATTTTCTACTGACCTTGGCATTAATCCATACTTCACTGTTTCTTTGATGAGCCGTCACAATTTTATGTTACAAGATTTATTCATCTACACTAGGCGATATTTCGGAGATTTCGCCTTCTTCGGAGTCTGGAAGGGTCAGATGCACGCGCAATTCACCTAGTCGAACACTTTGGTAATCTCAGCAAAAAGATATTTGATACATAAACTTTTATTCATATAGCAAGCAGCTTCTCTTAAACACCCACCGTTTTGTGGTGAAATGCAATTTTGTACTTCACATTATTTCTTGGAGTGAAAAAAATTATGAGCACTAGAAAGTCTTCCTGTTATTTGACGTAAACCGGCCGCACGAAATCGTACAGGGGTCGGTAATGTGCCCCTGGTGAAATCAGAAAAAAAGGCCTTAGCTGAGGCACGAGGTCACACGTAATCATGAGGCACTCCCCTTGCGGTTTATTTTTGGATTTTTTGGAATCTAGCCAAAACGCTTTAAAAGTTCTGCACACTGGCTTTGAATTCCTGTGAGAGAATAACGACACTTAGTTCAAAGTCTTCTCCGTCATGCCTTCGTGTAATGTATGTACCCAGTGGGGTTTATTATCTGCCTTCAAGTTTCCCAATTAGGTAATCTTTTATACGGGTGCAGAGTGAGCTGTAAACTTCCTCACTGTATTCATCTCCGCATGCTTTATAAGTTATCAGGTACACTGTCAAGGGAAACTATGCATGTGTCTTTTTTTTCAAGCTGATTCTTCCTGGTTCTGATTCTTTTCATACTAAATCAGCTGTTTCTCCTTAATGGATCACGTAAAAAACGGCTCTGAAGGAGGCGATACTGTCGATACGCCTGCTACTGTTCTGTGTTATAGTGTTTTTTACAGAGATAAACGTGTGCTGTACAACAACCTCACGTTTGCTGAAGAAGAAAACAACACATTTGTAATCCAATACCGAGATTAATAGAAAGTCTTTCTTGGGAACTGAAACTATGCAGTCAATAACGTTTCTGCCGTTAGCGCAAATTATGCAATTTTGCGTTTCGCATAGACGATCATATAAACGGTTGTCCACTAATTGACGTCTTACTGTGCTAGGTGGCATTTGAAATCACTGTCACTGATTTATGTAGATCGGCTCTTCATAAACATCGTTTTATAGCCCCACTTATTTCGTTGGAAATGGAGGTCATTATATCTGTCGCTTTGGTGCGCGATTTTTTTCTCCAAGCTTTTTCCCGTTCAATCCCGTTCAGCTACCGTTTCGTAGTCACTGGGAATGGTTGTATGCCGTTCCAATTTCTGGGATTCTTCATTCTGCTCTCTTTCTGTGCCTATGCTGGTGAATATTTGAAATATACTTATGACAATCGCCTTTTTTGTATCTGGAGTGAAAGGAAAGGTAATGAACCAGCATGTTTTTTGCCACTTGGTTTTCGCTACTATTTGGTGACATAGCCGTTTTTTAGGGAGGTTGATGCGACCGTTCAAAAACAGAAGCCACTCTTTCATCGGTTTCTAACAGTCGAAACTTATGACTCCGACTGTTGGTTTACCTATGGAAGAACTAAGGTAGTGTTAGGTAAGTTTTTCGCGTACGTACTTTTAGGAGACTCGTTACGTAGACTATACAGAAACGTTTTGTTATTCGTGAGATGGGCAGATATGTGTTTAAGCAGCTGGATTAGATTGATAAACCGAGCTATTCTGTCTGTGGGCATGTGTACACAGTCGATGACGGTTCTCCTTAAAAGGTCAGGGGCGTAGACTCAAGATCATTAATAGAAGATAATTTATATGTTTTGATAACTAAGTATGAGGCCGGTGTCAGGATTCACCACTCTATCGTGGCCGAGAGGTGTTCCTCGGTATCAAGTAGAGGTGCTCTGTGCTTGACAGAAGAAGAGGCAGGTTGAAAGAACGCCTTAATAATAGTGTTCTTGTTGTAAAGTTGTGCTTTGCTGGTACTCGTGCATGTGAACGAGTTTTCCAGCTTCACATTGACGATTTTTTTCATTCTTTAACCTCAGGTTGCGTTCACAGCTACTCTTTCACGTACACGTGAAGAAAGTGCTTCGTATTTCGGTCAAGTAAGATTTTCAAGTATTCCTTTTCGCCTCCCACTTTTTTCTACTACTAAGATCCACCCACTCTTTGGACGTTGACGTAGTTAAACATGAATACTGGTTCGATGATGCCAACCTTACTCCACTGTAAGGACAAACTGGTTCTGTAGGTAATAACTGCTACATTCTAGATATCTTGATGGTTTAATAAAACCAACAACCTGATCCTGTGCAGGAACACTTGATTTCTCAGCTCTGTCAGGAGTCTATTTTGTTGCTATCGTAGACAGCCGGTATTGAGAGTTTCGTCACTCACAAAAATTATGGTGCCACCATTAATTATTCCAATACGACTCCAATAATAGTTTAAGGATAAGTCCCACTTTTTTGCAAGTGTTCTTCTAGGGGCACCTTCTGTTCAATCCTTTCTCCTTTCTAGCTAGCAAACTTTTTTACCCATGTTAAAAGAATTATAAAGTTTCCAGCGTTGATCGATCTCTGAGAGATACGGCATGCATTAACCTTCATTAAGCACCATTGGAGATAATTGGATGCATATCTGGATTAAACAAGGACTAGCCGTGGCCTTCTGGTTTATGTGCGCCGTGGGATCGATCCCCCTATGGATTTGCAGGGTGGCTATAACCACTGAGCTATACCCACCCCCCTCTTTTTCTGAGGCAGAAAAATGCAGGTATAAAGAACTGCTCAGTGTAGCTGTGAAAAGAAAATCTTTTTTAACGAGAAGTAGTCGACATTTGTGCGAATATAACGTTTTGCTGTAGTAAACAATGAACCAAGCAGAGATTACTTTCCATCGAAAACGGTAGATGTACAGACGAAATCTCAAGCAGTGTTAACCATCAAGTTCTCCATACTGGGAACACAAAGAAGGTGAACGAACTTGATTGTACCTCAGTACGCACTTCACGGGCGGATCGAGACGATTTTAGTGGGATAAAAACAATCTGGTTGGCAACTCGGAGAAATTTTGAAAATCTAAGCTATCAACTCTCAGGAACTATGGTTAAAGAAGTTATAGGCAAGCTTTCTGGCCCCAATATGAGAAGGGACGTCTTCATGAAGACCGATTATCTAAATGGGCTCAAATCAGTGTTCTTTTCCTTGAAGCTTCCAGTAGCTCAAAAAAATTTTCACATGTAGCAGAGCAATATACGTAATGTGGTTAGATAAGAGAATATTTTTTGCGAGAGCCGTAAAACCTCTAAAGGCTTTGGAACGCCTTCGCTCCGAAATAAATTTTTCTCATTGCGTGAAGCTTGTAGTACACTATAAATCTATATACAGTAAGTGAGTGGTTTCTAGGAAGCAGGTTTGATCCCAGCGAAAGTAACCTTGTATTAGACGGAAAAACTAACGGTTTCTAATCATCTAAATCAAAGAAACTACGGTACTAAAAGGGATTGGATGAGGTTGACGTCCTAAAAGATGCTTCTGGCCACTCGCCACGTACGTTCCCGGCGTGAGCTTTCTTTTCTGAAATTCCAGAACTTGAACTGCGCTTTTAGGTTCTTCCGCCTGTTCATTCGTGCATAGAGTTCAAATCTTTCCTGTTCGGTAAACAGCCCTTTTTACGTAATTTCTCTTCTTTGTTCCTCCTGGTGAGTAGAAACCATTAAAGAGACCATCGCGTTCTTTGACATTCAAATTTATTCAAGCCACTCATGTCAAGTGCGCGAGTGATAAGAAGCGATACGTTCATAGGTACTGTCTGCCAATCGTTGAGCAGGTCTTGTGCATTGCGTCGATGATCCTCTTCGAATCGCCCACTTTCACGCACAGATTGTTCAGCACATAGATGTACTTCAGCGCGTAGTCGAACTGAAATCAGCATAAAAAAGTCATTCATAGCCGTAGGAAAAGTATACTGCCTTAATTCAAATGTCTGCCTATTTTAATTGGTTTGCTCAAAAAAATGGACTTCATATCGAAGAATTAGGACAGTTCCTTGAACATGGAGAAGTTTCGTTCATCAGTGGTTTCAGGAATAACCACCCAACAGCATATTCTCCATAACCATGTAACTGGGAAAACAAACTGATATGGTGAATTATAGGAGTCAAAAACAGACGAAATGAAGAGTTTGCTTTCCACCTCACCGTCGGTTACAGTTATTTGTATGCCTAGACCCTCGTTCTGTGTCATATAGGGGGTGCCCTGACATTCAGTTTATAGTTCCATTGTCTCACAAAATTCCCTTGAAGATAGGAGGTTTTGTATCTGGGTTCGACTACTGCTTGAGGACCTGGCGACATCCGTACTTTTTTGCTTTCCTCCTTAGAAGTACGTCTCCCAGAACTACAACTATGGATAAGTAGATCAAGAAGCGAACATGTCAAACGACTCAGCTGCACACTTCTTTAGGACAAAGCGAGCAGCTGGAGAGCTTTCATATACATCGAGAATGTCATGAGGAAGAGAATGGCACCTGTCTCTGTGCCCACATTTTCCATTGTAGGATACTCCAAGGCTTAACATACACGGCGAAAATCCGGTCCCTACGTAAGAAGGATGAGAAATCACCCAGCACTGCGCCATCAAAGAGGGGAATGTTAGAGCTAAGAATATCCTCCACGTAAATGAAAGAGGAAATCGGAGGCCGTACCTACACAGCGATCAATGGTGACAATAACAGCAAAGATATCAAGAAGCAAGGTGGCTCTTAACGATAAGCTTCGTGTGAGAGCCATTAGTAGAGCAGTGTAGAGAACCAGCCACCATGGTGACAAGCACGCGGCAAATAGTTCACAAACACAGTAATCAAATTTCTTCACAAAAACGCCATTGAAAAAATGCCATTCTCTGAATGTCCCTAGTGCGACCAGAACCCAGTGAGCCACTACCCTTGCAAGCAGCAGATATAGCAACTATTCCCAGAATAGTTTCTATTTTTCCTTCTATATCTATTCCTCTCTTTGTATGACTGTATGTTTCGGAAATAAGTGTCATATCCAGTTTTCTCAAGTTGCCTAGCAAATGTCGTAGAACGTAAATATCTTGATCCCGTCGTAAGGAACTTCGATCGCTATAAACAATATTGTTATGCAAACCTATTCTTAGAATCTGAACTTGTTGTTTGTTATTACTGTCCAAAAGTTATCGTGCGTACAATAACAAGAAGTGCATGAAGATGCTTGCGAGAGCAGTCGTCTGCCAGCTGTGCTTAGCTTATTGAGAGGATTTGCAGAGGTAGCCGACGGATGTTTTCGGTAATGATGCTGGACCTGTGAAATACCGCCTTCTCCGGAAGCATATAAATAGCTTCGTGAATTGTTATCCACGTGATCCCATGTCAGGGCTCGTCAGCTTCTTAGATCCGTACCGTATTGATCTCGTGTGTCACCAGTGTAGATTATCGCAGTTGTTAAGTCATACTGCACAGAGTCATTACTGTACATTAGACTCATCATATCATTATTGAATGACAGTTGCGAATTGTACGTTAACTTTGCATCATCGTCACTACGTCACGTTTCCCACCAGCCCAGTGTATCGTCATCATCATCCTGATCCTCATCCTAGTGTCACTGTTCATTGTTTATCAATTGATCTGCGATACGTTGTCAGTAGCGGCAGCTATCCTAAAATGCGTTCTGTCTGCAACGCCATCGGTGGCATGTACCATTCCTCCCACACCGTACGCCGTGTACAAGGCCGCTGCCGGGCCAACTCATGCTGTGTATTTGATAAGCTGCTATAGGCTTCTCATTTCTCAGTAGTTATCTTTCTGGCTCACGATATTTTAGGCAATGGTGGCACCCATCAATGCTCAAACTTCACGTTGCAGACATATCGTTATCCAATACCAGCCGCCTGACCGTGTTCCTCAGATGACTCATCTCATTCATAGTCACTTCCACTATCGATGCTTAGGTAATTTGCTATCCTCATCAATCAGTGTCAAAGTACACCTGACCGCTGTACATATGATCTCTAGCTTAGCCTAACGCACGGCTTATCTTCATCTAACTGTTCTGTTTTTCCTAGCCCTCGACATCTGGGCCACTGTACGCGCTAGTGCGGGCGTCATCATCCGCATCCCCTTATTCGTCATTGTTATCAAGTTGCTGTTATCATAGTACTAATGTTGTAATAGTATTATTTACAATACTTTTATGCCTTGGTAAGCCTCACTTCAGTAGTAGGTACGGCACCTCATAGACTTGAACTTGCCTCATTTGTGTGCCAGTAGTTCTCCGTCGATATTACGGTTGTATTGATGTTGTATTTATGTATCAAACGGTTTAATTACCCAAGTTTGAGATATTGCTCTGTAACAACTACGAAAAGTCCCGCGTGGCGTCTTCTCACGAAGTCCAGCATTCTGCTTAAAGCTAGTGGTTACACGGTACCGAGAACTGACTCGAAGGCCTATATTCCACCAGCAGCTGCACTGTTTTGGTGCATTGGCCGAACTGCAATAGCAGATTCGTATATAGGTTTCACAAAATCTGGCTCGGGCTATTTAACGATGAAGGTGAAAACGTGACATAATTGAGAGTAATGAAGAGCAGTGGAATGTAGCACTATTTGCACTTTGTATAGCTATCAGACGAAGTGGCAAAAATCCAAAAAATTTAAAAAAAATCGCAGAAAAAAGAGAATCTTTCGCCTAGTGAGCTTCATTTCGACCAGCTGTGTAGCATGTGGAGAACTAGATTATCGTCTGCGATCATGCGAAAGTTCGTAATGTTGAAGCTTAATCGCCGTTAGGTACCAGCACTAACATGGTCGTCCACTGGTCGGTTACCTTAACTCTGCCATTTCTGGTCTGGTGGAGCATTCGATATCGCTGAGTGATTTTTTCACCCCTTCTTACGTAACGGTCAGATTTTTCACCTGTACGTTGAGGCTGGAAGTATACCAGAGTAGAACCAGGTGGGAACACAAATAGGTACTCACTGTCTTTTTCATAACATTAGCAATGCTCTTGAGACTTCCGCGTTCAGCCTAACCCAGGTACCGAGAGTTGTAGTGTTAGGAGATATGTTTCTCGGCATTCAGTCGAGGATCAATGTAAATACAGATGTTTTCGAAATCGACAACCGTTCACTCTTCCTGGCTAGTGCCAAATCTTATAGGATTGATATCATCGTGAACGAAAAGATGGTCTAGTGAAGATCATTAAATTTTGCGCCCGTATGATCTCGTAATAGTCTTCGCATTATGTCCTCAAGGGTGGTTGCCACAATTTTATCAAGGATAAATTTACCCTTTTCGAGCCCCTTTTGAATTCAGTGCTTCACTAGCCTAGCACTAGTACTCGTCAAATCTTGGCTATTAAAGACTATTACCTTGTTCAGGTCGATGCAAATCGAGTCGAACGCCTTTACAACATCGTTGTGGCACTTCATATCTTCGATAGCACTACGCTCTTCGACCATGTTCTTCCTAAATGTGCAGTGTTTCAAGCATAGAAATATTTCTCCGTATTGCAATTGTTGGTAGCACCACTAGAGTAAAAATATGGGGAAGAGAAAGCGAAAGCGAGAGCCTCACTGATGCAATGCGTAATAGGTGATCTCCTCGAAAATAGTTTTGTGGGTTCGAATCTGGTCCGGGGTCCTAGTTTTGCAGACATCTCACAATGACGGTGGTTGTATTTATGCATAATTTTGTGCTCTCGTATTTTTTATGTTCTCCATATATCTGACCATTTTGGTGTAATATTTCTACCTCTTGCATTTGAAAAAAGACTCATTTCCAGTACAAACAACCGCTCTCTGCTTCCATTTGCCAGTTTCCCTTCTTAACTCGGGTCTACCCTTTTGAATTAGGTGCGGTGAAATCTTTTAATAAGAAACGCCTGGAACAGTGGTGTTCAGGAGGATATCAATTGGTTGCATTTTTTCCAATTTCCAGAAGAGTGTACGTTGACATCTATGCATATTGTCGTGTGTTGTTTAAAACCACCGCGCAGAGTAGATGTAATCGGAACACCTTCGTTATTAGACCTCAGGCCAGCTCTATAACCGTGATAATTGAACATAATAACTGTACCTGTCGTTGGCGTTTGCTAGAAGATTGGCGACGAGACTGTTGAATAGAGCTTCAATGTTTCGCCTATCCTAAACTGCGTAGTTGAATAAAAAAATATTCCTCGTGTTTAATCCACTTAAGAAAGGCAAGAGCAGAAAATTTGTCATATGACTGCAATGATGGTGAGACATTTGGAAAACTTAGACCTCAGGGCACATCTGTAATCGTGATCATTGTTTCTGGGATTCAAATGGCTGAAAGAAAGGCAAAGCAAGAGCCTCGATAATGCGGTGGATAACACGTGACCCTCGGAAAGGATAACATCGGCTTCCAATGTGGGCTGGGGTTCGAGTTGCAAACATCTCGGCATCATTGGGGTTGTATTTCGCCCAAAACCCTCTTATGAAAAAAAAACAGAAGGTGGTAAATAAAAAGTTAAACATTAGCATATGACTGTTTTTCCTAAAATGCATCATAAAGGGAGTGGATAAAAGCAGTCATTCAATCACATACGACGTTTAAATTACTAGTAATTTGAGGGCACCTCTGAGGGATAGGTCCGCACCGAACCCTTTGTCTTACATTTTTGTCAATTCGTCGAAAACTGTCCTGTGTGCTGTTCTTCGTACAATATTTTCATATCAACTCATTAATAATTCACATTTGAGAGGTGAATAAGAAAAAATTCCACCTAAGAAAAGGTGAAAATGTGTCCAGGTTGCAAAGCTTTCTTTCCAAACTCTACCTCATGGATTCTAGCGATCTTCTGCTCCAGGGTTTTTGAGACCTGTGCATTTTTCGCAGTGTTCATGAGTTTTTGCAGATGCATGAGTTCAATATCTCTCGAAGGCCAGGAAACTTTTGGGTGTTGCTCCTGAATAGCGATAAATCAATGGAGGCAAAGTAAATCAAGAATTGCAAGAGAAACACAACATTTTGGCTTGATTTCTAACTAACCTCATAGGTGTCTGCGTTCGAGAACGTTGGCGTCGTCATCTTCTTCTCGCTGCCTCCCTTCAAACCAGCTAATAGGCTCTCTTGCTAGTCTAAGATCACCGTAGTGCATCACATGTGATAGATTCGTCAGCGCTTTCACATTTTTTGAATTGCTGTTGAAGTGTCTCCTTATTAATGTTATGCTGAAAACGGAAGTTATTATTGGCATTTAAATTTTCGTTTGTTCATTGACTTACTCGGATGCCCGGTATAATTGATTTCTCCCACAAAGTCCCCAAAGTTTTCAGGAAAGTGAAAAAATTGGAACATATCACTGACGAAGAGATTTGTTATTAAGGGATGTTACATCGAGACTAGAAGGTGGTTATGTGAGACTCGTCCACGTTCACCATTTGCTAAGATTCGCGAAAATAACGAGACACCTGTTGGGCAGCTAGAGTCGCTTCTTGTTGATGTACTGCATACATAACATGCTTAAAAAGAACGGCGCCTGTGGCGCAGTGGTCGGAGGCGCCTTGCAACGCACACGTGTGATCTATCCCTGCTCATATAACCCACCAAGCCTTTCATCACTCCGGGGTCGGCAAATTGGTGCCACACCTGTCTGGAAGGACAGCAGCATTGGCTCGATTCATCGGTAGGCTACCGCGTGTTATTGTAAAGACCAGATATGCATTCAATCACCTCCAAACGATGCTTTGTGAAGTCGAATACATGGCGCATACCTCAGGGGGCTGACCAACGCCGAAAGCTTTATCCTTTATTATTTTTTTATGTGGGACTCATCTCCTTATACTTTCATTATGCATTTAACATATCTTTTGTTCCTTTAATTCACTTGAAACTTGTGAGTGCTGATCCCAGTTTAACATTAATAAAACTGAGGCACTTGTAGTCCAATTGAACATTAATTGACTCTTAGGATCAACACCATTTACATTCGCTGTGTGCCAAAGAAATTCGAAAAATATTCACTGCATAGAGTTTTAGGTATTCAAAGAATAGTACAGCTTTTTCTCAAGTGTTTCTGTTAAGAGATATCGCCATCACCAGACGCGGTTATTGCCTGGTTATTTGTTCAGCTCTCTATGAGGTTTATTCCAAGGCGCGTCCCGTTTTCTCAGGGTTACAGGTTATGGGTTGTTGCTGTAATCACCATTGTGCTTGATTAGTCACCTTAGAACTTCCCATCACCACAAAAGGGTTATTTCTTTGTTTTCAATAAAGTCTTTACCACAATTCCACTATTCCCTTATCTTAATGGCTGGTTGAAAGCTTTGAAGCTTCAAACATTGTAGTGCAACAGTCTGAGAAATGAATGGAATAGAATTGTACCCGTTCAGTGTCCTGCATCCAATTCACCGAGAAGAGGTCGCCGAGACATGGCAGGTCCATGTCGTTGTCGCAATATGTGCCCCCAGGACGACTCCAGCGCATTCGCAGCGGTAACCGCATATACTCAAATGGAAAACAATTATTGATCAATGGGCAATTTTAGTATTCGCTATGAACCACCGATTTTGTGAAGAGCCTGGATTAAAACTATTTTCCTGTTACTCAGTGCAATGAAACAAATCATGAAAATGCCCATAAATTGGCATAGTCTCTGTATGCGGTCGGTCTACGTACTGCTCTGGCCCCCGGCTGTTCATCGCCCTTCGTATCTCGCGCTCGACGACATGTGCTCTTTATTGCCCGTTGTTACCGGTCGATTACAGCGATAACCAGAAGATCAGAAGCGAGCTCACCTTACAGAAACGCCTCAGAACTATGAAGGAACTTTAGAGCTCCACGAGCACAACAAATGCTTACAACTAACTTTTCAAGTCTTTGTTTAACACTGCCTGAAACATTGAACCACTTTCGCACGCCTCCATGTAGAATACAAAATGGCCATAACGTTTCCTTCTATGCATATCAACTAGTGCCGTGTTCAAGTCCTCTACCGTGAGCTAAAATTATAATCTGTAGCACAAGCGACATTCACTCATGCAGTATTGATCAATGCTAAGTCACCTAGATAAGTTGCAAGGAAGATTTTAAAAGTGTCTTACCACATCGTCTGGGAATGCAATTAGACCATAGCCACCGTGATCAGTGAAATAGACGAAGATTCGGTCATCAGATTTGCTGAAATCACCAACATCACCAGTCGTCTGCACTGTGCCAATTTGTACCAAGATCCTCACCTGTTAATGACGCGCCCATTGCCACCTGTTACATTTTCCGCATTCCCTTGGAGAACACTTAAAAAGTTTTGGGGCGTAACTGATGAGCCCTACAATAAGAAAACCCTTTGTGTGGAGTGAAAAAAAATCTTTATGCTTCAGATCGAGATTGTATTACATAGCATAAGCTCGTTTTTGCCGCAAATTTAAAAAAAAAGTTTTACGAAGACACGGTTGTAGGTTACAGTACGTAGTAGTCAATCTTCAATCCTGCGTAAACATCTTTACCGTCTGGACGGTTGAAAAGCTGTCCGCGATACGGGTTGCTGAAAAAGAAGGTTTGGAAACTTCAAAATATCACTTATACTACCGAACATTTCGAAGTGAATCCAGATTTTCGGTAAGAAAACTATTTTCTAAAAATGGTCTCGGCGCTGAAACTTCAATGAGTTCTTTCACAGCTTTATTTCTTGTTTCACAATACTTACGTGAACCCTTGGATGGCCCGTCCTCACTGAATGTGCGGCCCCCAGCATAATCTACATTTTTTCGGAGATTTGCTGCTTTAGCCACTGTGGTTCCTTTGAGTCCCGAGGCTAGCTAGGCCAAATTCTGCCCCAGGTCGTCAACACCACAGGCAGTCACAGCTCTTCTGGATCAGAGCGGAATTGCCACCATGCGACAAGTTTGACACCAAGGTAGTGGTGGATCTTGATAGTGATTCACATCTAGCTAGGCTTCCTGATGGAAATGCCGGACTCCTCCTCAGCTTGGCACACCCTACCAGGGGATGAATCTCTCCGCTGTACATCGCATCCTGACACCCAGGAACACTTCCCAGCCACGATGAAGCGGTAAACCGTTGGGATTTATAATAACAATAAAGGAAGATAAAGCTCTTTGCGTTGATCAATCTCTTAGAGATGAGCCATGTTTTCGACTTCACTGTGTTTCGCTAGAGCTGGTTGAATGCACGTCTGGCTTTATACTGTGACAAACTTTGACCCCAAAGCTTGACCACGAATCGCGTCAATCCCGCTCTCCTCCCCGACAAGTCTTTTTACTGATTAGTCGACCTCAGAAGGAAGGAAAGCTTAGTGAGTCTGGGGCTTGGGTCAGTCCCTATTACACGGCGCCTCTAACCACTGCTCTATACGCGCCTTTTCATAATAGCAATAGAGGTATTAGTTGAGGTGATAATAAAAAAAAATCTCTTAGGTCACCTCAAAAGCAAAATTCAGTGCATACATAACTGCAGTCAATCATTAAAAGGAGTTTGCTCATGCTCCAGCCACTCACTCTGGATAGCAGGCAACGTCGTCAAACATCATCACTATGATTTTTTCTTCGGGAACTCCATTTCTTCTCAGCAGTTGATAGGCGTGAGCGACGTCAGCCTAAATATTGCACCGTATCTCTTCTAGTTTGAGAGTGACAGAACCCTCCCTTTTTGATTACTCATTCACTACTTACATTATTTATCCCCGGCCTTACAATAAAATGAAGAATATGGAAATATTTTCATATACTCTCATTTCTTCATTCCCACACTTTCTTCTTCTTGCGATTTTTTTACCAACCATAGAAGGCGAGCACTCACCTGGTGACGATAGTTCCACCATCCATTTGAACCAGCTACTAAGACAACATGAAGGTCTCCTTTCGGAGTTCTGAATAACTCAGTGTCTTCGGTGTCCCTGAAAAAGTTGCACCTGACAAGTTTTTAAAGAAAACATTGGAATTTAAAACCGACTATGCAATGTTTAATATGACGTTTTTGTTAAACGATTTTGTAACATGACCCATCTAACTCACTGAGATTTCCCGCAGCATAGAAGAACGAGGAAGAATGTCCACATGAGAACTTCCATCTTATCTGCAATTTAGTGACAGCAAATCTAAGCGTTAAGAATGTAATCAACTATGAAAGGGAAAGCTAAGAGATGGTCAGAATAAGATTTGTCGCAGTTTAAGTATCTAATTTTGGAAACGCCTCTTTTGTTATAAAAACTGATAAGGTGTGAGCGCAAAGCAAAAACATCGGAAATGATAGCAGTACACGCATTGAAACATAATTTGCCCTATAAACACCGACGGACTATTGAACTGAGAGTATAGAGTGGAACATGTAGAGGTGAAAAGGTCCGAAAGCAATGTGTGATTTTCGAATAACATTTGAAGAAACAGCATTTGTCTCAGAGAAAAATGCCGGAAATGACGACAGTGCGTGGATTAAAACAGAACTTACATTAGAAATGCTGGAGAAGTATTAACTTGGCAACATATAGTGTAAGTCAAGTTGCTTAAAACGCTGTGAAGGTGTGGAAAAGCATAGAAAAAGCCAGACAAAAGAAAAAACAAAGGATGAAGCTACTGGGGTTGATCACTCTCTGAGACTGAGGGATGCGCAGTGCATTTGATCTTAGTGGGCATCATTAGAGGTGACTGAATGCATATCTGGCCCATACCACGAATTCAACGGCCTGACAATGTATCGAGACAGTGCCGCTATCCTTTGAGACACGTCTGGTACGAATAGGCCAAACCCGGAGAGATGGAAGGCTTGGTGAGCACTGGAAGCGTGATTGAATCAACGATTATGTGCGCTTTGCAGGGAACCACAATGGCTTAACAAGCAAATCTCTGAAAAATGGTGATTATGCTGTGGCCCGCACAACTACTGATGACGGGCCGTTCAAGTATCAAGTAAGTAAGTAAGTATTATGTATGGTACAACCAAAATGATGCTGAGATATTTGCAAAACTCCGAACTGGGTACGTTGCCGATTTGGGCTCTCTAGATAAATCTCGTTGACGGGCGATCGCTAATGGCAGTGATCGATAGAACTAGCTGAGAGACAGGCGAAACAGAAGGACCCGCATGGTGTGGTGGTGAACCCGTTAGCCCCCGGAAAGGACAATAGCGCGTTCGTTCCCCACTGCAGACACCTGCGGTCCGGAGTTTTGCAAATATCTCAGCATCATTGTGGTTGTTTCACAAATAATAGCCTGATGTGAAAGCTTGTAAAAGGCAGTAAATAAAGATTCAACATCGTGTATTGCAACTAAAATATTTCGTTGGCCTCTCGATTCCAATTTTTCGTTGTTTTAGTCAACTGGAAACGCACTCGTTTACAAATTATCCAGAGTTTAGTCCACTTAACCACTCGACAACGCTTTCTAATCTGAACAAGTAAGGCAGCACAACATTTCCTCTAAATTCGAATATTGGACGCTATGATTTCTGCCAACAACATGGTACTTGTCAGCATCTACATCTCGCTTTCTCTTCCATCCTAAACGAAAACAAAGTTGGTTGGCCTCGGATTTAGCGGTGAAAGATTAGTTCTGTATTTCAACCGTGCACTTTCACGCTAGTGTTCTTTGGTGTGTTCAGCAGCGAAGGATCCGGTGTTTAAACCGTCGATGAAAAGGTTGTTGCTAGAAATTCAATGTAATCAAATAATTCTCTGTATTTCTTGATGAGCAAGGACGGGTTTGCAATTATATTATCTTTTAATAAACATTTCGGGTTTTCGGCGGATTTCTTCTCCTTCAGAGCCTGGATAGCTTCAATGTACTAATGTAATGTGACTTCAATGTACCCAGGCGAACACCTCCATCACCCGAACGGAGAAAAGCCTAAACCATGATTCTAACCCCATTAAAAACAAAAGAACTTCTCTAAAGAGTCACCGCTTTCCATGAGTCTTCCACTGAGTATTTCACATGTACAAGTTCACGATGGAAATATTGGTTAATTGAAGAGTAACAGCCTCCTGTTTACCTACCAAGAATACAGAAAATTCAACCCGTGAAACCAACACGCCAAGTACAGAATTCAATTAAATCAGGCGAAAACGCAGGGAAATGCTTCTTCGCCGAAACGCAGACTGATGGTTAAACGAAGGTTAAATCTCATGTAGGCGAATATTTTCTCTGAATGGTAGGGAAAGCGCTTCAAGCAAAATCACTTCAAGCTGAGCCATTGTTCTGTGATACAGTACAATTGCGCGTCATATTTACTTCTGAGCAAATAGTGGAAAATCCATTTAAAGATCTGCAAAATTTTTTTGTCTTGGTTTGTAAACAAGGTACAGATTTAAAAGGTAATAAGTTTACTTCAGCGTTGATCTGCGCTGGCCTTTAGTGATCCTTCTTTCGTCTAACTACCACGCTTGCAATGCTAAATGTACCAAGAGCACCATGCACATCACATTCGAGTTGGTTGTAGGCTTTCTCACCTTATCCCATTTCGATTTCACCGTCTATATACTAGTGTTATGATGAAACAAAAAGTTTTCATTACATATTTAGTGTCCACGACGAGTATAGCGCAGTAGTCAGAGGTGACCTGCAATACACAAGTGGTGCTTGGTTCACTCCAGCATTTATCAAATTGCTACCAACCTAACCTGGGAGGTCAAGAAGCACTCATTTGGTACATGGGTAGGGGACCACAAGTCACAGGTACGTCAAATACTCCTTCAATCATATTCAATCACCTCTCATGATAGTAGAAGAAGTTGAATGAATGGGACATCCCTAAGGGATTGGTCTACGTCGAACATTCTAGCCTTCATCCTTCTATCTGGTTTGTGTTTCAATGCTTCCCTTCTTGTTTCAATTCCCTCATTAAGGGCGATATAGATAAATTTAACTATTCTGAGTCAGGTGTACTTATACGCCGCATAATAGGAAATATCTGTACCTGGAGCTATTATGTGTAAGCTTTCTAGTCCCTTTTGGCAAACAACACACAAGGCGGAAACGACGTTAATCACGCAGTGCCGTTAATCACGCATTTCCTGTAGAAGTGTTGTACTCGTAAATCTCTCCGCACAAGTTCTTATCGCTCATCAAATATTTTTCATAGCATGCTTGCACGCGATCAACATTAGATGAGAAGCTGATGGACAAGGAACACCTGAGTAGTAAACAGATATGGGACCAGAGGCAATTACATAAAGCTATTTTTATTATAATTTGAGGAATTGTTGTGCCGCAAAGTACATGTCTGCTTCGCCTAAAACATCGTCTTTAAAAAACAGTTCTATTCGACCTATCCTTTCTTCTTATGAATCCTTTCATCGTTTGACATTTTTCACTGCTGACTCTAGTTCAGTCTTAGCAATACGCTCTCAGCTACCATCTTCTTTGACAACCCCTAACAGCCATTTCAGTGCTGTTTAGCTTTGATTTGGCTTCAACGAATCCGACACCAGTCACTCCTTTGACGCCTAGTCCAGTCGACACAAATACTGATCATCTAAAAGCGTCAATCTTCTCAAATTTTTTCTAACAACGGGAAACCACGCGTTACTTCCGCTGAAATAATGAACAGGTTACTGGAGTCGCGCGCAAAGTCTGGAGGAGTAGCGGAGTCGAGGAGATGGATACATTGCTTAGCGTTTATTGATCTCAATCTTTCAACGTTATTCCGAAACCACGAAGGACAAGGTTTTTGACGTTGATTGATCTAAGTAAGGATGATTGATCCTTGCATCCAACTTCACCAAGCATCGTTAGAGGTGATCATATGGACGCTTGGCCAATACAATGACCTCTCGTAATCTACCGAGCACAGTTTTGTACTTTAAGGGTACAAATCGGCCCTGATTGAAATTGTTTGATCAGTAACGAGAGCTCCTTATCTCCACGATAGTGTTTTTGTTGTTTTACCCCCTTTTTCAACCACTTAAATGATTTTTGAGGCATTGTTGTATGTAATTCTGAAAGTTTTATCATTTTAACACCTCGGAGTCTCACGTCCAATTCGCCAGAGGAGATCGTCGAGAGTTAACAGATTTATTAGATTCCCAGGATCGACTTTCTATTAACCTCGGCATTGGAATATGAATGCGTCGTTTTCTTGTTCACTGAACGAGAAAACGACGCATTCAGATTTATTAGATTTAGAACAGAATTCCTCCCAACGGTTTACCGCCTCATTGTGGCTGGGAGGTGTTCTTGGGTGTCGGGCTGCGATGTACAGCGGGGGATTCGTCCCCCCCGGCAGGGTCTCCCAAGCTGAGGAGTCCGGCGTTTCCATCAGGAAGCCTAGCTAAGAGTAGACCAATACCAGGATCCACCACTGTCTTGGTATTAAAGTCGCATGGTGGTAAATCTCCCTCTGATCCACGATGGCTGTGACTGCCTGTCGTGGTGACGACCTGGGGCAGACTTTGGCCAGGCTGTCCTCAGGGATTCCAGGGATCCACAATGGCTTAACCAGCAAATCTCCGAAAAAATGGTAATTTTGCTGGGGCACGTACAACTAGTGATGACGGGCCGTTCAAGTTCAAGTTCAAGAACAAAATTTAGACGCTGTCGCAATGCTTGCACCGGCACGATTTTTCGGGATTCGAGACTATCATAGTCTATACTGCAGAAGAAGAAAAATACTAGTTAAAAAATATTTAAAGGACTTAAAAGTAGCCTTGAAATAAAGAACTTTAACAAATTGCGTTAGGAATGAAATGTCGATTCCCTAAATAATCTGAGCTGGAATTTTTCTGTTGTTAAGTGTGGTGAAACAAATCGCAAAAAATCGTGTGATTTTCGATGCTTTCGTCCACAGCGATTGTGGACCACACTTTTTGTCTGCACGGGTTGGGTGTCGTGTCACATTTAGGGGTTGTGCTCGAAGACGCATATCGCTATTCGCTGTTAATATGGTCGCATGCAGTGACGACTAATCACAGGCGATTACACCCATAAAACTGTTCACACATGATGAATAACTTTTTATTTACTGCCCAACAGTTTTTCATGGCAGAGTGTAATCTGAAAAATAACCTAAACGGTGCTGAGATACTTGGATACTTAGGGAGTTCAGTGCCCATCCATACTGATTGCGCGAGCCCCAGTATAATCTCCATTCTCTCGGAGTTTTGCTGGTTAAGCCATTGTGATTCCCTGGAACCCCGAGGTCAGCCAGGCCAAAGTCTATCTCAGGTCGCCACCTCAACAAGCGGTCGCCGCCCTTATGGATCAGAGGAAGGTTTTCTACCATGCGACTAGCTTGGTACCAGAACGGTGGTGGGTCCTAATATGGGTTTACCTATAGCTGGGTTTCCTGCGGGCTCCTTCTCAGCTTGGGAAGCTCTGCCGAGTGATGAATCCCACCACAGTACATTGCAGCCCGACACCCGGGAACACATCCCAGCGAGGATGAGGCGGTAAACTGTTGAGAAAGGGGTGCTGAGATATTTGTAAGAGATACAAGACAATGTAAATATGAAAATATTCTTCAAACATTTTCGGCATCATTCAGGTTGCATTCCCATATGCTTCCATATTTAAGGGAAATTTGCTGCGACGTTTCCTTTTGATGCGAGCAAGCAATGCTTTCCCGTTCTTTCATCAACAGAAAGGTGCTACAGTAAAGGAAAGGTACTACAGAAGGAACATTTATTCACGCGATTCTAATCATTATTCAGTGGTTTGAACGAGTTCTGCGAACATACTCCTTGTTATCAATTTCAGGGAAAGAGATTCGACCGAAACTGGTGTTTTCCGAATTTCCGCAGCTCCTCACACAAAATCTCAACCACATCTCCTTTGCCACCACATGTAGTGAGGCAACTGATAAGCGGAATTCTCAAACCAAACCATCCAGTAAAATATCTGTTCCAGTGCTGCTCTGTGTCGTTTGAACTGCGGAGCACTACTGCAAAAGTATGCCAAACGGAACTTCGTCATGATACAATAATTCTACTTTGTGTTCTCCTCTAGATTTGTGGAACTTTCATGTGAGAAGCTCTGCATCGGAAACGATAGTGATCGAATTCATTTTGCAACGAGCTTTGAATAACAGTAAACCGTACGGTTCTTATCAGAGCATCAATAGGTCACGTAAGAAGAAACGAGATATCATGAATTTTGTGGACGTTAGTCATTCCGTTATCTGCTTTGTTATTCCATTCATTAGATGTGATATCTACGAAAGCTGGTGCACCTGTGTTGTTTCTACCCGGAGGACGCACTTTTAATCCGAATGTTGATGCCTTAATGCACAACACGGGAATTCAAAGGCTATCAGAAAAGAGAGATAATTCAATCCCAGCAAATTCGGTGCTCATCAGAAAGTGCGGAGTGAAACGCGGAATTTGTTGTGAAAACCAATAAGACCTTTTATATGATGAAAGTCGTCGTCTGCTAAAAAACGAGCACAGTTTGTAGGGAATAATAGACCTACAATTTTCCTGCGGTGAGTTTTGAATCACAGTAGACTACATCAGGTTTCCCACTGGACATAGGACTCGAGTAACCGCAACACAGTTGCCACGTATTTTACGAGAAGGAGGCACTCGGTTATCCGTTTGACTATTCAATTCAGCGCAACGACAATCTGGAAAAAAGCACACGTTCAGGTGTTGACGCTTCACGAATACTCGACTCGTCGTATTTCTGGTCAGAAAAATTGACAGCGAATATAAACACGTGTCGACACTTCCAGTAAGGAAATTCTGCTGTGGTATGCAAAATTTCGCGTTGCTGAAAAAATATGTGAAGGCTACAAGGTGTGTAAGTGGACTGTACATAAAGGACACGACACCCACCAATGCCTTCAACTGTTGCTGTTCATAAAAAAACATACAAAGAACGGATCATTTTAATTCTACTCGCTCGAAACAGAATTGGTTCTTGCTTTCAGATTAGTTGTCATTCTTTCAAAGATCACGGCGTTAGATCCACTATTGTAATATTCCGCTCGAACTACAGGCCATACGGAGCAGCTTGTCGTGTTTATGGATTAATTAGCTCGCAAAAGATCGTTAAGAAGTCCCGTTGTGTCTATTTCGGCATATACACTTTCTTCGGGGCGACAATATCCAAGTCGATTGCGTGCAGCCACTCATTCTTCCAGCGTGGATTTGGTCAGTCACATCGTGTTTAATCCAATGGACCACCACTCAGTTGAAGTAAACTCGCTCGGTGGGACCTTTTATAAAGGACGGTTGTTCACCGATTGTCCTCGCTGAATGAAGCGATTTCATTAGATGAGGAATGAGTGATTGTGTCCAATCAACTCGAGTGACTGTGGCTCTGAAGACGGTGGTGGAAAAGAAACGTTAGTAGCAATAGATTTATTCCAGCAACCTCGCGTAAACCCAATAATACAAGAAAGTTTATTTCCATGCTGAACCCAAATGAAAGGCGGCCTTAACATATCAGTTAATCGCGCAAGTGTGGATATCAACACAGAACACCGAACACCTTATAGCCACAAAAACGCCACAAACCTTTAGGGAGGATTTATCAGTGGCTGCGAAATTTCCGTGTTAGTGAAAACTTTCAAACATCTTTGCATAGACGAGCAAATATATATGTTGGACTTAATGTCCCGAAAACAAGATGTTGGTTTTTCCTCCAAATTAACTGATTCATTCTCCAATTCTTCCGGAAATAGCGGAGTTTCGTTTTCCTCGTAGTGGAGAATCCCCGAGAAGAGCAGCAAGCATGCAACCTAAGAGTGTTGGTAACTTTAAAGTCTCGATATGAAATCCACTTGTAGGTGACGCTATTTCCATAGAGCTATCTACTCTTTCATTAGTATAGGATTTTACGGCCAGACTGCAACCGTGTCAGAAAATTTATTGTTGCGAAATCATTATAAACTGTAACAGAGTACTGGGGTACATTTTTTCAGTCTATGCTTCGTCGTGCTAAAATTATTCATTAATGCACAGCGTATTCCGATTGTTTAGAAATTCTACTACTTACTTAGATACCTTGATGGTCCGGCTTCACAAGTTGTGTGGACCCCAGCACATTTGCAATTCGTTTCTTTCCCTCGCAATCCTCGTCCATGATGATGGTCTTGTTCGAGCATGGTGGTGCGTGCGAGTCTCATACCGTGATCTGTAAAAAAACTGCAGCTGCGAGTACAGCTGATTGATTTTGGTTAAGAACCCCTCCCTCCAAAGCGTCGATGGCCGTCCTAGAGGTCGCCTGCTTTCTCGTGGAATCCACACCACAGTTCTTTTCGTTTATCTGTCGTCGATTCTTGCCATTATGTGATCGCCCCATCCGTGCTTCACTACCGATGTGCATTCTTCTGGACCCCGAAGATGTGAAAGGTTTCGAAGATCGGAGTTTTGCATTCCGGGTAAATTTTGAGAGTATCGGTGATATTTCGGAAGAGATCGTTCAAGCGCTCTGTAAGTAGTGCGGAGTATTCTTGACGTTGTTGAAATATCAGCCCACATCGCTGCAGCAAAACAGAGCGCTCAGGGGAGAGGGGACCGCTGAATGGATGGAAAAAAGTGATCACTGAATTTCAGGCTCTTCAGTCGATAGGTAGCATCTTTGGGAGTTCTTCATGCAGCCGAAGCTACTCCCATTTTTCTGCCTGATTCGTCCTTTATGTAATCTTCCTGGACACAGTCTGGATGTCCGGTCTTTGCAGCCAAATCCTTGTTGAACTGCTTCTTGCTCCACTGGTTACGCCTCTTTCTGTATCTTTGTATGCGTGAGAGAATAATCTTAGTGAAGAGCTTGTAGAATACACTTAACAAGCATATGGGATGATAGTTGCGAAGATCCCTTCGGTCTCGTTTCTTGGGCAGGATGATCTTGCACGACGTCCTCCACTGGTCTGCGATTTTTTTAAGGTAGGCTGCCATATGATTTTCGAGAAGCACATATAAATTGTGGCTTCCAGCTCTAAAGAAGTCGACAGTGATATCATCGGCTCCCGGAGATGTGACTCTTTTCGTGCTTTTTGTAGCAACTGGAACCTCCGACGAAAGAATTCCAGGTGGTTTTCTCCAGCCGGAACTTTAGGGTCCCGACGGGGATTGTGGAACTGAAAAGGTTGGTGTAAAACGTTTTCGTTATTAATTCCATATCACGGCGGAAAGTTCTTATAATGCAATCTTGGTTCATCAGGGCTGACAGTGGAACATTATAATCACACAAGACCCGGCGACATTTTTCAGACTGCGACTTTTTCTCTGCTGCTTCCAGTAGTTTCTTCTGCCTCTATCGATGTAGATCTTCCAGCAAAGCTCTTTTGCGGCTGGTATTTACTTCTAACCGTGTTATGTTGCAACAGGATCGAGCTTCTTTCTTGCTCTTTTCGACGCACTGCTTAGTGCTAATGGAGGAGCTGTCCAAATTCCAACTGAGGCGAATTCGGTACAGCTTTTTTAGTCCTCCGACAAACAGCTCATAGCCTTCGGTCTTCCTTAATTGCTAAACGTCCTTCTACTGTTAAGAAAACAGATGACAGATGGGTGAAAAGTACAATGGACAGAACTTCAAGGAAATGAAAGTGTCTTTTTTAGCAGATTTCCCCAGCGACTAGGCATTGTCTTCGTGGATAACGACGGCCATATCCATTCCCAGATGGGAGCAAATTCTGGACTTCAGCATGAGCCACACTATCTCTATCGTGTTCGAAGCTGATCAGCACGATGGTCAACGCTAAAATCAACGCTAAAACGAGGAAGAAAAGATTGAAAATTGTGCTGGAGCTCACATTACCAATAAAGGTGGTCTATCCAACTACCCAAGTAGGCAAGTAGTGTCCACCTTTCATTTGCTGCTTACTGTAGTTTTTCACGGCAGGGGTTTGATGTGGAATACAACCACATCGTTGCTGAGATATTCGGCTTGGGCCCTTGGTCAGATCGAACCAGGGTTACCCTTTTCGGGGCCTCACGTATTACACACTGCACCACGCAGACCCTTGTTTTGCGTTTCCTTCAGCTAGTTTTCTACTTAACGCTGCCATCTGCATTCACCCGTTTAAGTAAGTAATTTTCTCTCTAATAAGCTTAGATGGGATTGATAAATAATGTTTGTTTTCGGCCAACGTTCCGACGCCTACGCTTCCTCGGAGCCGATGATCCAAGTCGACGTCCACAGTCGTTTGCGTTCTCGATGTGGTGTCTTTATCGTCGCATTAAGCCGGATCTTCTTTAATGAAGCATCTCTCGAATAAGCCACACTCATCTGGCTATGTTCGTTTGTTCAGGACGGTTGTTAACATCTCATCGGCTCTAAGAAAGAAGAAGTCGTCGAAACGTTAGCCAAAAATAATGGTTATTTATCATCCTCGTGTAAGCTTATCAAAGAAAAGAATACACACTGATTCGTACCGACGTTAAAGAAAAGTCGGTTCTCGAAATAATTTTGCCTACTGTACTGAGTTCTTCGATGATCGTAAACATCTCTCAACAAAGATGAACCTATGAGCTACTGAGAGAGTGTCTGCTATGTGCAGGAAATCGACATGAAGTTGGATTTGGAAAGACAGCTAAACGAAAAAAGCAATGCCTAAAAGTCTTTAGAAGCTAAAGTATTACGTTTCCTGATGTCATCAGTGATAACTACTAACTAAACTGTCTTGATGATAACCAATATAAGCAACCTCGATGCTCGAAGTTGTTTGAGTATGGCTAACACAAGCGTCTAATTCGTTGACAAAGTTGTCAGTAACGCGACTACTTGCTTTGTTTTCAAAAGGCGGTATTGCTGTTTTTATTGAAGGCCACTACTGCTCGTAGTTAGCTGAAATCTGCAAAATCTTCGCTGAAACCAATGCAATAAATGAGGGGCAACAGTCCATGCTTCAGCACCACATTCATTGACATCACGAAGAACTCGCGCTAACTTGGAAATTTCGTACCCACTCACGAATTCTCCCAAAACTTTACCTCGTTTTCTTGGCTAGGAGAATTCGGCGTTCAGTTTTGATATCCATATTTACGTGACCAACTGACTTGTGAAGCCGTCTTTCATTTAGCTTTAGCATGAAAGTAGACTTCTACTCATTCCTCATATTTGGGCCTTTGTAGTAATACAGCTCTAATGAAATCACTTCACCCAGCGAGGACAATCCGTGAACAATCGGTGAACAACCGTCCTTTATAAAAGGTACCACCGAGCGAGGTTACTTCAACCGAGTGGTGGTCCGTTGGATCCAACACGATGTGAATGACCAGATCCACATTGCAAGAATGAGTGGCCGCGCACAACACTCGTGTTGGATCATTGTTGATCCGAAGAAAGTGAATAGTGAAGACGCAGAAACAGACACGATAAGATTTTTGTAATCAACTTAAGCAAGCCAAATAATCTGTTTATATTCCCTATCAATTTTTTCACTAGGAATACGGCAAGTATTCATGAAGCGTTAACATCACATGTGCTTTTTCCAGATTGTCGTTGCGCTGAATTGAATAGTCAAACGGATGACCGAATGTCTCCTTCTCGTGAAATGCTTGGCAACTGTGTTGCGGTTACTCTCATGTCCAGTGAGAAACATGATTTACTCTACTGTGATTCAGAACTCTCATTGTAGGATAAATTAAATGTCTATTATTCCTCATAAACTGCTCGTATTTTAGCAAACGACGACTTTCATCATATAAAGGTCTTATTGGTTTTCACAACAAATTCCTCGTTTCACTCCGCACTTTCTGATAAGCACCGAATTTGCTGGGATTGAATTATCTCTCTTTTCTGATAGCCTTTGAATTCCCGTGTTGTGCATTAAGGCATCAACATTCGGATTAAAAGTGCGTCCTCCGGGTAGAAACAACACAGGTGCACCAGCTTTCGTAGATATCACATCTAATGAATGGAATAACAAAGCAGATAACGGAATGACTAACGTCCACAAAATTCATGATATCTCGTTTCTTCTTACGTGACCTATTGATGCTTTGATAAGAACCGTACGGTTTACTGTTATTCAAAGCTCGTTGCAAAATGAATTCGATCACTATCGTTTCCGATGCAGAGCTTCTCACATGAAAGTTCCACAAATCTAGAGGAGAACACAAAGTAGAATTATTGTATCATGACGAAGTTCCGTTTGGCATACTTTTGCAGTAGTGCTCCGCAGTTCAAACGACACAGAGCAGCACTGGAACAGATATTTTTACTGGATGGTTTGGTTTGAGAATTCCGCTTATCAGTTGCCTCACTACATGTGGTGGCAAAGGAGATGTGGTTGAGATTTTGTGTGAGGAGCTGCGGAAATTCGGAAAACACCAGTTTCGGTCGAATCTCTTTCCTGAAATTGATAACAAGGAGTATGTTCGCAGAACTCGTTCAAACCACTGAATAATGATTAGAATCGCGTGAATAAATGTTCCTTCTGTAGTACCTTTCCTTTACTGTAGCACCTTTCTGCTGATGAAAGAACGGAAAGCATTGCTTGCTCGCATCAAAAGGAAACGTCGCAGCAAATTTCCCTTAAATATGGAAGCATATGGGAATGCAACCTGAATGATGCTGAAAATGTTTGAAGAATATTTTCATATTTACATTGTCTTGTATCTCTTACAAATATCTCAGCACCCCTTTCTCAACAGTTTACCGCCTCATCCTCGCTGGGATGTGTTCCCGGGGTGTCGGGCTGCAATGTACTGTGGTGGGATTCATCACTCGGCAGAGCTTCCCAAGCTGAGAAGGAGCCCGCAGGAAACCCAGCTATAGGTAAACCCATATTAGGACCCACCACCGTTCTGGTACCAAGCTAGTCGCATGGTAGAAAACCTTCCTCTGATCCATAAGGGCGGCGACCGCTTGTTGAGGTGGCGACCTGAGATAGAATTTGGCCTGGCTGACCTCGGGGTTCCAGGGAATCACAATGGCTTAACCAGCAAAACTCCGAGAGAATGGAGATTATACTGGGGCTCGCGCAATCAGTATGGATGGGCACTGAACTCCCTAAGTATCCAAGTATCTCAGCACCGTTTAGGTTATTTTTTCAGATTACACTCTGCCATGAAAAACTGTTGGGCAGTAAATAAAAAAGTTATTCATCATGTGTGAACAGTTTTATGGGTGTAATCGCCTGTGATTAGTCGTCACTGCATGCGACCATATTAACAGCGAATAGCGATATGCGTCTTCGAGCACAACCCCTAAATGTGACACGACACCCAACCCGTGCAGACAAAAAGTGTGGTCCACAATCGCTGTGGACGAAAGCATCGAAAATCACACGATTTTTTTGCGAATTGTTTCACCACACTTAACAGCAGAAAAAATTCCAGCTCAGATCCTTCAGGGAATTGGCATTTCATTTCTAACGCAACTTGTCACAATTTTCTAGCATTTTATGATTTTTTTAATCCCTCAATTTTTTACCTGCCAGTTTTAAAGTTCTTGAAAAATTTTCGCCAGTATTTTTTTCTCTTACAGTACGCACTATGGGAGTCTCGAATCCCGACCACTTATGTCGGTGCAAGCATTGGAACAGCGTCGTAAATGTGCTATCTCTTGATGATTTCTTCTGGTGAATTGGATGTGAGACTCCGAAATATTAAATCGATAAAGCTTTCGGAATTACATGCAACAATGCCTCAAAAATCATTTAAGTGGTTGAAAAAAAGGGGTAAAACAACGAAAAACACTATCGTGGAGATAAGGAGCACTCGTTACTGATCAAACAATTTCAATCAGGGCCGATTTGTAGCCTTAAAGTACAAAACTGTGCTCGGTAGATTACGAGAGGTCATTGTATTGGCCAAGCGTCCATATGATCACCTCTAACGATGCTTGGTGAAGTTTGATGCAAGGATCATCCTTCGTAGATCAGTCAACGTCAAAAACCTTGTCCTTCGTGGTTTCGGAATAACGTTGAAAGATTGAGATCAATAAACGCTAAGCAATGTATCCATCTCCTCGACTCCGCTACGCCTCCAGACTTTGCACGCGACTCCAATAACCTGTTCATTATTTCAGCGGAAGTAACGCGTGGTTTCCCGTTGTTAGAAAAAAATTTGAGAAGATTGACGCTTTTTAGATGATCAGTATTTGTGTCGACTGGACTAGGCGTCAAAGGAGTGTCTGGTGTCGGATTTCGTTGAAGTCAAATCAAAGCTAAACAGCACTGAAATGGCTGTTAGGGGTTGTCAAAGAAGATGGTAGGTGACAGCGTATTGCTAAGACTGAACTAGAGTCAGCAGCCAAAAGTGTCAAACGATGAAAGGATTCATAAGAAGAAAGGATAGGACGAATAGAACTGTTTTTAAAGACGATGTTTTAGGCGAAACAGACATGTACTTTGCGGCACAACAATTCCTCAAATTATAATAAAAAATAGCTTTATGTAATTGCCTCTGGTCCCCATATCTGTTTACTACTCAGGTGTTCCTTGTCCGTCAGCTTCTCATCTAATGTTGATCGCGTGCAAGCATGCTATGAAAATATTTGATGAGCGATAAGAACTTGTGCGGAGAGATTTACGAGTACAACACTTCTACAGGAAATGCGTGATTAACGACACTGCGTGACTAACGTCGTTTCCGCCTTGTGTGTTGTTTGCCAAAGGGACTAGAAAGCTTACACATAATAGCTCCAGGTACAGATATTTCCTATTATGCGGCGTATAAGTACACCTGACTCAGAATAGTTAAATTTATCTATATCGCCCTTAATGAGGGAATTGAAACAAGAAGGGAAGCACTGAAACACAAACCAGATAGAAGGGTGAAGGCTAGAATGTTCGACGTAGACTAATCCCTTAGGGATGTCCCATTCATTCAACTTCTTCCACTATCATGAGAGGTGATTGAATATGATTGAAGGAGTATTTGACGTAGTGACTTGTGGTCGCCTACCTATGTATCAAATGAGTGCTTCCAACCTCCAGGTTAGGTTGGGTGCTGGTTTGATAAATGCTGGAGTGAACCAAACACCACTTGTGTATTGCAGGTCACCTCTGACTACTGCGCTATACTCGTCGTGGACACTAAATATGTAATGAAAACTTTTTTTGTTTCATCGTAACACTAGTATATAGACGGTGAAAACCAAATGGGATAAGGTGAGAAAGCCTACAACCAACTCGAATGTGATGTGCATGGTGCTCTTGGTACATTTAACATTGCAAGCGTGGTAGTTAGACGAAAGAAGGATCACTAAGAGCCAGCGCAAATCAACGCTGAAGAAACTTATCACCTTTAAATCTGTACCTTGTTTACAAACCAAGATAAAAAAATTTTGCAGATCTTTAAATTGATTTTCCACTATTTGCTCAGAAATAAATATGATGCGCAAGTGTACTGTATGACAAAACAATGACTCAGCTTGAAGTGACTTTGTTTGAAGCGTTTGCACACCATTCAAGGATAATATCCGCCTACACAAGAGTTAAGCATTCCATCAGCTTTTTGTCGATTTCATTGAATAATTCACCGTACTCTTCATGAGCAAACACAAGGTTGTTGCTCTACTCTTTATTCACGAATATCTGGTGGTTTCGGAGGATTTCGCATTCTTGAGAGATTAGAAAGCTGAGGGCAATCTGCCCAGTCAAATCCTCCGTAACAAAAAAAGAAAAAAACGTTTAACCACGATCTCAATCGCGAACTCTGTAGGGTTGGTCTACACGTGAAGTACTCATAGAAAGCGTTGAGTGTGCGAGGAAGCTAAATCGCTTCCATGAAGCAATTCCTACGACTGACTTTTATTAACCTGGGCAATAACCAAAAATTCACCGTTTTTCATCAACGAGCAATCACGATGTTGTTATTATAGCATACAGAATGGCTGGTGTTTCGTTGGTCTCACCTTCCTCGGAACCTGGAAAAGTCGAAATGACATTTATTCTACTTAGCCAAACACTTTCACAACCTCAGCAGATGAATTAACCCATAAATTGCCATTCAGACAATAAACAGTTTTCTTCAAATGCCCACGGTTTTGTTCTGTGTAGGTCACTTAGTTTGGTGGAGACCAGCCGCACAGAGTCTTACATGGGTGGGGAATGTGCCTGGGTTATGTCACAGAGTCAACTTGAGGTATGGCGTTAGGTCACGCGTGATCATAAGACGCTCTTCTTTGTGGTTCATTTGCGGATTTTTGGGTTTTATCCTGAACGTTTCCAAAGTTTGCGCGATGATGTTTTGGATTCCTGCCCGAGGATAGTGTCCTTTGCTTCAAAAATATTCTCTGTTATGTTTTTGTGATATATCTCAGCTAAGAAACAACTCTAGTGAGGGTTTTGCTATACTTCTTTGAATCCGTTCTTCACATTGCCACTAATTCCCGTTGTTGAATACGCAGCTGTTAGAACCATATCTATTCATCGATCAACACCATTCTCTTCAAAACTTTTACGATTGTTTTCACCGCTTTCCTTTCATGCTTTCTAAGAACACTTTCGTATGCGTTTTTCTCGAATTCATCATAAGCACTGTGGTGGTTCAACCTCGTTTCGAGCTAGGCAAACTTTAATTCCTCGAAGTTCGGGAAATTCGTCCCAGACTTCTTTGGGACGAACTAATAACCTCCCATATGTGCAATCTCTGTCACGGCTACCCTAGTGATCCACGAATAATCGACTCCACCAGAATTCAATGACATTTGTGAAGAAGATGAAAGATCCTCCAGTAACAGTCGAACCCACGCGTTAAGAGTTCCCGGGATCGACTTTCTATTAACCTCGGCGGTGGAATATGAATGCGTCGTTTTCTTGTTCAGCAATCGGGAGGTTGTTAAACAGCATACATTTACTTCCACAGAAAAACACAAATACAACAGTAGCTGACGTTTCGGCAGTATCGCCTTCTTCAGAGCCTGGAAGGGCACACTGATAGACAATTTACTAGGCCAAACGCTTCAATAACACTTACAAAAAGACGAAAAAACTCTATGGCAATTAAATGGTCAACAGCTTCACGAAAAAACTCACCGCTTTTTTACGTGACTTCCAATGAGGAAGATTAGAACAGCTGATTATAGTCGCATATGGTTGATGACTGCACCATCCCACATCAGAAATTGATGCGAACATACGGGGTGCCTAAGAAGGGTCAGGTCTAGAGGAATCGGTAGCGATAGTTGAAATACCACCGGATACTCTACGCCGTCAGTTAGCTCGTAACCGCCTGTATGACCGTCTGTGTGAAACACCAAATTGCGTAATTTGCGCTTACGGCAGAGACGGTGATTGATGAGTTCAGGTACGATATACCTGATCTCTTGTAATAATTGCGGAGATGAATATATTGGCGAAACGGGCTGACCTTTGTGTATCCGTATAAAAGAACACCTGGATGGCAAACGAAAACTAAGACAAAGTACCCCACTAGGCACGAATAGGATACAAAAGCATAGCGGAACGATTTTGAAGTAAAAGTCAATATCCTTGCACAGGAGATTAAAACACCAGCGCGAAAACTTCTTGAGGTTTTTTAGATAAATGCCGAAAAACCTTACAATGAATAGCAGGGATGAATGCCCAGAGGTCATACGCGACCTGACCCCATATGTTCGCATCAATTTCTGATGTGGGATGGTGCAGTCGTCAACCATATGCGACTATAATCAGCTGTTCTAATCTTCCTCATTGGAAGTCACGAAAATAAAAGCGCTGAGTTTTTCGAGAAGTTGTTGATCATGTTTTTCCCCTTTTTGTAAGTGTTATTGAAGCGTTTCGCCTAGTAAATTGTATATCAGTATACCCTTCCAGGCTCTGAAGAAGGCGATACTGCCGAAACGTCAGCTACTGTTGTTTTTGCATCGTGTTTTTTGTATGGAAGTAAATGTATGCTGTTTAACAACCTCGCGATTGCTGAACAAGAAAGCCACGCGTTAAAGGCTCAAAGACGTTCGCAGTTGATGGATACGAAGAAACAAATCGAATGCTCGAAGTACTAGTATCCAATAAATACATATAGTAAGCAATAGATTTGATGCAATAGAATGAAAATCGAAAATATTGATGGAGTGCCCAGAAATGCTCCAACATGACTGACACACGTTTCTGAGATATTTGCAAAACTCTGGACCGCAGGTGTCTATGATGGGGAACGAATGCGCTGTTGTCCTTTCCAGGAAGTAACGCGTTCACCACCACACCATGCGGGTCGTTTGTTTCGCCTGTCTTTCAGTTCTATCGATCATCGCCATCAGCAATCACCCGTCAACGGGATTGATCTGGGAAGCCCACATCGGTATTGAACACAGTTAAGCTGAGGCTGTAGTTGAAATCACAATGTTTTACCTTTCATTTTCTGCCTACTGCAATTTTCATACTAAGCGAAATACAACCACAACAATGCTGAGATATTCGCAAAACTGGACCCCGGGCCAGATCGATCGCTTAATACACTGCCGTGGAAATTGTAGTAGGCAGAAAATAAAAAGGTAAAACATTGTGACATACGTTTGTTGTTTGGTCCCAAAACTGTTAAAAAAATCCATTAGCCTCTTTTATATTCCATCATTTTTCTGTTTCCTACCACGCTGTTTATGCAGCTGTTTTTCTTATATAACCTTGCAAATACTTTCTTTTCATTTCCACTGGATATGAAGAAGGAACTGGGAGCTCAGACCTTTGGCAATCCCGCACTGATGCTTAATTCAATTCCGCACTCGTCGACACGACGGAGAATTTTGAAAAGTCGTAAATTACAGAGTTAACATTTTATTTGCTGCCTACTACAGTTTTCCACGACAGATCATGATGTGGAATGTAACCACAACAATGCTGAGATATTCGCAAAACTTGAACCCCGGGCCACATCGAACCACGATTACCTTTGCAGGGGATCGCGTATAAAACAGTGCACCACCAAGGCCCTTGATCTGCATTTGTCTCTTCTAGTTTTCTACCTAACACTACCATCAGCAATCACCCATCAGCGAGATTGATCTGTGGAGCACACATCAGCATTGAACCCGGTTAACCTGATGGTGTAGTCGAAATCACATGAATAAATTTCAAAATATAGGGGGCTTTATATGCTATACTTCACCTTGTGGAGAATATTGTTTGTCTTTAAGACTATCATTTGTTTCTTATGTTGCTTTTATAATGTTTGCCGCCTTCATACTATTCTAATCTAGCATCATTTATATTGCAACATCAATTCACTTTCAACTTCGGTCAGAGGTCCTTGATCGCTCTTGAGTCTATTTCGTAACATCCACTCTATCGTCTGTGACCAAACCTGAAAACGCTCCATCCATATCATGTAAAGACGTTGCTTTAGTACAGCACTGTTTAACACTTTTCTTATTCAACCTTTTTCTTATTCTAAACAGCCTATGATCTTCATCGACATAGCTTCGAAAATGCTATACAATCCGCCTGTTCCCAAACGGTGTATAATGACTGCTATTGACTTGTCGATCAATCCTTTGTGCTAACTTGTTACGCTTCTACTCAGCCATAATTCTCTTTAGATGGACAATATCTGTACGTATTATAACCACAACGATGCTGTGATCTTTGCAAAACTCCGGACCGCAGGTGTCTGCGGTGGGGAAAGAACGCGCTATTACCCTTTCCGGGGACTAACGCGTTCACCACCACACCATGTGTATTATTCGTTTAGCCTGTCTCTCAACTTCTGCTATCGACCAGTACCATCAGCAATCATCCGTCAACGGGACTGATCTGGGGAGCTCACATCGGCATTGAACCCAGTTAAGCCGAGGCCGTAGCTGAAATCACAATGTTTAGTTTTTTATTTTCTGCCTCTACAATTTTCATGGTAGGCTATTATGCGAAATACAACAACGACGACGCTGAGATATTTGCAAGCCTTCAGATCGCAGGTGTCTGTGGTGGGAAAAGAACGCGCTGTTACCCTTTCTGGGGCTAACGCGTTAACTACCACACCATGCAGATCCTTCGTTTCGCCTGTTCCTCAGCTAGTCCTCTGTCTGTATGAATTCACCTTTCTTCCGTTATGGTTTTACATCGATCCATTGGAATCTCGCATAGTGTCAATGTAATTACCAGTTCATACTGCCTCTGGGTACTGGTCTGGTTATGTTGTGATTTATATTGTTTCATACAAAAACGCTCAAGTTTCACACTTCAACTACCAAAGTTTGAAATTCGAACTGCGGTGAGATCGCTTGCATGCTGAAAGACGTGTACCGCTAAGGATCTAATCAGGAAAGGGGTACATTATTGCCCTTATAAGTTTATCAAATCACTACAAATCACTTATATAGACATGTTCGCAGTATGTAAGACTAAACGTGCATCCATTAAAGGATAAGAGGATAAACCCCTCGTCGTTGATCAATCCCTGAAGGACGCGCCATACATTCGTCTTCATTAGCCATCGTTTGAAGTGAATGAATGCATATCTAGCCTTTATAATGATTCGCGGTGGGAGTACCTATGTATCGAGCGAGTGCTGCTATTCTCCCAAACAGGTTTGGCACCAGTTTGCCAACCCCAGAGGGATGGAAGGCTTAGCGAGCTTTGAGCGCGGGAATCGATCCCATATGTATTGCAGGGCGCCTCCTACCTCTGCTCTAGGCGCTCCCTACCTCTTCGCATGCCCATAGGAGAGGGGGCTCCGACAAGGCGGCGACACCATATCGCCAAAGCTGTTTACGCAATACAGTGGATAGTTAAGCCACTCGACTGAGATGAGAAAGGCTACGTATTGATGGAAAATTCCTATCAAACTTTTGTTTCACCGACGACATCGTCACATTCTCAACAAGCACCAAAGAAGCAGAGACGGTGATCACTGAGCTCAGCGAAACGGGAAAAATGATCGGACTAGGAATAAATCGGAAGACGACCAAGTTCGTGAGGACCTCAAAATGCGAAGGTGTTTCGTTCCGAAGGTGATCAAATGGATGGTTCTCAGATCACGGAGACCACCTCATATGTATGCCTTACGTTCAATGAACATGGAGAGCCAACATGAAGGTGGAATTAGACACAAGAAAGGGAGCACCTTGAGCTTCATTTGGGCTTTTGAAAGAAATCACCGAGCAACTGAAGAACCAGAAAATCTGCGCACACCTTTTCGGTTCAACACTCCTAGCAGCGCTGTGCTATACGGTGGAGACGGGCTGTTACTTAAACCACGTTAAGAACAGTGCATACTACTCACACAGCGCTTGAACGATTTCTTCCAAACTATAACCCGCACACACAATATCTAGGCGGAATGCGAAGGTTTGATCTTCGGAATCTATCTACTAATCGAGATTCAGGTGAACGCACATCGATAGAGAAAAATACAGGGATCGTATAATGATGAGAGATGAAAGATGGCTGCAGAGAACTGCAGAATGAACTCCACGAAGGTGCAACCGTTCTCTAGGTCGGCCACCTAAACGTTGGGGCACGTGTTCATAACTAAAGTCGGTCAGCTGTACTCACAGCTGCAGTTGTTTTATAGATCACAATGTAAGACTCGCACCTGCCATTGTGCTCGAATCAAACCACCACCACGAACAACGATTGCAAAGCAAAGAATCCGATGCAAAATGTGATGGGGCCCGGACAACTTGTGATGACAGCCTGTCCAAGTATCCAGGTAAGCAAGTAATTGTATAGATTATATTATGTTAAGCGCAATGAGTTTGCTGATGTTCTCATCGAGATGCCTTTTTTCGGAGTGGATTCTGCAATAATACTCCCTTTCCTTGACCTCGTCGCAATCTATTATTGCTGATAGTCTCGATGTCGATCAATCGCTACAATTCATGGTGAAATTCGGGTTACACATGGTTTCCAGCTCGGTTTTATAACTGAATGGGTTTAATTGGCCGCTAAAGAATGCCACTACTTTCCAGTATTTTTGTTGTACTTTTTAGACTAAAGAAAAATGAAACAGCTTCATAGTGGTCAAATTATTACTTTGGGATGTTCTAGCATATGAATGGTAATTTCTACTGGAATCTTTATAATGGTGTCACTTACCGTAGTGCTTGTCATCACTGTAAGGCTTATTGTAACCGTTTTGGCATCGTTGTTAGCAAATGTTTGCTATAGTGTAATATGATGGAAATGGCTAAAATTTTATATCGTTAGACGTATTATGGTGTTGTGGATCAACGCCGAATTATTGATAGATAGAGTTCCCAATCACTGGACGCTCCTTCAGTTTTCCATCTCGCCTGCCTTGTAGCGACGACCTTTGGTGTGGTGCTCACAAGATGGATATGGTTTTGCAGCCATTCTATGAAAGAAAATTGGATAAGCACAACTGTATGAAGAATACCATTTATTAATACTGCAGATTAGTAGATCTTTCTCTTTGTTTTAGTTCTTATTTCGATAAAATGGGCGCTTGCGGGCGCAGTGGTCCAAGGCACCCTGCAGCACATACGTGGAATCGATCCCCGCTCCCATGGCCCACCAAGCCTTCCATCCCTCTGAGGTCGGCATTTCGATAAAATACCTTAATGGTAAAGTTGCTTCCAGTGAAAATTTCGCTTGCTACCCAAGTAATACCAAACAACTATTGGAATGCCTCCATGACATCTGAAAAGTTATTTTTGAAAAGCAGTGGATATTTGACATGTACTGGCATTATTAGAATTATTAACTGATGCACTCGTAAAGTTTTTATACACATGTTGCTTAATTTTTTGATGCTAACGAGGTGTCTTTATTCCATGCAATTGAACTCTGTTCGCCGAAATCTCACTGGAACATCGAACCATGAGAGAAACGCGATCACCAGAAGTAAAAACACCCAAGCCCACGAGAGTAGCAGCACGAAAGAAAGTCATCAGCCGAAATGGTGACCCTTTGATTGCCCCTTGACGCAGTACAAGTATGGCCCGTTATTGCTTCAGCGGCTGCGATTCTCCATTAATGAACAACCTAAGTAGGAAATATCTTCTTTTGCTTACCACAGTTGGATTGGTCACGGTAATGAGTGAAGCTGTGAACATCCAGGCCAGTAGACTCGAGCATCGAATGATTCTGGTATGGTGAGATCGTCTATATTGTCGTACGTCTTTTCATTCTCTTTGAATAATCTCAGTAGTTCTTGTCTCAATCTGTCGAATACGTCAAAAAATTCAGTGTCGGTATCTTGTCACCCACTCCATGTTTTGCTCGTGCAGCAACCTGCAGCGAGCCATGAGACGGCCTTTGATCTGAGATAAGCGAATCGAGGTGAGAGCATAGCCTAAGTGAGATGGTTTTGAAGTGCGAACCATGAATAGATTTTGGGCTTTGTTTACGCAGTCGAGCAAATTATTTTCCGTTAGCTGCTTGATTTCTTGTAGAACGCTCTCTGAATAGCAAATTTCACGATGATAATGCTGCTAGGACTTAAACTTGGACCATAGCTAAGACATAAACAGAACGCATGCACTGAACGTTGAAGCAATTTTTCATAACTGTCCTTATATCAGTACGAAAACAATCAGAAACTTCACGTGAGAATGATGTCGAAGCAGCGAGAAGAATCCCAATAAGAACTAACAGAGTTCTTTGAAAGCTCACACTCCGAAGTCACAAAGCGCACTGGTTGTGCTGAGTGTCGAGATTTTAACTGAGCTAAAAACCTACCATTGCATTACGCGATAAATATGACGTGCTCGTGGTTAGAATCCTTTTATATATTCCGACAAGCAGCTGAGGATGAGGCTTGTGACGAAAAAATTAGCAAACACCTTCCATATTATCTATTTTAGATGGTTCTTTTAGCAAGAAAAACGACCTTCGGAGCAATAAGGAAAGCTATGCATGGTACCATAACCTAAAGAATCGCAACCTTTGAACTTTTACCAAGGGCAATTTGCCACCGTATCCTTCCATACTTAAAATTCCTCTACAAGCTGGCATTTCATCTAATTGTAGGTGGCACCGTAAGATGCACATGTCGCATTCTATTTACAATGCACTTTTTTTAATTTTTGAAATGATTTCGGTTCTAAATAGAAACGTTTGCTAAGGAAAAGCACAGGAGGTGTTCTTATTTTGTTGCCCCAGTTATAAACATTTCTTGGCCACCGCTATAAATATTGTGGAATTGGAAATTTCAAGAAATATTTCACAAACATCTAAACCCTAATGTTTGCAATTCCTTCAAGGTGTGCTTCAGGTCTTCAATATGATGATAGTATAACCACTATTTTTTTTGCGAAAACTTTCTCCGCACGGCTGCGCAGTGCAGGGGTAGTAGGGTTAGTTTTAGTTTCTTCCAGGTGTAAATTTGAAAATTTGTCTCAGTGATCCTGCTTGGGGACGACTACCGGCTCTATATCACTCATATTTCAGAGTCTTAAATCACAGGCTATAAGAAAATAGTAAAGCTGTTCGATAGTTGAATTGTTTCTTTGTTTTTCATAATGAGTGAGATCTAACAGGGTCTCTCAAGCTGGGAAGGAGTACAGCGTTTCCATCAGGAAGTCTAGCTAGGAGTAAACCAATACCAGGATCCACTACCGTCCTAGTATCAAAGTCGCATGGTGCCAAATATCCTTCTGATCCACAACGGCGCAGACCGCACGTGGTGGTGACGACCTGGCGCAGACTCTGGCCAGGCTGACCTCGGGATTCCAGGGAACCACAATGCCTTAACCTGCAAATCGCCGGAAAATGGAGATTATGCTGGGGGCCCACACTATCAGTGAGGATGGGCCATTCAAGTATCAAGTAACTGTCAAATAATGAGTAAGATGAAACGAGGTTTGTATAAACCTTTATTCGACCGACGTCTCCGCACCTTCACCATTCTCAGAGCCGCGTTGATTCGAGTCCATGGTTCAGAGCTGGTTGTTGTCACGATGTTGCCATGGTTGTATTCTCTGTTCTGGTTGTTTTCTTTGTGCGAGACCATTTCCCGTGCTATCTGCGTCCCGAAATTTTTCATTATCACTAGTTTTTCATGCAGAACTCCTCACCTGTTTCTCTTCCATATAGGCTTTCTTATTAAATGAAGCTACAATCCGCGTTCACGAAAGACCCAATATTAAGGAACCAGTTCTTGTAGGTATGAGTGCTACTGAATGGAATTACTGAATAGATAACGAAACGATTGATGCCCACAAAACGTGTGTTCTTCTGAATCCTCTTGTCTGCGACTTTTTGTTTCTCACCCTGATAAAAGCACCTTTTTTCTTGCATTATAGGTGATCGCAATCACATCGAGCTGCATCGAACGAAGGATTTCACAAAACAAATGAAGTGGAGTTAGGCAGCACTCCCTTTTATATAGGAAGGCTGTCATTGCCAGAATTTAGTGACGTCAACCGACAGTTACGAATACTCAGATGAGAACAACTTATACATACACTCGATTCGAATTATCGCTGCTCGGAGGATGGTGATGGAGCGAAAACGTTAGCCAGGATACTGAAGAACTGTATTGAAAATAGCCATGTGGTAGTCCATCCTACAGGTTTCTCAGTAAGGAGCACTCCGAACAATATGGAGGTCCAGTCCATTTCTCGCCTATTTCTCCTTAATTCTTCCTAAAACGTGATCGACCGTGCTGTATTGTTAAGATATGTTGCAATTTCCTTTTTTACTGTGGCAAATAGCCGAACACTCATTTATTCAAGCAAATCCTGACGAAATTTTCGCAAAGGTTTCCTTTTTTCTCTACACCATTCGACAGCTTTTCTACCTTTCTACATTGTAAGCTTTATTGGAAAAAATCCCCAGAGATAAAATCTACTAAAAAACTTGTTCGTTAGGTCACAAGAAGAAAAACTTTTCGTTTTCTTCTGTGACTGATATGTTACCGGTAATTGATACCAAACTTGTCTGGGGAAAAAATCACTCTCTGAAATCCAACTGAGAACGCTCCGGCCCGATTATCTCACGACTCCAGGGAAAGTCGCTCGACCAACATTCTACAACATTCAAGATGAAATGGAAATTCTCAAGCAGCAACCGAAGCCACACGTAAAAATTGGAAGGCCTTCATGGACAATGAATCCGAATCGAATGTGAGAAGTGCTGGAATCCGCGTAGTAGACGTGAAGATAGATCAAATAGAATAAAATAAAATAAATAATAAATTTCCCCTGCGACAACTCATTAGTGCCAGTGCAGATGTCAGGCTAATTTGTTTCGTGAAAATCAGGGCCGTGTTCAACACCACTTCCAACTTTTTTTAGTTTTAAAGGTGTTGGAAGATCAGCCGCTTTAAAAAAACATTTAGCCCAGAATGCAAAATCGTACAAAATAAATAAAAGGTAGAATGCGAAATCCAGAATCGCTCAAAAAATTACCACTGTCTTTCCACCGACAATCTTGAGCAGAACGTTGAGAAAAATCGTACTAGAATATTTATAATTTACACAAAGTATTTTTTTTCCATCAGGATTAAAGGTAAGTTAGGATTTGTGTTTATATTGTTGAGCTTACAACAGGTTGGTAGAGATGTTTATTCGGGTAACGTTTCGACGTCTTTCATCAGAGCCGACGATCGTTGTCGATGGTCCACAGTTGTTCCTCTTCTCGATGTGGCGTTTTCGTCTCGCATCGATTCGGATCTTCCTCTGTTGAGCATCTCGAATGAACGTTAGACATAAACCAACATAAACACATGTTGATTATTACAGTACCGAGGTTAAATGACGGTCGGTTTCAAAATTCAGTTAGGATAAGTTAAGATATGTAGAAGGTATTCCTTCCTCTTTGCATGCTGTTCTTCCGTATTGCTGCAATTTTTCGTTAATCATTATGCTGCGGTAACGATGTTTGATTAACCATGAAATCTACTACATTCAGAAGTTTCCAAGGCATTAGCTTTTCTTCCATACTTTGCTAAACCCATTCTTAATGAGTCGTGGCTCATTCGAATTCTTTCCAAAAGTGGCGACTGTTTGTAAATGCTCTCAGGAACCAATTTCTACTTGAACTTATTTTTTTTACTCTGGCTAGCGTTTCGGCGATCTCACCTTCTTTAGAGCCGCAACGCTTTGAATCGAATTTCCATAGTTTCCTTCCGTTTTGTTAGTCTTGATAGTAGTATCGAATCGAATCGAGTTAAGTGGAAAAGTGAGCGATGTGACGTTTCATTACAACATTGTCCTAGTTTATCAGGGCAATGTAGCGCATTGCTCGGAAACGTCCTGTGATACATGTAGGAGCGATCTCGATGCCGCAGGTACACCAAGCCTTCCATCCTTCCGGGGTCGCCAAATGGTGCCACAGTTCTCTGGGTGAATAGCAGCACTGGCTCGATACATCGGTATGTCAACGCGAATCATTGTAAAGGCCAGATAAGCATTCAATCACCTCCAACGTTGCTTAATGAAGTCGCATGCATGGCGCATTCCTCAAGGATTGATCAGCTCCTGGAGCCTCATCCTTTCTTTCATTTTTTATCAGCGCAATAAGATATTGATTACCCAAACAGAATTTAAAACAGAGCCGGTTTATGAAGGCTTTTAGGTATATTTAAGCTTTTAAAATCGTTCCTTTGTAAGCTGCAAACACGTTGTTTTGTGCTATAATTGATAGAGCAAATCGAGTGCATGTTTTCCTTTTGACCCAGCTGCTTCTTATATAAGACCCATTCACATTATTGTGTTTAATATACAAATTGCATGCAACGTACGACTAGCGCGGTGGTATAGATACCGTTTAATACTATGCACCCTCACATCCCTACGAGATGGAGAAATTGATCCCAGATTTGTGCAAGAAGCTTCCTTCAATCCACAAAGACTGGCGACTACTGGTGGTGCTAACCAGGAAGCGGTTGAGCGCCGTTCTACTGCATTCGTACAGAAGACCAAAATTACCAAACAATATGGAAACCCATATGTAAATGCAATGAATGTCGTGGATAGTCAGTGCGATGAAACGAACCAAGTAAAAGAAGTGTTGCGGTCAGGTCGCGTAGAAAACCACATGAGCGAAATATGTGATTTCGCATATCTATTTGTACCTAAGTAACAAACGTAAACGGAGCAGTTTAGGACTTCGTCAATCCGGCAACGACATCTGATTCGATTCCGCACTCGTCGAAACCGCGGCGAATTCGGAAAAATCCTTAATTACTCTCATTATTAAAGATCCCCGTTGTTTGGCAATTCATTACGTCACTTACATTAGCACATTCGCGAAGAGTTTAATGAAGTTCAGTGCGTTTTTTCGGGTGTTTCTTTTTACTCACAGAGTTTTTTTTTAGCTTTTGGATTCACAAGACACCTTCCGCTGTAGGAATTGTGCCAGTTGTCCGCGAGGAATAGCAATTCTCTATTCTTTATAATTTACAAGAGACATTCTCGAACTATCAACCCACGTTGGATACGCTCGTATAAATATCTGTGGCGAAATGTGCTACAGACTTCGAGGGCACCGAGATCTCTCTACTGCTCCTATCCAAAACCCCGCAGCGGTTCCCTGCCATTTGTTTCGACTAGGTAATCTAATGGCTATTGCTGATGTTGAAACAACCGCAGTATGCCCTCGATTTCAATTCACGCCGACGGCAGTGAAAAATTAAGCGTCGTAGCAATTTCTTAAGGCAAGAAGTGATGAGCTTTTTTAGCGGCTTGTTCGTGGAAGACAACTGAAGGGAAAAATGTAGCGTTAACTCAATCAGATTAGATTCCCTATTTTGGCAAACAACTCTTAAAATTATAGAATTTGTACTTTTAAGATTGATAGTAGTTGTTTCGACTTGTCTAAGAAAAGTCCGTTCTCTTCAATTCAAGTGGGAACTCTAGCTCTGGAACGGCTGTCTCAGGAGTCTAGAGAGGATCGTCCTGACCACCATTCAACGACACCCAAGATGGAAGAAAAATCCTCATGCAGCCAAAGCCACACGTACAAAATTGGATTCTCGAAAAATCCATGTTCTGTTTTACATGACTTCCACTGAAGAAGAGCAGCTGATTACAAGCGCATGTGGTTGGTGATTGCACCATCCCACTTCGAAAGCCGATGCGAACATACGGAGCCATGTCGCGCGTGACCTCTGGGCATTCCTCCCTGCTATCCATTGTAGGGTTTTTGGCACTTATCCAAAAAGCTTCAAGAAGTTTTCGCGCTGGTGTTTTAATCTCCTGTGCAAGGATATTGACTTTTACTTCAAAATCGTCTCCGCTGTGCTGTTGTATCCCATGCGTGCCTAGTGGGGTACTTTGTTTTAGTTTTCGTTTGCCATCTAAGTGTTCTTTTATACGGGTGCACAAACGTCTGGCCGTTTTGAGAATATATTCATCTCCGCAATTATTACAAGAGATCAGGTATATCGTACCTGAAGTCATTCAGTCACCCTTCCTGCCGTAAGGGCAAACTACGCAATACGTTGTTTCACATAGACGATCATATAGGCGATTACGAACTGACCGACAGCGTGCAGTATCTGGTGGTATTCAAGTATCGCTACCAATCCCTCTAGATCAGCCCCTCTCAAGCATCGTTTAATAGCTACGCTTACTCCATCGCTAATAAAGGGTAACATAAACGGAACTTTCTTTTGGCCAAGTGTTTCGTTTGTGCTCGTCGCTCTCCTTCCAAACTTACTCGTGCGGTAAGTACTTCGTATCCAATGGAGATGGCTACTTGCCGAGCCAAGTCGCGCGATTCCTCCTTTAGTTCCCTGGTTGGTGCACACACAGGTGGCTGTTCGAAACATGTTTCTCAAAGTCGCCCTCTTTGTGTGTGGAAGGTGGAAAAGAGAAGAAAAAGGATGTTCTTATTACTTGGTTTTCGGTACCATTTTGTGATTCAACTGCAATCTGACAAGTTAATTTGAACATTGAAAAAATAGAAGCCAATTATCATTTGGTCTTCCCCCGCGTTAATATAATGTATTCAGAGTGCTCATTCAACAATTCAAAGCATTTGTTTGCCTCCTCCTATGTAGAGAAGATGACAAAACACTCATCTGTATATCTACAGTAGGGCACTGGCCGGAGATCAATAACGGGGGTATCTATTTTAGATATGAGCGCAAGAAGTTCGTGGATGGCTTGCACTGCGGTGTTATATTCGATACTTTGGTGTAAAGCACTGAAACGTCGAATTACTCCACCACGTACGCGTTATTAGAAAACGCGTTACGTAGACGTTCTAGGAACATTTGTGTGTTCGTGAGGTGAGATGGAATATGGCTAAGCAGTTGAGTAATTATTCGGCCAAGAAACCATGTTATTCTATCCGTTGGCCCGTCTACACAGCTGATGATGGGTCTAACCTTAAATGATGACGGATTGGTTGACGCAAGATCATCAGGTGATAGTAACTTATGTCTTTTAATAAATAAGTATAAAATCTCGCGCGACTTGGCTCGTCAAATAGCCACCTCCAATGGCTACGAAACAGTCACCGCACGAGATAAGTTTGGAAGGATAGCGACACGCCCAAGCGAAACACTTGGCCAAAAGAAAGTCCCGTTTATGCTGCCCTTATTAGCGATGAAGTAAGCGTAGCTATTAAACGATGCTTAAGAGGAGCAGATCTAGAGGAATCGGTAGCGATGGTTGCAATACCACCGGCTACTCTCGATCGTCAGTTAGTTCGTAACCGCCTTTATGACCGTCTATGTGAAACAACAAATTGCGTAATTTGCTCTTACGGCAGGGGACGGTGATTGCATGAGTTCAGGTACGATATACCTGATCTCTTGTAATAATTGCGGAGATGAATATATTGGCGAAATGGGCAGACCTTTGTGTATCCGTATAAAAGAACATCTAGATGGTAAACGAAAACTAAGACAAAGTACTCCACTAGGCACGCATAGGAGAGAAAAGCATAGCGGAGGCGATTTTGAAGTAAAAGTCAATATCCTTGCACAGGAGACTAAAACACCAGCGCGAAAACTTCTTGAGGCTTTTTTGGATAAATGCCAAAAACCCTACAATGAATAGCAGGGATGAATGCCCAAAGGTCATACGCGACCTGACCCCGTATGTTCCCATCAATTTCTGATGTGGGAGGGTGCAGTCATCAACCTTATGCGACTATAATCAGCTGTTCTAATCTTCCTCATTGGAAGGCACGTAAAAAAAGCGGTAAGTTTTTTCGAGAAGCTGTTGATCATGAAATTACTATAGAGTTTTTCGCCTTTTTTGTAAGTGTTAGTGAAGCAGCTAGGCCAGTAAATTGTATATCAGTATAGCCTTCCAGGCTCTGAAGAAGGAGATACTGCCGAAACGTCAGCTACTGTTGTATTGTATTGTGTTCTTCTGTGGAAGTAAATGTATGCTGTATATAAATATAAAGGCGAGCAACCTCGCGATTGCTGAACAAGAAAACGACGCATTCATATCCCAACACCGAGGTTAATAGAAAGTCGATCCTGCTAACTGCTACAAATGTTAATCGACCTTTCTTTCCGATGTTGGGTAAACAAGAACTGGAAACACCAGTACATAGACAAAAGCTGTGGAGAGAACTCGTTCAGTAGAGGAAGAAAACCTACCGTTTTCTCCCCAATTGCTGTTCCACTAGCTTGCGCAAAGCTAATAAGCGGTTCCGCTCCCCGTTCCCCATCCGATTATTTTCACTGGGTGTGCACCGAAATAGTCACCAGCTGTGTGCTGAAAAAAATCAAACACTTTCCACCAGTTTCCTATCCGTTTCGAGGTTACACTTCTTGACCTATTTTGGAATTATTGATTTAACGTTTGTTATGTTAAAGCTTCCTTTTTTTTTCCTCCTAACGGCTTACCACCTCTTCGTAGCTGGGAGGCGTTCCCTGGGTGTCGTGCTGCGAGGTACAGCGAGGGAAATTCATCACCCTGGCAGGGTCTCCCAGGCTGAGAAGGAGTCCGGCATTTCCATCAGGAAGCCTAGCTAGGGGGTAAACCAATGCCAGGATTTACCACCGTCCTGGTATTAAAGTCGCATGGTGGCAAATTTCCTTCTGATCCACAAGCGCTGCGACTGCCTGTGGTGGTGACGTCCTGGGGCAGACTTTGGCCAGGCTAACCTCTGGATTCCAGGGAAGCGTAATGGCTTAACCAGCAAATCTCCAAAAAATGAAGACTATTCTGGGGCCTGCACAAGCAGTGAGGACAGGCCATTCAAGTACCAAATAAATATGTTTAAGCTGGCGCATATGGCGTAGTGCTCAAAGCCGCCCTGCTATACACATGAGATCGATCCCCCGGACCTCAGGCTCACCAAGACTTTCATTCCTTCAGGGTATGCAGATTGGTATAAAACTTGTCCACGAGGACGGCACCACTGAGTTGGTTCATCGGTAGACCACTGAGAATCATTGTATAATCTAGATATGCATTCAATCGTTTCTTACGATACCTACTAAAGTGGAATGCATAGCGCATCCCTCAAGGATTGATCAACACCGGCAACCTTTTTATGCTAAAGCGAAAGCTGGTTGCACAGAAGTGATAATGCCCTTCAATGACCGGACGATCCACCTTACCCAAGTGCTGGCTAGACTTCGCTCAGCGCCTACTAGTCCTCTCATCCCTTCATTTCGAAAACTTGGAACCAGATTTCTCTGGACAAGCTGACTAACTTCAATCCGCTTTGGAACGCCCTAGCGTGGGATAACTCAGGAATCCTTGGAGTCTGAATTCAACCATCATCAATGGAGAATATATTCATAAAGAGTCTTCAAGCAGCAGTGGAATCATGCGCAAAAAGTTTGAAGAACTTCGAGGATAATGAATGTCAAAAAAACGAACCGAGTGCATTAACGGATAGTGTCCGCATGCGGAGACATTTCTGATGTCTGGCTATGTAACAAATAAGTAATAAAACCATCCTAAGGTGAAAAATCATGTTGTATAATAGGAGATACATGAAACAATGCTTAGTGGTGCCCAGCCCCATGCTGGTCGGAAGAGATGATCCCACGCGTTGGGCAAAGCTGTGGCTTTCCTCTCTGCGAAAAAAAATTGGTATCATACATTTATGGGGATGGAAAAACTCATTGACTACATTGGTAAGACCAGAGAAATCCTTGTATAGACTAAATGTGCATTCAATGATTCCTACAATGCTGTGAGTGATTCTCGAATGCTTCAACCTTTTATTCTTCTCGTCCTATTTACACAAATCAAATTTATCAAAACTAAGATCTCTTATTACGTCTGTCAGTGCAGCGACTACCGTTACTCACCGTATAAATTCCACTAGAGTAATGCTCGAACTCGGCATAGATAGAAAACCCCTCTTCGAATGATCCGTGCAGCATGACTTCTTTCTGGATGTTAGTAACTTTCTGTGCAACTGCGTAGGCAGACGCTCCTGAGTGAGACGTTATCGTGGCACAAGAACTGCTACAGCAACATCGTTGTACAATGAAAAGAAACCGTTATTTCTCAGTTTTCATGTATTCTGAGCACGGTAAAAAGTGTCACTTTCTTTGAGCCCAAAGGTTCAGAAGGTTGTGCAATTCCGTAAGTGTTTTAATCAACGATGCATATCGCAATCATGTGCGATCACTGCGAATTACCTATTTAGACATACTGGAACCAAATCCTTAAAGAGAATTATGCCTAGGATAACAAGTTTGTCTGAACACTGTGTTAATACTTGCATAATTTGACGTTCTCCCACACTGCGGTTGATTTCGCTATCGATTGATCGCTAAAGTGAGAGCGAACTGGGTTAGGTGTGATTTTCAGCTTGCAAATGTGATACCAACTCACAGCTAGACCATTTTTCCATCCATGATGATTTTAGCAGCATTTTTACTCAAACGCAGGTCTACGGAAGAAAACAGATTTCTGAAGATCTAGTCGTCTACTGAGTAGTTGTCGCATTCGTCAGAATGGCGAATTCGATTAGAATCTCTAGTATGGTGCTACCTACCGTAGTGCTTGTCATGTTGTATGTAAGAAGTTCTGTAATCATTCTGGCACCCATACTGGCAAATTCTCGGTGGAAAAAGTTCCGACTCGCACTGCTAAAATTTTTCGTGCTGTAGGACACATTAAAATGTGAACAATTAATGAAAGGTAATGTTTCAAAAAGGATCTAGATATCTAACTAAATTTCCTTTCGATCTTTTGCCATCAGCAATCACCCGTCAACGGGATTGATCTGGGGAGCCCAAATCGGCATTGAACCCAGTTAAGCTGAGGCTATAGTTATAATCACAATTTTAACCTTTTTTACTTACTGCCTACTCTTTTTTGATGGCAGGGTACATTCCGAAATATAACTTCAACGAAGCTGAGATATTTGCAAAACTCTTGACCGCAGGTGCTTATGGTGGGGAACGAACGCGCTATTGTCCTTTCCGGGGAGTAACGCGTTCACCACCACACCATGCGGGTCCCTTCGTTTCGCCTGTCTCTCAGCTAGTTCTATCGATCTTTTGCCATCAGCAATCTTTGTTTGGCTTTCTCATCTACCTTGTATTGAGTAGCACTTTCGTAGTGTTCACAAGGTGGAGAAGGGTAGGGTTTGCTGCCACTCTGAAGAAAACTTGCTAACGAAGAGATCACGAAACACCACGGAGGAATTCTATGAATTCTGGAAAGCAACCAGTGAACTTTGTTTTATGCGAAATAAAATACTTTAGAGGTAAAGTTGCCGCCAGTAACAACACCACTGTCTACCCAGAAAACCCACGCATCTATGGGACATCCTCAATAGAATCTGAAACTAGTCAAATGCGTTTTTTGGAAGGTAGTATTGGCCTAAAAGAAAAATTGCCAAGCGAAAGACTGAAAACAATTCAATCAAATTGCTGAGAATATGTTTGCTGAATTCTGATGTCGATAATAGAGTTGGTGTCTATTTTCAGTGACAAAGTGGATGAAACTCAGTTCACTGCTAAGTTGCATTAACGTGACTGTGGAAAAAATCAGCTACAAGTGGTAAACACACACCCGAAGCCACAGTGGACACAGCAAGAAAGAATATCGCCGGCTGAGATGGTGACCTTCTGGTTGCCCTTCGATGCAATACAAATGCGGTCCGTCATCACTTCAGCGGGTGCGCCAGCACAACATGAACCTGAAACGCACGCACTTTCACTGGAAGTCAGTGGTGTCGATGTGGAATAATTGTGTAGATGGTCAACAGCACTTTAAGGGATCATTACTTTAAGGAGCTTAAGCGAACCCCCTTTAGTCATTTCTTTTCTTGCCAGAAACAGATAACCCATAGAAAGATGGTGTACTTTTTTCAAAATAACATATACCTAATGAAAAGTTTTTTTCTTCGTTGAGTAAGTAATTTTTTGGGCGAACGATCTAAAGAGGAAATAATTTCTTCTACTCACCACAAGAGGCTTGATCACGAATGAAGCGATGGACATCCAGGCCATTCGACTCGAGCATCGAAGAATTCTGGTATACTGGAATCGTCTATGCCGTCGTGCGTCTTTTCGTTCTCCTTGAATAGTTCCAGTTGGTTATGTTTCGATTTGCCGTACAGATCAAAGAAATTCAGTGCAGCTCTACTGCCACCCACTCGGTATTCTGTTGATAAGCCGACATACTTCGTAGCCATTAAGCGACGCTTAATCTCATCGGGAACGTTTGCAAAGCGAGCTGAGAGCTTAGCCTAAGAAGTATAGCCAAAAAATACCTATCCGAGTACTTTCAGTGCTACTAGTAGCTAAGCAGTTTCAAACCATGACCAGATTCTTTGTCTTGTTTACATGCTCAACCAAATCGATGCCGACGAGATGCTCAGTTCCTCCTCGAACTTCCTGCAAAAAGAAATTTAACTCCGAACGAAACAAAACCTTAGCTTAGGCACTATGAGCCTAAAGAATTTTTCATACCGGTCTATTTTACTGCAGCGAATAGAGGTAACAATTGGAATGCTTACTTAATCGTAGATGGAAAGCTGTGATTCCAACAACGAGCGAAAGAACAAATATGACAGCCTTCTGAAACATTATATTTTTCACAATTAAGTCACGTGAGGTAATGGTTAGTTGTAATATATGGCGAAAGGCTTATGATAACGCGGAAACATACCATGGTCCTTGCGACATATGTGTACTAAAAGCTTAAAGTCGTTTTGCAGGTTCTGATAAACCTATGACGATGGGAAAAAGTTGACGAACTCCTTATCTATTCTGAATCCATTTTCATAAGCAAGAACGACCATGTTCGTTCCTCATGCTTGAACCTTCCATAAACTGAGTAGTAATGATGATAATGATAATGACAATGATAACGAGTTGCCTATGTGCGGCTTACGTTGTAGCGCTTTAGAGCAGCTTTAATCACTGTGGCAGGTGTATTTATGGAACGGAGGCTTACATCCATCAGTGCCGGTTTTCAACCAAATCTTTCTTAATTTCCACTTTTCCCATGGTGCAATAACCTGAATGTGGACTACATCGTAAAGAATGCCTTACAAATCCTACAGTGGAATTTTTACTTTTGCATTGGTCTTTGCTCATGCAAACATCGAGCAAAGGACGTGTCCTGGTCTATTGATAGGCTTAAACGTTATTGTTACAAATTTTTGAACCGTAAAAAACTGAGATGGGCAAATTGCTGTCAGACTCGTCTGGGATTCCCTTGCTACCTCTAATCCACATCGGAATGCGCTAATATGGCTATCCCAGGATTCTGAGGAGAATCCACTACGCGAAAATTCAACGACTTTCGTGACGAAGGCGAAAAAGATCTCCAGGCAGAAGCTGAACCCACATGCCAAAAATCTGTAGGCATTCGTGGATGATCCATCCCAGGAAGCGAATCGATTGCATTAATTTTCCTTGTCTGCGCAGTGTGTTACATGCGACGTCGGGTCGTTTAATGCAAGAAATGACTTTCGTGAGTTTGGCTAATAATGTTAGGATTGAACTGGAAGGTCAAAGAAGTCTTAGAAGGTACTGAAAGGCTTTTGCTTCTTAATGTGACAGTACTTTCAAAAAATTACCTTAATGCTCCTTTTTTGCCTGCAAGTTTTCTTAATGCGTCACACTTTTGCATTAATGACTTTTATTTTCACTGCTTTAGTCTGCAAAAGGATGGCAACAGATAGATACAAATGGCACCGGCTTAGTTTTATCCAGGCTTCCAGATTGAAATTTCAAATAGCTTCCTGGATATTCTGCTGTTCATTTTTCTTTCCTGGATTACTTTTTTTTCAGCCAGCTAAAAGGTGGGTGCTTCATTCAACGTATAAATCGAGTGGAGCATTCTTATTGTTTCAACTTTTATCTGCTGCTTATTGCTTTTTAATGCCAGGGAGTGAAATACAGTCACAATGTTGCTGAAACATGAGCAAAACTCGAAACCTCAGATGGCCTACGAAGCCCAACTACCATTTCCGAGGGATCATGTCCTATCAACCACCCCCCAACCGAGGCCATTGCTTCGCCTTTCTTTGCGCCATCTATCGCTGCCGCCAGCAGTATTCTTATACTGGTATATTAACTATGACACAACAGCTTTCAGTCATGAACGAATAGTATGGTACGTGGAAGATCTTAAAGCATAAGAAAACAGTGGACATCTTGACTTATTATTTACTGCCTACTATTTTTAATAAGACGGTATGTTGCGAAATATAACTCCGGTTATACTGAGATATTTGCAAAACTCCGGACCGCAGGTGCGTATGGTGGGGAACCAACGCGCTATTACTCTTTCCGGGAACTAACGCGTTCACCACCACACCATGCGGGTCCTTCGCTTCGTTTTCTCTCAGCTAGTTCTATCCTTTAATACCCTGCCATTAAAAAGAGTAGGAAGCAAATAATAAGTTAAAATTGTGATTGTAACTACAGCCTCAACTTAACTGCGTTCATTGCCAATTTGGGCTTCCCAGATCAATCCCGCTGATGGGTGATTGCTGATGGCACTGATCAATAGAACTAGCCGACAGACAGGCGAAATGAACCTGCATGGTGTGGTGGTGAACGCATTAACCCCGGAAAGGGTAATAGCGCGTTCGTTCCACACCGCAGACACTCGCGGTTAGGAGTTTTGCAAATATCTTACCATCATTGAAGTTACAGCGATGAATATTCTGAAGCGAACCCACAGCAAATGCTTGACAACCAGCTAAGCTAGTAGCGACACTCTGCTTAGATTTTGATGAGCGACAACAACATAGTGTGATAGGTTCACTGCTTTTCGTGAGAAACTCCAGTCCCTTATGCCTTGTATGTCCTCGGTATTTTTGATCGACGTCGGCTTTCTTCTCACTCAAGTCCGTGTGAGGAGCAATCACCTTTCTCTGCTCTATATAAATGTTTTTATGTCACAACTGCCATCTAAGAATGTTCAGAATGGAGTTGTCGCCTGTTAAAGATATTGTTTCATTGAATGGACTGATGGAGAAGACAACAAATTTATTGATGTCCCCAGAATGGAATGACCCTCTAAATCCGCTTAATCTTGTTGGTACCATGACAAAAACATGCCATGGAATGAGTTTCACTGCAGTACCGGAAAGGCTCATTGAAGCGGAAAGAAATGTTCCGGATCATCTCAAGGCCATCATTAACACTACTTTCGTCTATGATTGTTGCTAACTCTTTTTAGCACGCGTATGGCCGATCTGTTTCAATTTTGATGGTTAGTTATTGCATCTTCATCTATCAGAGCTCATAAAAAGGATGGAAAAGGATGAAGTTCTCGGCGTTGATCAATTCCTGAGGGATGCGCTGTGCATTCGACTTCATTAAGCATCGTATGGAGGTGATTGGATGCATGTCCAGCCTTTACTCGTAGTGGCTCGCCGATGAATCGAGCCAGTGCTGCTATCCTCCCAGATAAGTCTGATACCAATTTTCCGACCCCCGGAGGGAATAGAATGGTTGGCGGGCCATGGGCACGATGATCGATTCCACGTGCTGCAGGGCACCTCCGACCACTGCGCCACACGTGCCGAAACGTTAACTGAATAACTTTTGTACTAACCTCGTGCCAGTTCAATCATGGAAAACCTACCGATTATTGTTGCACAGCTCTAGTGAAAGCCGATTTTAAGATGCCTCAAGATAACCTTACTAGAAAGCTTTCAAGTCTTCGCTAGAACGGGTCAGCTAGAGGAAAGTCTACTCGTCTTAGTAAGTATTTACTTAGGTATTTCTCTTACTGACGTCAGGTAGCATGACCTTATCAAGAAAGGGAATACCTCACCAAAAATTTACGTGACATGCTTCAGTGCATTTTATCCTTTTCACTAAAACAATGAAAAATATTGAAATTGCGAAAAAGTAGAAGCTGATTCCAAGCTTTAACCATGTTTTCCTCGAAATGCCACTGGTAAGCAAACTTTGCATTAACCACGACTAAATGTCTGAACTTTTTTTACGAAGATTACTGTTTAATGCTATGGGAAAACAACCTAACTTTATTTAACGTGAACGCCATGTTGCTGTGCGTTCTTTCATACTGTATCATCCGACCCTCGCAACGGTGATCATTTCTCCATCACATTCATACAATCAAAAAGCTTAGGCTTAATTGCTTTTTATTCCTCCCCCGGAAGAATCATTCTTTGATATGTTATTGTTTGCTTCTGCCTTAATCTTGCATTGACCGACCCTTGCTAAGTATTCTGTATGTTTAATCTGGAGCGCCCGAAATTACTCCGACGTGACTACTAAACGAGTAATGTTTTTTCTGCCAAGCAGTAATTCATTCAAGCACTGACATTCTTGTCTTTTTTTTGTGAGAACTATTTATACAATTGTGTTCAATATGATTCTCTAAAGTCTTCATTTGTATCTGTGCGATAGGCATAAAAAAAAACATAAGTAACTACTTCGGTAACCCAGCAACGACGCCAGATTCAATTCCACACTCGTCGGTACCACGACGAATTCGGAAAAACCCTAAATTGGGAGATCTGGATTAAAACTAGAACATCTGAAGGGTATTTCTCGAGGAATATATCCGACTACTAACATTTACAAATTCGCGACACTGCACACTCACTTTAATGTACTTTGTTTTCGGCGGTTTTCTTGACACGTAGAGTCTCCTTCACAGTTATTTTATATTGCAGGGACAGTTTTCCCACAACGGAAGTTTTAGACATTTTCAGGCCGACAAAAGTTATTTTGGGAGAGTTTCATTTTAGAAGGGCTTGTTCAAATGAGTTTGTTAGTCTGGCCGCGAAGAAGACAGTTGGTGACGAGGATCAAACATATCTCCATTACAAAGATAACGAGGGTGCTAAGATATCTCCTTGCACAGAAACAAACGTGAACCTTAAACACTTCTTTCTTTCATATCAACCTTTTACCGCAAAGGCTTGGTTCTTGATTTCGCATTTTAGGACAACGGATAGTGCGCTTTGCTTTCAATGCGCCCCACGTAGAGCATGGAATCACATTTTATCTAAGGACTGCGCCGATTTTGCAGAATGAAAAGTGAGTTATTTCAATGATTTAATCTCACAAAAGTTCGGAACACGAAAATTTCATAGAAAAGAAAGTCCTAACTTAATAAAATCCCCTACTTGAGAGTAAGAGTAGTTCTCAGGCGGTGAAGTCACCTGCACTTTTGAGTTAAGTAATAGTGCAACTTTGCCCGTTAACGTGAAACTGACGACGGTTCCGAATGTTTTCATATGCAAATAGAAATCTGGGAGGAATCCGAAAGACATACCGTTCTCTCCCCAATCGGTGTTCCACGAGTTAGCGCAGAGCCAGTAGTCGACACCATTCTCCGTTCCCCATCCGAGCATCTTCACTGCGTGTCCACCGAGAAAATCACCTCCAGTGTACTACAAAAATCGGAAATTATGCACTTCCCTCACAAAATCGCACTTTTCATATCACAATAAAACTTTTCACAGAGATTGTTGGTCAGATCTGGGGCACCGTGGTTAGTGGTGATCCACGATAAACGCACAATTGATGGTTCGATAACACAGGATTAAGAAAGTTTTCCATCCACGGCGATGAGCAGACTAGTACTAGACTCGTTTAAAACACAAAAACATTGATTGATACACCTATAGACTCTCAAAGTACTTGGATGCTCCAGATATGGATTCCGTTACTTCTACGATGCTACGAATTGAGTCAAATGCATGGAATATCTCTAAAGGACTTATCAACGTCGAACACCACTCCTTCATTCTTTACTTTTTCTTTATTTAATAATACACATCAAATATTCGAAAACTACAATTTTCTCACTAATCATATCTGTTCAATGATGACTATAACTCACTTGGTAGATGCCACTGGAATAATGCTCGAAGTCTGCATAGACTTCAAATGAGACCTCGACCGGTCCGTGGAGTATGATTTCCTTCTGGATGGTGGCTACATCGGCCGCAACCGCGTAGGAAGATGATCCTGAACAAGTTCTCCTGATACCAACAGTTGAACAGTGCAACCATTGTGTACCATATCGAAAGTCTTTGCGTTGAAATTTTTCGTGTAGGAACAGTAGAAAGATTCACCACATCTTGTCTTACAATTCTATTAGCCTACAATGAGGGAATATTCACGGCTTTAAAAGTTCACTTGGAATGTCACGCATTGCATAGCCTACTTTGCAGGCACATGAATCAACATGAATTCACTCTCTTGCCACTTTTAAAAAAGAGATCAGTTTCATTGAAACCAGGTAGTAGAAGGAAGTCATTGCCGAGGCAACAGCTTTTGTATTGTTTTTATGAAAAAGCTATTTTTCGGATTTGTATTAATATCCGTCCGCTTCCCTTGTCTTCATGTCTTCATGGTCTCTGATTACTTATTTGGCATCAATTGTTTACTACAGCGTAAAGCAAAATAAAAGTCAGGAATAGGCCCCAGGTTGTTTTTTGTTTTTTTTTCCCTATGAGGTTAATTGAAGCCAAAGACTGTTCGTATTTATGATGTATTTAGCGGGTTCCCTTTTAAACAAAATGTAGGTCTACAAAGTAAAAAAATGTTTTGTAAGTAATTACCGAACTATGGCTTTATCCGTGGCATTTGAATGGTGGGGCTAACATTAATTTAAAGAGTGCGATCGCACTAACCGTAGTGCTTGTCCGCCTCGTAAGGGACTGCATAACCCTTTTGACACGAACGCTCGCAAGCATTTGTTGGGGAGAGTTCACGTGGGCACTGCTGAAATTCTTAAGCTTGTATTCTGCTATGTTTATATGGTACTTTAAATCAATACTTATTAATAAATACACGAATTTGCCAGTCACCTAAACTCCAGACCAACACTTCTATTTTGCATTCCTATTTACCTTGTAATGAACAGGTTTGATGTGGTGCTCACAAGGTGGGAACGGGTAAGGTTTGCAGCCAGACTGTAAAGGAACAATAACTCTTGAAAAGTTTAGGAATAACACTATGTGTAAAGATCACAAACAAAAAAATCTTTTGAATTCACTACTCGTCGTTAGTTTTTCTTCTGTTTTGAATAAAATACCTTAGTGGTAAAGTTGCTTCCAGTGACAATGCCAACGCTTTTCCAATAACCCCAAGCATCTATTGGATAGCCTCCATCACATCTAAAAAACTAATTAAACGAGCTTTCTCAAGGCTATTAACCTGTGAAAAAAAATGCTAACTATTGAGAGAGTGATTAAAGTATTGAGGGTTAGGTTTGTCGAAGCGGAAAAAGGATTTTGCCTCTTCAGTGATTCAGTGAATGATGCTCGATTCACTACGAACTTACACTTACTTGTGCAAACTGTGCAAAAAATGCACTTTTTTTACTTAACATGACCCGCCGTCATATCTACTGCGCGGATCCCAGCACTTCTAGCATTAGATTTGGCTCTCTTGTATTCATTGTCCACAAAGATTTTCGAATAATTCCCTTTCCCAAACCGACCGTCATTTAACCACGACATTACTAATTAGCACCTTTTAAGCTAACACAAGACTGATAAAAATGTCTATTCGGATAATGTTTCGCTTTCCCCTTCTTTCTCAGGCTCAACGATCCAAGACAATGATCCCCAGACGTTCGCTCTTTCGATTCCCGTTTCCCTTTTTGTTTTGGCTGCCGCTTGAGGATTTCGTCTTTTTTTGTGAACATCGCAGTGTTGGAGGAGAGCGTTGGAGAGAGGATCAAACGAGCACCTTGCTTCTTGATGGACTGTATCACTAACCACTGTGCCTCCCACTCCCTTTCCACCTTCCCTTTAAAAAAAGCCAGCGTTGCAAAAACGAAAAATTTAGTTACCAGAAGGAAACACACCCGAAGCCGCAGTCGGTACAGCAAGAAAGAAGGTCGTCAGCCGAAATGGTGACCCGCGTACTGCCTTTTGACGCGATACAAATGCGGTCCGTCATCGCCTCAGTCGCTGCGACAGCCCAGCATGAGCCTTAAATTGACTTCTTCCTCTATCAATTTGTGGTGAAGACGTTATGTAAATAGAAAAGAATGCTTTTCGACTTTCTTTATTGACGAACATGAGGCAGTTTGCTTGTCATTCTTATCCATGAAGTGCACCCCTTCCTTACTAGTTAATGGATGAATCACTCCTGAGTTACAGGAAACAATGAATACTCATTAACAAAAAATTTTGCTAAGTAGATCAAGGATTCAAACAAAACAGGAATTTTTACACCGCTCACCACAGGTGGACTGATCACGGATGGAATGAAGCGACGGACATTCTGACCAGCTGTTTCGAGCGTCGAACGAAATTGGTACGATGGAATCGTCTATGTCGTCGTGCCTTTTTTTCGTTTACCTTGAATAGTTTTTAGTCGCTATTATTTCCGATTCTCATTTGTGTTTAGAAAATTCATGATAGGTATCTAGTCACCTACTCTGTACTTTGCTGGCACAGCAACGTGCAACGAACCCATCATGCGGCGTTTGATATCATCAGAAACGTTCGCGAAGCGAGGTGATAGTTTGGCCTAAGAAGAACGATATAAAAGCTGTGCTTCATACCCACTTTCTCTGTAAACAGCAAATCTGTCGTGGTAGTACAAAAACAGAAATTCAAACCGTGAATAGTGTCTGTGCTTTGTTCACATACTCAACCAAATCATTTCCTTTAAGGTGCTCGGTTCCTCGTATAGGTCTATCTGAATAAGAAAACTTGCATTCAAACGGACAACATAGGTCTATTTAGGCTTGTAAATCACGATTTCAAAGAATTTTTGCATGGTGACTCAAAGCTGTGGAAGATAACTATTAATATCCAGAAGTCTCACTTGGTTTTGGAACAGATGCTGCAAAGACAGTGACTGCGAACACAGCAGCAAGTATGGTAGCCTTCTGAAAGCTTATATTGCTTTAGACGAATGCTGAAATTTTTCATAGAAAAGAAACACACCATAACCCTGGGTGGCGTGTGTACTCTACTGAATCAGAATCCTTTTGTACGTCCCGATAAGCAGTACACGATAAGGTCGGTGAAAAAAAAAGTTGACATTGTTATATCAGTGATATCTACTTTGAATGTTTTGTGGTCAACAGAAACTATCTACTAAGCAGTAAATCACAGTTTATGGTTGTTGAAGAGCAAGAACTTTCATTTATTTTCCTCACATTCAGAATTTCTACGGATTGATTCTTCATGGATTTCGGACTTCTCTGGTTACGGTATAAAGAGCAACTGAACATTCTAGCAACATGAGAAGGGATAATAGTTTTGATATTATTTCGCCCATCTCATCATTTTTGCAACAAGGGAGAGCACTGGGGATGGAATGTTTGTAAAGCAGAAGCCACAGGCGTCCACCAAAGCCGATTTCCAAACAAATCTCTTCTCATTTTCATTTTTACCTACAGACCGTCAATTCTTCTACCTGCAAACTAATCGTAAGAGGCTTGTCCTAATTTCTATGATGTGTTTATTACTTATGGCGTGATCTTTGCTTTTTTCGAATTTAGACAGTTGTTAATACAAGACGCAACAGATGATCGCAATTTCCTGTTTACTGAACTCTAGGCTCTATTTTAACGTTTTTTTATTCATTACAAATTCAATCAAGAAAATGAGTCGTAAATATGTTAGTATTGGAGTAAATACTTTTGAGAAATGTCCAAGGACTTTTAGTCTGCTCCTATTTGAGGTGATGCAGTGAACACATTCTTCAAAAAAAACGTGCTACAAATGTATTCTTCTTTGCCCTTAATAGCTCTCTAAGCCCCACACTATTCATACAAAGACTCTTTCGTGTGGTTTTGCCGCATAGGTAGTTGCACTTCTAGGTGAGCTCCCACATGAAAATCTCGAATACCTTCTCAGCTTAGCTGGCCCTGCCTGGAGATGAATACCCACTGTATATAACAATTCAGGACTTTAACTCTTCGACCATTAGAATGTGGCTGAAATTACTTGGGAAAAAACACGTTATGGCCGGTTGAGCCCAGCCAAATCCACCAAATCTGTGCTTTGGATGCAATGACGGATTGACGGATGGATAGTGTTGATGGATTGATAGATATCACTGCGTTCCGTATGAAATTTCAGTACATTTCCTACTATGTTGCTGTAGTTTTGATCAATGCTGGTGGTTCTTCATGTAAAATCTGCTACCAGTCATTTTCTGATAAAAAGCTCTCCATTAGAAGTGTAACTCCTGTCGTTGAAATATCAACATAATAGCTTTTTTAATGTGTGGGTTCCAATAAGTGGAATGATGAAAATTGATAAGATGACGGCTTAAGTATCTTTAGTTTAACTCAAAAGATCGACTTTCTATAAACCTCGGCATAATAATCGATAAATCTATAGAGTTCGTGGAAACATGTGTATAGACAAACATCTAGTTTAGGTTTTCTTTTTACTCATGGTGAAAGAATGCCATTATTTAAGCTCTACAGAAATTTAGATGGAGTTCATCGAAGTCTAAAGAAGTGTGTGGGAACCACCGAAAGCATTGATTGATAGAACTAGCCGAGAGAAAGCGAGACGAAAGACTCGCATGGTTTTAGTGGTGAACGCGTTAGCCCTTGGAAAGGGGTAGTAGTGCGTTCGTTCCTCACCGCAAACACCTGCGGTCTCTTATTTTTTTTAAGTTCTATTCAATATTTGGAACATCTGTATTGCGTCTTCTGTCTTTATCTTCCTGAATCTCGAAAACGCCACAATTTTCGAAAGATTTAGCAGTATAGTACGGCTTGGTAATCTGCGTACCAGCAACATTTCACGAGATATCGTCTGTGCGCTCTACTATAGTGTTGCTAAAATTCTGAACCTCCGTCAAAAATCAATCCATGCTTCATCTACACGGCTGAGCCTTGGATGTCAGTTCATTTCACAAAGTCAGCGCGAAATTCTAAGTCTGTAATTAGATTGATGGGTTGTCTCAGGAGAACGAATGATGTTCATACTAGTTTTCTTTTTTTCTGCCTACAGCTTAATCAATGCGCCCTATCTCTATTTTCTTCAGATGTCACACACATGAAGAACCACACATTTCAATTTTTTGACAATCTACTGCAGGCTTTCTACAAATCGGTTTTCCATATGATTTATCCACAGCTTTTTTGTTTCAGGAGCTTCTAAAGAATCTTCAATGCATTGCTCTGCAGTTCCTCAGGAAGGTGATGGTGTTTCTAGGAAAGTCAGGATTTTGTAGGAACTCCCTTGCAATATTCTACTTTGGACAGGTCACTAACCGCTGTATTTGATAAATTTTGTCCAAACACATCTTCTTACCACGTTCAAGTCCTTTGACAAGTGTCTCGTAGCTCTAAACCGGTTGTTCAGTGACACATCCATTGCGTTTAGAAAACAATTCATCCAGAAGTTTTCATTGCATGAAAACCGTCACTTTCTTTTCCGGAGATATCGTGATAATATAACAACACCTGGAACATCGTAGTCCTCTGAAATTTCTCAGTAGAGGGCAAGTCGATCAATAACACAAATTGGTGCTCTTAAATCTCCGATGAGCTTCTTCTGAGGTGCTCACCTCACCAAAAATTCTTGCTGTCGTCGCGAAAATATCTTGAAACAATGATGAATAGCGGCCTGCTACATCGCCTTCGGTCAAATAACCGACCAATTGCAAAAGTCGTCTGGGTAAGGGGGGGGATCCTCGTCGCAAAGCCAGCAAAATTTTCGATTTATACGAATTGCTGGCCGACTTGTTGTAGTAAAGACTAAGGAACTCGCTGAATGACATTTACTGTCGACAGCTTCACCAATAAACATTCATTAGTGGCAGTGGTATACCAAAGCAGGTTAGGTTGAACTATTCAATATGATCAGGACTTGGCACTCAAACCTTGCAACTGTAGTGATTCCTGCTCTCCCGAAGCACTAGCTAGTTGCGATTTTGTTAATCGGTTCATATAACCCTATCTTTCATCCGAACCTTGTTTAGTAACGCGTACTACTCTACTCTTTATCTCTAGTTTACATTATCATAACGTTTGCCCTACATGGTTTGCATATTTTCGCGTTAGCCTCTTTGCATCGTTATAGTTAATGTTGTGCAACAAAGTCATATTGGCCAAGTTTGAGGTCAGTTTCAGGTCCAAAGCACGCACATAATTCCATTTTTAGTCCACACTAACGTGGTTCATTAAGAAGTTAAGCCAAAATATATAGCCCTTTTTGATGAGTTCCTTAAGGCTCATCCTTAATCTTTTTCTCCACTACTGTGACATTATGTCGACACATCAACAATGCGATTGGAAATGAAGCTGCAACCAACTATTAGTTGAAAATCGATTCCTATAGGTTTGATTTATCATAGCGATTAAAGTACTAGGCTTCTTTTATAATTAACAGGTCACGAGGAGTGAACCGATTAAATCTTTTGTGCTTAGCGGCAGCAAAGAATGGAAAGAAGAACGAACAGATGTGAACAAGTGAACGATAAGCAATGGGAACGGACAACTGCTATGCCAATAAAAAGACTAATTGGTCCTCGTATTTTTCTCACGATGTTTTCTTTTACTGTTGAGCTAAACGAGGTTGATAAAAAAATATTTATTCGGTTAACATTACGACATCTTCGTCTTCCTCAAAGCCAGACTGATTGACAATCGAGAAGATGACCACTTGTGGATCAGCATAGGCTCTAATGAATCTAACACTGAGAAAGACGAAGACGTTGAAACGTTTGCCAAATAAATACTTTTGTTTTTTTATCAACTCCGTTTTACCTTTGCAATCGAAGAAAGGGTTGATTATTCTTGCTGAGGTTTAATGAAAGTCGCTTTTAAGATATTGTCGTATGACATTAAAACATTTCCAATTCTTGCATGTGACGTAAAGGAACGGATTTCAGAATCAACATTTTCATTGGGTGGTCAGTAATTTTTAAACTCCCTACTTTTTATTTTTTAGTTTCGGTTCCAGCATCGTCACCGAATCAACTAGCCGGAAGACAGAACGAAGAAATCGTTGCCGAAAAGGTACTTCTCTTGGATTCATATCGCAGTGAAGGCCTGAAACGCTCTCGTAACGTCAAGTTAGAACGCCAGGGAAGATCAAACTGCTCTACCAGCAATAGGGCTGCCTTAGTTCCTGCATAATTTGTGTTGTCTTCTATGACGTCAGACGGTGAGACTACTGGTGAGAGGCCACAAATTCTCGGGCGATACAGGAGCTCAGTGGAACTGGGTGTAAAGAACACGCACAGACCAGCCATGGAGATTGTTCTTTACTCTCAACGTGTAGTACCAGAACACCCTCCTCATATGACGATCTTCACTTCCTCCTTAAAGCCGCAGATCGTATCGAATTCCATGTGATTCAGCCTTACAAGAAGCAAAAGCAGGAAGACCGACATAGGCCACCTAAACAACGCAATCCTTGTCGTCTACGGAGAAGAGGTCCAGTCATAAAATGTCGGTGGCGTAGGCTTTGTCGACAACCCGTTCATTGCTTATCTATTTAACTCGTACGAGATCCTTTCCTCTCGCATAGTTGTCCTTCGTATTCAACCAACGCGTCATGTGAAGATCTATATCAACACTTGGCACTCACCGGCGGATACAGCTGATGTGTGCGAATTGGATGCGTTCTACAGTTAGTTGGAGGAAGTTATTCGCAATGATAAAACATGTTCTAAATTCATTGTCGGAGACTTCAACGGTAACGTAGGAAAAGCCAGCGAAAGCAAATAAACGCTCAGAAAGTTTGGATTAGGAGAAAGAAATGGAAATGGAAACCGTCTTGCAGAATATCTGCAGGATGTCTTTCCCACAGAAATTCGTTTTTCCAAGAAAGAGAAGAAGGAAGGTCACCATTCGATATTCGAGCCTGCTAAAGACACTACTCATGCTAAGATCGACCATATTCTGGCAAACAGAAGATGTCCCTGCTTGACACATCGGTAACCCTTCATTCTATACTGGTTCCGATCACTGCCTTCTTCGCCCAAAGATTCGAATCAGCCGTAAACTGGAAAAGAATTCGTCTCATTGCAAATAGGTAGCCGCAAGTTCTCTGCACTGCTGTCCGATGTGGGCTTGTTCTTCGTTGCTTCCAGGTGGAAGTGTGGGAATTCTTCTCAGTGATCCTCGAATCCTTAGGAATAACCAGCCGCTCTATATCATCAACAGTTCAGAGTCTTAGATCTCAGACTCTAAAAAAATAGTGAGCGGTGATCCACAGTTCAATGGTTTTCTTCTTTTTTGCATGACCGAGCTGACACGAGGTTAGTATAAACTTTTATTTAGTTTACGTTTCGGCGTCTTCGCCTTTTTCAGAGCCTCTTTGGTCCTGGTCGATGATCTACAACTGGTACTTGTCGCGATGTGGCAGTTTTCGTATTCTCTATTCTGGTTGTTTTCTCTGCGCAAGTCCATTTCCAGTACTATGCACGTCGCCATACCTTTCATCATCGGATGTTCTTTATGCAAAATTAGTGAGCTGTCTTTGCCTGACATGAATATCCTTGCAAAATGGAACTACGATAATTTATGAAGGACCAGCGTGAAGGAATTGGCTGTTATAGGTATTAATGCTACTAAATGGAGCTACAGAAGAGGGTAACGAAATGATCGATGCCCCCAAAACCTGTGGCATCGTAAATTCGCTTATCTGTGGCTTTTTTCTTATCCTGATAAGAGCACCTTATCCTTTCAGTACAGACGCTCGTAGTCACATTGTGGTGCATCGAATGAAGAACAGCGCAAAACAAATGGAGTGGCGTCAAGCAGCGCTGCCTTCTCCTGTAGGACGGATCTCACCGTCTGATTTTAGTGACGTTGATCAACATTTACAAATACTCACATGAGAACAACTTCTGTCTGCTCTCGATTCGAATCATCGCTGCTCTAAAGAAGGTGATGGGGAAAACGTTAGCCAGGGAAGCCAGGGTAATGAAGAAATCTGTTGAGAAGAGCCAAATACGCGTCTGCCCATCCTGTAAGTTTTGCTCTAAGGAGTATACGAAGAATTTCGAGGTCCAGTACACCTTTTTCCATTTCTCCTTAATTCTTCTCAACACGTGAAGAGTCGATCTGTTTTGTTATCGATGTGATTTAATCCCACATTTGTTCTCGATGGCTAGTAGCTGGACATCCATTGTACTCTAGTAAATCTTAACAATATTTCCTTAAAGCTTCCCTTCTTTCTCAACAACATTCGACACCTTTCTTCTCCACCTGCCGCGTTTTGAGCTTCGTTGAAAAAACCTCAACGGATAAAATCTACAAAAAAACGTGTTTGATCGGTGCAGGAGGATTAGCTTCCAGTTTTCCTTTGCAACAACTCATTGATGGTAGCGGAGATGCTAGACTAATGTCCTTCCTGAAAATATAGGCAGTCTTCAGCATCACTGTCAAGTTCTTTGATCGGTATTTCATAAACTTAAGGAGGGTGTTCCAAGACCAGTCGCGTTTTGCGTCCAGAGTGCTCCTATCGGACAAAAATTACCATCGTCTTTCAGTCGAGAATCCTGGTGAGAGCAGTGAGAAATTCGTGCTGGACCATTTAGAACTTCTCAGAGCAAGTTAATGCTTCAGGATTAGAAAAATTTAGGATATGTAGGGAGGCATCACTTCTACCTTTCATTAAGTTTTCCCCAATTGCTGCAACTTTTCGTCAATCTATATATTAGCCGCGGTAACGATGTTCGATTACTAAAATAAAATCTACTACATTCAGAAGTTTTCCACGCATTGCCTTTTCTTCCGTACTTTTTAAACTCATTTTTACTGAGTCGCTGCTCATTCAAACTCCTTACAAAAGTGACAACTGTATTTAAATGTCCATGGAGAAATTTCTATTCAAACTTGTCCTTTTTTATTGTGGCTAGCATTTTTTCAATCTCGTCTTCTTCAGAGCGGCAACCCTTCCAGTCGAACTTCCACAGAAGCTTTTCCCTCCGCTTTGTTAGTCTTCATAGTAGCATTGGATCTAATCGAGTGGAGTGGAAAAGGGCACTACATGTCGTTTCACTACAAGATTGTCCTAGCTAACCCGTACAATAGAATACTGATTTCTCAATCGGCTCGGTTAATGAATGCATTTATAGGTAAACTTAAGTGCGCAGAATCTCTTTCTTGTTAGTTGTAAGCATACTTTATTTTGTGCTAAGGTTGATAGAGCAAATCGACTGCGTGTTTTTCTCTTGACCCTAGATGTTTGTTATACAAGACCCACTCACACTACTGAGTTTAAAGTACAAATTGCATTTAATCTACGAGTAGCACAGTGGCTTATATGCCGCATAACAGTACCCACCTTCTCATCTATTCGGGATCGCGAAATTGATCTCAGATTTGTTTTAGAAGCTTCCTTCAATCCGCTCTGTCTTCAGTCTTCAAAGACTGGTGACTGCTTGTGGTGATAATCACGAAGCGGGTGGGAAGCGTTCAACTATATTCTTAAAGAAGACCGAAATTACCAAACAATACTGGAACCCACATGGCGAGCTGTGTAAACAAAGTGTTGGGATCGGGTTATGTAAGGAAATGGATGAGTAACATATGTAACATTTCATATTTTTACTTCCCTCTACGCAACAAACTTAAAGGAACCATTTCAAAACGTCGGCAATTCGGCAACGACAACTGATTCAATTCCGCACTCGTCGAAACCACAGCGAATTCGGAAAAATTCCAAATTACCATTATTGTGAAAAGTCTTGTTTGCCTTTTAATGCACCATATTACTTACATTAACACATTCATGAAGAGTTGCAGATTCCAATGCTTTTTTTCCGGGTGTTTCGTTCTATTCATAGAGTTTTTTTCTTTTTGTTTTAGCATTTGGATTAAATAAACACCTTTCTACTGCAGAAATTGTACAGAGTGTCCGCACAGAAAAGCATTTCTCTATTTTCTATTATTCTGAGAAGACTTTCCAGAGCTATGCAGCCACGTAGGATACTGCTTGTAAAGATGTTCGTGGCGAGATGTACCACAGGTGACGAGGCCACTAAGATGGATCTAATGCTCTAATTCAAAGACCTTCAGCAGTCCCTTACCATTTGTTTCGACTAGGTAGTACTCCAGCGACTATTGGTGTTGAAGCAAGCACCGGTAGAAATCGAGTTCAATGCACGCGGACAGCAGCGAAAAATTAGGTGTCGTAGACAATTTGTAAGCCAGGAAGTGAGGAAGCTTTTGACAATTTGAACATTTGATGAAGGAAAGCGTTCGATAACCTAATAAAATAAAATTTATGTCTTGTGAAATTTGTTCCGCTAATTTGGGAAATAACCCTTGAAATGGAGGGCGATGCTCCATGACAAAAAGTTATGTCCACTTTCACGATTGATAATGGGAGATTTTTGTTTCCTGAATGGAATAAACGAGAAGTGGGAATGCCAACATATAGGCAAAAACTGTGAGGAAACCTACACTTCTCGCCGCAGTTGGTATTCCACGAGTTTGCGAAAAAACCAATAAGCGGTGCCGTTATCCGTTCCCAATCCGATTATTTCCATTGCGTGTGAACCGAGATAATCACCGGCTGTGTACTTTTTTGATTTGTTTTAGAAATACATTTGCCACTTCTTATATTAAAGTGGGGAGCGTAGTAGTAGTAGTGATGCCATCCATTACCCGGATGGAACAACTTACCCAAATGCTAGTTCGACGTCGCTTCGGCCACATGGGACCTCTCATTCTTTTTAGTGTCGGGAACTTAGTAACAGACCTCTTTGGGATAACGTGACTTCCTTTAATAACATGGATTCTTGTATACTACCTTGTGATTCAAAGCAGCATAAACTTGACCAGCATTCAACGACATTAGGGACGAAAACGAGATAATCTCCAAGTAGCAGCTGAGTGCACACACGAAAGTTCGAAAACATTCGTGGATGGATGAATACCAGGAAACAAATCGAATGTGAGAAGTTGTGTGACCAACACTGTGTGATGTATAATGATGTCGGGCTATGTAATAAATAATAAAAATATCCCAAAGCAGAACGATCAAGTTACATGCTAAAAGATGTATAGAGAAGTGGTTGATGATGCCCTTCAAATTCAGCTGCTTGATCCTATGCTTTATGGGGAACTGAATCCATTCTCTTTGCTGAGGTCGAAAAATTCATAACAGGCACTTACAGCGGATAGCAAAAAAATTGACTTGTTGCATCAGTATGATCCCAAAAGTTATTGTACAAGGTAAATATACTGATCTTTAAGATGGTGTGAATTGAACTGACTGCTTAGTGTACCTCTAAGAAATAGACCAACATTGAATGCTTTAACTTTTTAATCTTCTCATTCTATTTATAGAGACTAAGCATATCAACACTAGAAGCTCTTACTGTTCCTGCCAGTGAAAAGTGAAAAGACTACCGTGACTCGCTGTGTAGATCTCACTGGGGTAATGCTCGAAGTCGAAATACATGGAAAATTCTCCTTCGACTGGTCCGCGTAGCATGATTTCTTTTTGGATGCCAGCAACAAACTGTGCAACCGCATAGGGCAGACGCCCCTGAAAGAGACGTTGTCGAGACAAAAGAACTGCTACAGTAGTGTCGTTGTACGATGGAGGAAAATCGTAGCAACGCAAACAACGTCACTTTTTTTGTAAGCATGTAAATAAATTTGCTAAGAAAATATCGGCCGAATTTCGATGCCGATGACTGAGTTGTGTCTATTTTTCGGTGACCAGGAGGATGAACCTCAGTTCACTGCGAACCTACATTAACGTGAACTGTTTAAAAATTCGGCTAGCATAAGTAAATACACCCAATGGGCACAGCACAAAAGGACACACATGGTGAAGTTGTGAACACGTTATTCCAAGGAGAGGGTAATAACGAGGTTCGATCCCTGCCGCAGACATCTGCGGTCTTGGTTTTGCAAACATTTCAGCATCATTGTAATAATCGCAGTGTTAATTTGAACTTCGGAGCACAACTTTGAATTTAACCGTCTGAGAGCCAGGTTGACCACTGTGGCAGGCGTATTTATGAAACAAAGGCCATGTACCCCCATGCAAATCCAGTTTTCAACCAACTTCTTCCTGATTTTCGTTTCTTCCGTAGACTAGCTTTTCCTCTAACTCTGGGCTATATTTTAAGAAAGGCTTTTCGGATTGTATAGCGGATTCTTTACTTTTGTGGTGGTCTTTAATTATATAAAGACGAAACATAATAGGTTGATTCCTTTGTTTGATTGAGAGGTTTAAACTTGGTTGTTAAAAAACTTTGAATCATAAAAAATTAAAAAAAGGATGAAGCCCTCGACGTTGATTAATATCTGAGGGATGCGCCATGCATTGGACTTCATTAAGCATCATTGGAGGTGATTGAATGCATATATGGTTTTCACTATGAGTCGTGGTGGCCTATGATGTGCCTAGCCACTGCTGCTATCATTCCAGACAAGTCTGATACTAATTTGCCGACTCCGGATGGATGGAAGGCTTGGTGAGCCTAGGGTACGGGTATGTGTACTGCAAGGCGCGTACCACTGCGTCACACATACCCTAAAGAATTAAGATCAGAAATTGCTATCAGACTTGTCTAGGCCCTTGCTGTCCCATCTAATCCACACGAGGGCGCTTACGACGGCTATCCTAGGATTCGAAGAATCTACTCGACCACCATCCAATGGCATTCGTGACGAATAAAGAAGAATCCAAAACTAGGAGCTGAACCTAAATACAAAAAAGTTCAAAGGCCTTAGTGTAAGGTCGCTGCCAGGAATTCACTCGATTGCGAAAAACGGCTCCGATCTGCACAATTTGCTACAGCTGATGTCGAGTTATCTAAGGAAAAAAAAGTGTTTTTCATGAGTTCAATTAACCATGTTGGCATATAAGAAAGGGTTATAAGAAATACTTGAAAAATATTCATAGGCTATTTTTTTCATGTGACTGTCCTTTCCAAAACTATGTTAAACTTCTACTTTATCTGCAGGCTTCGTAAATGCATAAGTGCTTCGTCATAATGAGTTTTATTTTTGGTGAATGTGCCTGCGAAAGAGTAACCACAGGTAGCTCTTAAGGCACAGATTTTCAAGCCAGGCTTCCAGGTAAAAATGTGGAGATGCTTTCCGAATACTCATCTGTTCATTTGCTCTTCTTCGTTTTCTTTTTTTGTTCTTCAGAGAGCTTAAAGACTCAGTGCTTTATTGAATGTCCACATCGACTAAAACATCCTTATCGTTTCAACTTTTATTTGTTGCTTATTTCATTTTCGTGGTGGCAGGGTGTGACGTGAAATATAACCGCAATGATGCGAGATATTTGCAAACTCGGAATACCAGACCAGCTTCAAACCAGGCATTACCCGTTTCCGTGTACTCACGTGCTATGCATCACACTAACCAAGACTCTTGCTTTCTCTTTGCCTCAGTTGTTTTAACTTTATCCGTGCTACCAGAACTGTGTTTGTATTCTCATTGCTGTTTATAAACGAATCTGGCGAAACAGCTTTCAATTATACGGGAATACTATGGTATTTGGAACGTTCTAGACCATAAGATAACGGTGGAGATTATTCTACAGTTATTCAACAGGAAGTGCTTGTTAGCCGGCTAGGCTCGTAGATTTACTTTGCTTCGGATTTAGTAAACAACGCCAAAACGGTGTGATAGGTTTCACTGCTTTTCATAAGGAAGTCCACTTCTTACGACTTCGGTCTTATTTCGACGTCGGCTTTTTTTTCGATCAAGCCCATGTAAAATTAGTCATCTATCTCGACTCTTTACAAATTTTTTTCATTAAATGGAAGTGCAGCCGATGCCCATTAATGTTCATTGCAAGGGAGTGGGCATTTTTGATATTGCTTTTTATTGAACAGAATGGTAGAATAGATAACAAAGTGATTGATGCCCGCAGAACGCGGTGACCTCCCAAATCCGCTTATTTGAGGTTTTTGTTCGTACCGTGATAAAAGCATGTCATGAACTATGTTCTACTGTAAAACCAAAAAGGTTCAATCGGGCGAAACATGCAACTCTAGGTGTTTGCAAGAATGCCTTCCTATTAATACCGAGATTGATCGAAGAATTCACCATATTCTTGATGAGCAAACACGATTTGTTACTACTGACGGAAAATTTGATGTTCGGTGGATTTCGCTTTCTTCAGAGCCTGGAAAGGTCCACGTGCATTGACTATCTACCCAGCCAAACACTTTCACAACCAAAATAGAGGGAATACTAAACCAACATTACAATCGCTATTTCATCTCATGCAAGGTGTTCGACGTAAAGCGTTAAGATCATTTAGAGGAACTCTTCAACACTACTTTCGCCTATGCTTGAATATCGACATGTTTCCTTAGACAGGTTTGTTCTATTCTAAGCTTCATCAGACGGTTTTTTTTCTTTTTCCGTTGTCAAGCCTCTTGTAAAAGATTTCCTGCCATTGGAATTCCCATCAAAACCTATTAAATGTCTTACGCCAGAGCAAACCTTCCATCTTCTTACGTTTCCAACAACTCTCTGATAGGAATGGAAATGCCATGCAAACCTCACAATGAGACACATAGGCACCATTTTGGTTGCTTGAAAAGCAGCTGGTAGCTGTGAGCAGGATTTTTCACCAAACACCACTTGTACAAAATATTCTCATCATGTAGAAAAATCCAACTTCTTCCCGAGTGATAAATAAGACCCTTTTCCTAGTGATCGAATTCGTCACCAACGATACAGTGTGTTGTGCTTGTGAGATTTGGTTGCTTTGTTCATGAATCCTACTCATGCGCGATTTTCACCTCCAAAGTGAATTTTTTTCTTCGAAAAGTGGCCTCTCATGGACTAATCGTTTTGTGCAGAACAGTCAAGCAAGACAGTACTATTCTTCATTTCAATCTCCTGTTCGAAATTTTCCATACCAGCGCCCTTTTAAACACATTCGCTTTTGCATCCCCCGAATATTCCTCAACAGTTTTACAGAACATTTGCTTGTGTGTCACTTCGAGCAAGTAGTCATTGGAACGACTCTAATTCGTACGTGCTGCTGTGTACATTCGAAATAATTATTAACTTATTTTTTCTAATGATATATAAGCCTTAAACAGAGCAAAATAAACGGGACTCATTCCGCTGACCTTGCAAGAGCCCCACGCGGAAGCGTCGGGTAGGGTGTGTTCGGAGAGGCTGCTAAAATGTGGCCATCCCAGGCTGACTGAAGCGTAAACGACAAGATGACGATCTGTACTTACAATACGCTCACGCTTGCACATAAGTCCTCGATAGAATACTTTATCAGGCAAGCAAAAAGGATAAGGTGCGATGTCATGGGACTCGCCGGTACAAGAAGATGCCACCCATTCAACGTCGTCTATGACACGAAGACGAACTATTACTCGGAACATGCTACACTAGAAGAGTCGGTGGCGTTGACGCACTCTTCAACACGACTTTAATCATAGATTCATTCGAATAACTAACAACACGAATCCACGTTTGCGACTGCATAAATGTGAATTAATATCGACTTTTACAATCTTCGTCCTTCACGCACCGACATCAACCTGTGACGAAGAGGAATTCGAAGGCTCTTTCTCTTCGAATTGTTCCTTAGGAAGACGTCGTATTTTCTATCCATTAGGCATCGTAAGAGTGATCGAATGAACTTTTAGGATACTCAGTGATATTCGGAGAACCAGCGATTTTTTAGAGCAGTGTTCGTATTTTTTTTACCGGAGCTTATCGAGCCCATAGGGACGAAGAGCATAGTTTTCACGGTTGTGTGTTTACTCCAAATACGACGTATTTATTACAGACCACTACTAACCACTGTGCTGCATGCATCTTTTCCTGGCGTTATTATGGACAATGATTCCTCACTAAAAACGTGAGTCTAATGGTGTAACTTTGTGAGTTCTAATAAAAAAGCTAGAAACGTGAAATTCCGAAAAGCTGTAGAATTTTTGCACTGTTTTGACCTCTCCACCTAATTTGGAAATTTTTCACAAATTGCTTATTTTTTTACACTTTAGAAAAGTTCTTGTTACTTTTTTTGGTCTGGGCATTCTACCACAAAAGCGATAATTTTCAAGTTTTTTTTTACGGTGCCGATTTTAAGCACCAAGAATATCCCGGTCTGAGTGGTGCACGCGTTATATTTGCCGTCTAAATTGTGAATAATTCGACTGCCAGTGCGAGTGTTCACCACTGTTACACAGGTTTTTTTTCGTATGATACTTAATTTTGCTATTATGACTAATGCAGTTTTACAAAATTTTATTTGTGTCACAAAACGTAATATAAGAAGCTCAGAACTTTGGCAATCCGACCACGACACTCGCTTCAATTCCACACTCACTGACACCACGGAGAATTCAGAAAAACCCTAAATTAACTTAGTATGAAATTTTTCGCATATTTGTTCTTCAACGTAATCGATTACTCACATTGACATCTATATGATGTGCGTATTGATTTCAATGCATTTTAAGTAGGTAAAGCTGCCAAACATGCTATACAGGTAGGCATCAGATGCGGACGTTGTAAGAGACGTTTTTGCCTATAATAACTCAAAGGTGCTCATAGAAAGCACATTTTTGGTAAAAGGTGAAAGTTTGGAGAAAGAGATTTCACATTTCCAAAGAACTTAAAGCTCTATGTAAAAGTTGCTGATTTTAGGTAAGTCTATGCTTAAAACTTGTACTATTTGTAAACTCACAATGTTAACTTTTTATTTACTGCCTATTACAATTTTTCATGGCACGGTATTACGTATGATACTACCACAACGAAGCTGAGATATTTGCAAAACTCTGGACCGCAGGTGCCTATGGTGGGGAACGAACGCGCTATTGTCCTTTCCGGGGAGTAACGCGTTCACCACCACACCATGCGGGTCCTTCGTTTCGCCTGTCTCTCAGCTAGTTCTATCGATCTTTTTGCCATCAGCAATCACCCGTAAACGGGATTGATCTGGGGCAGCCCAAATCGCCAGTGAACCTAGTTAAGCTGAGGCTGTAGTCAAAATCACAATGTTAACTTTTTATTTACTCCCTATTACAATTTTTCACGGCAGGGCATTTTGTGTGGCACAACCACCACCTGCGATTGGGACTTTTGCAAATATCTCAGCTTCACTGTATTCGTAAACTGTCAATTTCAGATTGTAAAAACGAATTTCTACATGCAGGATCATCTATGTGTTAATGTTCCGAGTAGAGCTTCCCGTGATTACAGGTTTCAGTATTCCTTGATATTGAGCGGTTCGGAAAAAGCGTTTTGCTATAAATTGTGAATGTAACAGTAAACTCCCTCTGGCCTTCACGCTCCAATACTTGAATCCGCTTTTGCTGTCCAATCGTCCGGTCTTCCGCTTCCGGTAGATGATCTGCTTGAGGAGTGCTGTTCGGTTTTTCCCACGATTAGCGAAAAAGTGGCTGTTTGCCTACCCAAAGTTCTCTCCCAAATGTACGATATGACATTGACGGCATAGACATGCCATCCTTCACCCAAAAAACCACTCGCCGTATCATTTCTGAGCACAATCACCAGTTGTGAAGGGATTGCAAATGCTATAAACCAGGTATCTTTAAACTTTTGTAACCACCTTTTGGGCACAATATGAATAATATTACCACATATTTGTGCTTTGATTTGAGTTCCAGTGCGTGAAGGCAGTTTCACCTTTAAAGCATGCCGGGGACTCCTCAGCACACATCTTCCAGTTCTGCATATTTCGCCACATTTCCTGTGGATAAGCTCAATTAAAGACACAAGCTTAATAACTTGTAATATTTGCCAGGAGGACTGGAACTCCAATGAGCTCTTCCTGTGACAGTTTAATAACTTCCATCTAATACGAGGTACAGATGAATCTTTTCATCTCGTCAACGCTTGTCGATCCCCACAACTCAACATTCTGTTGCTTGTTAAAATTTATCTGTTTTGCGCGCCAAAGCAAAAATTGCTGATCCTCACCGGGCTCACAACCCTCACAAAACTGGGAGCTGTGAGAACAACACATTGTTCACATTGTTAGATCACTCACTGCTCCCGTTATCACAAAGGCTTTCGTCATCCTTCTTCGATGCTCTCTCAAAGGTTTACCACTTCATCGTTGCTGTAAGGGGGTTCCTGGGTGTCGAACTGCGTTGTAAAACGGTAAATTCATCCACGCTTAATCCCCCCTCCCCTCCAACAGCAACAAGTTATCCCAAGCTGAGAAAAAGTCCGGGGTTCTTGCTGGGAAGTCCATCTAAGAGTAAACTACTACTTTTTTTCTATATGCAGCGAGTGCTTGTGGCGGTGACGACCTGAGAAAGGGTTCGACTGAACTGACTTTGAAACTCCAGAGAAACACATTACCTAAATCAGCAAATTTCCAGCCTCACTTCCCTACACAATAGACGTTTAAGATTACGTCACCGGGTAGTAAGACAACCGGTGAAAGGAGATCAAATCTCGGCTTGAGTACGACGTCATTGGAAACGGACAAAACGAGCACACCTACGAGATACCATGGAAAATGCTTTTTGTCCTGCACCTATAACACCTGAAAAGTCTCTTCAGACACCGGCGTTTACGATCCTTTTTAGGGCGGCTGTCCCATAAAATTCCATGTGCTTAAAATAGAAGATATGGAAAGCAGGAAGACCGACATGCGCTAATTAGATAACAGAACCCTTGTCATTTGTCGAGAGAAATTTCCGTTACGAAGTGTCAGAGTGACTGGCTTTGTCGTACGCCCACCCTTAAACCTTTTAGGTACCTCAAACGTAATCCTGTCAGCGCGCTTGGACATTCTTCGTCTTCAAACTCCACGTTAGAGGATAGAGAATATCACCAATTGTTACTCCAACTTGTAGAGCTCATGAGAATGACCTGGACGCATTTCATAAACAGATGAGGACGTGATCCACAACGTCAAGTCCTTCTATAGGAATGGCTAACGAAAATGGATACATAATAGGGAAATTCGGAAAAGGACAACGAGATGAGGATGGAGACCGTCTTGCAAGACTCCTGCCCACATCACGTCTTCTTCATGGAGATTCATTTTTTCAGAAGAGAGAAAATCGGCGATGGGCATGGGAGTCTTTTAACGGCGTAGCTCATGTGGAAATCGACCATATTCTAAATGAAAGAAGGCGGTGCCTCCTTCACACCGCAGTGGTGGAGTCATTCTGTACTGAATTCGCCATGCGAGGATTCCATTCATGCATAAGCTAAAAAGAACTATCATCGTTCAGTAACAATGTATGACGAAAATATTCTCACTTAAATCTTTCCTATATTAATGGCAGATAAAGGAAGACCCGAGCAAGGATTGCTCAACCAAGAGGTTCAGGCCGCATCTCCATTACCACTAAAGCGTTACTCGAAAAGAGAAGAAAAGAGAAGATTGATCCTATTGAAACACACCCTATACGGCTAATAATACATGCCAGTTGCAGATCTCTGCAGGTCGGTTTACACTGGTATGAGAGGAAAATGTTATTGAAAGTAACTCAAAAGTGATCTAGTCTGAAGAATAGCCGTAGGAATATTTATGACTACTACGTTCCTCTAACCGACCTGATGAACGAAGATGGGGCTATCACTACATGTCGCCAGGATAACGAATTAATAATGGAGTAGTTCTGTAAGAATCATTTACCGATCGGCAACTACTGCCTGGTGCCTCAAATCCCCACTGATGAAAATTTCATGGGAAGATTATCCTTTTGCATATCTCGAAGACACTGGAGCATGGAGCTACATTGGTCCTCTAAAAGAAGCCAACGACCTACTGGCGAAACCGTAACTCCACGCTCACTTTTCTGATTCAACAGTCTTCTAAACGCTCTGTTATGAAGCAGAAACGTGGACTGATATTTCAATTGATTAAACGATTTCTTCCGTAATTTAACCAACACTCGCAGCGTCTAGCCGGAATGGGCAGCTCACATCTTCGAAACCTTTCCCATCCTTGGGATCAAGGAAAATATACATCGCTAGCGAAACACAGATGCGCCAGTTACACTAAAGGAAGAACAACTGACAGATGGAGGGAAAAAAGAATAGTGGAGTGGACTGCAGAAGAATGCAGGTTTTTCTCTTGAAAGACCACCCAAACGATGAGCGGAAGTGTTTTTTGACAAACGTCAACAATCTGCATGCTCAGATGGAACGATTTTACGAATTTGGAGTGGGCCTCAGGGAAGTCATCATGTTCGTGGCACACCACCACCATGGCAGATAATTGTGAGAGAGAAAGACGAATGCAAATTATGCTGGAACCCTCAGCGCCAGTGAGCATGGGCGATCCAAGTATCCAAGCAGGTATGCTTCATTCACCTTTCGGACTCTTCGTCAGGAAGCGCAATAGGGTTTCCCACACTATTTCGCACCCTTGCTTTCGTCGTTGTTACTTTCCATGACGAGGTCGATCGATGTTCAATTCCGTTCAGTGTTTTAACACGTATACCCTATTAGAGCAGAACCGCTACCATAAGTTTATTATCTCCCCAATTTCTCAAGCTTCCTAGTTAGCAAAGAAGGTATAAGAAATTGTAGGAAAACAGCAACGACAATTATGTTAGGCCATGTCAGTAACCTGCATGATAGCACGTATTGTTCCACTGGGCGTCCACGCGAAATATACAGTCGGGAGTCGTTTGTGAAAGGATTGGTTTGGTGGGTTTGTCTAACTAGCAAACATCAAAACGCACTCAATTCACAGTATAGCCTTATGCGACAACTTAGTGCATCGTATTTTTTCAAGAGAAAGATCGTAGCACATTTGGCTAGAGGTCTTCTGAATCACTATCCAGTACGAACTCCGTTGCATATCATTCAAGTTAATACTTTATTAAAGAACGTGAACATCTTTGTTAGGTGATTTTTTCTGTTGGCCTGAAATTGCGATTATTAAGAGAATAGTCAGAAGTACGTTCATTGACATGTGAGAGATTTCAAGCCGGCTAGTAGTAGTCCTACGTAAATCGTCACCAGATATTGTACAGACGACAAGGAGTGTATTAAAAGCAACCATTTACTTACCATAATCTTCTAACTTGAGACGCATTGGGTTTAATAAATGAAATTCCTGTCCTCGCTTCTGTAGACTGACTGCTATAATCTGTAAAAATGCATTCATCGGTGCAGAACCATGTTTGATTTGTGTCGATTGCATTTGGCAGACATTATTTTGATTAAAACCTTTGTCTAATTGACTAAGAACTAAATAGATCTTGGTTCTGGTTCATTTTCAACGAATATGTTCTCTGTTTACCATAAGAGATATCAAGTCACACTCGAATATACCCAAGCCCCACAGCAGGCTACGAATAAGCAATCGTTTCATGTAAAAAAGTGCAATTCAAAAAGACCGACTTTCTATTAACCTCGGCATAAATAATTGGTATATTTATTCATATGAGCTCATAAAATGGTCTTGTTGCGCTGGTGAGAGTTGGCACTAGTTTTCGTTGCCGTTCTTGTTGTCGTTCTCGTTGTTGTTGGTGGTGTTGGTCGACGGCTCACGTTTCGGTTCCAGAGAAATGCTCCACTGAGGAAGATCCGGCTCGATGCGCGACGTAGAGGGCACCTGGGAGAACACGAACAACCGTGGACCATCGACTCGGATTATTGGCTCTGATGAAGACGATAACGTTTGTTAGTCGGATAAACATTTTTATCAACCTCGTGTAAGCTCAACAATATGAAACATGTAAGGAACATTGAGTTGATCTATGGCGACTGATGAACCACTTACAGCATGCTGTGCGAATTACAGAAGTAACTCAATAGTTCACTTAAGGTAATGTTTGGAGATATTAGCAAACCTTTCAAATTAGGCAACTTTAATGCACAAAGACAACTTGACAAATTAATGATACCCACCATTAAGTGCAACCGCTATGATTCATAGATATTTGCAAGACATGGACCTCAGACCAGATTGCAACCCTTTATTGCCATTTCCAAGGGTATACATGTTACCCGCTGCCCCACAGAACCACTTGCTTTGCCTTTCTCTCACCCAGTTGGTCACCATAAAGGTGCCACGAACAATCACCTGTCAAGGGGAATGATCTGGAAACACAAATGGGCACTAGACCCAGTTAAGCTAAGTTTGTCATTCCCGTTGACGATTGATTGCTGATGGCACCGTTAGGTAGCAAACTAGTTGAGAGAAAGGCAAAACAAGAGCCTCAGTGGTACGGTGGGTAACACGTGAACTCACGGAAAGGATAATCGAAGGTTTGGATCTGAACCTCGGTTTCAAGTTCTGTAAATATCTCAGCATCATAATGGTCTTATTTTACATCATACCCTTTTGCGAAAGACAATAATAAGCAGTGAATAAAAAGTAAGACTAGAGAAGAACAATGGTTAGAGCTTCTCTACAACACCCACAGAGTGGTCTTTCGTCCGATTGTTGTTCCTGGTAAACTAAGCTCTCCATTATTCCAGGGTCCAAAAAATGTTAACAGTCTAAGAAAATGAGAAGGACACTATCGAGACAAATCGGAAGACTTTCGCAAGTCTGTACATAGGTCAACTATGCATGCAATCACCTCTACGATGTCTGATTGATCATCGGCGAACGTCGCTTCTACGTTCTCTTTGCGAACAGCATAAGATAACGATAACCTAAAAAATGCACTTAAGGGTACCTCTACCGAGATGTTGTACTAGAAAATGTATCGAAATCCTCCCAAAAAATACTGTTGTCTACACCAACAACTCACTAAAATCACCTGTCATTACTTGACCGAAAGACTTCGGCTTGATACTTCACAACAGTGGGATAACTATTTCCCTATCGTTGCCAGAATTTTGCACATATCTGATATCAAAGTAAGTGCTGATATCAAAGCAGTATATCTAATTATCTCAATATAGCACGAAGTTTCTGAACAAAGGGTCTTGAAATTACCGGAATAAGAAGAATCCACTGAACAAGTATGCTTAACGAATGGAGCGAACAGCGAATAGAAACTCTCTTTGTGCTCGAATGACTCACTCAGCAATCAAAGGGAGGATGGGAGCTCAAGGTGATACATTTTTTATCCCAGCTGCTTCACCCGACCACTTCAATATGATTTGGTTTAAAAATAGCAGTTACTGATCCATTAGAGTTTTTATGTATAAAAAAATTTCAGCGCAGAAAATATGTGAGGAATTTCGTCTAACATCAACAGTTGTTGCCTGGCATGATACCAATTCATTCACTTTTTTCCCTATAATGACTAAAAAACTGGTTCATTTAGCAACAAAAGAAGGAAAGAAGAACATTGGCGAATCAATAATTAACCATCGAAAAGTACCAGTTTCTTGAATGCATACGGTATTTCCATTTCCGGATTTCATTGCGGAACCCTTTTGCACAATACCTAACTCTTGTGCACTACTTCAATTCAAACACATTTCGTGGAGTTCACGATACCTCTGACAACATGTCCTATCGGACATGAGAATTCCAGGTCTACCTGTCAACTACCAACTACGAAGAATTCAATGCGTTATTTAAGGCTGCTGGGAGAAAGGTGAAGCGATGAACTCGTATGGCGTGGTGGTGAATGGGTTAGCCCCGGAAAGGGTAATAAGGTGTTCGATCCCTACTGCACACACCAGCGGTTAGCAATTTTGCAAATTCCTCTGCATTATTGTGGTTATATTTCAATACGTTATGATTACACAGTCTAGAGCCAGAGTTAGACTCCTAATAGCGACTGCAATTTTTTTTAACCGTACAACTTCCGTCATTCGTGGAGTTGTTCGAACATCTCAGGCTTTCTTCTGTAACATTAGGATGCCGGCTGTACAAAACTCATAACATTTAATGCGTTATTAGAATGTTTTTTAAGTAAGATGTAGGTTGTAGTGGCATATGCGCTGTTCTTTTTCTTAACCTGCAATCCTCGTGCGCTGAAACCCCATTAAAACGTGGCCGACCCTATCTTTTTTGACATTAATGAAGCGAAAATCACCTGTATGACTTGTCCACTAGTTCCCTTTGATTTTCAAATGATTCGAACGGTTACAGTAAGTCTTAGTCGCTTTCTCTCAAGTGAAAGCTGCCCATTGGTTCTTCTACACGAAGAAAATCACACTTGTGTCGTAGTGTCCGCTAGAATTTTCCCCTTTTTTAGTGAAAGTTACCTATTTTAAAACGAGAGGTTCTACCATCGGTGATTGCTGAAAGCACCGTTAGGGAGAAAAAACTGGTTGATAGAAAGGCAAAGCAAGTGCTTGTATTGGTAAAAAATAAAAAAAAAGGATAAAGCTCTTGGCGTTGTTCAACCCCTGAGGGACGCGCCATGCATTCGACTCCATTAAGCATTGTTTGGAGGTGATTGAATGCATATCTGGCCTTTACAATGACTCGCGATGGCCTATCGATGTGTCGAGCCAGTGCTGCTATCCTTCCAGACAAGTCTGGTACCAATATGCCGACCCTGGAAGGATGGGAGGCTTGGTGGGCCATGAGCGCGAGGACCGATTCCACGTGCGTGATGCAGGGCGCCTCCAACCACTGCGCCACACGCGCACTATATTGGTATAATATAAAACACGTGAGCCCCGCAAAGAGTAATCATGGGCTCCGAGGCATCTGAAACCCCGAGTTTTGCTTACGTTTCAATTTCTTTTGGTAGTATTCCACATAGCACCCTGCCAAGAAGAAAGAAGAAGCGATTAATAAAAGTTAAAGGATTGTGGTATCGCATATTTTGCTGCAGATATATGAGTTAGAAATGAATCTTCAGGTGCTTCGAAAGTTTTTGAAGGCAACTCTAGATCTTCAGAATCAATTTCTAACTTGCTCAATTTCACGCGGTGTCCATATCATTGATCTGGTAACTGTAGTGCAGAGCCGTTGTCTTCTGCATGACATCAACGACTATCTCTGATTTGGCCATTGGGTTGATATCTGATTTGAAGAGTTCTTAATATATATAGGGTTCATGCTAGAGTCCGCTCTACCGTTGTTTTGTTCGTCCATTGCCCACTCTTATCATCATTGTCACTCAATCAGTGTTTCGATTCAAATCTATGGTCTAGTGGAATACAAGGCATGTTAGTTCTCAAAAGTCTTGCTCTTCGAAAATCCAGCTTTCCATTCCAGCAGTCTCAAGTATGATCCTACGGGCTCTGTACAAGGCACAGAAATCCCTCAACATGGTTAAGATGTGAGTCCTTATCTTCAGCCGCATAGCAAGGCAACAAGTATTGTCGAGTCCAACAGGTGAGCTCGGAGACCGGCGCCCGTCAGTTGGTGGTCGGCGGCACCTTTGAGAGGCCCGAATGCGGCATCCCTCTCTGTCTCTTGTTAAATTCTATCACTTTGTTCACTGTGTTCAAATGATGGCTTAGATACATGCAAGATCTAGTGTCATAACACTAATGATTTTCAGGAAGATGATGATATCGTCATCGAAACGATGCGATAACGGTCCATGGAAGATTTGTGACAGACGAACCAAACCTTCGTTACTTAACGATTATTGATAGAATGAGGCTCATTTAAAGAATGGAAAGTAGAAACTGGAAACAACGAAAGCAAGGTACTCCGCGCAGACTTCACGAGTGAAGCTACGGCATGGGATGTCTTTTATACAGAAGAAACTCTATCAGCGGCTTCGTCATTATTAGACTGGACTTCGTCGAAAGTAAAAAAAGTTCATAACTTAGTCATAATATTCATTAAATCCATAGCTTATATGCGAACTATCCATACTTTTATGCACACTTTTAAAACAGATAGTAATATCGGTAATTGAGTATATAAGAAATAAAGCAATGACACTTAGAAACAACATAAAAAAAAGGCGAGAGGAAAACTTTTGCCAGAACTCATAATGCAAGTTGGGGTTCGTGAAAACCCTCGATATTTTACCAGTAGATGCCTAAAATACTGAGAAAAAATATACGTTCTTTGGCGATAGTACTTCTTAAGGAATCAAAGTCTGTAGAAAAGTTTTTTCTCACAGATCAAACGGACCGTATTAATGTTGACACTTTTCTTCTATCTTGATATCGTCAGAAATCCCCCCATAAGTGTTAATAGTTCGCAAAAAGTTCATTCTTAATAGACGAGAATCTTCTCGAAGATCAGTGTCGTTCAGCAGAATTTACCATTCTAATGTTGTCTAAACGAATACGGTATTTAAATTGAACTTCAAAAAAAGTTCTTCAAAGTCAAAAGGTAACCACAAATAATAAGAAACCACGTCGCTTCATCCATAGTTTCAGGGTCTCAGGTTTTCATACTTTTTCTTTTCCCTGAAAAAAGAAGGACCAAGAACTAGCGTTATTGATTTGAATGGTGGTTCAAGGCGTTTCCTCGCTTTTCATTTTACCCTTCAGAATATTTTTTCAGACCTTTCCGTTTGGATTCCACGATCGTTGCGAACTAACTAAATGTGATTTTCGTTCAACTTCATTGATCAATTTTTAGTACTTTCGCTCTTGTGAGCAGCAGATCCTGACTGTTTCAAATCATTTTTTGTATTCGAAGCTTAGAAAAAATCCATCTGCTCACAGATCTTCTGAGTATTCCACCGCAACAGATGTTCTAACCACTCACGCTCCAACAACACAGAAAAAAATGCTGCTCATAAAATTAACGAAAATGTTCAATCTTTTTTCTTCACAAGGAGATATCGATTGACGATAATGAGGGATAAATTTACTCGTAGAGATACACTCAATCATCTTCGCTTTCCACTCTTAAGATCTTCACATGAATCGCTAGTTAATCTATTTGGTACAGAGCTGATGATGCTCATTTGACAAGGCACCACTGCTAGTAAGGGTTAAACTTGTAAGAAAGCTGGGCTACGATTACGCCCAGTAGTGTGGCATTTGAATATTTATCGTAGCCACCATCAGCTTTTGCTCTCAGCCCGTTCCCGATGCTCGTACGCGTCCTGAATGAAAAGGGCAATGAATCTATGAGCTTGAAAGCGTAAGGTCATACCTGACACACACTGGTCGTCATTATGAGGTGGAGCTTCTGCGTCTGAGCTAGCTAACTCTTGTGTCTGTTTCTCCTCTTCTCTTCCTTACTCCACCTCCTTGCTGTCCGTCCTTGAGTTGTCAGCTGTTTCATCGTCGCTTGTCATCTATCGGCTTTAATCAACACTAACAGTAGTTCAAGAGAATCCTGAAACACTCCCGCCATTCTTTATAGGCGCTTTTTTTTCTAGTGTGCGCTTATTCACTTCGATTAAGTTTTATAGCCAACCTAGTCTATTTATTCCTATACTGATTCGATAGCGCTAAATCAATTAACACCGATAGAAGTGAGATTTTGTAATGATAGCTATTAATACGCAAGCGCTTTATCATTAGTTTCATTAAAGCTTTACTGTGCAATGTGGTACTTCTGTATGGATCTACATATCAGCATTGTTTTTAACTCTCACTTTACACAAGTTGCAAAAAGACGTCACGGAATTTTCCTTTTAAAAAAAACCAAATGGCGATTTGATAGCCCTGTTTCGAATTCGTTTTCTAGTTCATATTCCATCACTGACAGGATGACCTAATGAACGTTCATAGCATTCATGCTCCTCAGTAGATTATGGGAATAACACGAGTTCGATGGTTGCTGTCTGAAATTTCGTCATTCTGGAATTTTCACATACAAAAGCTGGTTAGGATCTTTTTCTTAACAGATGCGGAAAGGGCTAGCAAACCCAAATTGGGGGTGAATCTTATATAAAAAAATGTGGCTTTTCTATTCCATTCAGCACCTATTTTATTCGTCATTGTTGTGTGAGCCTCTTAGTACTGTCACCAACGTCCTGGTTATTAGTTCAGAAATATTTCTTCCTATCGTACCTATTTCTGTGATGTGCTCATCGTTACCATTGATAATACCATTGCTTCCAACTAACGATATTCTTCTTCAGTAGCTAATGCGTTATCGTGTGTGTCTATTAATGACGGCTGTGGCCTTTATTCGAAGCTCTCCGATACAATATGAAGTGTCACCATTTCGAGCAAAACGAGACAATGAGAACTCGACCACAATGGCCACTTTTACTGGTAACTAATATTGTGAATTAATAGTTAAAATACTAGGAGGAGTTATCTGTAAGGTAGAGAAAACGTAAAGCACGAGGCGTTCGGTGTCGATCAATCCCGAAAGAACACGCCATGCATTGGACTTCATTAAGCATGGTTAGAGGTGACTGAATACATATTTGGCCTCTATAATAACTTCCGGTGGCTTACCGTTGTATCAAATCAGTGCTGATATCATCCCAGACAAGTCTAGCACCAATTTACCGACTCTGGAGGGATGAAGACTTGGTGAGTCAGCGACATGGGATCGAACCAAAGGTTAAGTGTGCATGTCAGAGAACCTCTAGCCAGTGCACTACACAATCGTAGATATCGTCCTACGTCCTATTATCTACGGTGAGCATGACAGTACCAATCCTATTCTTTTCTCGTCCTCCTTCTCCCTTTCTCATTCCCTCTATCTCCCTCCTCTGTCTCTCCCTCTCTCTCTCTCTCTCTCTCTCTCTCTTTCTCTATCCGTCTCCCTCACACTTTCAGTTTGCTCCCCATCTCTAGAAAACAAGTGCCAACAATAAAAAAATACTTTTCTTCATGGTGATTCCCCTTACCTTCTTCCCACCGAACTACTTGATAGGCCACGTAGCATTTTATAGTGGAAAAAATAAAGATAGCTATAATAAAAAAAAGATACTTCCTGTGACCATGCACCCAAATCTACGCTGAAGAAAATTCGCAATAGGAACGGAAAGTGGATAAGTGGAAAGACTAGATAAGAAATAGGCTAAGTGGCAATGAGGAAAGCCACTATTTGTTCATGTTTCCTACCAAAACGTCCCCGTTATTTTTCATTACAACCTTACCAAGGAAAACAAATTTCCTGCGAACATGAAACCTCGTGAATTGTTTTCGATTTCAATGGAAGGAAATTCAACTTTAAAAAATTACTTCAAATACCAACAATGTTCAGTTATGGATGTGAATGTCCTGTTACTAGCGTTTTATGTGTGCAGTTGTCTCCCTCGTTTCTTCAATATTTCACTTAACGACATCCGGAAACGGAGCGCGCACATTTGCCAGATGGATGACTCTACGAACTTTCATCCAGGAAGTACACCGTATGCCTAAGTATTGAATCAGAAGAAAAATAAACTCATTGTAGAAGTGATCAAGAGCTGTGAGGTACAAATTCAGTTAGGTGGTGATTTTTCTTTGAAGATTACCTGATTTTGGGACTCAGATACCTGTTTCAGTAACTCGAATGTTACATTAGTAAAATGGGAAATAAATGTTGACTAGTCTACGACTAAATAATTACCAAGATTCACCGAAACATTGGAGGAATCACTGGTTAGGAAACCAATGATCTCGATAAAATTCAGTCCGATTCGAGCTCCTAGCGATTCGTAGTGGACATGCATACTGATGAGCATTATATGTGCGTAGCTTAGGCTTACCATTAATCTCAAGATACTTGAAAATGAATAACAGACTTTTGCACAAACAGAAAACTGATCTTTCTGTCACATGACATCCAAGAGTCTTCACTATCGATGCATAGCCTGTATTGTGTATCCGAAAAAGATATAGATAAATCAAGAATGAGATGAATGGGATGAATATGATGATGAAATGACATCAGTTTAACTAAGGTCATGATTGTTTTCTTTTAGTTGAAAGACTTGACGCACCAATCGAAAGGATTGAAATACGACTAATCGATGAGAACTCGAATAGTACTGCTCTCAATCCTGCTCCAGTACCACAGGAATCTGCAGCAGGTGTGACACAACAAAGCGGAACCGTTGTGGAGAATGCAATCGACACAAATGGCGAATCTGCTGATCAGTACGATGTGAGGTACAAAAAGGTATATGACAATAAACTTTGGATACCGTTACAGATTATAGCAGCTCCACTTAGTAACATATCAAAGAACACACCCTTCGTGTAGATTACATGCATAACATAGATATAAATTGATTCACAGTGAAAATCGATATTCACTTCGTGAACTCAAATTAGTTACCGCACTCTGTTATGCAACCCTGCGTTTGTTTGCTACTAACACTTCACCCTAATAGTTTCGCTAGAAAATTATTCTGCTTATCAGTTTTTTTTAAACAACGCAATGACGCTTTTCCATCGTTTTCAACTCCCATGTTTTCGTCCTTTTTTCCTCTCAAAACGCTTGGGGGAAAGGAAATCGTCCAACAAAAAAATTCGTTCTAGGCATCTCTTTCCTCATACAATGTCCTTGTTTCTTTACAAAGGCAATACCTCAACACTATCGTTTTTGAAAGTGGAAATGAAATAAAAGCGCGCTTTAGAAATGACAATGTTAATGGTTCGAATAAAACCCATCCGTGGGATCTGAAATCGCTCGCTCTTAGTCAAGAACAAACTGTGATCAAAGAATTCCTCCACAAAGGGAAAGACCTTCCGGTCGTTCATTCCCTTCATCGTTTTTTGTGCTTCCATCACCACTATGATATTTAGAAGAACTCTGAGGCTTAATCTTAACCTTTTTTATTTACTGCCTACTATAATTTTTAACGGCAGGATATCATGTGAAATACAACTAAGATGATGCTGAGATATTTGCAAAACTCCGGACCGCAGGTGTCTGCGGTGGGGAACGAACGCACTATTGTCCTTTCCGAGGAATAACGCGTTTACCATCACACCATTCAGGTCCTTTGCATTACTCCTCGGAAAGGACAATAGCGCTTTCGTTCCCCACCGCAGACACCTGCGGTCTGGAGTTTTGCAAATATCTCAGCATCATCTTTTGAGGCTTAAATTACACGATGTTTTCCTCGAAATAGCTGAGGAAAACCGGCTCAAAATGTCCTTTTTATGTGCTTTAAGCTGCTAACCACGTCAACGACCTTCTAGAATTACGGCCGCCGTGTCTGTTATCGTCGTGTGTCGGTATGTTCGCAATAACACCTGCATCGCTGACAAGTGATGAGCGAAATTGACTGGCAATCGAGTACATGTTCCATGTTTTTTATTAATTTTAGGTGGAATACGTAAGTGATGTCATGCTGACGAGAAAAGACAACGCTCCCACAGAATTCGCTCCTGATCATCCACCATCGATAGACACTGATATGGAATCGACGATAGCGCCGGCTGTAGACGAGCAACCCATTCCCACTAGTAGTAACAAGCCGCACGCGAACACATCGAGAGGCGAGGTGCATATATCCAAATTAAGTTACTTCTATTTTACGCCTGTTCTTTTTTCATGACAGGGTACAACGTCAAATAAATACAAACATAGGAGTGCTCAAAGTTGAGCCAAACCCGGTAAGGATAATCGCTGCTGCAAACTCCAACTGAAGTTCCGAGATTTGCTCATATTTCAGTATCCTCGTGCTTGTAGTTCGCCTCGTACCCTACCATGAAAAAAAGAATATGAAGTAAATAAAAGCTAAGGCCCTATATCTCTTGTATTTAACAAAACTAGTAGTAAGAATATGTAGACAAAGTGGACCATAATTCGCTGTGTTATTGAAAAGTACAAACGAGGTTTTTACCTTATTCTTCATTCACAAGAAAAAAGTTGGTGAAGTTGATAATCATTTACCAAGACTTTAGGAAGGAATTATTTCATGTTACCTCAATGATGCTGAGATATTTGCAAAACTCGGGACCGCAATTGTCTGCGGTGGGGAACGAACGCGCTATTGCTCTTTACGGGGACCAACGCGTTCACCACCACACCATGTGGGTCCTTCGTTTAGCCTGTCTCTCAGCTAGTTCTATCGATCAGTGCCATCAGCAATCATCCGCGAGCGGGATTGATCTGGGGAGCTCAAATCTCTCCATTTTATGTATCTATTTTTATCTATTTTATGTACCTGTTTTATGTTATTGTGTCTTACTAAGCAAGGCATAAGAAGTCGTCCCCAAATGTTCGGTATGCTGGTAATAAATATCTAAAACTTAAAATTATCAGTCATTTATGGTTTAGTAGCATGGCATGTGATTTAATGTAAATGTGTTATTTTACGTATATACAATCTGAATAAAGGCAGAAATCGCTCCATGTCTGAAATATTCCCACAGAAATCAAATTATAAACGCATTTCAGGCAAGGGCTTGGCTATCTTTCTCAACTCGAACTCCAAGAGACTCTGACGACGATGACCTCGATGTTTTACCTCCTGAAGCAGAGGAAAGCAGTTCGGTAAGAATGAAGATTATGTAGAACCGTTCAACTGGAGCTACGTCTAAAGTAGCCAAATCCACTATGATCAACTAGATTTTCCAAACCCTTTAACAGTTTTTACTTCAATATTATATGTATATAGCGTAGTGGTTAAAGGGGCTCTGCAATACACATATTGTCTTTTGGTTCGATCTCATGTTCGAGATAAGTTCCCATGAAATGCATGACGTACTTGCAAACGATTGATCAACGCCGAAGGCTTTCCAATTTTTTTATATGTACACTGTGGTGGTAGCTTATTACTTTATTCAACAAACGATATATGCTAATCGAGGAACTAGTTTTGTCCTTCCTGTGTTTTCAACAGTGCGAAAGAACTAGCTGAATCCCAGTTTAATTCCTCCGACTTAAATGAGTTTCAGTCATTTTATTTGCCGTTTCGATATCTCGCGTTCATTAGAATTAGAAAGAAATTGTAAGATTCTAGGAAGTCTGACTATAGTTCTTCACCAAACTTAACTTTTCACACGATCCCTCATCAAGCCTACTAAGCGGATCCCAGCACTTCTTGCATTTAGTTCGTTTCAGTAATCCACGAAAGTCTTCGACCTTGCTTGTGGGTTTGATAATTGTTGAGGCAGAGTGTTCCTAAATGCTGATCGAATCGATTCTCGCTGATGCCTTGGACAACGGTGGTAGCGCGCTATGAAAATCCTGAGGGCATAGATTCGCTAAGTTGATTTGGAATGAAGCGCAGATTCCCTTATTAACCGAAATGCTGCCTTGTTTTGGAAAAAAGTTCACATCAGGTGTTCGACTTTAGCAGTAACGTGTCTCTGACTATGTAGGTTTTCACTGAAAGCTGCCCATGTTATTATCATTACCACTATTATCGTTATTTTTATTATTACTATTAACACAATTTTTACATTTATTTTTGTTTCCATTAGAATTACTATAAAACTAAGATAGAAAGAAAGTAGAAGAATTAAAGATATCCACTCAGAACATAATGTGTCCTGTCATCTGTTCCAACCACTTTGCCTGCTGTAATGTGAGCTTGTAACTCGCTTTATGACCCAACCTGAGTGCCACCAGTCGCTGAACTACGATGAGTACAATAAATTGGAGACAGGGGGATGCCTAGATATGCTGAGGTTCGATGGAAGAACATTTGGAGTTACTAGACGATAACCATTTTCGTCTTGAACTAACTCAGATTTCGTTATAATAAGTTCACCAAAATGAAAGTGTTTCTATACCATACAACAGCTTATCATTCTGAAGTCAATGTTTCCTTACGCAGAAACACACACTGCTGGTGTTAATCAATCAATCCTGAAAAATGCGTCAAGCATGCAACTCCATTCGTAGCATCAGAGAGGTGATTGAATGCTTATTTGGCACATGGAATGACCTGCGGTAGTCTACCAAGTCAGTGTTTTTTTATAGTACTTGAGTCTAGCATCAATATGCCGACCTAGGATAAATTGAGGTCTTAGGTAACCAGAGGCGTAGGATGGAACCAAGGACCACCTATGTATTACGCGGAACCTATAACAACCAGTGCGGTCCACGTCATCATTCACAGAGACCATTCTGAGATAACCATCTTAAGAAAGCTTTTTTACACGACCCTTCACCATATCTGCTGTGTTAATACCACCAGCATTTCTTTAATTCGATGCCCTGCATCCATCGTCCACGAAAGTTTTAGTTTTTTGCTTGTGAGTTCGGCCGTTGCTTGCGGATCCTCGTCTTTGTCATGAATGTCGCTCAACGCTTGTTGATTCGATTCCTCCTAGAGCCCTGGGATAGTCGGAATAAAGCGCTTCCATGTGAACTGCAAGAAGTAAGCTGATCCCCAGACAAGTCCGGTACCCTGCATAAATGAGAGGCTTTGTGAGCGCGATGCGGGATCGAACCACTACTTGTGCCCGTGATGGGCGGCATCACTACTAGGACTAGCCTTAGGAGTCTCGTATCCGTAAAAATCGTAGAAAGCAAAAAGGAGCACACACTTCTTTAAAAGGTTCCTTTCTTTTGATTTAAGCACTAAGAAATCGGTATTCTTAATCGACAAATCAAAATCAACGGAAATGGCGCAATGTTGACCCGAACTTGACAATTAATGGACAATGGGAAGTATCCTTCCATTTTTAATCAGGGTTTGGATAGTGAACGAAGATAGAATTTGAGTGCATGACCCAGTCAGCAAAAAAATAAATTTGAAAGAATCTGGTGAAATCAATACAAAGAATAAAAGGTATAAGACTTTTGAACACTTCTTCTGTATTTCAAGCTATACCACAAATAAGTGGAAGCATGAAGAACACGTAGAAGTTTTTGTTCATCACTCTTCGAATTATGACTTAAAAGAAGACTTTTCAAAATTAAAAAGATGAAAAAACAAGCAACCCAGCTGAGGAGGTGAAAAAGTCGGATAGTGAAGACGAGCGCAGATAATGCTTATTTCTATCTTCCTAAGCTTTGTTGTTACGGCTTATTCATGAGTCACCTGTATCACCTGTAGTTGACTCGAGCGGGCGCCAGTAAGTCTTCCATTTTTTCCCTGTCGCGTGCAAGAGTAGCCCCGTGAGTCCTGCTCGCTCTAGGAACTCGTCGAGCATCATATCTTTCCTCAAGGCTTTTTGTGAAGAACTCTGACCATCGGGTCGGTGGTCTTCCTGCAGTACGTTTGACATCCCGAGGAATCCAGTCACTAACGGCTCTTGTCCATCGGTTGTCATTCATACGCATTAAGTGTCCGGCCCACCTTGTCCTCGACTGTTTGGCGTACAGAACGGCATCTTTGATTCTTGATCGTCGACGCAGATCGGAGCTTCGGATCCCTTTCCTTACTTGTGTGGAACGGCATCGCCCTTTCGACTGCGCGTTCGATAACGCTAAGTAATATTTCATCCTGCTTACACAGCGACCAAGCTTCTGACGCATGCGTTAGGGCAGGAAGTACCGTTGAGTCGAAAAGGTGGGCGCGGAGTCCGGTGTTCCTTGTTCTCTTCACTACATCCTCGACGCTCTTGAGAGCACACCAAGCCGCTCGTTTCCTTCTGCTCAGCTCTGGAGCTAGGTCGTTCATCATATTGATTTCCCGACCTAGATAGACATAACTGAAGCTTTCGGAGATATTCGTTCCGTTTAATGGGGCATACAAAACCAAACCGTTCTTCATGAATACCGTCTTTGTGAGACTTAGTCGAAGACCAATCTTTCCACAGGCGCTGTCAAAGTCGCCAAGCATGCGTTCCGCCTGGCTAATGTTTGGTGTTATAAGGACGATGTCATCAGCAAAGCGAAGATGGTGTAACTGCCGACCATCGATTTTCACTCCCATATTATCCCATTCCAATGTTCGCATGACGTTCTGGAGGGTGGCGGTAAATAATTTTGGCGACATGGTATCGCCTTGCCTAACTCCTGTTTTGACGTCAATGATAATATCGTCGTAGAATGGTGATACCCTGGTTGTGAAATTTTTGTACAGCTGACGAAGAATCTTTATGTACTCAGTAGGGACTCCTTGACTATCCAGGGCTTCCAAGACTGCTTCTATCTCGACTGAATCAAAGGCCTTTTTCTAAATCGATGAAAGTGAGACAGATCGGTCTTTTGTACTCTAGCGATGCTTCAATGAACCTTGTTACCGTGTGGATGTGGTCCATCGTACTAAATCCTTTTCGAAACCCTGCTTGCTCACATGGCTGTCCTTCGTCCAGTGTCTGTCAATCCTGTTTAGGGATGACTCGAGTGAAAAGTTTCTAGACGACAGACAGTAAACAGATTGGACAATAGTTGCCGATATCACCCTTCTTAAACAATAACACGGTCTTACTGGTCCAGTGGGTAGGGACCTTGCATTCGGACAGGTAACGTGTGAAGAGCCGAGCCAGTGTGTTTACGAGGATTGACGGAAGGTTCTTCAGGTGTTCTGGTCTTATCCAGTCCGGACCTGGTGTTGTTCGATTTTTTCACCGACGAAGTGGCATGTCGGATTTTGGAAGGGTGAACCGGTGGTACAACATATCCATCCTCCTTTATTTCATACGACAGGAGGTGGACGGTGCTATCGAAGAGATCTGAGTAGTATTCGTGAATAATTTTCTCCATTGCCTTTCTGGACGCTGTAACTGTTCCGTCTGGGCGCCGGAGTGCAATCATTTTGGTCTTGTAATTGGCGAAGCTTCGGTGGGCTTTGCGAATGCTTTTCCCAGCTTCTGCAGCTTCGACCATTACTGCTGCTCTTCTCTCTTTAAGATCTTCTTTTTATCGCCTGTCTGCACTGTTTTGCAAGTTCGGACGTTAGTTCGCGGTTGCCTGCAGCTCGTGCGTTTCCACGCTGGCGTATCAGCTCGAGTGTTTCTAGAGGCAGACGTCTCTTGGTGACTTTCGAACTCTCAGCTTTCATAGCGCTAATGTGAAGATGTTCAATGAGCCGATCGTAATCTTCGTCGATGTTATCGATAACGGCATCTTCCCAGCAGCCAACTAATGAATTAAATAAGTTCCAGTTTATGGTGGTTCTGGGACGTCGGTTTTTGAATTTGGCGGCTTTTTTCTCCTTCCTGCGAGAAATAGGGTCTTGCACGAAGGAGGCGATGGTCTGATACCGTGTAGAATTTTGGGACAACAGCGACATCGGTTAGGCAAGACCTTCTATTTACTACGATGTGGTCTATTTCGTTATGGCACTTTCCAATGGGATACTCCCACGTCCAGCGCTGAGGGTGGGGCTTCTGGAATTGTGAGCTATCATGTCTTGCTGGTCATGATAAACTCAGACAGCCGCTCACCCTATTCGCTCCATTCTGATCCGTGGGTCCCAATGTGACGTTCTTCAGACGTTCTTCTTGGTCCAGTCTTGGCGTTGTAATCTCCAATGATGACCTTGAAGAATGAATGGTCCCTCTCTGTAGAAGTTCTCCAAGTCCATATAAAACGCTTCGACTTCTTCTTCATCATAGTTTGATGTCGGCGCGTAAACGACGAAGATTGTCAAAGCCGAAATTGATCCACATCTTTTTACTCGTAAACGTCCGATTTGGGTTGTAAGCTGTTCGAATGAATCGATATATTCATGGGCAAACTCGTGTTGACGAGAACGCCGACGCTGCTGACTCCTCTACTGTCGTGTTCCGATGAACAGTTCTTCTCCGGTGTCATAGACGGAGATGAAAGGCTGGCGTCGTCTCGTCTCTGCTAGGCCGATGACGTCGTACCTTGTCCTTCCTGCTTGCATGAGCAAGTCTTCCATCAAGGACTCGGATGCATGTGTACGTGCATTGTAGGTGCAAATCGTCACCATAGTTCTTCATGATCCTGGCACCTTCCATTGGCCGTGAGATTTTAGCAGCCTCTCCGTACTCGTCCTACCCAACGCTGCAAAATTGGAGGCTCTTTCGGGGTCAGGGGAATGGGGCCCCTTTTTTTTACTGTGTTTAGCATTTTTAATACCCACATATAGCTTGTTGGGCTCTGAACGTGGGGGCTGGGTATACTCACGGGTGGCTTGCCAGGCTCTCCCAGAGTGGACATGGAGCTTATTTGTTGGTGGCGACTCCTAACCGCCTCCCATATACTTCCCTCTCACTTCATTGCAGGCTTTTCGGCCGAATTGACTCGTAGAATACAATCTGCATAAACTAGAACGCACCCACACACGCGTGCATGAATACGCCCCGTAAATGCAGAAAGTACGTGCCAAATCAGCGCAGCAGAAACAGGGAGTCCATCCCCTGGATCCACCTGCGTCTCAGGAAAGTAAAGGTCGCTTTTGGTCCGCGATTAACCGCCTATCCGGGGACGCGCCACGCAGCCTCGCGACTAACCGGCTCGAGATCCCTCATATGAGGGAGATCCATGGTCGTGAGTACGATGATTTAAATACCCGTATAGCGCAATGTAGCGAAGCGCTACTATTCTACTGATACACTCTGGTTTTGACTTGAGTCAATCAATACTGAGCCCATTTTTTTCTCAACATCTAAAATTGACAGCAACCTCACTCCACACTTGATAAATATCTGATTTCTCAAGCGGCTATCTCTTCAAATCCCTGCATTATCAAATTTCACACTTGTCGCCTATTCAAAAGTGCAGATTTATTATTATTATTATTATTATTACTATTATTACTGTTATAATAATAATTACTACTGTTATCCTCCCAACGGTTTACCGCCTCATCGTGGCTGGGAATTGTTCCTGGGTGTCGGACTGCGATGTACAGCGGGGGATTCGCCCCCGGCAGGGTCTCCCAAGCTGAGAAGCAGTCCTGCGTTTCCATCAGGAAGCCTAGCTAAGAGTAAACCAATACCAGGATCCACCACCGTCTTGGTATCAAAGTGGCATGGTGGTAAATCTCCCTCTGATCCACAAAGGCTGTGACTGCCTGTCGTGGTGACGACCTGGGACAGACTTTGTCCAGGGTGTCTTCGGGATTCCAGGGAACCACAATAGCTTAACCAGCAAACCTCCGAGAAATGGTGATTGTGCAAACCTCCGAGAAATGGTGATTGTGCGGGGGGCCCGCACAACTAGTGATGACGGGCCGTTCAAGTATCAAGTAAGTATTATTACTGTTATTATTATTACTATTACTATTACTATTGTTACTACTACTATTACTATTACTTTTATTACATAACTCCACACCGTGCGGATCCTAGCGTTTTTTTGCATTCGATCCATTTCATCGTATCTAGCATCCAAGAAGGTCTCTGAACATTTGTTTGTGGATTGGGCTTCTACAGAAGGATGTTTCATCTTCATCACGAATGTAATTAATGTTGGTTGGTCGGCTAATTTAATGTTGGCCGAGTCGATCCTCCTTGGAATCCTGGGATAGCTTGTCCCGGACAAGTCCTGTGAGAAGCTTGGACGGGGCGGTGCCTGGGTAGATTATTGGATCGCCAGCGTAATGAATGGGATCACTGGCACAGCGCTGCCCGCTCCCGCGAGATTGTAAATGAACCACAAAATTGCTGGCATGGTCCAGGTTGAATTGACCAATCAATCAAACCATATCCATTGTTATACCAAAAGCAAGCTTATTACAGAAATCATAGTCCATAAACATAAAAAATTGACGTTGCCCTTAAATTGGTCACCTTGTAAAATTCATTTTACGTCAAACGTTAGTAACCATTCCTGTAGGTGCGCTTTTATGGACCGCCCATATCTAAATCGTTCCTTCTGAACAAAATTTACATTGCTTACATTGAGGCAATTTCCAACTATGTATAGCTTCATGCGCGCGTGTGGCGCAGTGGTCGGAGGCGTCCTGCAGCACATACGTGGAGTCGATCCCCGCGTCCATGGCCCACCAAGCATTCCATCCTTCTGAAGTCGGAAAATTGGTACCAGACTTGTCTGGGAGGATAGCAGCACTGGGTCGACACATCTGTAGGCCACCGCGAGTCATTGTAAAGGCCAGATATGCACTCAATCACCACCAAATGATACTTAATGAAGTCAAATGCATGGCGCATTCCTAAGGGATTGGTCAACGCCGTGAGATTTATCCTTTGTCCTTTATATAGCTTCATCTTCTCCTGCTTCTCTAATCTCACGTTCATCTACCAACCATGAACACTGTGGTCTTGAACTTACACAAGGACTCCATTTTTGAAGTGCCAAACCAAAAAATCCACCCGTATGTACTTCTTCGTATATTTTGGAAGTCTTATCCAAATTAGGATTCGCTAAATAAAAACATTTCCTCACCAGTGACAACAGTGGAACCGTGACCACAGCAGAGATAACAAAAAGAAATCGGACACTAAAAAGCTCCAAGAACGGTGAAGACAGAAAAGTTTTCGAGCACAGCAACCGTCCTATTACTTGAGTAGTTTTTATACTAAAACAACAGATCTCTCAATATCTTATCGGACTCTAACATGTCGTCCTCCTCATTGCCACTAAAGGACTTACTTCATGCATACAAAATATCCCTAGACGTACATCGAATGGTCACCTTGTTGAGTACTGCGTTCATTACCACATGTTCTTCTCCACCTCAAACGCTTCCCACACCCACAAACTGGATCGTCTTCCGATTGATTCACAGCTTTGCTACTTTCGATTCTATCACCTTCGCTATCATCGAATAAACACTGTTCTCCAACAAAATAACTGCGTTGCTATCAAACAAAAGCTAGTATTTCTAGCATATACTATGCTTATGCTTCAGTTGTCTGCAACTGTCCAACCTTTTTGTTTTGAGATCATGAACGGCTTGAATGAGACTCCTTCCTTTCGAACGGTGGTGACGAGTCAAAAAGCTCTCAACACTAAATAGTATTGGCTCCAGTACCCCCCGTACGCATTTCGTAATTTTCGAAGGTCATTCTTACCATCCATCTCATTTCTGAGATGAACATGAGTATCACCATGGTAAACTGCTTGTACAGAAATTGCACAAATCTTATACGCATGCACGACGATAGTTCCCGAGATGACTTTCTCTCCTACCCACAAAAGCGATGTCCTCCACTGATTAGTGATTCATCCGTATGCACGATGCAGGGGAAATATTTGTGCAGATGGATAGCCACAAGTTTTTACATCTGTCAAGCGCCATATGATTCGAGAACTATGCTTCCTTCTACACTAATAACTAAATGTCGAACTGATGAAGTAAAGAATCTGAAGACGATAGAGTATTTTGATTTTGATAAATCGAAATACAATACTTTAGGGGGAGAGGCTTCCAACATCTGATCGTTGAGAACGCTTCTGGATTCTTGGCGGTGTTCGACTTCCCTAACTCTTGTCACTTACCTTGATAAAACACTTGCTATTCTCTTTTATTTTTACATAACCCGTCTCGTTGTCTACTGTGCGACTCCCAACAATTCTTGCGTTTGATTCGTTTCCTCGCATCTATCATTCATGAAAGTCTTCGAAATTATTGCGTTTGGCTTCAGCTGCCGCTAGTGAGGAGTTTCGTGTTCGTTACAAATGTCGATGAGTGCCAGTCGAGTCGATTCTCCCTGCACTCTTGGAATAGATGAGCTAAGGTGGTCCAACGTGGATTGGAGGCATTGAGCTTGCCCCAGACAAGTCTGGTACCAATTCATCGGCTCGGAGGGATAGGAGGCTTCATGAGTCCGGTATGGAGCCGAACAAGCACCATGGTCGCGATGAATGGCATCACTACCATGTGCTTACCTCCCTGAAACACCAACTACACGCGGTGTAAATAAATATAAATATACCGATGCACTTTTTGTCGTCATACGAAGTAAAGTACTTAAATGCAAACAATTTCTTAACATAACCTACCACTTTTTATTGATTTTCCGCTTCTCCATCTCCTATTTATTTATACGCCCCGTCCTTCACACATATTGTGCGGATCCCTGTATTTCTTGCAATCGATTCGTTTCCTCGCATCCATAATTCTCGAAGGTCGCCGATTTGGCTGCTGACTGAGGATTTCCCTTACGTCATGATTGTTGATGAACGCTAGTCGAGTCGATTCTCCCTAGAGTTCTGAGATACCTAGCCACATTAGAGTGTTCCCAGTTGAGCTGCAGAGAGTACTTTCCCCGGTCAAGTCCGGTATCAACTTCCCGACCCCGGACGGATGGGGGTGCTTGGTAAGCCGGGACGAGATCGTACCGGAATCGTGACCGTGAAGATCGGTATCAATACCACTGCGCTACTCGCCCGCTTTCATTTAATCATATTTTGTCTACTGAAAAACAGAGGTCGTATATCTTTGCTTCTTTAAAAGTTTATTCGATTTCAGGACGATGAATACGAGCCGGTAGAGGAGTGCCTTCTAAATAAAGCCGAACTTCCATTGAAGACAGTGCACCGACTAACAGAGCAGGCGAAAAAACTCGGAAAACTGATTCGTACTAGAAACAGATTACAACAACAATACTGCATAAATCGTGAACATCCCCAACTTAACGATGAATACAGGTACGCGACCACTAGTTGAAGAAACTGATCACGAATCATAAGTAGTGGGATGCCAAATGTTTCCACTCTTTGTTCACGGAGTGAGAACGATCTGTTATATTTCACTAATGGAAAAATCAAGAACCTACGCAACCGTTAACTAAGAATGCTATGAGAACTGAGTTGTGTAGTGTATAGCAGCGTTTCCTTACCGATAAATACAGCAAATATTTTACGACCTCCCAAGCTTTTTACAGGCTCTGTCCGATTTGGCGAAACGAAAAGAAGGTTCATAACTACCAACTGATGCGTATCAAGTACTGTGCTGACTACAGCAAATGGCCGAATGCCTCGAAATTGATGAGCACCTACGGCGATAATCTAAATCTCTACGAGACGCTATATGCGTTCCAGAAACCTTGACCTCAACCAGTACTAAGTGAATTTAGAGATTTTCAGCTTTCAAGAACACAACAGAAAGTCACTCACTCACTCATTAGCGGTCATCTATTCAAAGGCCACCCTCAAAAAACGTTTGTATGAAACCAAAACCTTTTGCACTACAAGCGAGAAACCTCCAAATTGTAAACTATTCGTATTTTGTTACACTCAGATCGTTCCGGGTAGCCGGATAGAGTAGTTGAATATTATATTTCGCAGAAATGTGAAATTGTACGGGTTGTAGCATGAGATGGCAGCACCGCATTTACATCGATTTGTATGTAGGTTTTTGAAAATCTCGGACCAAATTCTGGATAATCAAGAATGGTCCCTTTCTGGAATTATCTAGATGGTTCATGATAACGACTTAATGAAATATAGCTATTTATTACCTCATCATAATAAAGAACTACAAACATTCCCGTAAAAGATCTGTTATCTGAACAGCAACTGTTAAGTTAGAAAGGTCGCAAATCATCACAGATCACAGGGTCAAAGCAATGATATGTTCAGAAAGTAAACATCACAAAAAATCACAAACCACTGTATTCGTTGTCTAATGTTATCTGATCAGTAATACAGCAATATATTGAGATGTAAGATCAAACCCCTAGTGAGACAGGTTAGCACAAAACAAAAGGTTGCCAATTTCTCTAAAGGACAAGCCCCCAACAATTATGAAATAATGTTCAAATAGGACAATAAATTATTGGTACCTGAATAAATGTAAGACATAATCTGACCCACAACTGTATCATTAATCTGCCTATTGACTGGTGACAAGTGAGTTTTGTGGAATTCGTTTACTAGTACATAGGATAACCCTTGAGCCCAAGCCACTTCCATTCCTTTGAGCTTCTTCGCTAAATAAAAATCAGACATCTCAGTAAGTACGTGATCAAATATGTTTCGCAAAACTAGTAGACCTAAAGAATTTCATCCTTTAAAGGATTTTTTTGTGGAATTTTTTCTATTCTCTTAACATTTAAAAGGACAAAAAAGTACTTCCTAAGTAAAGTGAATTATCATTTCAGTTTGTCTTCTGAGCTATCAGCCTCATTTTTGCCTAAGTAATCGCAGCACAATTCCAGTATTAAACAATAACCTCACTCAAATGATAGATGATGAAGGAAACCTCACATAAAATGGTTGACTATCACCAAATCCATATCCATCATATAGCAGGCTATAAATATACGTCAAATCGTGACAAAGCCAGGGCAACCAATGGGAACCTCTCAGCTCCTCCTTTGTCCGTGAGCAGGCTAAATAAACGAAATTTGTAAGGTTTTTCTTTCAGTTATTTATTGGATAAATATGACTAAAACTTTACAAAACTATCGGCAATAAAGAGAAGCGTTGTGCAGAACACCTTTTTCTGCAGCTACTTTGAAGTCCACCAATTTCACTGCGCCTCCGCTATGTTCTTTAACGAGCTCTGCGTTCAGGCCACGATCAAAGAAGTAAGAGAACAAATAAATCATCTTTCCTTGAAGCGCTGAAATGCCCGGTTACAAGTAATAAAGTAAATAATCAGAGTGTAAAAAACCACTCGAGTTCACAATGTATACTGAAGAACTGTGTCAATGGATATAAATCACATATCACTTCAGTGAAATTTTACCTAATAGAAAAAGAGGATAAAGCTCTCGGCGTTCATCAATCCCCGAGGGATGCGCCATGCCTTCGACTTTATTAAAGATCGTTGGAATTGACTGAATGCATACATAGAGAACATTTTATATTTATGAAGAATGTTCTCTATAATGTTCTCTATCGCACATCTGGCCTTTACAATGACTCGGGGTGGCCTACCAATGTATTCAGCCAATGCCGCTATCCTCCCAGAGAACTGTGGCACCAATTTGCCGACCCCGGAGGATGGAAGGCTTGGTGAGCCTGGGGCGCTGGGGTCGATTCTGTGTATTGCAGGGCGCCTCTGACCACTGCGCTACACGTGCCGTTACCTAATAGGGGAAAATATTTGTAGCTGAAAAACTTCAATCGTCATAATATTATGTTCAACATAACAGGAAAAGTTATATAACTTACTTGGAAGCTTCATAACCTCGCTGTAGGCGACAAACTGACGAGCGTTATCATAACAAGCGTTAAACGAGTATGTCTGCATACCACTGAAACCAAAACGGTACGAGACATTTAGAAAGTACGAGAAACACTGTGTTGTAAATGCTTAAAATCCTCTCTCGAACATTTTATACTTGTTTTCGCTTTCGCCCTTTCAAAGTTCTTTTCAAAACGGCAATACTCAATGATTCTTCTAATTCGTAGTAACACAGGAACGCTGATAGTAGTTGGATTTCTAACCATATCAAGAACCAAGGAATATAAGGAAAGGATATCAAGGCAAAAGCTAAAAATCCTTAAAGCCCTAAAAAATCCGGGCATATTTCTATGTATTTTCAATTGCCGTTAAATAGGAGGATGGTGCAGTAACCATTCAGCTACTAAGTCCAACCAACAGTATATTTGAACCAGCTATATAAGACCTGTACCAACCTAATGGTCCATTTTCTGAGCGCGTATTCCCAGTCTTCAAGCCGAAAATCCGACGGCATACAAGGTGTACTGAGTTCATGTTTTACCTCAGCATCATCACCCGTTATGTGTAACAACGTATTGAGACGTGCTGCAACCAATCCATTGCCTAGAAAGCTAGAAACACGACAATAAGGAAGCACCACACAACTTTTGCCAAATCTTAAACAATAAGTGGAAGACGTTGCCGCTAGATTTCAAATCATGAAGGAGAAGAAGAGCAGACTGAGACAACTAAAAACGAGATCACAAACCTGTGTGTAAACAACTGCATTCGATGCCCAAAGAACTCTATATCTCTTCTGTATTCTGAGTGATGTTCGAAAATACGTTGATCCACTGGCCAAAATGTGAGCTGAGTTGATCCACCGCCTAGATCGAAAGCGGCAACAGTTCGCGATGCATCGGGAAAATACGGAAGTTTGACATTGTCTTAAGAGAAAAGCATTTCTGAGGTCTCCGGAAAACAACGCAATGAAATCACTACAGTCAACTACTTTACCCGAATAGAATACATTCAGGAGCAAGTTCAAAGTTAACCAGCTATATATTCCTTCGTCAGATCCGCTCATTATGCCCACTCCATCAGGTACTGCGAAAAAACCACTTTTCACAATCTCACGTTCGACCTAAAGATAGTGTTGGATTAGTGGACCGAATTCAAAAACTTGTAAGCTGTATTGTATGATATTATTTTCACAATGCCCATACAATAAAAGATAAGACTGAGTCATGTATAAGAAAGTCTTCAGCGTTTTTTCTACAGTTGTCTAGATCGACGTTCTAAAATTCCTTTCGACTTCAGGTTCATCAGATATATAAGTTACAAACGATGTTTCCTTATAAAACGATCAAGGGACAAAGCTCTCGGTGTTGATCAATCCCTGAGAGATGCGCCATTCATTCGACTTCATTAAGTATCGTTGGTGGTGATTGAATGCATATCTGGCCTTACAATGGCTAGCGGTGTCCTACGGATGTATCGACCCAGTGCTGCCATCCTCCTAGACAAGTCTGGTACCAATTTGCCGACCCCCGAAGACATGAAAGGCTTGGTGATCCTTGGAGGCGGGGATCTAACCCATATGTATTACAGGGAGCCTCTGACCACTGCACTACACGCGCCGTTGTTTCCTTCCATGTTAAAAGAAACATCTTTGATAATTATTTAGAAAACAGAAGAATCACCGCATCCAAGATATCGTCGGCCATATCTCCGGGAAGCAACCGAAGGCCAGCTGTTGCTTTGAGCGTTATAGGCGTCTTATCCCACATGAAAGGTGGGATTGTTTCACGTGCGATTTGTATTAGACTTCGAATAGATTCAGAAGCCCCTGAAGGGTTACGACTGTACGACGACAACCCTGGTGATACCTGAAAAGCAATCTTTGTGAAATGACGAAATAGGCCAAACGATACGTATCTGACAATTATAAATCCTCACTTTTAGTTAAATATTTTCATAAGCCCAATTCTACAACCTAAGGGATTAGTACCGTGCTGGTGAAGCACAAATGGAAAACGACGAAATATGGCAAAAATGGGACCTTGTTTCTGCTTCGCTCTAAGCTGCAATTCATTTAATAAAAAAAAAACTTCAAGAGACTTCTAGCTAAGCGAACAGTGCAACAGGAACCACAATGCCTTCTGCATGTCGACTAACTTCACGGAATGTTTCTTCTTCGACTTTGAAAGGAAGTCCATTCTGATCAGTGCTATGAACGTATCTGTATAGGTGGAGTCTTGTTCCCGTTGATCCTGCGTCGAATATTATGGCGAAAAAACGACAAGGAACATCCTGAAAGTGTTGTTTTGATTGAATTGACTAGGCATGGTAGCAGTGAAGCACCCGTAAGAATAAAGAAAGCAGCCTTAACTGCAGTAAGAGAAGATAATGAAGTATCATGAACGTTTTTAATAGTACCATATTTCATTGATAAACTAACATGAAGTCGCTACCAATATTTATTTGACTAGCGCTATGACGTTCGTCTTCGCTAGAGACCATGATCCGAGTCGATGTCCATAGTCGTTCCTACTCTGGATGTAGTGTCTCCGTCGTCGTATCGAGCCGGACCTTCTTTTGCGGACAATCACCGGACAATCACGACTACTAGTAACAAGAAACTTGTATGTAAGACCATTTTAGGGTGAGTACGTCTCATTCGAGAGATTCTCCACTAAAGAAGATCCAGCTTTATATAAGGTAGACACCACATCAAGAAGATTAACGACTGTGGACGTCGACTCAGTTCATCAACTCTGAGAAAGACGAAGACGTCTAGATGTTAGCTGAATAAACAATGGTAACAACCTCGTGCTAGCTTATCAATGCAACAAGGTAGATTGATCATTTATGCTTACATAGCTGGCTACTTGGATGGGTCTTCACTGGTTGTGCGGACCCCAGCATAATTCTCATTTTTTTTGGAGTTTTGTTGGTTTAGCCATGGTGCTTCGTTGGAGTCCCGATGCCAGCCAGGCCAAACTCTGCCCCAGGTCGTCACCACTACAGGCAGTCGCCGCACTTGTGGATAAGAGGGAGATTTGCCACCATGCGACTAGTTCGATACCAGAACGGAGGTGGGTCCTGGTATTAGTTCACTCTCAGCTGGGCTTCCTGATGGAAACGCCGGACTCCTTCTCAGCTTGGGAGGCCCTGCTGGGGGATGAATCACTCCGCTGTGCACCACGAACCGACACCATTTATGTCCAGATTTAATAAAAGTCGGTTTAAAATGATATTGTTCTTAATAGCACACAAACAGCATACTATATACCCTCCAATGCATAAGGAAACACAATGAGACATCAATTAATAAGCAATGAAAGATTTTACTACGAATCGCTCCTTAACCAAGGATTACCACAAACACTTTAAGAGTCTCAGAAGTAAACGTTTATGAGTGGTAACCCTCATCACAGGGCACTTGTGGTCGGAGACGTCTTGCAATACACATTGGATGGATCCCGGCGCCGCTGGCACACCAAGCCATCCATCCTTCCAGGGTCGGTAATTTGGTACCAAACTTGTCTGGGAGCATAGCAGCATTGGGTCTATACAACGGTAGACCACCGCGACTAATTGTAAATGCCAGACATGCATTCAGTCAACTCCAGCGATGCTTAATAAAGTCGAATGCATGGCGCACCCCTAGAGATTGATCAACGCCGAAAGCTTTAACCTTTACGCTTTAACTTTCATCACGGCCCACAATGAAGCACTTTACCTTGATGTAAACATATTTTAATGGCTATTGAACCCGAAATTTGGAGCAGAATGAGACTAAGGAAAAATTCACCTGCAGCCCACCGTTAGTGTAACAATAGTAGTCTTCCTGACGCGCCGTTTCAGTTATTATATTCAATAGACAAATTTGTAAAATAAGCAGTAATGGTCCGCAGCAAATCATCTCCAGAATTCCGGAAAAGTAGTGGATCCGTAGATCAACGCCACTACTAATCACGGTTGTTTTCCACAGCTATGACATTCCGTTCGTGGTCGGCTTTCGCCGAATGATATGGAAAACGAACGTTTTCAATCAATATCTTTCCAGAAAATCCCAAACATCGCGAAAAAAGTAAATCTTAGATATGCTTAAGACAAAATAACTGCACAAAACCGTCGAGAAAACGCCTTAGAAACACAGCGCGAGAAATTACAAACGAGATCCCAGCCTTCTTTTATTCTCTGTGATGAATCCGGAAAATGAGAAACAACAGAACAACAACAACATCATCAAAACAACATCATCCCTCGTGAACGACATGGATGGTTCTGAGGAAGGCGAAGTCGCCGAAACATCAGTCATTGAACAACAACAACAACGACCACGACAACAACAATAAGAACATCTACACCAACCTCACGTCAGCTAAACAAGGGCAGTTCGTAAAAACATATATACAGATAAGAAACAACACTTACAGGAAGTTAGGTTTCCTGAAAAGTTCCAGAAGCAAACCGAGTTTCACGCAGTGGAAACAAAAAACGAATGCCTGAGGTTTTCGCGATGATAGGGATGGAGATCGCTTGATAAGACAACACTGCGGGTCACTCAACAACAACTGATAACCCAAATAAACACAAGATTTAGTACACGTGTCAGCTCAAAGAAAAAGAGATCGTATGACAGGTTAGACTATACATCAGTCAGTAGTGACTGCTATCAGTAGTCAGACTAGTGTTAAACAAACAAACCACCAACCAAATCAATCAATCAAATCAGTGATCAAGTCAAGTCGGACTTAATCGAATCGGAAAACGTTTGTTTGAGAAAAACAGTACGACGCTGACTGATAGCACTCACTATGTGGTAAAGAGTCAGTGAACAAGCCCAGTAATGAAGCGAGCTCTTAGGTCTTACTACACAAAATAAAAGGTGATTATTCGATATGCTAAAAGATAACATAGAGATCTACGAAACGATAAAGAACCCAAACCAGTGGCTGAAGTAACTGGTAAGCTCATAAATGAATGAAAACTGCTACAATGCATAGAGTAACATCACAGAACACTGACAAAAAAGTATGGTTGTTTTTTTTTGCTACCGAGGTTAAATAGCGGTCGGTTTGGAAACTGTTCAGCTGCTCGCTTTGTTCTAGCCAACATAATACCAGCTGCTGCAGGGCGGATTACTTGGATACTTGGACGGCCCGTCCTCATTGGTTGTGCGCACCCCAGCATGATCTCTATTGTTTCGGAGTTTTGCTGGTTTAGCCATTGTGGTACACCAGAGTCCTGGAGTCAGCCTAGCCAAAGACTGCCGCAGATCGTCACCACCACAGGCAGTCGCCGCCTTTGTGGAACAGATGGAGATTTGTCACCATGCAAGTAGTTTGGTACCAGGACGGTGGTGGATCCTGGCAATGGTTTACTGTTAGCTGAGCTCCAGATGGAAACGTTGGACTTCCTCTCAGCTTAGGAGGCCCCGCTGGGGGGATAAATCTCCCCGCTGTCTATCGCACCCCGACACGCAGGAACATCTCCCGACCAAGATGAGGCGGTAAACCGTTGGGAGGTAGCGTGGATTATCCGTTGAGAAACAAATTATTATCAACGGATAGTCGTACCAACAACAGCCCTGTATAAAAGGACACTTCGGGATAAGCATGCCTCATTCGTGCGATGTCCCATTGAGGAGAAGATCCGTCTCGGTGCGAGGACGAAGACGCCACATCGAGAAGACAAACAACTGTGGACTATCGACTTGGATCATCGGCTCTCATGAAGACGAAGACGTTGAAACACCAGCTGAATAAACATCTTTATCAAATTCGCGTGAGCTCAACAATTTAAACACATACGATTCGTTTTCTTTTGAATTTTAATCATTGCTGAAAAAACTCGTATAAGAACTTTGTGTTAGCCTCTCGATGAAACAAGACAGCAGAGAACTTTTATGTTCCCCACAAAAAGAATCAGGAATATCCATGAGTCACTTCGTTGAAAGTGTTTTGAATGAAAAAATGGAAATGAATGAAAGAGTGCAAAATGAAAGCATTTTAAAACGAAATACCAAGTTTGTAGATGGACGAAGACTACGGAGATTTACAAAGCCTATTTCCGTAAATTTATCCTTACATGCTCCTTAGAAGGAATACTGGTCCAGGCTTTAAATAGCCGTAGAGATGTAGAAACTCTTGCCTCTTTATGCAATAATTGCAGAGTACTTGTTGTAACCTACCAAACCACAGTTTGGATTTTGTCTTTTGATCTATCTTCTTAAGAATAATGGTCACAATCCAGTTTAGTTCCCACTCTATGTAAGCACATAGTTCTGGGTATCTCAAATACCTAGAGAAAATGACTACAAATACTGATTGTTCCAACAGTTACGATTCCTAAAGTTGACCGAACCATCTGGAGGTGTGTCACGCGTAGTTGCAGACTATGTCGTGAACTTTGTCGTAAACTAAAAAGTAGGCATGCTTTCTCAATGTACGCTTAGGGATGCGATGAGTTGTGTTGGTCCATCACATGAAAAGCGATGATCAGTGGTTTCTCACTTGTTTATTGACCGTCTCTTTAATCCTTTCAAGACCGTGGCCACTTTCACGTAGCAGGCTCATGGGACCACGTGTCATTGGAGCACAACTGAGATTCGCATTGAAATCAAGATGTACTGCCCTTGAGCCCGCGTAATATGCACCGTGCACTGATTTCCTGAGATAATCGTCCTACTGTTTTATCCTCCACATTTTTTTCCATTTGTCTCTAAATTGTCTCTGATATTGAAAGAGCAGTTTTGGTCAACCATGTACACCATGTACACTAAGCAGTTGTTTCAATACAAAAGGGTCAACCTTTTCACTATCGCGGGCACATTCAGTGGCAGGCCCACTGGACCGCGTGTCATTAGAGCCCAATTGAGGTGCGCCTTGAAATCAAGCTGTGCGGTCCAAAATGTATAGCAGCGTACATATTGAAATCAAAGCGCATGGTCGTGAAAGGGTTAAGAAACTATTTGATTATGTTGTAGAATAAGCTCCATGGATTCCACCAAATATGTCCTAAATTTGAATAAATGTTATGGACGACTTCAAATCACAATGCTAACTTTTTTTCACTTACAACCTACTCTAAAATTTCCCGGCAGGGTATTATGTGAAATGCAACCACAATGATGCTGAGATATTCCCGAAACTTGGACCACGGACCAGATCGAACCACGATTACCCTTTCTGATTGCCTTTCCGTGAAAAATACAGCATGATGTAAATTAAAAAAAGGTTAACACTGTGATTTTGACAACAGCCTCAGCTTAACTGGGTTCATTGTCGATTTGTGCTCCACAGATCAATCACGTTGACAGAAGACTCTTGATGGCGCTAGTAGGTAGAAAACTAGCTGAGAGAAGGGCAAGGTAATGACCTCAGTGGTGCCGTGTGCAACACGCGAACCTCCTGAAAGGGTAATCGTGGTTCGATCTGGCCTGGGGTCCAAGTTTGGCAAATATCTCAGCATCATTGTGACTTCAAATCACTTGACATGGTAGGTGGCTGCTTATGCATCGCGTTGTCACAAAATAAATGAGTTATACTGCTATTATTAGCACCGTTAGAGTAAAAAACTGGCTGAGGGAAAACTAAAGCAAGAGCCTCGGTTGGTGTGGGTGGTTAGCATTTGTGCCTCTAGTGAGGTTGATCGCCAGTTCGAAGCTACTCTGAGGTTCCGAGTTTTGCTCATTTCTCAGCATCCTTGTGGTTGTATTACACATCGCACTCTCCATGAAAAAAAGAGTAGGCAGTAAATTAAAGGTTAGAACATTGTATTATTGTTAATACTACATGACCCGTTGCTGTGGCGTTCACAACTCTACAAGAATATCAAGTAGTTGGGAATATTAGCATTTATTGCTGCCACACGGGTCCTCCGTGTGTAAGTCACTGCGCCGAACGCCTTGAGACACTGGGTTATATGTTTTATGATTGTAGTAACAATAATAACAGCACAATAACAATGATGCGAAGTATACAAGGCGAAGACCGGAAGGACACTGGTTGAGCGAACTGAACGAACTGGACGAACTGAGAAAGCGAACTGACGGGCTGCCTATATTCTTCGTTTAATGATGGGTGGAGTGAGGCTAGAATGGATGAAGATATAGTTTGCTAACAAGAGGTGTTGGAAAGTTTCTCAGACAGTACAATCGGATAAGGCGAGATGAACACATAATACTGTAGCCGCGAGCGTTTACTTGAAATAACAGCGCAGCAAATATCTTTACATATGGCTTATCAGATCGTCATGGGAAAATCCACAGAGGACATTTCCCTTAGGAGATGACTAAGCGATTTGACACGGTATGAATGAATCGAGAACATTCCATATTTATGAAGAATATTCTCTATACCCGTCATCACATCTACTGCGCGGATCATCGCTTCTTTCATTCGATTCGTTTCCTCGTATTCAACATTCATGAAGATCTTCGAATATTTCGCGTATTCCTCGGAGCCGTGCTGTTGCGAATGGAATTTCGCGTGTTGTCTCAGCTGCTGCTTGAGGATCTCGTCTGCTTTAGGAATGTAGTAGAATGGTGGTCGAGTCGATTCTCCTTGCAATATTCGGAATAGACGAGCTAAGGCGTTTCTAAGGTGACTTGAGAAGAGTGTTGAGGAAAGGGTTGAACCAGTACCTTCCTTATTGACGGAGTGCGTCACTAACCATTCCGCTACTCCTTGGAAGATGAGCCAGAACAAAAATAACGAAGCATAAAAGGACCGTAAACCTTTGCGAACATTCGAAAGACGGCATTTTTTCTTTTCTTATTGTCGTGCTCCTCCCAACAGTTTACCGCCTCATCGTGGCTGAGAGGTGTTCCTGGGTGTCGGACTGCGATGTATACATGAGACCAAGTATACGTACCTGAACTGGAGCGATTCGTCCCCCCAGATGGGTCTCCCAAGTCGAGAAGGGGTCCGGCGTTTCCATCAGGAAGCCTAGCTAGGAGTAAACCAATACCAGGATCCACCACCGTCCTGGTATCAAAGTTGCATGGTGGTAAATCTCCCTCTGATCTACAAAGGCTGCGACTGCCTGTGGTGGTGAAGACCTGGGGCAGACTTTGGCGAGGCTGACCTCGGGATTCCAAGGAACCACAATGAGCTTAACCAGCAAATCTCCGAAAAAGTGGAGATTATGCTGGGAACCGTACAACCAGTGAGGATGGGCCTGGGCCATTTAAGTATCAAGTCCTGTAAATGTGTATATGAGAACAACTTTTAATACAATGTTGATGCCAGGCTATGATTATCTATCACTGGAAAGTGAGTGGAAAGGTTCAGGTTGATGAAATGATTTCACCAGCTGATGATGACTTCCATATAGCCTTTAAAGGCAGATGTTGCTACAATAGGAGTGATCAATTCCTAGAAATTGTTTTCAAAGCTGTACAGATGTTGCCATAAAGCGTATTACAAAACGTTTTCCAGACAGTAGAGAAATAACAACATAATAGAGCTGTTACCAAGCATTTCCAGCTAATCTAAGGAATATGGCTCCGTAACAGATTAGATTAGATAGGGCGCATGTCCCAGTGGTCGGAGGCCCCTGAAATACGCACAAAAATCGATCCTCGCGCCCGTGGCTCACCAAGCCTTCCATCCCTCCAGGGTTAGCAAATTGGTACCAGACTTGTCTGGAATGAGAGCAGCACTGGCTCGATACACGAGTGAGCCACCGCGACTTAATGCAAAGGTCACATATGCATTTAATCACTTCCAACGATGTTTAATGAAGTCAAATGCATGGCGCATCTCTCAGGGATTCATCAACGCCGAGGGCTTTGTCCTTTTTATCCCTTCAACAGCTTAGACGGCGGCAATGTACACGCAGCAATATTCGACTGAAGAAACATGATAACACTAAGAGATATGAATTGTTTTCAATGAGCTAGAGAATAGTCTCTATCTTGAATACGTAAGGGATAAAGGATTAAGCTCTTGGCACTGATCGATTCCTAAAAGATGCACGATACATTCGACTTCATCAAGAATCGTTAGAGGTGATTGAGTGCATATCTGGCCTACATAATCGCTTATGGTGGCCTACTGATGTATCAAGTTAGTGCTGCTATCCTCCCAAACAGGTCTGGTATCAACTTCCCAACCCCGTAGGAATGGGAGGCTTGGTGAACCCGGGCGTGAGATCTAACCAACGACCATCTGCGTATAGGATGGCACCTCCAACCATTGTGCTACACGTGCCCCTAGCAATGCGCACTCGTACACAAAAGTAATGCTAGCACAATATTTGATACAACTACAAACAAAAAATGTCTGCGTTCCTATATGTATCCCACCTGCAGACTTCCCATAAAGGCAGTGTTTGAATTTCACGATTCGAGCACGTTTGTCTTCGAGAACTTGGAGAATTTTCTACGTAAGCCATTTTCTATTAGACTGTACAGAACTGGAGAAGGTCTCCATAGTCTACGTTATCGATACGTTATATTTCTTGAAGTACACATGTTTGTGCTGGTCGTGTTCACTCCAAGCGTCCAGACAAAATCACTTTAGTCACTTAGGTAAGAGTTAGACTACTTCTGAGCTGTAAAGTCAACTGAAGTGCAACCAGAAGTTCCAACGTTTAACCTACAGATACGTGTGCTCAAGAAGTGCTTCATTGTTTCCAAAAGAAGGTTTCAAACAGAGCCGGGAAAAGATGCTCATTTATTGTGCCGAGCTCTAATCTTCTATCCGGATGTTTAGGGGATTCCCTCCTAGAATCCCTTGAGTATCGAAGTGTTCTTAAGTAGTATACATCATCTTATCCACGACCTTTCACCAATATATTGATGTGTTATCGATTTTCTAGCATTTAGTTCTCTTAGGTAGTATACATCATCTTATCCACGACCTTTCACCAATATATTGATGTGTTATCGATTTTCTAGCATTTGGTTCATCATTGCATTGAGGCTTCTTGTCATTTCCGATTGACGGGACGCAAGATCGATTCTCTTTTGGTTCGCTTCTTTCAAAGTACAGCTGTATATTCGTGACAAACACATTTTCATCCGTTTTATAGCAAGAGGAACCAGCTTTGTCCCAAAATACGGTAATAGCTTGCAAGTACAGAATAAAATTTTTTGTGAGTAGCTATGAAATCCCTAGGATTTCATGCTCCATTTTCACCTTTACTTCGGCAGTCCTCGAATGTTCATTCCCACTTACCGTACTGTTTGATATTTTAGAACTTACCGAATGTCTAGCAGAATTTCTTTCAGCACTGTTTTCGTGTCGGCGAAAGCATGACTGGTGTCGAGACTGTATCCACCACAGAACCTGCAGGCGTGGAATCCAATGTTGGAGAATCTCTAGCCGATGCGGAAGGTTTGTCTGGTTAAGCTGTAGTACCTAGGAAGTACTAAGCTGTACATTTTATCTTTCTGTTCTTGATATTCTACTTTTCGACTTTAACACTTTATTTTTAATGCTCTACTTTTACTTACTTGGATGCTTGGATGGGCCATCCTCACTGGTTGCGCTGGCTCCAGGGCCCAGCATAATTCCCCGCTTTTTCGGAGTTTTGCTGGCTTAGTCATTATGGTTCCCTGTAGTCCCGAGGTCAGCCTAGCCAAAGTCTGCCCCAGGTCATCACCACCACAGGCAGTCGCCGCCGTTGTGGATCAGAGGGATGTTTTCCAATAAACGACTAAATTGGTACTAGGACGGTGGTGGATCCTGATATTGGTTCACTCTTAGCTGGCTTCTTGATGGAAACGTAGGACTGCTTCTCAGCTTGGGAGATCCTGTTGGGGGATGAACCCCGCCGCTGTGCATCGCAGCCCCCACACCCAGGAGCACCTCCCATCCACGATGAGGCGGTAAGCCGCTGGGAGGATACTCCAGTTTCAATGTGCTCAATGTTCGGTATGTTTTAGATCGTGCAAAAAAGGCGCAAGAAGAAGCTCAGAGAGAGAATGACTTGACTGAAGCACAACTTAAGCAAATTGAACAAGAAGTAACGGTCTTCTTCGTTTTTGTTTTTTACTTTTTAGTTTTCTCTATCTTCATAGATCAACACTTTACTTCTACTCTTGTTATGTCGTCACTTATTACAGCAAAAGAAAACACCACTTGTTGGTGATCGAGTACCTTTCGAGGTTGTCGTTATGGAATACGATCCAGTGGAGAGTTCTGAGTACTATACAAAAGCAAAGGACCTCCTGGAAACTTATAGTGACATCCGTATTATTCGAAGGGATGGTAACTGTTTTTATCGTGCTGTATTGGTTGCGCAGATTGAATTAATGCTTAAAGATCCGGATGAGTGTACGAGGTAAAGATTTTCGAGGTTCATCTCGAAAAAATGGGGCGCATATAACGTAATGGTCGGAAGCACCCTGCAACACATATGGGATCGATCCCCACGCCCATGGCTCACCAAGCTTTACATCCCTCGGGGGGTCGGCAAATTTCTACCAAACTTGTCTGGGAGGATAGCAGCGCTCGATACATCGGCAGCCAACGGGAGTCATTGTAAAGGCTAGATGGGCATTCGGTCACCTCCAGGGATGCCTAATGAAGTCGAGTGCGTGGCTCATCCCTCAGGGATTGATCAACGTCAGAGCTTTGTCCTTTGTCCCTTTATCTCGAAGAGTCAACGACAGTACAACTACATGGAGTTTAAGTCAAGTCAATTCCCTATTAATGCTATATTTTCTAGGTTTGAGAAAGTCTGTAAGGGTTGGCAAGACCGGCTTATCAAACTTGGTTATCCTGATTTCACGACGACTGATTTTTGTGAAGTGGTTAGTCTAATCATGATCTTCTCTCTGGTATGATTATTCTGTTTTATGTCAAATGTGTTGGTTATTTAGTTTTACAAATGGATGGGTCCGATTTGGTCACGACAAGTAGGTTCCAAAAGCATTTTCCAAGATCTTAACGATGATAACGAAGCTAATTATCTCATAATATTTTTTGAGGTACGTTGAAACGGTAAAGCTAAGTCGATAATAACCGTTGGTTACATAAATTAATGCTTTACTTTCATACTGCAGTCTGTTCTCGAATATCCCTGCCTGCAGGCGTTTCTTAATGTTTTTTTTTCTTTCAAATTAAGAGTCGTCTTCTGGTTACTTTCAGTAGCGAGGTGTAGGTAGCATCTTACGTAATATATTATAGTTATCTTCTCTAATTGTTGAATACCACTGCGCTTCGTAATTCTTACTTGGGTACTTGAATGGACCGCCTTTACTGGTTATGCAGGCCCAGCATAACTTCCATTCGTTTCTCTCTCGCGCAGTTGTTGTCTATAACGGTGATCTGATTTGAACATGATGACGTCAGTGAAACCCAGAATTCTGAATTTCTAAAGGTTTGCAGATAGGAGATACATTTGCGAATGCAGATAGGCGTTGTTAGCCACGAGAACGTCCTCCCTTCTTTTGGGTAATCTTCCAAGAGGACGAATGCATTCTCTTGGAATCCACTGCACTATTCTTTTCGTCCATCTGTCATCTGTTTTTCTTATTATGTGACCGACGCGTCTATTTTTCGCTATCGATGTATATTCTCTTGGGTCCCAAAGATGTTATAGACTTCAAAGATTTGAACTGCTCGTTCCAGCTAGACGTTGTTGGCGTCGGTTAAATTTCAGAAGACATCGTTCATCCGCTCTGTGAATGGTGAGCAGATTTCTTGACATAGCCGATGCATCAGCCCCTTTTCTGCTGCATAAAAGAGCGCTGGCAGGACTACCGAAACGGAAAACTGAGCGCGGAGTTCTCGGTCTGTTGGTTGGTCGGTGGCTTCTTTGAGATCCCCGAATACGGCCCATGCTGCTCTCCTTCTCTCTATTTCACACTGCATGTTGTTCTTCATGTTTACTGAACATCCAAGGTACACCGCGATGTTTTGCCTGCGGTCAGAGAACCATTCAGTTCGATTTGTTATCCTTCCTACCATATGTTCTTCGTGAATGGGTCTTCATCCTATTCATGCGTAGTTCAGATATTCTCCTGCTTCACTGAGTTCATTGAGCGTCCCCTCTGCTTCACTGGTACTCCTCGAAAAGACAGTGATATCGTCCGCGAAACAAAGACTTGACAGGGAATTTTCCTTAAGTACGTAAGGACTTTTCGTCCCAGTTAAGTGAATTTATTATCCAGTGTAGTGCGGCAGTAAACAGCTTTGGCGAAATTGTGTCGCCTTGTCGAACCCCTATTCCTAGAGGTTTGGCGAGGAGTCGATCGAAAAGCTGTATATTTGTGCTGCAGTTCCAAGAACAGTCTACTAGTGTTCATATTTAGGACGAGTTCACTCCGTGGTCGACGACCGCTAATAGGATTGCGTTTGTTTCGACTCTGTCAAACGCTTTCTCATAGTTGATAAAGATTACGAGAAGAGGCAAATGGTACCCCCGAAAAACGTGCATGACACGTGCTATGGGTTTTGGATGTGGTCTAAGCAGCAGAATCACTACTGGAATGGTGCTTGCTCAACTGGATACACCTCATCCAAAATCTTCGATATGCACAAAAGTATAGTCTTCGTTACCAGCTTGTAGACTACACTCAGCAATCATATCACACACGATACTTACAATTATCCCTTTAGTCGTTCTTCTTAGGTAGGATGACCGTGCACGAGTTCCTCCACTGGTGTTGGATTTACTGTTCCTAAATGTAAAATACAATGTTGGTTGCCAGAAGTTCATGGAATTAGTGTCGTCCACCGCTAAATCGAGTCGATAGTCCACGGTTGTTCATCATCTCTATTATCACCGGGCAATCACTACTGTCAACCATCAGCATCCTGTATAAAAGGGCATCACCGAATCAGTATGCCTCATTCGAGGAGATGGTTCGCTGAGGAAGACCCAACTCGACACGAAAGGCGAAGACGCCACATTGAGACCAAGAACATCCGTGGGCTATCGGCTCGAATCATCGGCTCTGATAAAGACGAAGACGTTGAAACGTTAGCCGATTAAAGTTGTTTATCAACTTCGTGTAGACTTGTTAAAAAAAGCATAAATTGAGATTATGTCTGAACTTCTTGTTTGAAGAACAATGTAGAGTTCGGCACAAGTTCTAAGTCCTTCGACAAGGAGCTTAGAGTCCTCAATCGGGTCTTCATCTATCTACTAGTAATTGGAGGAAAGGATTTTATTGAGAGTATTTCCATAGTACACAATTTATCCCATTTTTCTTTGGTGATGATAGGAGTTCTTTTCCATGTCACAGCTGAATCGATTCTTCGCACAGAAAAACAGTGTTCAGATCCCGTACAGAATGTAGGTATCACTGAGGTGTCAAGGAGGTACTGTTTTTTGTTCTTGAGAATATGAACGATATTAATGATGCGAGGGAACTCCCAAGTCTATCGGCGATTTTCTTTATTCTCGAACAAGTAATTCATTTGGAATAGATGTACTGAGGACAGAAGTCCTACAAGTCAGTTTCATCCTCATTTCGTTCTACTCTTCCGAATTTCGCTATTCTGTACTCATTTTCATTTTCCGTCCCACTCTGGCTTTAAAGTCTCGAACAACGAATTCATAAAAAGATTTTTTCGTTGCGGATTAGTTCATCTAACTACTTGTTGAACACGTCCAGTTCGCTCTCATCAGCTGGACAGATCGGTGAGCAACAGTTGATGATACCGACTTTTTTTCCTTTTGAGACGCAAGTTGGAGAAGAAAAATGGTCAGGAGCAGTGATAGGAATTGGTATGAGGTGACTAGATGGGAAATAAGTGGGTGTATGATCAAGCCAACACCTTACACATTTTGTAAGGGAAATTTCATATTCGACCGAATTCGGCCTCTACATCGTCCTTGAGCGGTCGTTTCCGATTTCAGTTTTAACATCTCTCCGAATCAACTAGTAGGAAGACCGAGCGAAGGATTCGTCGCTGAAAACACACCTCGCTCTGATCCACATCGTGGTGAAGACCTGGATACGCCCTTGCAAGGTTACGTCAGGACTCCAGGGAGGACAAAGTTGCACGACCAGCAATAGGCCAGCCTCAGTACTCCGCACACTCGGTGGTCCCGTCTATGACGTCAAGCGGTGGGACGACCGGTGAGAGGCCACAGACCACAAAATCTCGGGTTACGCAGGACGTTATTGGAACCGGATCTGACGAACACACGCACGACACGCCATGGAGATTGTTAATTTCTATGCACTTATAATGCCAGAATGCTCCACAGACGTCGATCTCCACGCCTTTCTTGTAACCGCAGATCGAATTAAATTTCATGTGATCGCTTTACAAGAAACAAGTATCAAGAAGACCGACAAATGTGGGCGGCGTAGGCGCTTTGTCGTCCACCCGTCCATTTTCTATCTCGTCGACTCATACGAGATCCTCTCCCCTCTCATAGACGTCCTCCGTCTTCAATTGACGCGTCATAAAAAGATCACAATCACCAGTTGCTACTCACCGAAAGTTATCCGCAATGATAAAGCGTGTTATAAATTTGTCATCGGAGACTACAACGCCAGAATAGGAAAGACCTACGAGAGCGAATACATGATCGGAAATTTTGGATTAGGAGAAAGAAATGAGAATGGAAACCGTCACGCACGACTCCTATCTGCAGAGCCACGTCTCTTTTATAGGAACTCGTTTTTTCAGAAGAAAGATAGCCACCACTGGACATGGGAGTCTCCTAACGCCACGACTGATGCAGCGATCAAACATATTCTGACAAACAGAAGATGGTGCCTACATGACACATCGGTAGTCCCTTCACTCTGTTCTGGTTCCGATCACCGCCTTCTTCCGCGAAGATTAGATTCGGCCGCAAGCTGGAAGAGAACTCTCTTCATCGACCACGAGGAAAAAGTCTAGCTATACACGACGAGAACATTCTGAACGAAGTCCTATCCAAACGTGACTGGCAGATTAAAGAATATCCGACCGAAGACTACGAACTGCTTGTAGAAGGACTGAAAAGCTGTGCCGAATTCGCCTCAGTTCCTCAAGTAAGAAGATTGGATTGCATCTCCATCACTACTAAGGAGTTGCTCGAAAAGAGAAGGAAACTAAAGCTTGATCCTACTGCAACACGTTTAACATGACTAGCAATAAATGCCGGCTGCAGAAGAGCTTTGCAGGAAGATCTACAACGGTACAAGCAGAAGAAACTACTGGAAGCAGCAGAGAAAATAAGCAGTCTGAAGAGATGGCGTCGGGACTTGTGTGATTATAATGTTCCGCTACCAGCCCTGATGAACGAAGATGGGATCGTGAAAACTTCCCGCCATGATATGGAATTAATAGCGGAAACGTTCTACACCAACTTTTTTCCGTTCCACAATCCCCTTCCCAGACTCTAATATCACCGCTGGAGAAAAAACCACCTGGAATTCTTCCGTCGGAGGTTCGAGTTGCGATAGAAAGCATGAAAAGAGGCACAGCTCCAGGACCAGACAATGTCACCGCCGATTTCCTTAGAGCTGGAGACCTCAATTTACATGTACTTCTCGCAAATCATATGAAAGGCAACCTTCAAAAGGAAAAAATCCCGGACGAGTGGAGGACATCGCGCACGGTCATCCTACCCCAAGAAAGGAGACTGAAGGGATCTTCGTAACTATTGTCCCATATGCTTGTTGAGTGTACTGTACAAGCTCTTCACGAAGATTATCCTCTCGCGCATATCAAGGACATTGGATGAGGCGCAACCAGTCGAGCAAGCAGGATTTCGAAAAGGATTTTGCTGCATGGACCACATCCAAACCGTGTCCAGGGTCATCGAAGTTTTGTCGGGAATCTTCCACTTGCTTTTAGTCCTAACCTTTGTCGCCTATGAAAAAGCGTTTGACAGTATCGAAACGAATGCAGTCCTATCAGCGCTCGTCGACCAAAGAGTGGACCCGTCGTACATATGAACTCTGTCCGACAGTTATCGGAACTTCACTACGAAAATACAGTTTTCCATCGACCTCTTACCGTACCCATAGGAAAAAGGGGTTCGATATGGCGACACAGTATCGCCAAAGCTGTTCACTGCCGCACTGCAGTGGATAATGACGACACTCGATTGGGATGAGAAAGGCATACGTATTGATAGAATATTCCTATCCAACCTTCGTTTTGCAGATGACATTGTCTTCTTCTCAATAAGTGCTAGCGAAGCAGAGATGGTGATCAACGAGCTCAACGAAGCGGGGAAGAAGATCGGACTGCGCATAAATTGAAAGAAGACCCAGTTCATGATAAACCTATCGTGCGAAGACGAAAAAATTGAATTGGATAATTCTCTCATTACAGAGACCACCTCGTACTTATACCTTGGTCGATCACTCAACATGGAGAACAACATGAAGGAGGAGCTAGATAGAAGAAGGAGATCAATTTGGGCCGCATTCGGGCCTCTCAAAGAAGCCACCGACCAACTGAAGGACCCGAAAATCCGCGCTCATTTCTTCGATTCTACGGTCCTCCCTGCGCTCTTTTATGCTGCAGAGACGTGGATTGATACTTCAACCACGTCAAGAATGCTTCGCACTACTCACAGAGCGCCTGAGCGATGTCTTCTGAAGTATAACCGGCACTCTCAATATCTAGCCGGAATGCGAAGCTCTGACCTTCGAAACCTGTCACATCTTCGAGATCTGGGAGAATATACATCGCTAGCGAAACATAGATGGGCCGGTCACATAATGAGAAGAACAGACGACATATAGACGAAAAGAGCAGTAGAGTGGACTCCAAGAGAATGCAAACGTCCCCCAGGGCGACCACCTACACGTTGGGCGGACGTGTTCGTAAACAAAGTCATTCAGCTGTACTCGCAGCTGGAGTTGTTTTACAGATCACGGTATGAGACTCGCACGTGCTACTATGCTCGAACAAGACCACCACCATGGACTACGATTGCGAGAGAAAGGAACGAATGGTATATGTGCTGGGGTCCGCACACTTCGTGAAGAGGGACCGTCCATGTATCCAAGTAAGTAATTTCATATTCACGAATGACATGGCTTCCGTCGTCTAATTGGCATATATCAGCTGCCTGCTTTTCTTCTCTTGTAGAACAATCACATGAAATTTTATGCTGCCAGCGGCCTCAAGAAAAGCGTAAAGGTCGGCTTCTGAAGAAATTGTTCTGGTGTTACATGTACAGAGTGGAAAGCGTCCTTCCAACTATGTCTAAGGCGTTTTCGTTTTTGTCAGTTTCCGGTGGTAACTTGTACAACCCTAGATTTGATCGCCCTTAACTCGTTGTCTCACTGCCATACGTCGTGGACGGGAGCGTCTACTGTGCGAACTACTGAGGTTGGAGCTTTGATGGTTTAGCTCTGTGGTGGTTCCCTGTAGTCCTGAGGTCACTTTACCCGAAGCCTTCTTCAGGCCGTCGTCATCCCAACCAGTCGGACCCTTGTGGTTCAGATGGAGATTAGCCACGATGCGTTTAGTTTGTTAATAGGGTGGTTCGACAAGGGTTGACGAGATGAGGAGATTCATTTATCTTTCGCATTAGATGAGAATTATTAAACACCCATAGAGGAGAGCTTATTGGAGTTCCACTCCTGCTGGCAAATTTTATAGGGTGTTGAACTTGTACTTTTAATTGATCTTGTCGGCAGGAAATGCGGCAAAATAGTCAGACTTGGAAAATATAAACTGAGTCCAAGGTGCTGTTTGAAGGTAGAATCGCCTTCTAACATTACAAGGGAAATAAAGGCGCAAATATGCGGCAGTGTTATTTATGTTGTGCTCAAGAGGCGGCTGCGGTTACGGAGTTTTGGTGTATTACGGTGGGAATCCCTTTATAACTAGACATGTTCCCAGGATCGACTTTCTGTTAACCTCGGCACTGGAATATGAATGCATCGTTTTCTTGCTCAGCAATCGCGAGGTTTTTAAGCAGCATACATTTACTTCCATGGAAAAACACTACATTACAACAGTAGCTGACGTTTCGGCAGTATCGCCCTCTTCAGAACCGTTTTTTTCCGTGACTTCCAATGAGGAAGATTCTTCTACATAACACGTCTAGTGTTGGTTTTCTCTTAGCTGAGCTGTCGGAAGAAAGCGTCGGACTCCTTTTCAGCTTGAGAGACTCTGCTGGAGAGGTGAACTCTCCGCAGTACATAGCAGTCCGATACCCAGGAATAGCTCCATGCCACGATAAAGCGGCAAACCTTTGAGGAGGGTTTCGCAATATGATTTAGAAGTGGAAGGAATTGGAGCATCCAACATTTCATTAACCGCAAGATGTTTTGTTGTTTTGATGAATGCCTTAATGTCTCCTACCCTTTTTTAAAAATTCTTCAACTTCTTAATTCATGATATATTTATTTATGTGATCTTATAAACTGATCTTCTTTAGCTGATCCGAGGTTGGTATAGGTGTTCGTTGACGTTGTCTTTGTTGTTGGTGTTGTTTGTCGATGGCTGACGTTTCGGCGATTTCGCCTTCCTCAGAGCCTGGACGTATTTTATATTAGAATACTTTAGTTATTCGGTGTAAAAGGCTAAAGTATTAATGAAGATCAAAGTTTTAAATATGAACCGGAAAGACGAATGCCTCACTATCACACGTGACCTGGCGCCCTATTTCAAAATGATATTTTGACCCTGGTATGTGTCGTGCTCGCGACCCCCACGTGAACAATGCGTGGGCCGGTCCCACTCGTATCATCACGGTGAGTAGCCTTTCTGTTCAATATGACGTCTATTTAAAAGTTTGATCTTCATTAATACTTTAGGCTTTTTTTTCCACCGAATAATTAACGTATTCTTATATGAAATACGTCCAGGCTTTGAGGAAGGCGAAATCGCCGAAACGTCAGCCATCGACCAACAACACCAACAACAACGACAACGGCAACGAAGACCTATACCAACCTCGCATCAGCTAAACAGGATCAGTTTATAAGATCATATAGATAAATGAACTACAACCATTAGACACAAACCGTTAGCGAGAGTTGAAGATATAGAATCAAACTTGAAGCTACAGAATAACCAGCGGTGCGCTAGTAAACTTCTTCAAAAAGACCTTGAATGGAGGATAGGATAGTCTTCTTATCCATCGAGGAAGCAGTTGATCAGCGTCGCATATGGTTGACGACTGCACCTCCCCACTTCAAGAAGGCGATTCTGCCGAAACGTCAGCTACGATTGTGTTGTATGTGTGTTACTGTGTGGAAGTAAACGTATGCTGTTTAACAACCTCGCGATTGCTGAGACAAAAAACGACGAATTTATAATCCAATGCCGTGGTTAATAGAAAGTTGATCCTGGAAATTGTTACTTCTCTCTTTTTTTGACTCTTTAAAGTTAAAGATAATGTCCTACTGGGCTTACGACCTTTTCGCTTGGCGGATCGGCTAGCTTAAGATCTTCTAATCACATACCAGTCTTCTTGACGAACTCTATTTGACCAGTTTTATACTCTACTGTTTTGGCTTAGAAAATAGGTAGAAGACTCACATAAGACGAAGAAAGACTGACTCTACATCGACAGGTCCTAATAGTTATTGTACTGTCTTATCCACATCCACTGCCTCAGGATACCTTTATATCTAGCGTGAATGTAGTTGTTTATAGGAAACGCATGAGTATTTTATTATTTGGCTCAGCCCTTTATATTTTACTGTTTTCACGCATCAGTTACTGTTTTAGGTTGATAACGGCCGGATATTTGAAAGAACATTCGGAAGAATATGCCCCGTTTATTGAGGATATTAGTCTTTCCGACTATTGCGCTAGTGAAATAGAATCGATGTGGAAGGACGCTGACCATCTTGCAGTTACGGGTCTTGTCAACGCCATAGGTGTGTAATTTCAGTATTCAAGCTTTCTTAAAAAGGATGTTGGAACAATGCTAACTTTTTTTTTACTGCCTACTACAATTTTCAAGGCAAAGTGTTGTGCGAAATCAACCACAATGATGCTGAAGTATTTGCAAAACTCCGGACAGTAGGTGTCTATGGTGGGGATCCAACATGATATTACCCTTTCCGAGGGGCTAACACGTTCACCACCACACCATGCGCCTCCTTCATTTCGCCTTTCCCTCAACTAGTTTTCTTTCTACCAGTGCCGACAGCAATCACCCGTCAACGGGATTGATCTGGGAAGCCCAAATCGGCACTGAACACAGTTAAATTTAAGTTGGTAGGTAGAAAACTAGCTGAGAGAAAGACGAAGCGGAGAACGCGCATGGTGTGGTGGTGAACGCGTTAACCCCCCGTAAACGTAATAAGGTGTTCGATCCCCACTGCAGACACCTGCCTTGCGGAGTTTTGCAAATATCTCAGCACCTTTGTAATGTTGAGACAGTTCATCGTCTTCTACCTTTAATATTACCATATTGTAGACGGTTATTTCAGGACAGAGTATTCGTGTGCAGTACATGGATCAGAATGCTGCCCCGAATGGTGGCCTGTATTATGACTTCCCACCCGATCAAAAAGAAGTCCCTCGCATAACACTTCTGTATAGACCAGGTCATTATGATTTGATTTATCGTAGATAGTAGTGTGTCATGAAAACATATATACTTTGGGATGCAAAGCCTTGCATTTTGACCGGTCCTATTTCTTTCCATCGATAGGAATCTTTCCGTTCTTTTGTTGGTATTATTTAGTATATTTATAGTGTGGAAACGTTTTTTACGAAATAAATGCTACCTTCACATATGTAAAATCTTCTGTTGGTATCTTATGTACCGCTTTTCTATTCATTTCTATTTATTGTCCACATGAAAGAATTGGTTTGTGAATGTAAGATTCATGACAAAGCTTGAGTTGAAACGTAAAACCCTTGTCCAGCTGATCGTCATGGTCTTTCAAGAGATGGTGGATTCTTCACTTATGCAAGTTTATGTCGTAATGGCTAGTGATAGTCCATTCTTTGGATAAGAAATTGCCTAGCTCTAGCAGGCAAATTAGAATTTCTGACGACTTTCTACTAATAAGAGTGGGCATAAGGATAAGAGTTTTCCGTACGAGTGGAGACAGTAAGTTGGGAAGATTGTTGTATACCGTAGTTATTGGAGAACAGCAATACTTAACTAGGTGATGAATTGTAGTTGAAGATCTCTAAACAGATGTTACATAACTGTGTTGTATAGATTTCATTTGTCCATCCACTTCCATGTTTTCTTTATTTTCCATTCATTTCATTCTTTATCTTTCTTGATCTTCAGAAGCATGGACTTCAGTGTAAAGTCAAGACCCAATATTTCGCACCGATGAACTATACTTCCCCCAGTTTTTCCGCACTAACGTGAAATACAGTTACACTTCCTGTTAGCGTTCTATTTCAAGTGTTTGCTAAGCTAGGGAATGTACCAATGGTGTGCCTTCTGACGAAGAATGGAATCTCCATCTGTCGCCATCACGAGCCAGCGCTGGTCACTGGGTCCATGGAAAGTACTACTAACACTTTAAACATGAAACCCATTACTTGTAATGCTTCTGGCGTGAAATTAGCTATCGAAACCGGGTTGGACTCATCATAGGTTTACTTTTAACTGAACTTCCAAGTGAATTTTTTCAGTCTTGTTCAACAACCTCTTAGGTGGCTGTATTGGAGGGATAAGTCCCACTGTACATATGTATTCCTTCATTGATAAGCTAACACAAGGTTCGTAAAGAATTCCAGTCGGCTATCGTCTCGACTCCTATCACTCTGTGCCGATGATCCCAGTCGATGGCCATAGTCGTTCGTACACTCGATGTGATCTCTTCGTCGTCGCATCGAGTGAGATCTTCTTCACTGTAGCACCGTTCGAACGAGGCAACTTTATCTGACAATGCTCTTGTATACAGGACGGTTGTGGTTGACAATAGTGATTGTTGGTGACAACTTGTTTCCCTGGAAGATCCGACTCGATGCGATGACGAAGACACCACATCGACAGTACAAACGACTGTGGACATCGACTTGGATTATCAGTTTTGAGGAACATAAAGACGTCGAAACGTTATCTAAATAGGATTTCCTATCAACCTCGTGTCCTTCCAACGGTTTACCGCCTCATCGTGGCTGGGAGGTGCTCCTGAGTGTCGGACTGCTATATATAGCGGGGAATTCATCACCTGGCAGGGTCTCCCAAGCTGAAAAGGAGTTTGACGTTTCCATCAGGAAGCCCAGCCAAGAGTAAACCAATGCCAGGATCCACCACTGTCCTGGTATCAAATTATTCGCATGGTGGCAAATCTCCCTCTGATCCACATGGGCGGCGTTTGCCTGTGGTGGTGACGACTTGGGGCAGACTTTGAGCAGGCTGGCCTCGGGACTCCAGAGAACCACAATGGCTAAACCAACAAGTCTCTGAAGAATGGAAATTATGCTGGAGCCCACACAACCATTGAAGACGAGCCATCCAAGTATTCAAGTATCAATCTCGTATCAGCTTATCAATGAAAGAATAAATGTTGATTACTCATACCGAGGTTAAAGGAGAGTCGGTTTTTGAAATAATTTTACCCATTGTACAAAGGTCTTCGATGTTCGTAAACATCTCTCAGCAACGATGAACCGGTGAGCTACCGGAAGAGTGTCTTCTTGGAGAAAATCAACATGAAGGTGGATTTCAAAATACGGCTAAACGAGAAAGCAATACCTAAAAGTCTTTCAAACAATGTATTAGATTTCTCGATGTCAAAAAAAATGACGCTAACATAATTGAAACTGTGTGCATTGAGTGTAATGCGTATGTTAGTTAGTGGTTAGGCATCGTGGCCGGTGCAAGTTGGTTCCACTGCGTCACTTTTTGTCAGAAATATGATGCACTTCTAAAAAGAACTGCTTTGCAGCATCTGTGACGACAGACATACTTAATGAACATCGTTAAGAAAAAGTAGATGTACAGAACGAAGACGTTCTGTAGGACTGGGAAGATCCTCTTCAGTGTACAAAATTTACAGGGTAAATTCAGCATTGGGGGGCGCTTGTGGCGCAGTGGTCGGAGACGCCCTACAATGCACATGGGGGCCGATTCCCGCTTCCCTGGCCCACCAACCCTTCCATCCCTCCGGGGTCGGCAAACTGGTGTCAGACTTGTCTGGGAGAATAGCAGCACTGGCACGATGCATCGCTTGGGCACCGCGAGTCATTGTAAAGGCCAGATATCTATTCATTCACCTCCAAACCATGCTTAATGAAGTCGAATGCACGGCTTATCCTTAAGGGATTGATCAACGACGGGAGCTTTTTTTAAGTTCAACATTCATCAGAATCACAAAAGAGACGTTGTTTTCCCATACTACGTAGGCTGAACTCTGAAAAATTATTCTGCATAGCCTGACATAACACATGCACTTCTTACATTCGATTAGTTTCTTCGCATCCATCATCCAGGAGTGCCTTCGGATTTTTTGCGTGTAGCTCCAGCAGCTGTGCGAGGATTTCTGCTCTTCATTATGAATATCACTGAGTGGTAGTGGAGTCAGTTCCACTTAAAAACCTGAAATACCTCTGCTAGGGCGCTTTCAGATCTTCTTCTCAGGCAGTCGCCAGCTTTTATGATTTAGAGGAAACGAGTTGACCCTAGATAGGTGTGATACCGATTTTTCGATCCCGTGAACAATTGGTCGATTTTTGCGGGGTCGAACTAGGACTTTGCATATGTCGAGCTGGACCGCTACCATTATGCTACCAGTGTTCATTGTGTATATATATATATATATATGTGTGTATGTGCGTATGTGTGTACGTGTATGTGTGTATATGTGAATGTGCATGTGTACATGTGTGTATCCATGTCTGTCTGTTTGTTTGTCTGCCTGTCGATCTGTCTGTGTATGTGACTGTCTGTCTGGCTATCCGCTTGTCTCTGTGTGTGTGTGTGTGTGTGTGTGTGTGTGTATGTGTATGTGTATGTGTATGTGTATGTGTATGTGTATGTGTATGTGTATGTGTATGTGTATGTGTATGTGTATGTGTATGTGTATATGTGTGTATGTGTATGTGTATGTGTATGTGTATGTGTATGTGTATGTGTATGTGTATGTGTATGTGTATGTGTATATGTGTATGTGTATGTGTATGTGTATGTGTATGTGTATGTGTATGTGTATGTGTATATGTGTATGTGTATATGTGTATGTGTATGTGTATGTGTATGTGTATGTGTATGTGTATGTTTGTGCTTGTTTTATAGAAGTTTAAATAGGAGATCATCCAATGCTTTCGAAGGATTTGCAAGCGTTCGATATTAAGCATGTGAAGAAGTAGTCCATAAATTGATTAGGCTCTAATTATTATTTCCACGACTGGCTTTTTATTAATCTCGGCATTGATCGAACAATTCTTTATATGCTTGCTGAGCAAACACGAGGTGTTATTTCATTTCCTTATTTATGAACAAGCCGGCGTTTCGGCGAGTTTCGCCTTTCTCGGAGCCTAGAAAGCTCAAGGTGACCGCAATCTATCCAGCAAACACCTCCAGGCTCTGCGGAAAGCTAAATCCGCCGAAATGTCAGCTTGTTCGTAAATAAAGAAATAAAATAACATCCAGTTTTTTATTGTCAGGATTTGTTTTCGTTTTCCTACTTATTTGAGTTAAGGATAATATGGCAAACCTCCCAAAGGTTTACCGCCTCATCGTGGCTGGGAAGTGTTCCTGGGTGTTGGGCTGCGATGTACAGTGGAGAGGGGAGGGGGATTCGTCCCTTCGGCAGGGTCTCTCAGGCTGAGAAGGAGTCCGGCGTTTCCATCAGGAAGTCTAGCTAAGAGTAAACCAATACCAGGATCCACTACCGTCCTGGTGTCAAAGTCGGATGGTGGCAATTTTCCCTCCGATCCACAAGGGCTGCGTGGTGACGACCTGGGGCAGACTTTGGCCAGGCTGTCCTTGGGATTCCAGGAAACCACAATGGCTTAACCAGCAAATCTCCGAAAAATGGTGATTATGCTGGGGGCCCGTACAACTAGTGAGGATGGGCCGTTCAACTATCAGGTAAGTAAGTATAATTTAGCAAACAAAACGTGGTATTCCTACTAGGATCCTTCGATCAGATTAGTGTATCTCGGTTGCTCAACAACTTTTAATAGTTTATATTGTAAATTTGACACACCATATGTTTTAGGTAGAAAAAAACCTGACTTTTGGATTCTGAGCAAACTAGAGTCGATATTTTAGCAGCTGTCATAGCATTGGGGCGATCGTAATTCCAACTCAATCGTGTTGAATTATTCCTACACCTGACTGTTGAATAGCAAAGAAAATGAACGCAAGTACGTTTGCAGATACAATACTCCACCACTTCATTACTTGAGTAAATTTATTCTTTTTTTATTTATTATATGCGACCCTTATTTTATATCTACTGTGCGGATCCCGAGCACTTCTCACACTCCATTCGTTTCCTCGAATCCATCATCCACAGTGGTCTTCCAACTCTCACGTGTGGATTCGGCTGCTGCTTGAGGATTTTCGTTTCAACTTGAATGTCGTGGAATGCTGATCAAGACTATTCCCACTGGGAGACCTGAGATAGCAGAGGTAGAGCGTTCCCAGTTGGATTCCAGAGAGTAATTTTTCCCAGACAAGTCAGGTTCAACTTTCCTGATTCTGAAGAGATGACAATCCTGGTGAGTCCGGAGAGGGATCGAACCAGCACCACACTCGTAATGACGATCATCAGCACCACTGTGTTACCCGTCCCGTACTAGAGTATATAAATGAAAGATAAATCTCTCGGCGTTGATCAATCCCTTAGAGATGCGCCGTGCATTCGACTTCATTAAGCATCGCTGGAAGTGACAGAATGCATATCTGGCCTTTACAATGACTCGCCGTGGCCCACCGATGTACCGAGCCATGCTGCTATCCTCCCAGACAGGGTCTAGTGCCAATTTACCGCGCAGGAGGTTTCGAAGGCTTCCTGAACCCGCGCTGCGGGATCGAACAACCGACCACATTGGAGCACCTCTAACTAATATGCTATATGCGCCGTCATAACGAATCATTATACATAGTAAGTATGCGCCCAATCAACTCTATGATGCTTGTTAGAGTCGAATACTGAACATATTCCCTAATGAATTAATCGGCCGCCAAACGCTCAATGTTCTTTCTGGTTCATTTTGTCAGGAACTCATTCATCTCGGACTTTTCGCAATTATTTAATCGACTTGGGTCACTGTATGCTCATCTCCACATCCCATCGTCTTTTCCGTATAACCGACCTGATTGAAACCACAATCGCTGTGTGACGCATGAAGTGGAACATTCGTGATACTGTAATGATGTCGATGTCATCCCGAGTTGCGTGAATGTTTTCCGTCTTCGATTTTCTTTTTTCCAAGGACGTCGTGCCGCAGCGATAGAAACTCGAACACTCTCACTTACATCTCATCTTATCATTTAATCATCTGCACCCTATCAAAATATCTTTTGGCAACTGTGACAAACATCGTTCATTCAGTTTTCTTCTCCCGATCTCGTTCGACTCACTTCATCACACAATGGCTCATAGATGATTTAATGTGACTGTTTCATAGCTAGTTACGTTTCAGCAGTTGTCGTATTTAGCGAGAGGCATCGGAGCACTAGAAAGTTGAAGGATTTGTTGAAATTCATCGCAGGTACCCATTAAGAAGTACTGAACAAACAAGTACGGAAAATTCTTTCAAATTAGGAAAAAGTCTTCTTTATACAACCACCAGATTGTCAATATTAGGCTTTTTTTTGAAAAGTTGTTGAATATTCAGGGTGGAATAAAGGTTTTTATGCTCAAAATAATCTTTTATCTACATAACATCAACTTTTCTGAAGTGCCTAGGAGAAGTTCTTTTATCCACTTGAAGCTGACTTTGTGAAAAATTAGGGAAACGATAGTTTTAGCAGCGTTTCAGTCTTAATGGATCACTTCGAAAAAGATGTCTGCTCATCTGGAAACCCAGGAAATGAATTTCGTCGGTGCGAAAGAATCACGGATAAGACATGATGCAGCGTATCATTCGTTATGCCTGTAGCCCCCCTCAAATATCAAGTAATTTGAGCAGATACCAGTAAACCTCATTCGTCCTCGTCATCCCCATCATCCACCAGTGGTGCTGAATGAGTTCGATCGCTCAAGGGATACGAAGAATGTCACACTTTTGATATGATGCTTTTTTCAACGAGAAGATAGCCATAGGCAGCTCGCAGGACTCTAATGCTAAAGATCTTCATTCAGTTGGGGGTTCTTGCGATAGAAATTTCAAATAGCATTTCGCTCGAGTGACCTTGTTAAGTGTACGAACCGCCGCTCCACGTCGTAGTTCAACATTCAGGAACATCCCCAGTAATGATGGGACGGTATTCTATTACGGGGAAAATGAAACATTCAGTGAAGTAGACGGCAACACCCTCGCTTTAGAATCGTTTTGCAACCACTTTTATCCCTTGCAGTCAGAAAAAACATGCTCCTGCCAATTTCTTGTTTATTTATTCATTAGTTTATTCATGCCAATGCTCAGATGATGTCGCTCTGGAGCAAAACTTCTCTTAAACGAAGCTCAAGTGATGGAAGCTAGTATCCACTAATTTCAGTTCAAATTCATCTTCAGTTTAGTAATCCTCACTTAAAACTATGCTTTATTGAAGAAATTAACGAAGTGGTACATTATGTCTTACGGTAGGTCGACTGTGTATAGTGAAAATGAGGATTTCAATAGTGAATCTAAGTAATGTAAAATAAAGAAGAAGTGGTGTAAAAAGATGTAAAAAGCGAGTTGAATGAATGAGAATGGAAGGAATGGTGAAAAGAAGTAATCTAAGTTTAAAAAATCTACTGTAAAGGAAAAGTCACAGTTATCGGTTTCGAATTAGAATTATCCTTTTTTCTTTTCGAGAGACTGATGCTCGTTGAGGGAATTGTTATGAAGTACTTTCAGTGATGAGCACAGCTTGCTATAGAGAAATCGCCCAGAAATTGAACCGAAGACATCGATTCGCTTGTTCTTTCTCTACCTTCTCTTTTTCATTCTTTTTTTTCGTTAATGTTTTGTTCTGTTTATCTATGTGGTCATGTTCTTCACACCGATAGAACTTTTTAGTCATTTCAAGATGAATCATTAAAAAGGAATGGAATACTCGAAACGATAGTTTCTGTTAGACATTCATTTGACTTAACGAGTTCAGTCTCGATAAAGATCAGATAGAATTTCCCGAATACTAAGTTCGTTTCATTCGTCAGCACTCATTTCGGCTTCCCATTGTCGCGTCGGATAAGGCGCCGCTGCACATTTGTTGGGTGAGTGGCCGCTCCGAGAATGGTTCACTTTCCATGGAGTACGTTCAGATCCGGCTTTTTTTTTCCTGGAAAGCGTTTGGTTTTTTCATCCATGAAGATCTCTTTACATAGCGGGAAGTGGCAGACTCAATGGAAAACAGTTCAACAACCAAATTTTTTATAACTATTCGTTATGTTTATTGGCCCTAGGTGGTTATCGTAATGCGAATCCTGGTTTCCTTTTAGTATGATGATGCTTTTGATGTTAAAACTTACTAAGACCATCAAAGAACTTATAATTTTTTTTTCCTTTGAAACAATTGTTGATGAAGTGAACGACAAACTTACTCGTCTGGATGATAGCGAACCATTGTAGAAAATCGATATCTATCTATTTCACTGTTGGCTCACTTGTTCACTCAGCCACTAGTTTCAAAATCGCATCTTTATGAAATCTCCTACACACGTACATGAAGATATTTCAAAAATATTGATTAATGTAACTTTACCACAAAAAAGACCTCAACGAAATTCCTGCAACTACGATCAGCAATCGAAACGACGAATGAATGATTGCTCTGGCGGGCGAACAATGTTCGTTGTTCATTCATTCTACGGCCTTCGAATGATATAGCCGTGAGTAGGATTGTTTCATATTTAGGACTAGTTGCTGATTTTCACGTAATGGTTATTTAATGCTTTATAGAGTAGAAGTTTCAAGGTAGCTGCGTCTTTCTCACAATATTGCCAGCAGAAATTCGCGTTTTGCGATACTTGGAAAGATATTGTCGTTTAAAAAGGTTTTTTAATGTAAGGGATCGGTGCTGGTAAAGTTTATCACTGTATGATTAGGATGTACGTTTCCTAATAGTCGTGAGATAAAGTGTAGAGCTCTGTTGAAGCATTATATTGGCTCTAAGCGATTGTCATCTGCCAGACACAGTAGTAATTTTGAGTAGTGTTGTCAATCGAAATCAATAATTACTATCATCTCTATGTCCTGGGACTGTTTGGTTCTGTTGTATTTGTTGTGTTTTTTATTCTTTTTTCTTTCTATAGAGATTACTGTGAATCATTACTTTATCTGAAAATCAATCTTGCCTTGAACAAGGCGGTTGGTAGGCGCCAGCATGTCGTCGTCGCCGTTCTCGCTCAGTTCCATTCAGCACATTCCTTGCATGACTTTCAGCATTATGAGAGATTCGACGACTCATTCTTTCAGATTATCTCGATCCCGATTTCATTCACTACATTTTTCCTATTCATTCCTAATGGAACACATCTATCATCCGTCCTCTACAATTGTTATCGATTATCATCAAGAGCAATTTCCTCCAGCAACTAGATGGGACGCTTCAAAAATTGACCTTTCGAAATAAATGGGTTACAGTGTGATCGAAATGGTCATCAGTTCTGTTACATCGATCTGTGGAAAAAATTCGTTACAAGATGAGCGCATATTTTTATGCTGGTTTTTCTCTCGATATATACATTGAATATATTAACTGACTAAAAGTAACGAACATTATTCTGGTCGAACATTACTCCATAGGAATCGATTTCAATGCACGAATTTTTTGAATCGTCCGTCTTCACGAATCAAATTGTTTGGATCCCATCATAATTCCATTTCACTGGTAATTTGCTGGTTGGGCAGGAGTTCCTTTTCCTGGAAAGTCATGCTAGAGCTTTCCTAGGTCATCAGCATTTGCAAGAAACTGGCCATTTGCTTGCTAGGGATTGCAGTGGTTGTTCACTCCGTTGACTGTCACTTAATATGAAGTCGTTATAACCTAAAGTTTTTTGTCTTTAGTTTTCTTTTTTCCTTCTGGTTTCTATCTTTCTCTCTTTTATTCCTGTTTTTTCTTCCTTCCAAATTTTCAAACATCCAGTTATGAGATGTGGAAGGGGGACCTATTGGGTTACGCAGTGAACGGTTTTAACGGTCGTTGGTTATAATTTTTTTCTACCAGGAAATTCATTTACTACAATATGACATTGACTGGATCGTACTCCGTTAATGTCTAGTAATAGCGGCTGCCCAGTGGTACTAAGCTCCGTTCCGATCGGAAGTGCACACATTAAACCCGATCCCTCTTCTTCTTCTTCTTCGTCGTGGTCGTCTTCTTTTTTTGTTCTTTTCCTTCTCTTCTTCTTTTTTCTTTGTCGTACTCAGAACTTCATCAATAAGGTAAGTATAAGGAACATCGATGACATCGAACTTCCATTTTGTGGAACGAAGGACGCTTTACTGCTCTTAAATGGCCAATTAAAAATCGTGTTTTGACCTCTTTGGAATGTCAAGCTCATGAAAGATTTTTTATTATGCGTCAGGTGTTTCGAACGCGTTCAGTTTGAATGGCATGTGTACTACTCATATTATTTGTTTTCCAAGGATTATTGACTTCTATATAACATTTGGATGATTGCCTTGATAATCAGATATTGATAATCAAAGCAATTGCCTTTTTTATCAGGGACTTAAAGTCTACAAAATGTTTGGTGCACCTTTAGATAAGCTTTGTTCTCTCATTATATACTCCCTACCCACTGCCGAAGTGGTTAATTGCCCAGATCGTTACTGGTTGAATCGTAGTGAGAAATATTGACGAGTACGATAAGCATTTATGCACTGGACAAATTAGTAGTGAGAATCGTTTGGTGAATAAAGGAAGTTCTTATGTATTTGACTGGATTCTTTTCACATGTCATGTGATATTCATCACTCCTTCCGTTCGGATTCGATTTCTTGTCATCTGCATCCATTGAGGTGGTCGCTATGTGTGGGTTCGGCTGCAGCTAGTTGATTTGTTGTCTTCTGGGTGTCTTCTTTCGTTACTGACATATTGAGTGCTGCTGCTCGGAGCGCCGTTTCTCTTGGAATCCCTAGTAAACCGTGCCAGTGGATTCTCAGATTTTTATTTGATGCTGTCCATGACTGTTGTGAGTATAAAAAGATTGTTCCAGAATGACGGCGATTTCTGCGATTAGTACATCAAGCGAGCTAGAATGATGTAACAACACGAATTCCTCTACCTTTCCATCACTTCGCAGGAATTGAAAACGAAGTAAAACGCAAAAAGTGCAACATGCTAATGTTGACGCGTCGGTGAGCGATACACTAAAAGAACAGTGCTCTGTTTTTCATGAGCGAGGTCGTGTTGAATTTATTGTTCGGTTGGTCTTTGAGGTTTGGAAGATCTTAGATTTTCCTATTAGTTTCGTGAAGAATGAGACGGGTCCCTTTTAGCGAAGATGAGAAATTGAGCGAGTGATTCGAAGAGGAGGAGTGTCCTCGGCATTCCTTTATTCTGTAGTCTTAGAAATGATTGAATCCGTCTTCGCCCTAGGAATTTCGACTATGAATGTATGGAGTCCAAACAAGCTGTTTATGACCGTAGCACAATTTTTTTCTCCTGCATTTTTCCTAACTGGAATGAAAACAAAGGTGGATAAGAGGAAGGCAACCATCTCTTCTCTCTCTTCTACTTTTTACTAATCAAATTATAAACGGTTAAGGTCTACATCTTTCCATAAGAAAGACAAGTCCCACTTTTTGGATGCCTTAAAACTCGATATTGTCAGACGTAACGTTTTTGATTTTCTTCTTTGAATCCTATTTCTACCATCTTTTCATATATCGAAGATTTTCGAGTCTGTGACGTCTCACCACTACGCTACAAAACATCATTCTCGAATCAACTTTTTGTCGAATGTCGTAGAAACTGTGGATTGTTACAGTTACGCCGCAGAGATGTAGTGTACACTTGATCCTTGCTTTTTCGTTACTGCTAATATCACAGCAGGTTCATTCCTTGAAATGTTTTCACCTGTCCCGGTTTTCTGTGTAATCTTCTTGTGCGGGTGTAACGCAGTTGTGGAGGTGCTCTGCAAAACCCATATGATCATTAGTTCCGCCTCGAACCTCAATTAGGCAGAGCAATCCCGCTATCTCTCCTAGGTCGGCAAATTGGTGACAAATCTGCCAGGAAGGAAGTAAACCATTGACTTGATGCATCAGTGAGCCTCTGCAAATCATCTTGGACCAGGTATGAATTCGTATTTCTCCAAGTAAATTTGAAACCTCGTCGCGGTGAAGGCACGTTAGATGTGGTCTGTACAAACAGTGTTGTTCCTTCGATTTCGATCCCTGAGAAAAGCTAGACTTCCACCTCTTTGGAGCTGGACAAATTGATACCAGACTTGTCTGGAAGGATAACAAACTCCAGTTTTCGTATTTGGTGCACATACGCATTCAACCACTTCTACGATGCTACGAATGGAGTAGAATACATGGTGCACCCCTTAGAGATCAGACTCAAATGAGTAATTGACAGTCATTTCCTTTTGCCCTCGAGCACGCTTAGGCAAAACTCCCGGAATCATGTCCTTTGTATTATCTTCAGCAAAAGACGAAGACATCTGAAAAACTCTATCGACCATCAAGATTGATGTATTGACTACAAAACCTTTAGAACCACCCGTTTTATCTTCTACTGTTATGCCTTATTTGAACCGTAGATGTAGATTATTTTACCTAGTGTAATTCACCGTGCAGGGTTGATCTAGTTAGGACTGATAGGAAGAAATTTTTTGCAGAGGACAAGTTTGCTTAATATTTGTGCAATTAGTTGAGATTGTTTCAAGATTAATTAACTTCAAATAAAGGTAAAAGGACTCTTACAAATCAACAAGTTACTTTTTTGATGAACAAACATAAGGTCACTATTTTACTATCTGTTTATTAACAGTGGCTGATGTTTCGATGAATTTCGCCCTATGCAATGCCCAGAAAGGTGGAGTTGACTGCAACTTAGTCAGCCAAACACTTCCATAACCTTAACAGATAAATCCGAAACCTAAGTTTCAGTCGCGCTTGTGGCGTAGTGGTCGGAGGCGCTTGCGATACACAATAGATCGATCCCCGTCTCCCAGGCCCACCAGACCCTCCATCCCTCCGGGTTTGGCAAATTGGTACCAGTCTTGTCTGGGAGGATATCAGCATTGGCTCAATACCTCAGTGGCTTACCAGGAGTCATTGTAAAGGCAAAATATGGTTGAGTGCATGGCGCATCCCTCAGGGATTGATCAATGCCGAGAGCTTTATCCTTTATCCTTTTTTAAGTTTCAGTCGCATTAGAAACAATAGTAATCACCGTATTTATGAGTCTTTCTAGTTAGTTTAGTTATTTTTTTTAGTTATTTACTAATTGGGTTCAACCTCACAGACTTTACGTAGACGGGTAATGTGAATAATCTTGTGTAGATCTTATAGACATCTAACAAAACAAGGCGTTTACTTAGCATACAAAAATTGAGAAACATGAAGCCGGAGAGTATAGAATAATATCTCTACAAGAATTCAAGGATATAGGAATGCACCATTTGGACTACTTTGTTGATTTCTTTACCGATCGATTTATTGATAAATCGCTGAATATGTTACTATGCATAGAGCGAAGTGCATTCCTTTGCGTCATGCTGTCGACGAAATCATGAACTCTCTCCAAAATGCACACTTGCAACGACCAGTCATCCCGAAAAATGGTATTTTCGATGGAATATCGTAGGCTTATAAAGGTTTTTCTGTGGAGTTCTGAAAAAGACCGTACTGGGTTGTTTCCCACTTTGTCATTACGCTTTGATCATTAACCCTTGTGGAGCGGAAAAATGATTTGTCATCCTGCGACCGGATCTCTTCCGGAGTGGTGGCACTTTTGGCATTGATTCACTCGAAGAATTGAGCTTCTTGATTGAAATATTGAACTCGTCCCTGAATTGAGATGATCATGGTGAGGACTAAATTCATTGCACATTTGGGATTCGTTGTAAACATTTTATTGATTTAGTGATTTTGCTATCTTTGTTGATTTGCTCAATGTTCACCAAAACATTAAAAAACAAGGAAGAAAAGTCAAGAAAAAAAAATGTAGAGAATTCCTGGACAATATTCAGAACCAGGTATAATTTTGTTCTTTCAAGTCGGATTTGGCACTATTTAATACTAAGTAAACAATTTGGTCATTATCTTTGTGCCGCAAGGGAGGCAGTTGCCTGCAGTAATGTTATTACTTTATGACGTCAAAATTGACAGTATTGTGATTTATACCATGTCTTCAGCTTAATTGGGTTCATGCTAACTTTCGCTCCCCAGATCAAACCCGTTGGTAGGTGATTGCTGATAGCGCCTATAGGGTCAATAACACGGCTGAGAAACAGGCGAGGCTAAGGACTCGCATGGTATGGTGGTGAACGCGTAAGCCCCAGGAAAGGGTAATAGCGCATTCGTATCTCACCGCAAACACCTGCGGTCCGGAGTTTTGCAAATATATCAGCATTATTGTGGTTATTCCCTTAATTGTAACTGTGATTCCAACTGTTCGCTAGATTTCATCCGAGGTTCGTTTGTGAAATTTTCAGATTAGAATTGCCAGTTGATTGTTAACTATGTTGACTTTTTTATTTATTGTCTAATACCATTTTTCACGGTAGGGTATTATGTATGTGGCAGACCTTGGCTAAGCTGACCTCGGGATTCCAGGAAATCACAATGGCTTAACCAGCAAATCTCTGAAAAATGGTGATTATGCTGGGGCCCGCACAACTAGTGATGACGGGCCGTTCAAGTATCAAGTAAGTAAGTAAGTAAGTAAGTATTATGTATGATACAACCAAAATGATGCTGAGATATTTGCAAAACTCCGGACTGGGTTCGTTGGCGATTTGGGCTCCCTAGAGAAATCTCGTTGACGGGCGATTGCTGATGGCACTGATCGATAGAATTAGCTGAGAGAGAGGCGAAACAAGGGACCCGTATGGTGTGGTGGTGAACGCGTTAGCCTCCGGAAAGGGAATAGCGCGTTCGTTCTCCACCGCATACACCTGCGGTCCGGAGTTTTGCAAATATCTCAGCATCATTGTGATTGTTAACTTCTTACAATCTTCGAGATGTCTGTAATTTCTTGCAAACAAGAAGGTTTTTTGAATGGTTTCTTATCTCATAGCTAGCATTTCCACAGAAATAAATGAACTCTCATTTTCAAATGCGATTAGGCATCCATTCTCTGAATGTGCTCTCGTAACAATAAAAATATCACTTTACAATCAAGCATGCTTCATGCTTTCTTCCCAAAGCTGTAAAGGTTTTCCGATTGCTGTTTGAAATCCCAGAAGAAAAAATTCTTGGCGGGATCTTAGTGTTTATATATAAATGTTTGTTTCATCTTCTTTGTCCCACTTAGAAGCTTCCTTAAGTCCTTGACTACATATATTTACAAGAATGAAAGTCACTATTTTTGATATGTACTTTCAAAAGGGCGTGTATAGCGCAGTATTACTGGTACTTTATTACTTTCTAGTGGAATACAAGGTTGAGACGAGGTTAAAATACATGGTTCGACTTGTAAAGGAAACATAAAGGAGCCGTCTTTATCAACTAGCTGGACAATAGGCTAGTTGAGTTGAGTTGAGTTAGTTGTTGAGGTAGTTATGATAAAGCATGAAGACGTAAAGTCTACTAATCCCTTCAGTTTTTCAGCAGCGTCATAGCACGTCGTATAGGCTACTATTTTAAGACAAGCCGTTTTTCCTCATTCAACAAACTTATCATGACATTGTTTTTACTTGATTCCAGGATTGAACGATATAACTGGTTCATTTAACGATAGCACTGCGTTTTACGAGCACTATAACACCGGTTTTCAAGCACATTCGTACATATCATAGCTCAGCAGTAACTACACTCGATATCGTGATTCCTTGCTCCATTCATAGCTTAGGGTCCCTTTAGCTCGATGGTTAAAGCTCCCCTACATTCGTGACCTTTGGAGTTCGATTCCGCGGCCTGGGCGAAACAGGTCCTCCATCCTTTTGGTGTCGACAAATTGGTGCCATACTCGTCTCGAAGAATAAAAACGCTAACTTGTTATATTGGTAAACTCGTGCATGTTACTATATAGAGAAGATATACATTCAATTGAATCCATTTGACCACTTTTGTTGTTAGATGAATTCGAATGCATGGCGGGTCTTTGAGCGACTAGTCAATACCGTACGCTTTTATGCTTTTTTCGATAAGCTTACACGTGTCTTTCTCTAGGGCTTCATTGTGGCTGACTTTCCAGCGCCACAACTCTCTTAGCAACCGCGGGAATAACTGGTGTGGACATTCGACTCGTATCACTGAGGCTTTCAGGAAAATGATGGTGCCTTAGGGTTAGGCACATCGAACTTTTACAACAACCAACCTACTGATTATTTATACCTTGCAGAGGTTAAATGGAAGTCAGTTTATAAGCATATTCAATTGGCTGCTCAAATGTACTACAGTAGTTTGAAAATTTTTTTACAACTCCCTCCATCAACTCTTCTTCATAGTGATTTATGGAAGTGGCGCCGATTATAAATTGTGCTCCTGTCCGAACATCGTAACAATTTAAATGGTCTTTCAAGCTCTGAATTCATAAAAAAACTGTGTCTCAAAGTGGTGAGGTTGGGTGATAATTCCTTCTGGAAACTACAAAGGATGGGCAAAATGAGCTCAATCCATCACCATATGAGTCTTCGGTGGTGGCGAACTCTGACTTTCCATTCGATTTTCACGCTTGAATGATTCTGGTTCTGGACGACAATATTTCTCACACTCATTATAAGATGCATTCATTTCGTGCGAACAATCGCCGTACGGCATTCGAAAGTATGGTCGCCGCTCCTGTTACTTTACGAGTTGAATGTGGGAGGGAGGTCATCCCACGCTCTTCCACAATCACAGATGTTCTCTAATTGCTGTGGTCCGTGTTGTAATCTAGTAACTGAATCCTTCTTAGTTCTTTCGTATGAAATCATGTCCATGTTTTTTTTCCGTATAAATTTGAAATCGAAACGAAATGCTTGTAGGAAAATCCTCCATTGAACGTAACAAACCCGAATTGTCATTTTATGAAATGACCACCATTCTTCTTAGGTTTTCACTTTTTATATATAAAGGTAGTTTTACTGACTTAAGATCAAATGATTTTCCATTGTCCAAAGTGCCGAAACGTTAGCCGAATAAAAAGTCTATAATAACCTCATATAAGCGTAGAGCTCTAAGGAAATATTGAATTCCTACTTGCATCAACATTGTCGGAGTTCCTTCCTCATCCTTGTAATTAGTGAATGTAGCAACGGCTAGGCGGTTGGAATAAATCTCTCGTCATTTTTAGATATACGAAAAATATACGAATTGATTGCTAACTATTTGATTTGGTTTCATTTATGTGTTTTTCTTCACCTCTAGCGTTAACTGTTTCCAAATAATTATTAGTTTAGAGTAATCCTTAATGCTTAAAGACCTAACTACTTTGTCTTCTTTACTAAAGTGATAATTCCAGAAGCACAATGAAATTTTTTGGCGCACATTACGCTTCTATTTTGTACAACTGAACCCTTATAGAGTATCTATTTACATAGGGTATCTTATACACAGGTTCTTACAAATTACTTTAATGTAGTCTCCATTTATTTAATACGTCTTTAACAGGTTCTTACTGTCTAGTTTCACACGATTCGAAGTTGGTACGCGTGAGAACGTCCTTCGAAATTTCTTTGTGTCTGCGCCCGATTCGAAATGATTAATGGAAGTGCTGTTGATGATGGGTTGACAAGCCGGAATTTCTCTTCTCAGTTTTTATGGAGAACTATCGATTTCTTAACACGAACATCATGGATTTGATTTCCCATGAACGTTCATTCACCTCACTTCCACTAATTGCATAATATTGAGTTGTTCTCTCAGTGTTTTCTGAACGACACCCTCATCAACGTATCCCATTTTTGTCGTTACGTTCATCTGAAGCCGTCGGAGTATTGTATTACCGTATATAACCAGTGAGTGTGAGCTGTTCCACCGACGATTCTCCCCATCTGGGATGAGGCGACGGCGATGGCGGTGGTGGCGGCGGTGTTCGAGCCGTACGACCTCATTGTCCGCCCGTCAATTTGCATAATCCACTTTCGATGAATAGTTGCTTATAATAATAGTAATAGTAATGAGTTACGATCTTTACCAAGACCGACTTTCTATTAACCTCGGCATTGATCAATAATTCGCCGTACTCTTGATAACCATACACGAGGTTGTTACTTTATTCCTTATTCAGAAAATTATTCTTTCTATTCCTTATTGTTTCTTTAATCAGATCCTTTACTGTCAATAAAGAATAAAGTAACAGTCTCGTGTGTGCTTACCAAGAAAAACAGCGAATTATACGGTTTTTCGTTGCTCCCATGAACTTAGACGCAAACGAGTTCATTCCAGTGAAATCACCAACTCGCCAACTAGACACACCGAAAAGAAGTAAAATGCTAACTTCTTTGTCATATATAGTTATTGATCGGTCTATAGTTGCATCGATTTTTTACCGAACATTTGATTGACAGTGATAGGTATTTGATTGAAAATCTAGCGGCGAGTTACATTTAATGCAAAGTAGTAAGAGAGAAGTAGTAATTCAACTGAAAGTTAGTACGGGAATAAAGAAGAAGTAAAAAACTAGATGAATGAACCATAGACTGGGGAGACGGGAGGCGGGAATGATGACAATGATTTCTGAAGAACATCTTGGACTAGTAATTCTTTCGGAGATACCCTTGCACTCAACAAGCTCTCATTCAAGAATGTCTTATTGTTGGAAAGAGTTCTCAATATTTAAGCAGTCATGCCAGTCAATATGTCGCAAAGTTCAACTCCTTCCGTGTGTTGAACAAACCACGAAATACAAACTGTAAACGCTTCGGCAAAATATTTATCACTCGCCTTAGTAGATTGTTTAGACAGCTTCCCTAGAAAAAAGTGGAACTCTTTCCTAAACATTCCCATAGACTAGTGCTTTTTCTATTGCTCTTTCACACAATAATGAAACTTGTTTTGTCGATAGTTAGTCGCACTTAAGCTCCAGAAAAGCTTTTATGGATTCTGTTCGGCTTTATTATCTTCGTCACCGTAAAGGTAAACTATGGATCCAGTTTAGTTTGAAAGGTCAAAAATTGATCGCTAACGGCTGATTCCAGGATTCCAGCAGGATTTGTTAGAATATTAATGTATCCAGTTCTTTTCGTAAGATTTAAACTATTGTTATCGTTTTTTCTGAGTCGTATCTAAATCAGTACCTATTCCAAGTACTATTAATTCCGCAGCAGTTAACCATTCAATTCCAACTAGTGCTTTCTTGTAGAAAGAGCTTCCAAGTTCGAAAACAACTAGTTTCCATTGATTAGGAAGTTCTGATATGGTAGAAGAAGAGGATTTTAGGCTTAATGGAGCAAATTTTCCCACATATTTGATTTTAATAGAAAAAAAGAGAAATCGAGAATCGGACTCATAGCAGAGCAGTGGATTCAAAAACTTGTTTGCCTTTTGCTGTCCATTTGAATACTTGTTTTTGTTCAGTCTTCTCTCCAGCACACTACTTTTTCTCTATTATCTTCCTCAGCTCCTCTCTTATCTTCCAAAGCATCGCAAGCAAATGGCGCGAATATATTCCTACTGCCGATTCTTCAGGGTATGTGGAGAGTGTCGTCTTTCGAAAATTCGGCCAGCACTACCTGTCGTCTCCATTACTGCCATAAATTAATCAATCTTACCATTTAGTTACATCTAAGGTGATCATTCTGACGACGGTACTGATTTGCTCCGAAATCCTAGCGATAAATTCTAGACGAACGACCCTAACCAGCATTCTGGACCAATAGGAAACCACGGCCGCGTCGCAGTCGTATTGACTTGCAGATCGTCAAGGGACGACGCTTCTCCTTTTCTCCAGTTCCTTTCATTCATTGTCCTTCTCTCATTGCTGTTTTTCTTCACTTTCGAAAATGCTGTGTCGTAGAAACCGAACTCAATTTACTCTTCCCATTCATCTTTCTGCCATTTTCAAAAACCCCATAATCATTCGCTCCAAGAATGCTTTATTCTGTCAATACTTTCTTCAGTGATTAAGCGAACATGATGTTGTTATGAAGATGTTTGTTCGGCTAACATTACGCCACCTTCGCTTTCTTCCGGACCCGGATTGATCCAAGTCGACTAACCACTACTTTGTATTACGAGCATCAAACAAGCTAAAACATGTACCTATTGATCTCATAGGGTTTTTCTGTTTCATTTAACAACTGCTTGACGATATGACCCCTATAGGAGTCATATGCGAAAATATTCACATTTCAGCTTCAAATCAACATGTCGCATCTCATGGTGAATTTTTTATTAAATCCAATAGTAAGTGCTAGGAAATCTACAAATCGTTGCCTACATGATGCAAGTTCTTCTAAAATGCGAAGAAGTATTTGTGATTTTCTGGAGCCCATTACATACAGTTCTTCCACATTTTCGCTTCAAGGCTCATTTCCCACATGAAAGCCAATAAACAGGTGGAATTTCGTACGGAATGACATCCTGGTTTTTTCGAATGAATCGTTTATCCGTACAGCTGCTGCTGTTCCGTTGGAAATCCTAAAAATATAAATTTCGTTATCGGCTTTCTGAATGTTTTGGTTCTAAACATATTAGGACACCGTATGGAAATTATATATGCAATGTGTGCGGTAGAGAAAAGTCGCTTCTGTCGATCTATGGAGGTCTGAACTCCTGGTGTAAAGATATAATTTTTTTGTACATGAGCATCTCCTCAACAGTTTATCACATCGCTGTAACAAAGACATGTTCATGAAATGTGGTGTGATGTAATGAACGTAATAAGGACAACGTGCCTCGGGAAGTTCACCCAAGCTGAGAACGGGTTAAACACGTCCATTCTGGAATTCTCTCAGGAATAAGCTATAAGTTTACACGATGCCGTCTATGTTGGAAGAAATCACCGCCCACATTGAAGGAAGGCTAGTTTCCAAATGCACTGGCATTAGAATATTGGGAGTTCAAGAAAAAAAAAACAGCGCAACAAGTTAAACACCATCCGGAATGGAAATTGTGAGAAGGCACTGCACATTATTCATGAGAGCGACTTATCTAGATGTCCAAGTCAAGTAGATGTATGGGCATCATTGAATTAGGGCAAATCGGACAGAACAGACTACTGAAATCGAGTTGGTACGATCACGTCTGTTCGTAGTGAGCTTTATCAAAAAAGCAATGGTCAGTTGGTGCCAGTCTATCTATCACCTATGTAAACATGACTCAGTTCATTCACATATGAACTTATACACTTTTTTTGTCATTGTGCTCTAGGGGATTAAAATGGATTCTAGGATAGTGTTAGAACAAATTTCCTGGGCTTCTGATGATGATGTTTAAAAAAAGGCCAAATTCGCATGAATCCTTAGTAACTAGATTTGAAAGGAAATTGGTGCAGTTGTAGTGGTTTGAAACATAACAATACGACAATGTATGTGTGTATTTAAGGGAATTCTACTTTGCTTGAAATTTTTCATATGAAGAGACAAGGATTGCAAAATGAGGATTAAAAAGAGTAAAATGGGTCAGGTCCACTAATCCCTCTTGACAAAGAAAGCCATCTGTTTTCTTTGGCAGCTGTCAACAGCTGGGTATCGTCCTTCACCCAGACATCCACTTCTCGTCAAATCCAAATCGGTTCCACCATTCCATTGTTGTCTTGGGTTGTTCACTCATTTCGTTTCGCCAAGCACACCTCTTTTTCTCTCTGTGTAAACAAATTCTCACTGCCCCACTTCATTTCATCGGCCGCGACCATTTCTTCTGAGTGATTCGTCTTAAAATTCTCACTAAGCTCTAATTCTATTTTGATTTGGACGCTTCGTAACGAATAAGAGTGTCAACGAAACTTCATTGTGGAGTGGAGCACGGCGTTTCGTATTAGGTGACGTCCATCCACATGCTTCCGTTGTGGGACCCACTACATTGTCCATTTAGTGTACATGTTTATGTCTCTTCGGTATTCTTGGAAACTCGGAGACTCCTTTGACATTTCATGTGAGCCTAACCTATTATCCCATCACTAACAGACAAAGAGAAGAAGTATAAAGAAGTGAAGTATAAGATTTACTGATTAAACACTTCTACTCTCTGAATGCATTCCTACTACACTTCGCTGGAATGTACTTACAGTATGGAAATTACTTTTATGAAAGAGAAGCATGTGGCCTTTCCCCGCGCCGTTCTTCACAAAGGACTATGAGGGAAGTTTTGTTGGTCGAGGTCTAGTCCTTTTTCTCTACTTTTATTCGTTCTTTTTCTTTCGCCATGAAGTTCATTTCGTTAAGCTTTCATTGGGAAGTTCGATACTGTATCACATCAAGGCGATTTCCTGGATTTCAAGATCCTGATACTTCCTCACTATAGTTGTACTCCGTTGGATAGCTTAAATTGGATTTTTACCCATTTGAGCCCGCCGTTGTTGCATCAACTTAACTCCCATACCTCGTCCTACTTTTATCCTCACTGAATTTCAAGGTTATTTGTTATACTGTAGAAAATAGGATGGATCTGAGATGAAATAGAGTCTTCCGAGGAGATATGGATATAAGCTAACAAGTTTCCGAGTTAACCAGTAGTAAATACTAGAAAACAGCACCTTTCCTTGATTTCTGTTTATTTTTCGTTTTTCTATATGGTACCAAAGGTTTTTGAACTCAGCACACTGCTCCTTGGACTTTGCGATAACGAGAAGAGTTGGCTGTACTGCCTCACAGCTCTCGACATTCATGGTGTTGAATAAACATAAATCTTTCTTTTTTCTTTTCATTTTCATATTAATTTCCCGTCAGAGTCTATCGATGTACTGATAATGAATAGCCATAAAAGTATACTTCTTTGCTGAGATTGTTTGCTAAGTATCGCTAAGGATCGGCGTATTCATTTTTCTTCTCTTTCGTCGGAAATATCCGGCCTTTGGGAGAAGGACACAGGGAACTGAAGATGAAAACGTCCGAAAAGCTCATATTGAAATTTGGAGGAGTCTTCTCTTTCACAACACGAGCTAGTCTTCGTTTCTTTGATTTATGAAGAGTTCAGCTTCATTTGCATCAGTAATTCGCTCTGTGTTAACCTTTTCTACCAGTTGCCATTGTAGAGATAATCAGAGCTCTCTGAAAAGTATTATACGTACAACCAACAGTTAAGCAGAAAAAAGTTTCAAATGAACACAGAGTGGAAGTTGGGATTGTGGTTTCCTCGTATTTGTACTTTGACATGTCGTCCCTATTATTTGCATACCACTGGAAGAAAAATTGGCACAATAAATCTCTATGTCGTTAAATGACAGATGTCTTTAGTTAGAACTGGTCTCATTTGTCCAAACAAACGGTCGTTTCAAATTTTTTTGTCACCTATTGAATAGGTCTCAATAAAAAAATGAAAAAAACTACTCTTAGTCAAACGTATGGCGAGAACCTGTGATGAAGATCTTTAAACGCTGTAGCCCAGCTCCCTTAGAGACCAACGTGATAGGGATTAAACGCTCTAGTCCAGTTCCCTTAGAGACCAACGGGATAAGGACCCATGAAACAACAATGTTAAAAATCCGTACTACATTTGGAAAAGCAGAGTAGTCAAAGTAACAGAGATCAAAACTGTAGTGTTGAGAGGAGTCCCCCGGTGGTTAAGTAAGATCATTTTTCATTTTGTGTCCATTTACATACTTTGCTATGTAACATCTGTGTAATCTGTACAAACATATCTATTTCGCCAATAAGCAGCTGTTCAATGAGATGTCTTTAGAACGGCATGCTTCAATCTAGTTTCATCCCTTCTAGAGGATATACTACGAATCCTGTGTGGTCTCTATACTGAACTTAGCTAAAAATTCCGGGTGGTTATCATCAGTTTTTCACTCTACTTGTTTATTAACTCACTTTATTCCTTTTTTCCTTCTCTGAAAACATACATTGCCGGTAATTCGATTATACTCAGTTGTCTGAATGAACGTCCGATGTTATGATTCACATCTGTTTGAGAAGAGGAAACCAACATAATAAGATCGAGGCCATCGGCGGGAGAGGCAGCTGTAGCTTCCCAGGTGGTCGGTCTTCTGTCCATGTTTTCGATGAATCGATCCGATTTGGCCTTCACTGTTTCCGAATGTGTCTGTTTCAAGTGCCTTAAGTGTAATGGTTGTAGACTAAGTGGCCCGTATTGCTTTATCAAGTAAAAAGCTTGGGAATCTTTCCCTAACATCCCTAAGACTTTTTCTGAATAACTGAGAAGTTTCAGTCCTCCAAGTTCTCACGGTCACAGTTGTCTTACGATCCGTGTTTACGCGCGCCATTTGAGCGATGTTGAGGTATTCATTAGATTCCGGACACCTTCAGGTTCAACCAATGCATATTGCATTGTTTGTTTGTAGACGGCATTCCGACTGGTCTGAGCGCAAGTAAAGCGATCCAACAGCGCTTAGTTTACGCTAGCTACGGCTTTTTTTTATTCCTCTTTAATTATGGGAACTGAATAAACGTTAAAATAAGCTTGTCGTAATCCATGTGATCTTCCTGCTGCTGGTGCTGCATCTGTTGAGACGATCGTAAATTTTAAGTCTAACGAGATTTCGGTTGCTGTATAAATATGCAGGAAGTCTCGAACACATCCCAGTTGAATACTGATTTTTTCCCTATTTACTTGCTTTTAAGCTTTTACTTTCCCGATTGCTGCCTTACAGTTATGGTCTTCAGTTTGTCGTATGGCAGTGGTTCTTATTATTCCTTCTGTCGTTTCTCTAGTTCCTCTACATAGTACAGTAAGGTAGATCTTACTAAACGTCACTCGAATACTACTACGTTGCAAAAACTCTTGTTATTACATATTACATGCTTTAGTGTATTGTTTTCACTGCAGGAGTTTTATCATTTAGTGCGATATCACTTAATATTATGGTTGCTTTTGATATCTGTGAGTGATAGGATCCTAGGAACCAGGTTCTGTCCAATGGACAACCTGAGGAGTGAAATCCTGTACTGGTAATGCATATCGGATCAATATGTCCATAGCTAGAAATAATGGTTACGGTTTCTCTACATGGAACTACTGAGGTAGAAACTTATCCGATCTCTATGAAGTTTTCTTCGAGCTGTGATAGGTGGGCAGTCAGTCTTCATCAAACTCCGAAGTCACGGAACCCACAACGCCCTTCGCATCTCTAATTTAGTGCCACTGATAAATTGTCCTCTGGGGGCTAGGATTTTTTGTACTATTTTGAGGGAGTGGAAGAAATAATTCTGTATGACCACTTGTGTTCCCTATCTGATATTTATTTCTTGACTAATGTATTCATTTATTTATAGTCTGTTACTTCGTTGTGTCTATCCAGTCATTAAATACGTTCTTTTGAGCCCACGTAGTCGTCCTCTCAGATGATTTTTCTCATATTTATTGTCCTCAGTGCTGTTTCATTGTTATTTCTACATAAAATACTAATGCAATATTCCACTACTGGTTCAAGACACTTGTGATTCGACTATTTTCAGTTGATATTTGGTCGTTTTCTTAAATGAAGGCTAGGAGAGTAGCGGATACTTAAGTGAGAAATGATTTGCGTAACGCTGAGACGATGAGTCGGATCTTGACAAATTTCACTTCATAGTAATATTTAAAATATAACTTTGTAAGGAAACTACAGGGATATTGTCTTTCTTTAAACAAAAATGGAGAGCACTCGTTCATCGTTAGCAGATTGTTCCCCTAATCTACTACCATCCTCATCCTAATGAGACCATTTTTTCTTCATCATAACTAGGAAAAATATTTGCTCAATTCACTACACGTCTCCCTAGAGCATTCCACAAAACGTTTTTGGAAACAGATCCGCAATGATGCTGAGACATTTGCAAAACTCCGGATCGCAGGAGTCTGCGGTGGGGAACGAACGCGCTATTACTCTTTCTAACTAAGGACTTCTAAGGAGGCTAACGCGCTCACCACCACGTCATACGGGTCCCTTGTTTCGCCTGTCTTTCAACTAGTTTTCTATCTACCAGTGCCATCAGCAATCACCGTTCATACGTATTGATCCGGGCAGCGTAAATCGGCGCTGAACCCAATTAAACTGAAGCTATAGTTGAAATCACAATGTTAATTTTTTTTACTTACTGTCTACTACATTTTTCATAGCAGGATATTATGTGGAACACTTTTTTGATTTGCGCTGCTCAGATCCCGTTGAAGTGTGATGCTGATGGCACTGGTAGATTGAAAACTAGCTGAAAGGAAGACGAAACGAGGAACCTGCATGGTGTGGTGGTGAACGCGTTAGCCCCCTGGGAAAGGGTAATAGCTCGTTCGTTCACTACCGCAGACACCTGCGGTCCGGAGTTTTGCAAAAATCTCAACATCACTGTGGTTGTATTTCACAAAATACCCTGCCGTGAAAAATTCTAGTAGGCAGCAAATAAAAAAAGTTAACATTCTTGGAAATGCTTGCCTACTCGTTTTCTTTAGCTAACCAATTTTCTTTTTCTAATGGCCATTTCCCTGCGTAGGATTCACCTATAGACCTCAGAAGGTTAAGAGTTCTGAACCGGTTTATGTTCCCATAAGTTTAGGAGACAATTTTCTTCTATTAAATAAGACATATTTACTATACGTCCTTTTGATGTTAAAGTGGCAAAGCATTTAGAATGTGGGCAAATTACCCGTTCTTATTACCCTAATTATGTCTGTACCTACTCAGCAATTCTATTCAGAAAATAGCTTTTCAGCATTCCTCTGAGTTCTTCGCTTGGATTATTGATCGTCAGTTCGTTCTCCGTTGAGCGCGCGCTGCGCAGTAGTTAGAGGTTCCCTTGCAATACACACGTAGTCGTTGTTCGATCCCACGCCGCGGGCTCACCGAGCCTTCCATCTGTCCGGGGTGAGCAAGTTGGTACCAGATCTGTCTGGGAGAATAGCACCACTGATTTAATGCGGCAATGGGCCACCTTGATTCGTTGTATGAGCCAGATGTGGATTCAACGAGAAGTCGAATGCATGGCGCACCTCTCAGGGATTAATTAACGCTGTTTTATCCGTTTTTTTTATTCATTTGGTTCTCCTTCAGTTACACACTTCTCATCGACACTGAAATATTTTCACCGCAATCGAATAATGATAACAGATCCTTGAACTTTTGCACTAGCATTGATTTTATCAACGTGTTTGTGCCAACAATTTTCGATAGATTTCTTCCGGATTCTGTCTCATTGCTCCTTTTCCATTGAAAAAAAATTTAGTCAAGTCCTGGTATCTTAATGGAATTGCGTCAATAAGAATCTTTTCCTTCGTTATTTCAACAGATGTACCTTCGTAAAAATGACACTGAATCCTTTACTGGATTTGAACGGATCTAAACCAATGATTTTTATCGCTTCCTAGTGACAAAAAACCTTGAAAATTTCAAGGTTTCAACCATGCTTGTACAGTTCAGTGGACAACCGTTCAAATTTTTCTCATCGCTATGCAGGACGTTCGTGGTTTTGGCCAGCCCTCTACCTCTTGGTGCTTTCTATTACAGAAACCATCCTTAGGCACTGTAGGAGGTATACGCTGACATCATATCCTGCATTGAATGAAATTGAAAAGTGGATCTTCGAGACATTATGTATTCCTCATAGGGCTTTATGGCTTATGGGACAGAAAATTGAACTTTTAGAAATGTCTTTACAACCGCATACATGTGACCATGTCTTAATAAATAACGCCTGGTGCTGCTTTGTAAACAACTGGCGGTGACTCCTCGTTCATAGAGTGTCCGAGGTGTTGAAAACTTTACAAATTCATAGAAGAGATTTAGCTCTATCGCTTTAGTCGTGTTTATTATTCTTATAAAAATTCTGTATCCTGTGAATATTTCGAATTAAAATTTTCAAAGGAAAATCGGAAAAATCGAACTTGGAATTCTTAAAATTTCCAACTTAGGAGTGGCCGAAAAACATAAACAACTGAGAGAGCTGGAAGAAATGTTGAAGGAATGGAGACCGAATGGAAATGATGTTGGAGGAAATCACATCTGTTCAACTGCTTCATTCCAAAGAAAAAAAAACGAGCTTTCAGGCAAAAAAGTGAACACAAAAGGTCTTGTAGAGTCCATGAAATCACAATTTTATCTTTATAGGGTGACATAACTCGTGTCTTGCAGACAAAGTTTGATGGGTTTAATTCCAGCTGATAAGGTTTAATATGACGCGGGAAGTATTGATTTAAAGCTGGAAGATCCTAAACCACTAAAAAGTTAAGGGCACACTAAATAAAAGCGATAAGAAGTAAATCATTATTTTCGCATAAAATGTGCTGAGACCAATGCGTATGGGGGAGTTTTGTGTTGATACTGAACAACGTGAAGACAGAAACTTTGTCGAAATTGAACTTGAGCGCTTTTAGTGCCCTCTTTAGGTCATTCATCAAAATCTCCACTATCGCTGGCGCTTGAACCCTGTCGTTCGAGAAAATTTATAGCAATAAAACTTAGGAGATAATCGACGTTTCCTCTCTGTTTCGACCAGAAATAATTGCAGTGCTGGTCTTTCTAGTTGGATATTGTCGAACGGCTGGTGCTCATGAATTATGCAAACTCAGCATGTTGGTTTAGTCCTATTATGATCATCATCGGTGAATGTGTTCTGTTCTATTCGTGTTGGTGTCTGCTAGACATTCTTTGATCATATCGCGAGTACAACTGGTTTACATAAGCGGTAAACTCGTTCACCCACCTTAGTCGTGTTCTTCCCTGTTCTTCCTTGCACTATGCGTTTTACTTTCCTGTCATCCTACTGATCCTTTATCCTTCTCATTCTGTCTTTTTCTCATCCTGTTTTTGACTCATCATCTTATCAAATGAGCGACCAATCCTTCTATTTTCTTTAGATTTAGTTTCCGCTCGATCACTACAGGATCATGTCATCTCTCAGCTCGACAATGAAATGTGATGATAACTGTTGAGTTGAACAACTGAGCCCGGAGATCTGAGTCCTTCAGTTGACTGCTGGCTTCTTTTACAAGATCATAGGCGCTCTGTGATATTCCCCGTCTTCTGACCATTCTTCCAGAAGTTTTAGAAGGTTAGCGCGATGATAGCGATGACGATCATCAAAAGCATGGTTCTGGTTCGATCTCATCGTGGGTCCACCAAGTACTTCATCCTTCTCGCATTGGTAAATTGGTTCAAGACTTGTTTGGGAATAGTCTCTTCACTGCAGTCCGGGTAGAAACGCTTTAGCACGCCTATCTCGGAACTGTAGAGAGAATCGATTCTACCAACAGTCAACGATATTACGAAAGTAAAATCCTCAACCACAGCCGAACCGACATGCAAAAAGTTGAAAGGCCTTCTTGGATGATGGATGCAAGGAAACGGATCGAATGCAAGAATTGCTGGTATCCGCATAGTAGATGTGAAAGTCGGTCGTGTAGGAAAAAAGTTTATGCCCTCATTATGGTTCATTGATGCTCTTCTTATTGACCATTTCGACAGCATTCAAGTTCTGGCTATGAAATAATAGTTGTTCAATCTCATAAAGGAAGGGTATTTCCAGTTTCTTTAGGAATATGGCGACTTCTACTGCCTTACATTGTTATTCTAACAGAGGCTTCTAACTGAGAGCAATTCTTTATCAACAAGAAGGGACTTAAATTTATCGACCTTTTAGCGTGACTGCTCTGCAGTTGTTCACCACTAGTGTAACACAATTAATGTACTTTCATGGATTATTGGGCTAACACGAGGATATTAAAAAAGATTTATTCGGCTAGTGTTTCCACGTCTTCGCCTTTCCTAGAGCCGCCTTAGCTTAATAATCCAAGAAGGTATTGTTACTAATCTCGAGGTTAAATGAGGTCGGTTTGAAAAGCAATTAATTACCTAGAAATTTTGTATAAACTGTTGTAGATGTGTGTGCACATAATTCTTGTTTTTTCCCATTTCTTCTTCCGCTCCTATCATCTGTTAGTTCGATCAAGGTGAAGTCCATTTGGACTAGGAGAGCATCGCAGCGTAATCATTTGAACAGGACGACACTAGGTCGGTCAGACCGCGTGCAGAGCACGCACCCTGCTAAGTAGCTCATTGGGCGGAAGCTTTCATTTAACCAAGAGTGTAAACAGAAGCACCTAGTCATCAAAACATCCCAATATTTCGTTGACAGGGAAAAAAGTTCAAGCGATTAACAAGCAGTTTTCGTCAGAGAGATAGCACAAAGGAAGTGAGAATGTTTTGATTAACGAAATGAAGGGAAACTATAAGACCGATAAAAGGGCCCTAGTGTCCTAAAACTAGGTCCTGTGCAGAATAATAAGTTAGATGACGTCTTAGCCTTAAGTCTTATCATGGAAAGTTACCATCTCATAGACACAACTGTTGTAAGAATCACAATGTTAACTCTTTATTTGCTGCCTACTAGGACTCTTCACGACAGGGTATTATGTGAAATAAAACCATAATGATGCTGAGATATTTGCAAAACTCTGGACCCCAAGTGTCTTCAGTGGGAATCAAACACGGTATTGCCCGTTCGGAGGGTGTGAACTAAAGCATTCACCACCATACCATGCTGTCTGCCAGTGCCATCTATTTCTGTCTCTGGTTGTTGTGGAAATCGTTATTCAAAGTCTTGAATTATTATTAAAACTAGCTGAGAGAGCGAGGTAATTCAAGGGCCTCAGAGGTGCAGTGGGTAACACGTGAGTTCCTGTAAATAGTCGCGGGTTCGATCTGGACTGGGGGTCGAAGTTTTGCAAATATCTCACCATCATGGTTGTTGTGTTTCACATCATACCCAGCCTTGAAAAAAGTGTAATAGCCCACAAACAGAAAGTTAATATTATTTTTAATATTTATCATTGCATTATTACATGAAACAACACCAGGTGGATCACTCTGCGGTTCCTGGTACTTTTTGGATTCGAGTCGTTTCCTCGCATCCACCATCTACGAAAGCCTTCGAGCTCTTGTGTGTGGGTTAGGCTGTTGCTTAAGGATTCTCGTTCTCTTTATGAATTCTTTTCGTAGAGCGCTGGCTGAGTCGATTCTCCCTGGAGTCCTGGACTAGCGGAACTAGAGCGTTCCCAACTACAGTTCAAGGAGTGAGCTGATCCCAAACAAGTCTGGTACCAATTCGGCGAACCCGGAGTAGTGAGAGCTTTGGCGGGTTCGGGACGGCTCCGTCTAAAACCTAGCTAACTCAATTCCATTCGTTCGCATCGTTCGTCGCGCGCGGCGCCGAACGATGCAATTATGACGGCGGGCGGCAATTTGCGGCCTAGCCATAGAGCTTGTTATAGTTCTTTTGCTGACGTAATAGCCCTACGTATTGGATTCAATACATGCAGGAGACTCTTCGAATAACAGGTAATCATGGGAAGATGGCGTTTTTAACGAAATTTGGTGAGTTTTTCGTAAGGTGAATATGTTTTTTTCATGGATGTCCAGAAACTCATCACTAATTTCTCGTTCTAATAATTTTTTTAAAATGTTTCTTTAGAATGTCTTTTTTTTTGTCTGTCTGATGGATACGGAGAGTTAGCACTACGTTTTTGTGCTTATCGATCTTTGTAACCTTCGTGTTTTGTCGAGTTGGCTTAGGCTTAGGTGTGACGTTATGCTGCTGGTAACTTAATCAGTTCTTAACTTAGTGACTTTTAATGAATTTTACCAGATTTTTTTAAGCTTCTATGATCTTGTTAGAGGGATTTAAGTTCAACTATGGACGTCTTCAACCACTTTGCTTCGTTTCATATCTTCTCTTAAAAAATATCGTTTTGTTAACTTTTTATTTATTGCCTATTCTTTATCATGGCAGGGTACGATGTTAGATATGACCCCAATGATGACAAGGTATTTGCAAAACTCCGGACCGCCGCTGTTTGCGGTGAGGATCGAACTAGCTACTGCCCTTTCCGGGAGCGAACGCGTTCACGACCATACCGTGCGGGTCCTTCGTTTTGCCTTTCTCACAGCTGGTTCTGTGTTGTGCCAATGCAAAATGTGTTTAGTGGAAGTTCTCTTTGAAGTTCCTTTAGTATTTTGTCTATTTTTTCTGATTCATTGCAATGAACATCGTGTATCAGCGGTGTTGTGAAGTAACCGAATTGCTGAACTTGGATTTTCCTTTTCTTTTTGGTATCTCTATGATTTCTTTTTGCAGCCCTTATAATATTTTACAAGTCAACCTGTTCTTTGTAAAGGGGTCCGCTTCATATCAAATGCGACCACCTAAAGCAGCTCTTTTTCAGATGCGTGAATTCAAAGTGGTTGTTCTGGGAAGTGGAGGTGTGGGTAAATCGGCGTTAACAGTTCAGTTTGTCAGCAGTACATTCATAGAGAAGTATGATCCGACGATAGAGGACTTTTATCGGAAAGAAATAGAGGTATGAGGATTGTTTGAGCTTCACATGATTCACGTGATCAGGTATTCATTCTTCAGCCATAACTTGAAGAGTTTCCAGTTATCTTTTATAGGTTGATGGTCAGCCATGTGTATTAGAGATCTTAGATACAGCTGGAACAGAACAGTTTTCATCCATGCGTGATTTGTACATCAAGAATGGACAGGTAGTTGTGGTCTGATCCGCATAAATTGTGACATTTTAGGCAAAAATCTGATTCTTAGGGTTAGATGAAATCATACGGAAGGTGTTTTGTTGCTTTTCCGAGTAGTAGGCCTTTCTACTTGTTCCAATTTCTCGTTTTAAATTACAGGATTTAACGTTTATAAATCGTTGAGACCTGTTATATATATAGTCCTGTATAGAATCCTATATCCTATATAGAATAATAGTCCTTTTGTAAGACCGGTATACATATCCTCCCAACGGTTTACCGTCTCATTGTGGCTGGGAGGTGTTCGTGCGTGTCGGGCTACGTTGTACAGCGGAAAGGTTCATCTCCTAGCAGGACCTCCTAAGTTGAGAAAGAGTGCGGCATTTCCATCAGGAAGCCCAGCTAAGAGTAAACCAATACCGGGATCAACCACCGTCCTGGTATCAAACTAGTCGCATTGTGGCAAATCTCCCTCTGATCCACAAGGGTGGTGGCTGCCTGTGGTGGTGACGAACTGGGGTAGACTTTGGTTAGGCTAACCTCAGGACTCCAGGGAACCCCAATGGCTAAACTAGCAAAGCTCCAAAAGAGTGTAGAGTATGCTGGGGCCCGCACAACCAGTGAGGATGGACCATCCAAGTATCCAAATATATATATGTATATATATATATATATGTATGTATATATATATGTATATATATATATATATATGTATATATATATCGGTGTTACAGAAGGATTACTATTCGTGGTGAATTTCTTGCAACTCAATCCTCAGCATGGGTAGTAGTAACTTTAATGTTGTGAATAGTGCTTGTTAATACTTACTGTTTTAGATAATACATACGTATTTTAACTGTTTAGAAAAGTAGGCGAAACGGCCATGCTACCTGGTTGACTTTCTCTGTATTTCTTAATTTTTTGGAAGCTATTTTGTATGTAAAGGTATGTAGCGAAACACAGGAAGCACAAGTGGTTGCGGAACCTCTTTATTTAGCGCATGGAATTCTTGTGGTATGCCAAATTTAGTCTAAACTGTGCTTTTGAATGATCAAGACTTTTTCCGCATTTGTGGATGTTACCTGAAAGTGATGTTATAGAAGAATGACGGTACTGCGTTTGGTAGTCATTTAGCACTCCTTATAGTTCTTTTTAGGGTTTTGTTGTTGTGTACTCAATAACCAGTCAGCAAACGTTCCATGATATCAAGACTATGCGGGAGCAAATCGTACGGGTCAAGGTAATACATAGCTTCTACAGACTTTTTCTTTTTTGTTGTTTCTTTAGTTGCAATCTCTGCAGCGCTTGATTAATTGATTTTCAGGGAACGGAGCAAGTTCCCATATTGTTAGTAGGAAATAAATGTGATCTTCAACATCAACGGCAAGTGAGGACAGATGAGGGTATTGCTCTTGGTGAGTGATCTTGACTTTAAGCGGAACTGTAAACATCTTTGGCGTTCAAGCGGTGTTCTTAGTTAAATTGTCTGAGATGTTTTTTCATATAATTATCCACTAAGATATGAGTAAGTCAAATGTTCATGGACTCGTAGTCCTTAGTTCTGTGTACCCCAAGGAATTGAATACGTCAGATATTCACGGACCTGCTGTTCTTAGTTCTCTTTTCGCCAAGGGATTCGATACCTATGTAGTGTGTTGTGACATATACTGCTGCTCTTTTGACTTTGCCTACGTGCACTTTATTTCTTGATTATACAGTGGTTTCTGCCTAGGTTTTAATTTTCTTAGCTCAAGTGGTAGTTGATAATAAGATAACTTACTTGGATACTTGGATGGGCCGTTTTCACTGGTTGTGCGGGCTCCAGCAAAGTTTCCACTTTTTGGAGTTTTGGTGATTTAGCTATTGTGGTTTCTTGGAGTCCTGAGGTCAACCCTAGCCAAAGTCTGCCTCAGGTCCTCACCACCACAGGTAGTCGCCGCCCTTGTGGATCAAAGGAAGATTTGCCGCCATGTTAGTAGTTTGATACCAGGACAGTGGTGGTTCCTGGTATTAATTTACTCTTAGCGGGGCTTCGTGATGGAAACGCCGGACCCCCTTGTCAGATTCGGAGATCCTGCTGGAAGGAAGAATACCCCCGCTGTACATCGCAGGCCGACTCCCAGCAACACCTCCCAGCCACGATGGGGCGGAAAACGGTTGGGAGTGATAATAGGACGAAGCTGTATTTATTGGTAATCTGCTAGTTTTTAACGACATTAATATAATGTTTAAGCCATGAACGTTAACATCTACTTGGTTTCCATTCAGCTGAATACTGGTCCTGTCCGTTCACCGAATGTTCAGCAAAAAACAACCATAACGTTAATGTGACGTTTGCTGAAATCGTCCGGGAAATGAACTACATTCAAAGCAAAGCGCGGGAAAACAAAGGTTGTTGTTCGATCATGTGACATTACTAGCCAAATTTGTTTGTATACTTTCATGAAGATGTACATTTTTTATTTCTGCCTAGAATGTTTTGTTTAAAATAGTGCGAGTCATTGATATTCGTCGCGGTGATACTTCCCCATTTCTCTTACTTATCGCATCTTATAGGAGCTTTGAAGGAATAATGGTAATGAGGTTAGCTCGTTAGTAGTTGTCATTCATCATGCTTGGATTTTTAAATCATTAATGTTTATTTATCCTTTTTTACGTCACCAAAAGTGGCCAGTACCCCTTGCTGACCATCAAACTCCACTCTTGTCGGGCCAGTGCCCCTTGCTGACCATCCAACTCCGCTCTTGTCGGTCCCTGCCTCGTGGATATATTGCCTGTTCTCAATGTATGAAAACCCGTTGATTAGCATGTAACACACCGTGTTCATAAGATTCATATTTTCTTTTTTTTTTTTGTTTTTATTTTCTCATGATTTGTTTCCCTTACTTGATGCTTTCCTGTAACTGTTGCTAAGCGCTTATATCACTGTCTATATGTTTAACAGTAATAGTAGTGAAACCACAAGTGATGGAGGGGCTTTTCTTTGAAGCTCTCATCATGACGTTCAGGCTTATGTTCTCGGGTTCTTCACACCATTAAGTGTTATCCTTCCAATATTTGCTATTATAAATTCACTTTGTCATTGTTTTGCCTATGCTTTCCTTATCGTTGCTGTTTATGTTATAATAAAATACTGTACTCTTTAGTCAGTAATAAAATGTTTGTTCTCCATGGTTCAATAGTGTTAATAGACTCATTTGGCGCCCGTGGCACAGTGGTCGGAGGTGCCTGCAGTGCACTAGGGGTCGGTCCCTGCGTCCCCTGGCCCACCAAACCTTCCATCCCTCCGGGGTCGGCAGAGTGGTACCAGACTTCTCTGGGAGGATAGCAGAACCGTTTCGATACATGGGTAGACCACCGCGAGTTATTCTAAAGGCCAGATGTGCATTCAATCACCTCCAAAGATGTTTAAAGAAGTCGAATGCACGCCGCATCCCTCGGGATTGATCAATGCCGAGAGCTCTCTTTCTAACTTTATTAAACTCATTTAAAAATTTATGCTTTATGGCGATATTCTTTCTATTTTATTTCATTATTGAGAGCTAACACGAGATTTTTACACAAATTTTAACTGCTGACGTTTCGGCGTGTTCATGTTCATCAAAGTCAGATTGATTTGAGTCGACTGACTTTAGCCGTTTGTTCTCGTTCCATGTGTCTTCGTAGTCTCAACGACGAATCTTCTGCAGTTAATTGCTGCTTGTATGAAGAACCCTCATTCACTTCCTTCGTTTCTTTTGGTTTTTTTCAGAGAATTAATGTAGCTGTATGTACCATAGAACTGAGAAAGAGGAAGTTATAATGCTGGATGACATCTAATCTAGGCAATCATCCCATTCGCACTATTGCATGAAGTCCTTCATTGTGATTGTTGGCGGCAAGATTGCCAATAAAACTCTTTCTCACTTCGGATGGGAATTCCGAACCTCGAGCTATGGCGAGGGGTGAACCATTGGACGCAAGGTACTGTGGAAGTATCAATTACTTGTTCCCAGGATTGACTTTCTATTAACCTGGGCACTGGATTATAAATTCGTCGTCTTCTGTACCAGCAATCGCGAGGTTGTTAAACAGCATGCGTCTACTTCCATACAATAACACACACACACACACACACACACACACACACACACACACACACGCACACACACACATACACACACACACACACACACACACACACACACACACACACACACACACACACACACACACACACACACACACACACACACACACACACACACACACACACACACACACACACACACACACACACACACACACACACACACACACACACACACACACACACACACACACATACACACACACACACACACACACACACACACACACACACACACACACACACACACACACACACACACACACACACACACACACACACACACACACACACACACACACACACACACACACACACACACACACACACACACACACACACACACACACACACACACACACACACACACACACACACACACACACACACACACACACACACACACACACACACACACACACACACACACACACACACACACACACACACACACACACACACACACACACACACACACACACACACACACACACACACACACACACACACACACACACACACACACACACACACACACACACACACACACACACACACACACACACACACACACACACACACACACACACACACACACACACACACACACACACACACACACACACACACACACACACACACACACACACACACACACACACACACACACACACACACACACACACACACACACACACACACACACACACACACACACACACACACACACACACACACACACACACACACACACACACACACACACACACACACACACACACACACACACACACACACACACACACACACAACACAATCGGAGCTGACTTTTCGGCAGAATCGTCTTCTTCAGAGCTTGGAAGGGTACCCTAATGCGCAATTTACTAGGTCAAACGCTTCAACAGCACAGGCAGAAAGATGAAAATCTAAATGGCAGTCACATTGTCAACAGCTTCTTGGAAAACCAACCGAAGAAGGCGATACTGCCGAAACATCAGCTACGGTTGTGTGGTATGTGTGTTATTGTATGGAAGTAAACGTATAGTGTTAAACAACTTCGCGACTATTGAGAGAGAAAACGATGAATTTATAATTCAACTGCCAGTGCTATATTGTTGGTTACGAAGTTAAGGAAAAGTTAAGGGGAGAATAGCAGCACTGGCTGGAAACATCGGTAGGCCACCGCCAGTCATTGTATAGGCCATGTTTGCATTCAGTCACTTCCAACGATGCTTGATGAAGTCGAATTCGTAGCGCATCCCTCAGCAACTGGTCAACACGGATAGCCTTATCCTTTATGCTTTACTGTGTTATTTCTATCACTAAACAAACTAATGGAGGGCATGCTTGAGTGATCTTTGTTAGACCTTACAAACCACCTGGGCTTCGTTGGATGAAAGCTATTGAATCTAATAGCAGGTGGAATTCAGTTACATTTTATCTTTGGTGTGGTAAATTTATCCATTCTTGACTCGACCCTTCTGATTCGTTCATGACCACTTGTTTCTCTACGTATTTAAACAGATCGACGACTCTCCAGGCTATCGGTCACGGGATGCATCTAACAAAGTAGAATAACAGTATTTTTTTCATCACAATGAAATGCTAAGCCTTTTTGGAATCGACGGATTGTCGTTTCCACTTTCTGAGGTCAATTCTCGTATCTCGATCGGTGAAGCAGTTCTACATGGCGGACTTTCTTGGTTGGAGCGGTACTCTTGTTGGTTGTTTAAAATTACGTTCAAATATTGTATTAACTTTCAAAGGCAGTAGTAAGAGACACCGTTCAACAATACGCGCAGAGCCGCTAGCTTGACCTCACCCCGAGCCATCCGAAACTTCCACTCCTCCATTTTGGTAAATTGCTACCAGATTTGTTTGGGGAGAACTTTTTTCTGATTCGTAAACGTTGGCTATTGCATGTGATAGAAATCGAAAAGGGCCTTATCACAATTATTTAAGGTTTTCAGGAGCACTTTACGCGACCAACATTCATAAAGACTAAAATCCTCGAGCAACAGATATATGTGTGTATCTTTCCAACGGTGTACCGCCGCATCGTGGCTGGAAGGTGTTTCTGGGTGTCGGGTTGCGATGTACAGCGAGGAGATTCACTCTCCCAGCGGGTCCCAAGCCGAGAGGGAGTCCGAAGTTTAAATCTGCAGCCCATATAAGAGTAAACCATTACCAGGATCCACCACCACCCTGCTATAGAATTAGTTGCACGGTGGAAAATCTCCCTCTAATCTACAAGGGAGGCGACTACCTGGGGCAGTGACGACCTGGGGCAGACTTTGGCCAGGCTGTCATCGGGAGTCCAGGGAACCACAATGGCTCAACCAGCAAAACTCCGAAATAATGGAGATTATGCTGGCGCCTGCAAAATCAGTGAGGACTAGCCATCTAAGTATCCAAGTACATATACATATATATATATACTATATATATATATATATATATATATATATATATATATATATATCCTTAGGGGTGATGGAGTGAAGCCTTATCTAGATGTCTATGAAGTCCCTATTCCCAAGCGCTCAATTAATTGGAAAATTCTCGAAGATTATCGAAAAAGCTACACAGTCCTCGGTGTGTGAAATACACGTAGAGTTAACAACAGTGCTATACCAGTTTCTCGTCAAAGTGTAGCGACACTCACTGTTTTCTGCTCGTAATGAAATATATATAGACCGAAAAGAAGGACCGGCATGGTGTGGTGGTGAACGCGTTATGCCCTGGAAAGCGTAACAAACGTTCGTTCCCCACCGCAGACACATGCGGTCCGGAGTTTTGAAAATATCTCAGCATCATTGAAGTTATATAGAGACCACTGTAGTAGAGGCATAGTTAGCAATATATTTTAGGAAATCCTTCATACAAAAATCTGTTTAAACACAGGAATACGTCGTCCTCATTTATAACTAAGCTACAGGCTGTGTAACATATACCTGAGCTATAATAACCTGATGCTTCCCCAATTCTTACGCATTGAATACAGGAAAAATTGTTCGTGCACCGTTTTTGGTAACAAGAAACAACTACTTTATTTCAGTGTAATAATATCAAAACGAGGGCAGGTGGCGTAGCGGTAGTGATCGCTTTCGTTACGCGATAGGTCCAACAAGTCCAGTTTGATCGCACACTGGACCCCAAAGCCTGTGATTACTCCGGGGGAGGGAATGCGGTTTCAGAATTCTTTGGAATAAGCCTACTTTCTCTAATACACGTGAGAAGGCCCTAGCACGGCTATCTCAGGATTCTACGGATAATCGTCTCGACCAGCATTCAGCAATCATGACGAAAACGAAAAAAATTCTCAAGCAGTATTTGAATCCATCCATACACAAAAAAAATCGAAGGCTTCCGTGGATGGCGGATGCGACGTAGCAAATCGAATAGAAGAAGTGCTGGGATTTGCACAGTGTGATACTTAAGCTATTGATCATGTAATAACGAAATTATAAATCCAATAAGCGACTTTGTTTTGGAGCGCGTGTAACTCAGTGGTCGGGGGCTGCCCTGCAGTACACGTGGGACCGATCCCAGCGCCCCAGGCCCACCAAGCCGTCCATCCCTCCGAGGCCGGACTCGATACATCGGTATGCCACCGTGAGTCATTGTAAAGGCCAGATATGCATTTAGTCACCTCCAACAATGCTTAGCAAAGTAGAATGCATGGCGCATTCCTCAGGGGATAGATCAACGCAGAAAGATTTACCCTTTTATTAAGCGACTTACTTTAACGTCGGCATCAGTGAATAACTCACTGTTTTCTTGATAAGCAAACATAAGCTTGTTGACAGTACGATTTATTTAATACAATACTGCCTAGCGTTTCGGCGATTTCGCTTTCTTTGGAGCATGGAAGAGTCAAACCGGCACGCAATCCAATCAGTCAAACACTTTCGTAACCTCAGGAGAGAAAATTTAACTCATAAATTCTTACAAAATACGGCTAAGACAAAGTCGAAACGAAGAACCTGCATGGTCTGTTGGTGAAGACGTTAGCCCCCCGGAAGGAGTAATAGCGTGTTCAGTACCCACCGCAGACACCTGCGATAGTATTTCACATCATACCCTACCATGAAAAATAAAGAGGCAGTAAATAAAAAGTGACTAAACCACAAATATTTATTCTCATAACAAACAGCTTCACCTAAACACTCATCGTTTTGTTCTTGTAAGCCCCTTCAGTTATTTGGCGGAGATTAGTCGCATGGAATCCCACACGGGTGAGGAATGTCCCCTGGCCCAAGTTAAGGAATCAGCCTAAGGTTTGGTGGGAAGATCACACGACACTCCTAGTAGCGGTTCATTCTTGGATTTTTGGAATTCGTAATACTAGTGAAACCTTACAGTAACAGTGTATGTGCTTCTTCTGAACCATATAACTATATCCATAATGATACTGAGATATTTGCAAAACTCCGGACTGCTGGTGTCTGTGGTGGGGATCGAACGCGTTATTGCCGCATCCGGGAGCTAACGCGTTCTCCACCACACCATGCGGTTCCTTCGTTTCAGCTGTCTCTGTATTTCACATAATATCTAGCTATACATGGCATGGCTAGCATAACCACGCTACCCATTCCTAGTGCAAAGGAATATCGGAATGACAGAAGCTCCATAGTAGTCGTATTGTGCTCCAGTCACTTTACGCGCTCCGATGCTAAAATGGTTTGAAGCGGGTCGCGTACGGTTAAGAAACATCTCGAAGAACAGAGTGCAATTCGAGAATTTGGTGCTGGGACAAGGACGGTGTCGAATGCCCCCTTGTCCTTCTTCAGTATTGGTCTGTGTGCTCGTGTGTTCTGACAGTCTGTCGTTGACGATTCGTTTTTGTGTATTCGAAAGTTCATACTTGTAACCCTTTTTTTACCTTTCATTTACCTTTCATTTTCAGATTTGTTTTCCACCATTGCCGTAGATTCTAATGGGACGAGGTGAGTCTCGTTCTCTGTGAATTTGGAAAATTGAACTTTGGTGTCTGAGACACTTCAAATCTTTTCAACTGGCGCTACTTTCGCGTACTTGGGAACAATTGCTTTTTTTTCTACTTACTTACTTCATACTTGACAATTGATGCTTTAATGGCCCGTCCTCACTGGTTGTTCAGGCTCCAGAATGATCTCCACTATTTCGAAGTCCTGCTGGTTTAGCGATTGTAATTCGCTGGAGTCCCGAGGTCATCCTGGCCAAAGTTTGCCCCAGATCGTCACCACCACAGGCAGTCGCATCCCCTTGTGGATCGGAGGAAAATTTGCTACCATGCGACTAATTTGGTACCAAGACGGTGGCGGATCCTAGTATTGGTTTACTCCTAGCTAGGCTTCCTGATGGAAACACTGGACTCAGCTTGCAACACCCATTGGGATGAATCACCCGCTGTACATCGCAGCCTGACATCCTACTACACAGTGAGATTGAGGATCGGGTAACAGATCCTGCATAGACATTCAAGCTTTTGTGATAGTGACATTCCTAACAAATGACGCTTTTTTAGATATCTCTTGACATCGACGAACTGAAATCTTTGCTTACAATTGCTAAGAGGCCCACAGTTCGAAATTGGATTGAGACGAAAATAGAGACGTTGAATTCTAGCCGGCCTGTGAGTCATTTTCATGCAGTTTTGTAAAGTTCTATATTAAAATCATGTAGTGACGTTTTTTGAGATTACATGGTATGACAATGACAATGAGTTGCTCCTACTTTAGGTTCACCAGACTCCCGAACCTTCTACTATAGTGTCACCGATGACAGATGACAAGGTTTCATCTTCTGCAGCTCTTCCAACGGTGAAGCTTACAAGTTATGGTTCGTTGATAAAGCTTAGTAAATTTTATATGCCTTATATTTTGTTATTCATATTTGTTCATGTAAGTACAGCACAGTAGGAGCGAGTGTAGCGCAGTGGTCGGGGGCGCCGTGCAGTATCCATGGGATCGATCTGCGCCCTAGGCTCACCAAGCCTTCCATTCGTCAGGGACTGGCCAGTTGGTACCAGACTTACCAGACTTGTCTGGGAGGATAGTAGCACTAGCTCGATACATTGGTGGACCACTGTGAGTCGTTGTAGGGGTCAGATATGCATTCAGTCACCTCTAACGATGATTAGTGAAGTAGGATGCATGACGCATCCCTAAGGGATTGATCAGAGCAACGAGCGTTATTCCTTCATCGTTTTTAAAAACACTACTATGTGGACATATTGGAGGCGAAATGGTCGTCGACTTGAGCATCGTTGTCAGACACATTTCCGTTTCTTCTTCATGTGTCTCTAACCCTGATTTGCACAAGACTTTACTCTCCTTTTGAAAAAGTTGCTTTTTGACGAATGAAACGGGAAAGTTGTATCATAGTGGCGGCACATGCAATCGTTTTACACTACTTGTTGGTGTCAAAATGTATTGGTGTCATAACACATTGGTTCACTTTCATTTGTATACCGCTTCCTAGCAGGGTGTAGTTGAAACCCTTCATCCCGATGGTGCCGTAGTTTTACTGGGTTCGTTTCTTTTTCGTGTTTCTTTTTTCTCTTTGCACTTCAGATCTCAAGCAGGAATGTGGTTGATTAGGCGTGGAGTTTTCTTCCAGTAGGACACAACGATTTCTCAAAACATTGTTGAAGTCGGTGGTGTAGGGCTGTTGTTGGGGATATTCAAAATGTTTTGTCGTGCCAATATTGTTTCTAAGCCTTACTTGGATACTTGCGTCTTCACTGGTTGTGCGGGCCCCAGCATAATCTCCAATTATCGGAGATTTGCTGGCTAAGCCATCGTGGTTCCCTGGAATCCCGAGATCAGCCTGGCCAAAGTCTGCCCCAGGTCTTCACCACCACAGGCAGTCGCAGCTTTTGTGGATCCAAAGGGATTTTGCCACCATGCGACTGGTTCGATGCGAGAACAGTGGTAGATCCTGGTATTGGTTCACTTTAGCTAGCCTTGCTGATGGAAGCGTAGAGCAGATAATGTGTGGAAATACCGCCCCTTATGTGTGTACACACTAAGTGGCTGTTATTCTGTATTATTAATTTAGTGATTCTGCCATTATTTCTCTGTATCACATTTTCGCGTTGTAAGGTTCTAAAAGCACACTATTTTCTTAGTTTCGTTGTCTTTATGGCCTGTACGAGTATTCTTCCTTCCCTGAGCGGGAGGTCAGATAATCCATCGTTAATTTGGATGTTTTAAGGATTATTTGAACGTTTCTGAACATATCATAATTTTATCTTTTATAGGGTGGGATGAGTCGGACAAATTTGTTAAAGTCTACATCACATTACAAGGAGTGCAAAACGTGAATCCATCAAACATTCAACGTAGTTTCACTAATACGTATGTTCTTGGTGGCGTTTCATATTCAAGAATTTTCCTTATAAAAGAGAATCTTGTACCTCAGGTTATTTCAAATCTAATAATGTCCTCACTTTTTATGTACTGCCTATTCTTTCTTAATGGCAAGGTATTATGTGAAATACAGTGGCAGGGATGCTGAGCTATTTGCGAAACTCCGGACCGCTGGTGTCTGTGTTGGGGGATCGAACACGCTATTACCCTTCCAGAGGCTGACGCATTCACCATCACACCATGGGAGCCCTTCGTTTCGCCTTTCTCTCAAAACTGTGTAAGGAAAATTCTTGAATATGTTATTGACCTGTGGGTGCAATTAGCAATAGCGTGTTGGGTCCCCACCGCAGACACCAGCGGTCCGGAATTGTGCAAATATCTCAGCATCGTTATGGTCCCACACTAATATTTCAATACTTTCCAGTGGATACGATATTATGGTCTCAAACTGTTGTGGGAAGAACTATGTTGTCACAATGAAGGGTCTGCGTGATGAAATCATACCGGAGGAAAGTCAGATTAAGGTACGCATGACGTGAACTGTGCACGTTTCGAGAAAAAAATTTTTCTGTATATCCATTAATAGTGATTCTTCGATAGGGGGGCTTGGCTTCATTTACCGAGCCGTAACTGTGTTCACTTGGTGGTTGCTAGATGGGTTTTCCTGCTTGTTCAACTTTTTGAAAGCACGTTAAAAGACCAGTGCTGCGCCTGAATGTTATGGGTGATTTCTGCCACAAATTTGTGTCCTGTAATAGCTTTTTTCCCATTGCTTAGGTTGTTGTCCTTTGTGTTCTAACAGTGGAGTTGGTTTTGCAAATTACTGTGTTTCTCGATGTCTGTATACTCGAAGAAGAGTTTCGGAGTATTTGTTATCAAAATCCGAAAAGTGTCCAGCACAAGATTTGTTGCCTGTGCCGGTCAAAGGGCCTCGTGTAGCGCGGTGCTTAGAGGCGCGCTGTAATACACATGGGATCGATCATCGCGCGCCTCAGACTCATCAAGCCTTCCATCCCACCGGGGTCGGGAAATTGGTACCAGACTTGTCTGGGAGGATAGCAGTACTGGCTCGATACATCGGTGGGCCACCTCGAATCATTGTAAGGGCCAAATATGCATTTAGTCACCTCTCATGATGCTTGATGAAGTCGACTGCATCGTGCATCCCTCAGGGATTAAATGAACGCCGAGAGCTTTATCCTTTTTATCGTTCAAGTTGGTTAAAATCACCTTTGAGGTGGTCGTATGATTTCTGGCGTATTTTTGCATGATTTTCTGTTGTTTTTATAAAGGTCTTTGATAAGATGTGTTGATGCAAGATTAATTCAAACAAACAGTTTCATTCAAATCGTTCCGCAACATCAATTAGTGCTTCTCTCTTACTGAATGCTGTTGTGATTAAAGTGCTGTAGATTATCTCATTTTTTGGTTGATAGGTACTTTTCAAGCTGAATAGCTCAAGTAGGCTAGTGTGCATGAGAACTTATTCATTTGTTTCAAAATACTTCAGTAAAAAATTCGCTGTTTTCTTTGGTTTTGTTTTCTTTTTTTCAGCGTCTGCATAATCTCTCGCTCGTAGCATTTATGGAATTTTTTCAATTTTGCGAAGAACTGGTGTCGTTGATTTGTAGTAGGTTTCCGAACGAATGGAATTTGGGGTATTAGTGATAATCGGTGCTATCAAGAAGGAGTTTATACATCCCGTCGTAACCACAGTAGTTCTTTCCGAATTCAGAGTTTTATATGCTCTGTCGTCCTAATTAAACCAACTGATTCTTGCTAATTCTTTTCGTTTCTTTTTGGTTACTCAGTTGTAATTACTGCTGAACTATATTTAGCCAAATCGTCAGTTTGAGTCTTTTTCGGCACTGCATAATATAAAACTGATTAATAATGTCAGTAGATTTATAGTGTAACGTGCTCTGATGTTATCTGGTTTTTTAAGATGCCGTTTAGTAATAGCGTACAAAGTTGCTATAGCACCATTTCATTGGCCAGTGAAGCCTTGCAGCAGTTAAGGGTCGAAAATTTGCCGTCATGCTTGACGGTGGGAAGCTGTCTTGTCCAAAAGGTTTAGAGACTTCCTGCGGTAAACAAATTGTGGAAAGCCTTAGCACACTTGTTCCACACCTGTTCCGTGGAGAATCTACTCTACTCGAACACCATTCACTGTCATTTGTACAAGAGACCAAATCGTCAAGGAGCAAGCGAATTTCAATTATATTGTTTCCGTGCGTCGGTCATTCACAATTTTTTGTTTTATTATCTTTTTTATTTATTATTTGTTTATCATTATTATTCGTTTTATTTTTGTTTTATTTTTTGTTTGTGATTTCTAGGCACTGACTGCTGCTTTAGCATTTTTGGCCTTCTTCACAAGTGCCGTTGAATGCTGTTCGAGTCGATTCTCTCACAAATTCTGAGACTTTGTTGCTACACCGTCCTCAGATTTTCATCCCAGGCAGCCACTATCGTTTGTGGATTGGGGGACACTCATCTGATCTCAGACGAGTCTGATACCAGTTTACCGACCCGAAGGGATGGGAGGCTTGATGAGTCTGGAGCGAGGTGGAGCTGCGCCTTTTTCGTAATTAAAGGCGTTACTATAAATGCGCTACTAGCCCTGTAATGGGAAGTAGAAACAGAAGGACGTTAGCGTTTTGCTTGTTTAAAGGTGCTTTATAGTGCTTAAGAAGGATCCCTTTAGCTGGATTCTTCAGTCGCATCCTTCAATCCTGCAATTATATTTTTCTTAGAGCTTGGTTGTTCCTTTTCAGGAAGTTTGTAAGATGCGCAAAGAAAAACTAGTCATGCTCTTTTTTATATGCTAGTTGCAATGGCACATGTCAAATGGATGTGGATGTTTTGCGTTTAAAATTTAAAACAGAATTATGATGCATCGTAAATGGTGAGAATAGGACAAGCCGTTATGCCAATTGAAGTATTTCAGCAAAAAGCTGATATGCTTCTTGTGATGATGAAAAAAAAGACGGAGGGGAAGAAATGGGAGCAGCTGACAAAGCTGGAATACGACGAGAAGCAAAAGAGGTGTAGTAGATTAGAATTATTCTTTTATTTAAAAAAGGCTTTTCTGAAACAATCTATTCTATAACATTGCAGAAAACCTAATTTTGACAAAACAATGGACGACGACCCGCAAGCTTCACTGATGAACATGATGAAACAAATGTATGAAGAAGGTGATGATGAGATGAAGCGTACAATACGAAAGGCATGGCATGAAGGTCAGAGCAAGAGGAACTTTGCTGATGTTTCGTCATGAGTGGCTGATCTTTAGTTATTACTGCACTTTCTATACAGTGTTTTTCTTTTTCTATTGAAGCGAACTACGTTGATTTACGTTCGCTGAAACTGTAACACTATGACAATCCCGTCATTTTTAACGTAATCTTTTGATGGTTATTGATTCCGTTGGTCATTGATATACGGTGTTACCTAATAAATATATTTTGCAGTCGTGTTCAGAGTCTGGTTGTTCCTATCAGAGTCACGGTTGTTCCTAAAAGGACAGCAAAAGGTTTTGTTTATACTAAACCATATCCAAAGAGCGCATATAGCGCAGTGGTCAGAAGGCGCCTTGCAATACACATGGGTTCGCTCCTTGCGCACAAGGCTTATCAAGTCTTCCATCTCTTCGGGGTCGACAAATTGGTACAGACTTGTCTGGGAGGATGGATGGCAGCACTGGGTTGATACCTCGGTAGGCTATCACCTCACACCTCTCTTGTGTCTTCTTACGTTGTTTGAAATAGCCAGGTTGTTGGGGAAAAAGCGGTCTGTACTTTATTTTGGCAAATATTCCACATTGGCTGAGTTAACTGTTATGGCACTTAATCAAAACTTAATTCGGATCTTTAAAAGTCTCCGTAGAAAGCTTCGACATCGACGTACATTTACGATTATGTTGGTCACATGGCAAAGTAATATTGGTTTTTGACTTGGATTTTTCATACCGATTCAGAGTTACTTGTTTCACCTATTGTCCTGTTGATCGTCGAGTGACTCGAGCGGATGCCAGTAAATTCTCCACTTTTTCCCTATTCTGAAGTTTATAAGGCCACCCGAAGCGGGAAGAGTGGTAAGATCACAGCGCTAGTGACTTTGTTGGGGAAGATATACGTGGCGGCAGCATCATGATTTAGACATTTCTATGATACACATGGGATCGATTCCCGAGCCATAGGCCTACCAAACCGTCCATTCCTCCGGGATACGCAAATTGGTACCAGACTTGTCTGGGAGGATAGCAACGCTGGCTCGATACATCGGTAGGCCACCATGGGTCATTCTACAAACCAGATATGCATTCAGTCACCTCCAAACGATGCTTGATGAGGGTCGAATGCATGGTGCATCCCGTGGGGATTGATCAACGCTTCACTGCTGCGTTTTTCATACAGTACGATTATATATGTGTGACTACACCCATTTTGTTAGACAAAATTGCCCGTTCTAGATATCAAACGGCATCGAACCTATCCTGTTTATGAAAAATTACCATTCCAACATAGTAGGCCAAGTTCTGTGTAAAAAGAATGCTACCTCAGTTAATTGGGTTATGGAGTATTTCGAAAATACTAATAGTGAAGGAACGCTTATCTCATCTAAAGAACGCATTATCGTGATAACAAAGCGGATGGTCAAAGCGCTCACATGGCGTGGAATTTGGGATAGTCTTCATGACCGATTTTCCTCTGTTAGTAAACCTTTTTGTTTTAGGTAGCCTGAGGTTTCCTAGTTGAAAAGAAATCCCTAGTTTTCAGTTATGACTGGGTTATTCTGCTGAAGATATCTGCGAGTTTTTTCATTTTTTGCTTATATCTGATGAAAAAAGAGTAGAACAAACTGGTAGAAATGCCTTTTATACAATGCACATTTTGACTAAAATCAAACTATGTTGGTAACGACAGCAGAGTCAATGAGAAGAGAAAAGATTTCCTATTTACTAGCAGAAATCGGTAGGCTTGCCGTTGACGACCGTGTTTCTCAGATCCTCGCCCATAATCTCCGTCTTGAGGTTTAGCAACTCAGTTCCATCCTCATCGAATAATTGGAAGCGAAGCATGACCCAAGAGTCCGGAAGGCGTTTTGAGAACATCTGAAAACTCTCAGGACTACTAAACAAAATATCCACTACTTTTATTCGAGATGTGGGAGAGATCGAACCAAGTTTTAGCAAAACGCGAATGGTTTACTGCGTTTCATCGGGCCTATAGAGCTTAAGCAAAACTTTTTTTAAAATAGTGGGTGTTTTTAGGGTTAAAAATACTAACAAGACCATGGATCCGAGTTCTCTACATGCAACGTCTGGCAAATCTGCTTTGGATGAACTATCGATTAAATACAAAAGGTATAGCAAATAAAGGCACGTGTGGCACAGTGGTCGCAGGCACCTTGAAACACACACGAGGAATCGATCCCTGCGCCCATGACCCAGCAAGCCTTCTATCGCTCGAGGGTTGGAAAAATTGCTACCAGACTAGTTTGGGAGGATAGCAGCAATGGCTCGATACATCGGTAGGCCACCGCGAGTCATTGTTAAGGCCAGATATGCATTCAGTCACCTATAACCGTGCTTAATGAAGTCGAATGCATGGCGCATCCCTCAGGGATAGATCAAAGCCAAGGGCTTCATTCGTTTATTTATTCTTTTATCTGTTATTTTTTTTAACGGCAGGGTATTATGTGAAATACAACCAAGAGGATGCTGAGATATTTGCAAAATCGAGACTCTAGGCCGGATCGAAACACGATTACTCTTTCAAGTGGTTCACGCGCTACACATGGCACCACTTAGGTCCCCGTTCTACCCTTCTCTGAACCAGTCTTTCTTCCCTAACGGTGCTATCGGGAATCGTCTCTAAATGGATATGATCTGAGGGCAGAAATCGGCGTTAAACCCAGTTAAGCTGGGACTGTAGTCGAAATCATATTGTATAACTTCTTGTTTACTCCCCATTATTATTTAACGGCAAGGTATTATGTGAAATACAACCATGACGATGCTGCGATATTTGCAAAAAAGCCAGACCCCAGGCCAATTTTACTCATTTTTGCAAACAGTAGATCGATTGGCCAAATCTCAAGGATCTTGGGAATAACAGTGTGCTTGAATGGAAGAATGACGGGAATTTTTGACTTATTATTTACTGCCTACTCTTTTTAGCGGCAGGGTATGTATTGCGAAATATAACTTTTAATGATGCTGAGATATTTGCAACAAAACTCCGGACTGCATGTGTCTACGGTGGGGGAACGAACGCGCTATTGTCCTTTCCGAGGGAGTAGCGCGCTCACCACCACACCATGCGGGTCCTTCGTTTCGCCTGTACCCTGCCGCTAAAAAGAGTAGGCAGTAAATAATAAGTCAAAATTGTGATTATAACTGCAGCCTCAGCTTAACTGGGTTCGTTGCCGATTTGGACCCCCCAGATCAATCCCGCTGACGGGTGATTGCTGATGGCAAAAGATCAATAGAACTAGCTGAGAGACAGGCGAAACGAAGGACCCGCATGGTGTGGTGGTGAGCGCGCTACTCCCCAGAAAGGACAATAGCGCGTTCGTTCCCCACCGTAGACACCTGCGGTCCGGAGTTTTGCAAATATCTCAGCATCATTAAAAATGACGGGAATATTAAAAGAGAAGCCTCTTACTGTATAATATGTTTACTATTTACTTTACTGTGTCGATCAACTGTTCATCAACATGTTGTCTAATTTGATTAGGCATGGTCCGTAGTAGATATATCAATTATAGACGTTCGCCCTCGTGGCTTGTAATCCAAGGATTGAACGTGTTATAGCATACCTTTCCAGGAATGGTACATCGTCGACCTCCTTTAGTTACCGTATAGAGAAAGTTGTCAACTGTCTCCTTTTCGCTAGAAACACTCTAAACAAAGTTTTCTTCGTTAATGAATAGGTATTCCGGTGCTGGCAACGGGAATATAGAAGTTATTGATCGATTCTCAGATACGAATAACTTCAGAAGTTCAATGTACTTTTCATGCACGACTTGTTATCACTTCATAGACCTCAAAACCGACATAAAAAAAGCCTGACATACCGTTTCAGTAACGGTGGTGCTCGATCTAATGGTGCGATTCTGAAACTGAAGGCGTTTGAAGTGTGAACTCTCACTCGTTTAATTACTATTTGATTTCAATCTCAAAGTACTCACAGTAGTAATAGGAATTGATCGCGAACTTTTTCCCACTAGTAGAAAACGAAGTGGTGAGCTAAACCGAGCGACACTTGGATGAACTTCACAGGAATCTTTCAATGATATGTGATGATAAAATTTTGTGTATAAAGTTGTTCTGTTGAAAAGAACAACTGGGAAGAAACTCACGCTGTTTTTTGTTGTCAATTGATGTCGCCCCGGCTTACTCTGAAATAATTGTTCGTTCTGAATCTGTTACTACAAATAAGAATCGTCAGATTGCTGAGACATTTATGAAAAACTTCAGAACGTTTGGTAAGCTATAGTCATAGTCAACATAACAGCAAAAGCAACCTCGCCAAAGTGGACACGACCGCCGTAGCAGCAGGGCTCTCTCAGAACTCGCTAGTTAAAGCTCGGTGGTGTTTAGAATCCTCAGAGGAGGATAGACATTAGGGGTGGATGGAGTAATAATTTGTTGAATAGATGAAGATGGTAAAGCATGAGTCCACATAGTTCTTTTGTTTCAAATATACTGATTAAGCCTTATTGCTTTCGTGGTCTGGCGGTAGCCATCATCATTCGCTTAATCAGCGGTAGGATAAACAGGGATGGTAGGATTTTGGTGTAGTCGTTTCTCTTGTAGGTTAGGAAGTTGACTGTAGTGCTCTATTTAGTAGCGTCGATGTTTTTTTCTTTGACGGATGTCCCTTATCCGACTTGATTTATTTTTTGTTGTGGATTTGCTTTCTTTCAGTTTTCCTTCCTTATCTTTTACATCTTTTTTTAATTTCTTCATTCCTTGGAGATGATGTGAAGGGTTTTTCTTTTGGAGAATAGAAGCAGGATGATGTATGGTGGCGTTTTTAGCACTTACAACAAGATGGTTTGCTGCATTGAAATGTGTTGTGGGACGAGGATACAAATATGTAGCACAGCCCATGCTTTTGAAGTTACTGGGACCTTTCTTGGGGTGTTTTATATTTCTCGCAGTAGAGCAGTTTATGGTTGCCCTTGCAATACATGCATGAAAGCACTGAATATTGGGGCTTCACTGTTTTGTTTTGCTCTCAAAGTTGGTTGCAGTGGCTGGAATCGACCGGCTGTTAGTGGTATAGCGTGAGATCGATTCATGGGAGATGATATATTCCAATAAATGTAGAAGTAGTTGTGTGCAGTCTCTATCGACTTGCAGAATGTACTTGTTAAGTAAATAGAGAATTTTCTATTTGATAGAGAAATTCTCTATAGGCGGATGCTGTTTATCGTTGTTGCAGCTAATTCTTTAGGTCATATCTGGCAAGGCCTTAGTCACTGTTAGAAGTCATACAGAGTAAAGTTAATAATAGAGAATATTACTTTCTATTAGATAATGTTTATTGGTCGACTTGTCGACACGGCATTAACACCTTAGGCAGATGAACTACAGCAATGCAGAACATTTTGGAATTTGATGCTAAAGAAGAGTATCTTTCGTCGCCTCGAAATGTTGAACAAAAATTTTTTACAAACTAGGGCAAAGTAGAACTATATATTTGTAAGCATGACTGAAAGCAGTGAGATTTTGTTCAATTACAAAGCTCTCACATCCAATATCAACTGAAGGATTGAGAAAACAGTCTTCTTCTTCGTTAATATCCATCTGCCAATGATAGGGGAGATCACGTTTGTCCACTTTTCAGTACGTGATGTTCTGTTTTATTTCTGGCTATAATACAGCTTCTAAATGAATGACACTACTACCAAATAAGGGTGAGTGTGGCGCAGTGGGGGAGGCGCCCTGCAACACACACGTGGAATCGATCCCCCGCGCCCTTGGCCCACCAAGCATTCCATCCGTTCGGGGCCAGCAAATTGCTACCAGACTTATCTGGAGAACAGCAGCACTGGCTCGATACATCGGTTGGCCACCGCGAGTAATTGTAAAGACCAGATATGCATTCAATCACCTCCAACGATGCTTAATGAAGTTGAACGTATCGCGCATTCCTCAGGGGATTGATCAACACCGAGAGCTTTATCCTTTTTTTATCATTTTACTACCAGATATTTAGCGACACTTTGGAGAAAGCTTGAAATTTGTTTCCAGACAACAGAAGGCCTCATTACACCATCGCATCATAAATGTCGATATTAGTGTTTGCACGATTTTCTCAGCAAAACTGGTATACTAGTGCTACTATGTCGAAGATCTTCAGTATATCATTGTTCTGTTGGATTCCATTTTGTCTTCATATCTAACCCACCCGACATTTCATCAATATCCTTCTTTTCTTTCATCATTCACATGTTTTTACACCGACGCATTAAGTAACATACCTCTTGTCTTCGTTCTTCAGGATGACATCTGTTAGATATAGAATGTATCTGAAGAAGTTAAGGACTTGTCTGGAAGAAAAAGTGGAGGGATACTAAGCATCGCAACCAATGACGTACTCGATCTCCATATTCGATGAGCCGATCGATGGCATTCTCGATAAGGTATACCGACCTATTCGTATCGTTCGTCATTCTGCTGGGTACAGAATGCAAGAATGAGACTATAATCTAGCTTCAAGATGTCTAATCGTTGATATTACAATCATTCTGTCAAGTTTGTTTGTTAGAAACAACCTGTCCGGATGGTGATACTCATCCTAGTATCCATTGTTGTTGGGATTACCTTTATCATCTATAACCCCGTTAATCGTCGGTTGATTGCAGCGATCGTGCACCAGAGTTGCTCGGCGATTTACAATAGTTTATGGAGAGTATCACATTTTTACTACGGTATGCTTATTTTTAATAACTTCAGTATTACGATGAAATCATCGGACATCGGGAAACTGGCTTCTTTTTTCTGAACGTCCAAATTAACCTATCAGAAAATGACTATATTACGAAGTTGCAGCGAAAGCCAAATACTAGAAACATGCTGGTCCATTACCTCTCCTCTCACCACTCACAGACAAAAAGGGCTTGTAAGAAACATGTTTCGAACAGCAACCGGCGTGTGCACGGGAAGAGAGCACACAGAGGAGTCCCGGAACTGGCACGGCAAATAGTCATTTCTAATGGGCCACGAAACTGTAGCTCCTCAGGATAGGTGCACAAGAAAACCCAAACCCCAAGCGACAACTCTAGCGATAATAAGGACCCGTTTATATCGCCATTAATTTCAAATGAAATAAGTGCAGCTATGAAGCGTTGCTTAAGAAGGGGCCGGTCTAGAGAATTCGGTAACCGTAATTGAAATGCCACCGAGCACTCTAAGACTCCGGCTAGTTCGCAACCTGCTGTATGACTGTCTATGTACAACGCAGAATTACACAATTTGCCCCCAACGGTAGAGACGGTGATTGCATGAGTTCGGGCACAGTTTATCTAATCTCTTGTAAGAGTGCGGGAACGAATACATTGGCGAAACGGGTAGACCGCTCTGTGTCCGCTTAAAAGAACAGCTAGTCGACAAATCTAAATTGAAACCGAACACTCCGAGACATAGAGACATAACGGGAAGGTTTTGCAGTAGAAGATACGATCCTCGCACAGGGAGTCGGTAACACAAGCGCGCAAAACTTTCGAGGCATTCTGGATTAATTCCAAGGACTCCAAAATGAACCGCACGGAGGAATGCCTCACAATCAATCATGCGTGATATTGAGCAGTATTTAAACCTGTTATTCTAATGGGAGGAGCACATTACGCTACCATGTGAACTCTGTGCGGTTGGTCTCCACGTGACATACTCATTGGAAGACTCATAGAAAGCGGTCACTGTGCAAAGAAGCTATTCTGTGTTCAATGTGATTGAAATCTTAGTTTAGCATTTTTCTCTGTTTGGTTATGGAAATGTTTTGCTAGGTAGATAGCTGTCAACTTGACCTTTCCATGCTCTGAGGAAGGCTAAATCCGCCGGAACGTTGGCTTGTGTGTAAAAGATGGAATAAAACAACACTTCGTGTTTGCTAAACAAGATTATAAAGAATTCATTGGACTTTGTTGTATAAAAGATTTGTTCTCCGTTGGTCTTCTATATGAAAATATTGAAGTCTACAGGTTAGGTGGCCTGGCTGAATGATGAACTAGCAGCTGTACATTGCAATTCACCGAAAAACACTTCCCACCTATGTGCTGCGGTGGTAAACCATTGGGAGGAAAAAATGACGAAAATAAACAAAATTTTTAATAATTTCCAAGCACTTTGGTTCTTCACAGAAAATTCTTTCCCAGTTTTTTGGAAGAATTCTGGTGAATTGAAAGTTGTGCTCAGATCCGTACTTGTCTTAGGGAAATAGGTCACGCAAGTATTCAAGTACATGTGTTTGTTAACAGTTTCCTAATCCGTCTATTTCATTTTAGAAACATAAAAGGGCTTTGCAGAATTGTCTTTAAAGATGGCGTATGTATTTATATTTTTTATTCCCCCCGACAGCTTACTGCATCATCGTAGTTCGGTCGGTGAGTTTTCCTAGGTATTGAACCGCAATGCGCAACGAGTTTCAATCCAACGTTGTTCCCTTATACAAAATAGAGTGTAACAAACCTACATCAGAAATCGTCACCATTCCAGGAAAAAACTTAATCGAAAGGTGGTTAGCCTTCTCCGATCCATAAGGAGCTGCGATGCCTGTGCCAGTGACTTGGCGATGACCCGATGCAGGTTCATCGGTGCTCCAAGGAAAGATCTCGGTAATCGACATAAAGTAGTCGAATAAAAAGTGTTCAGGAATCGACACAACTTACTCGACAAACAACCATTAGTTGCTTCTTAACCAAAAGCAGCAGATGTAAAGAACTCCATATTAAAATGTGTGGTGCTTTTCGAGTCTCTTAATGAACGAAATACCTCAGGGTCGTTCGCTCACTGTGGGGACAACTATAGGTCTTCAGTGATGCTTGGTGAAGTAATCTGATGTTCAACGGAATTACAGGTGCTATAAGTGATACAAGTGATGTCCATATTCACGTTGTATCGCTTATCACTGTTTTATTAAACGGAAGGAAGTATAGTATAAGATATGTAAAAAAATTGAGGTACGTATGTAACGAGAACATGGATCAGAACGAATGAAACAATAGATGAGCCAAAAAGTGGTACATAATCATTCGACCCGATAAATAATAGTGGGCTAGCGTTTTAGTAACAAAATAGCTCTTTAAGGAAATCTGGCTGGACCTTTGTCTACAATAAGATTGTTTTTTGAATCGAATTAGGAACATATGTCTAAACGAGAATATCTAGATCGCTGAGTGGAACAATCGTATGGTAACTGGGAGGATGAGCCTAGCTGGGGATTGCGAAGACCAAGTACTGCTTTTCGTTGTCGAGGTGGTGGCGTCGGTGGTACCTTCAATAATAGCGACAGTTATAGAGAATTTAAATGGATAATCGTTGACTGCTGTCCATTTTATACAATAAGTCTTAAAAGCCTGTAAACAAAAATTTGGTACTCGAAAGTTTGGATATTTTATTTTCTCACATTTTTTTGCAGTGGATAATGAAGTCACTCGATTGCCACGAGAAAGGTGTACATATTGATGGAAAATTTCTGGCAAATCTTCGTTTCTCAAGTGACATCGTCATTTTTTTGAGGAGTACCGGTGGAGCAGTGTTCAATGAGCTCAACAAAACGTATAAAAAACAGTGGATTGCCATAAATACGACGAAGATCAAATTCATGAAGAACCCACCCTGAGTAGGCGAACAAATCGAACTGGGTGAATCCCTCATTACAGAGACCACTTCGTACGTGTACCCCGACGTTCATGATTATAACAAACAACATGAAGGAGGAATTAGACAGAGGAAGGATAGTAGCATGGGTAGCAATCAGTCCACTGAAAGAAGTCACGGACCAAGTAATGGACCCGAAACTCTGGGCTCGCCTCTTCGATTCAACGGTTCTCTCAGCGCTTTGTCATGCAGCAAAAACGTGAGCTAATATCACTACAACCACCTCAAGAAATCTGCGCACCACCCACAGAGTGTTTGAAAGACTTCTTCTGAAATCTAACCGGCACTCACAACGTGTAGCCGGAACTCGCAGATCAGATCTTCGGAAGTTATCTCACCTTCGGGATCCAAGAGAACATATATCGAAAGCGAGGCACTGATGGACCGGTCACATAATAAAAAGGACAGATGACAAATGGACGAAAAAACAAAGTGTAATGGACTCTAAGAGAATGCAAGCGTCCTCTTGGACGACAACGAGAATTAGGGGCTGACTTGTTCATGGTTAACGTCAACGATCTGCTTTAGCAGGTGGCAACGATTTCGGGATTACGGGTAAGCCTCATGTACGTCACCATGTTCCAAGCAATACACCACCATGGACGACGACTGCGTAGGAGAGAAACGAATGGAAATTATGGTGGGACTCGCACAAGCAGTGGAGACGTGCTCTGCAAGTAAATAAGTAAGACTTTTGTTTCTGGTGTTTTTTTTATTATCGAATTACTTGAAGGCTTAGGCACGTTTCGCATGGCATTCCATGGTTCTTAGATGAAAAAAGCACACCGATAAGTGTTGTCAGAATCATTCGAACGATGAGCTTTTCAATAAGTACAACTATCCTTATAATTAAGTCAACGTTTATTGCTGGCATTCCAGCTGATATGATAAAATTAACCAATGGTCACTTACTTTACTTCCGAGGAGCACTTGTTTCACTTTTTCGACGATATCGCTTATGTTGGCAGAGTGCACTGGTTGTTCTGTACGGGAATAGATATCATTACAGCACAATGTTCGGTAAAAGGAGTAGAAACGAAGGAAAAATTGAAATGCTCCGAGTTTTTTTTTGCCGAGAAAGACGAAGGATAAAGTTGTCGGCGTTGATCAATGCCTGAGGGATGAACCACACGTTCGACTTCATCAAGCATCGTTAGAGGTAATTGAATGCATTTTTGGCCCATACGGCCAATTTCAGGCGATTACGATGCATCGAGTCGGCGTACGTATCCTCAGAGAGAAATCTGGTATAATTTTCCCAACCCCGGTATCATGAAAGCCTGGTCAGGTTAGGACGTTGGATCGAACCAACAGCCACGCATTACATATGCGGTATTACAAGCAAGATAAGCCGACGGTCTGCCATTTACTACCGATTGCTCCTGGCTAAGAAATGTATAAAGTGAAGAAGAATCGAGTTCTTCAATGTTTTCTTTTCGTTTCCTTTCATTATCACCGAAGAGGTATTAGTATTTGGGTTTGGATTGGCCTCCTCCGTGAGGATTTCAGGTGTGTTTCACCAATGTCGTTGAATACTTGTCGATTATATTCTCCAGGAATCCTGTGATAGCGGCGCTACGGTGCTACAAGACCTTCACACAAGCAGACGCCAGTTTTTGCGGACCGCAGGGAGCTATTCCTAGGCAGGTGTGACACCAATTTTTCAACCTCGGAGGGGGATAGCGAGCTCGGCCAGGACGGTGTCGAATCAAGGCTCTGGGCAAATTGAAATCTCTATCACTGCGCCATACACGCGCCTTAAGTGTGTTTATGATTCAGAACATCACCATATTGTGATTGTTCATCGAAACGTTGTATGAAAAAAAACTAGGAACGTTTGCCAACCCCAGAAAATTGAAATGGGTCCCCACAGTTCATCAAGTCGGAAATTTCATTCCAACACAACAACTTCTCCTTTTGCCTAGGAAATCCAAATGTTATGTTGGGAGTATGACACAGTTCATTTTAAAAATGTCGAGAGTCCTAAAGAGAATGGAATGAAAAAAAGGAAATAAGAGAAGGAAATGAAAAAAAAATTACCAGAAGAGTTTACATCCAAGTTGCCGCTTGGGTAAGCCATTCCTTGTTTCTCATATTCTAAAATTTCTTCGATTACAGCAGTTTTTCTTCTCTAATACTTCCTCGAAATATTAAAATCACCGAACCTGAATGTTCATCGTCTAATTCTTTCTTTTCGAGTACTTCACCAAATTCTTCAGAATTGATCGGAATGTATGGTACACCACTCATCGAGGTTCCAAGCTCTTCAAAAAAACTCGATTTTTCAAATTTTACACAGAATTAGAGAGCACATAGTGGGCTACTGAGTTGCTCTGACGACGACTTTATTCACCAAATAACAATGATAGTAGGAAGAACTTCCCTTCTGCTAAAAATCTAGAACCATAGTTCTCCCCCCATAGAGGGATGTCGTACCAGTTTGTCGCCATACAAAGTGGTGCGTTTCCAGGGAGGAGGTTAACCGCAGAGGAAAAGCGACCTCAAACTTCCCGGAGACTCAGGTGGATCCAAGAGATAGATTCCTTGTTTCTAGAGCGGCGATTTGATGAATACCTTCTGTGTTTACGAAGAACATATTCATGCATTCGTGCGTGGATGTGTTCGCGTTTATATGGATTATATTCTACGAGTCAACTGGCTACAAGCCTGCATTCAATGTGACTTTCAAGTACATGGGAGGTAGTTAGGAAGAGCTTCCAACAAGTGGATTCCTCCTATACTGTGGGGCAGATTGATAAGCTACCGTACCGTAGCTAACCGTAAACATATCCAGTCCTCAAGTTCAGAGCGCAGCAAGCTACACGTAAATATCAACCACTAAGCACAGTAAAAAAAGCGAGCCTCATTTCGCTGACGCCGACCCTCGACAAGGCGGCGCTGGGTAGGACGAGTAGGAGACGCTGCTAAAATCTCAGGGGTCATTCTAAGTTGCCTAAACTTTGAACGGCTAATGAGACGATATGTGCCTACGATGCACGCACACTTGCATCTGAGTCCTTGATAGAAGACTTGATCATGCAGGAAAAAGGAGGAGGTCCAACGTAATCGGACTACCCGAGATGAGAAGACGTGGCTCATTCAACGCTGCCTATGACACAGGAGAAGAATTGTTCCTCGGAACACATGCAACAGTAGAGGAGCCGGCAGCGTGGGCATTTTCGCCGACACGAGTTTGGCCATGGACATCATTTAGAAGTAACAATCCGAATCGGACGTCTACGATTGAAGAGACGTGGATCAATGCCGGTTTCGACAACCTCGTCTACGCATCGATATCAAGCTATGGAAAGGCGAAGGGGAAGCGTTCTATTTGAACTTGGGGAACATCTACAGAGAAGACCAAACATTTAAGGTCATCATTGGAGATTTCAACGCCAAGACTGGACCAAAAAGAACGTCTGAAGAACGTCACATTGAGACCCACGAATTAGAATGGAACGAGAAGACTGAGCGGCTACCTGAGTTTATCATGACGACCAAGACCATCCATGGTAATTCGCAAGTCCAGAAGCTCCATCCTCAACGCTGGACGTGGGAGTCTTCCAATAGAGAGCACCACAACAAAATAGACCACATCATAGTAAATCGAAGGTTTCGCATAACCGATGTGGCTGTTGCCCCCAAAATTCTGAATGTAACGAGACTATAGCCTCCTTTGTGCAAAAATTTCATTTCCTGCGAAAGCAGAATAAGCCGCTAAATTCAAGAAACGAAGTACCAAAACTACCAAAAACTGGAAATGTTTCAGTTCATTAGTGGGATGTTGGCAAGATGTCGTTCATGATAACAACGACGAGAAGTACTCATTCAACATCTTCACGTCAGTATTACTAAAGCTGGGAATTCGAAAGTCACCAAGAGACGCCTGTCTGCAGAAACACTCAAACTAATACGACGGCGTGCAAGTGCGCGAGCAATAGGCAACCGCTGACTCACGTCCGAACTTGCAAAACAATGCAGATAGGCGATAAAAAGAAGAAAATAAAGAGAGAATGGTAACAGGTATGCTCGAAGCTGCACAGGCTGGAAAAAATGTTAGCAATGCCCACTGAAACTTTGTGCATTAAATTACGAAGGTGATTGCGCTTCGACGTCTAGATCAAAGGTTGAGGAAAATGGATATGTTTTTCCACCGGTTCTCACTTCCGAAATCCAAAATATTATTTCGTCGGTAAATAATCGAACAACACCTGGAAAGGATAGTGCAAACCTGAACACCATAGGAATCTTCCAAGAGTCCCATAAAAACATCTGCGCGGTTATTCGCACGTTAACTGATAGAATGCAAGGTTTCTATTCAGTGGAAGACCAGCATGACCGCACCATTGTTCAAGAAGGATGACCTTCACGATATCGGCAACTATCGCCCAATCTGCTTACTGTCTGTCTTCTACAAACATTTCACTCCAGTCATCCTAAACAGGACTAACACTGAATGAAGGACAGCCATGTGAGCAAGCAGGGGTTTTGAAAAGGATTTTGTACGATGGACCACATCCATACGATAACAAGACTCATTGAAGTATCGCGAGAGTGCAAAAGACCACTCCATCTCGCTTTCATCGATTTAGGGAAAACTGTTGACTCTTCAATGATGCTGAGATATTTGCAAAACTCCGGACCGCAGATGTCTGCGGTGGGGAACGAGCGCGCTATTATCCCTTCCGAGAACAGTAACGCGTTCACCACCACACCATGCGGGTCCTTCGTTTCGCCTGTCTCTCAGCTAGTTCTATAGTTCGTTACTCTCCGGAAAGGACAATAGCGTGTTCGTTCCCCACCGCAGACGCCCGCGGTCCGGAGTTTTGCAAATATCTCAGCATCATTGAAGTTATACTTCGCAATATAGCCTGCCGTTAAAAAGAATAGGAAGTAAATAAAAAGGTTAAGACTGTTGACTCTGTTGAGACAGAAGGAGTCATGGAAGTCCTGGATAGCCAAGGCGTCCCTAATCAGTATATAAAGAATCTTCGTGAGTTGTACAAAAAATTTGGCAACCAAAATATCACCATTCTTGGACGATGTTAATTGGCAGATTGGGAGATGGTTGTTCAACATCGACGTCAAACGAGGTGTTAAACAAGACCAACCACCTCACCAAAATAGCCTGCTGCAACGCTCGAGAAAGTTACGAGAGCACTAGGATGGAACAATATGGAAGTGAAAATTGGTGGTCAGCAATCACACCATATTCGCTTTGTTGAAGACAACATTCTTATGACGCCAAGCACTAGCCAGGCGAAACGAATGCTAGCCGGCTTTGATTGCGGTTGTGGAATAATTAGTTTTCGAATAAATCTTTAAAAAAAATCTCCAAATGCTTCAGCTGTGTCTATCCAACTCACAAAGTCAACATGATGAACGACTTATCTTAGAGTTGAGCAAAGGGAAGCGGGTGGCAACTACATCATCGTCATTCATCATATTAGAAGATGAAGAAAATCTCATCGTTGTGCTCTGGATATGTTCATCACAAGGCGATTCTCCTTTCTAACCGAGTAGTAGGTATAGTTTTGTGCCTATTAACAAACTGATGTCGGCAGTAACACAACCACCGGTGTTGTCCACTTCCTCAAGCGGAAACGAGCCGCCAGATCCACCGCAGGCAATCAACCTATACGAGCCGAACTCATCAAAACGATGATCGTTTCAATTCTGAATTCCTAGAAATTATAAACTCCACTCAAAAACGGATTTATACAAGCACATTTAGAGATCACTCTGCCGACCACATTCGCATGGCAATCGAAATAGGTTTTTCGAGATAGGTAGCAAAGTGCATCTGTGCGTGTAAAATTTCGAAAACTGAATATTTGAAATTGAAACCTTTCATAATTTTTTGGAGTGAATGAAAATTTCTCTCTTAATGTTCCTCGACCTCGTTGTGGCTAGATGGTGAATGGTCATGGGTGTCAAAGTGCAATTCACAGAACTGTGTTAAGAAACACCTTGTCTAAAGCGGTAAATCTTTGCCCGAAGTGTCAATGAAAGCATTTTGTAAGGAACTAAGGACCTCAAACACTGGTAGTCCGAAATCTCAAAGTAATAAAAAAGCTTGCTCTGTCAGCAGCGTACCAGTCAAGAAATCTTCATTGGGACTTGAATGATTTTAGTGAAGATGAGTAACTCAAGAGTTAAGAAATCATAATTTTTCTACTGAGGAAGAAAATTGTTATGGAAGCATTGCCAGTCACTGCAAAAGATAATGGAGTTAAATCACCTGTAGTGGAGTGTTTCAGGTACCGCCCAGATTTGTTCTTGTTGATTTTTAGATGGAAAGAAACTGATACGGTCTCTCTCTACGGACTCGCTGCAGACAACTGTTCGGCTGATTTTGGCTGATACCGGAAGATTTGCAAGGCTCAATCCTCATTGACGCTCAGTTGCCTACCGGTGACAGTTGTTGAGCTAAAGGTCCTAGTGTTTTTGCGCATTTATTTTATCTCTTTGAGAAAACGTGTTTAAATAATGTGTTTCTTTCAAGAAACATAATGAACCTTTGTCGAAACACTCCAAGCTTATAATCACAATGTTAAACTTTTTATTTGCTGCCTATTCTTTTTAATGGCAGGGTACGTTGTGAAATATAACTTCCATAATGTTGAGATATTTGCAAAACCCCGGACCGCAGGTGTCTATGGTGGGGAACGAACGCGCTGTTGTCCTTTCCAGAGAGTAACGCGTTCACCACCACATCATGCGGTGTATGCAATGCAAATATCTCAGCATTATGGAAGTTATATTTCACAACGTACCCTGCCGTTTAAAAAGAATAGGCAGCAAATAAAAAACTTAAGATTGTGATTATAACTATAGCCTCAGCTTAACTGGGTTCAATGCCGATTTGGGCTCCCCAGATCAATCCCGTTGACGGGTGATTGCTGATGGCAAAAGATCGATAGAAATAGCTGAGAGAGAGGCGGAACGAAGGACCCGCATGGTATGGTGGTGAACGCGTTACTCCTCGGAAAGGACAATAGCGCGTTCGTTGCCCACCGTAGACACCTGCGGTCCGGAGTTTTGCAAACTCCAAGCTTAGTTAGATGTCATCTATTGCCACGAAGGTGTTGCCGACTGCCGATGAGCTCACAACCCAGTTGGCTTCGATTTGTATGGCAAATGGAAAGAGCTAAAGTCAAAGACCATTTTCTTGTACTGTGGTGTGTCTTAGGACAACAATTCAATCAAATAGGAGTTATACAAATAACGAATAGTGTCGTGGTGTCGGCACTGACTACTTAAAACTCTTTCTAATTTGATGAAATCAATGAAATAATACAATGATAATGATGCTGAGATATTTGCAAAACTCAGGACCGCAGGTGTCTGCGGTGGAGACTGAACACGCTTTTAACTTATTATTTACTGTCTATTCTTTTTAACGGCAGTGTATGTATCGCGAAATATAACTTTAATGATGCTGAGATATTTGCAGAACTCCGGGCCGCAGGTGTCTTCAGTGGGGAACGAACGAGCTATTGTCCTTTCCGGGGAGTAGCGCGCTCACCACCACACCATGCGGGTCCTTCGTTTCGCCTGTCTCTCAGCTAGTTCTAGTACTGAACACGCTATTACCGTTTCCGGAAGCTAACGCGTTCACCACCACACTATGCGAGTGCTTCGTTTAGCCTCTCAGTCGTGAGCAATCACCCCTCAACGGGATTGATCTGAGGAGGGCAATAACACGGCTGAGAGACAGGTGAAACGAATGACTCGCATGGTGTGGTGGTGAGCGCGTTAGCCTCCGAAAGGGTACTAGCGTATTCGGCCCCACCGCAGACACCTGCGGTCTGCAGTTTCGCGAATATCTCAGCAACATTGTGGTTATATTCCACATAATACTCTGCCGTTAAAAAAATAGCAGGCAGTAAGTAAGAAATTGACGACAATGGTTAGTGTTATCATAGTGATAGTCTTTGGCCTCCGTACAAGATGATCCTGATGACATGTTCCTTTCCATCATTTTTTGCAAATTTGCAGCAGATTCATTGGTGGATGACTGCGGTAGTTATTATGCTGGAGAAATCCACAGTGAGATTTTGCAGTCTTTCTACACTCATCGTGCAGAGTTACTTACTGAAAGGTTTCCAAGATACATCTTCAGACCTCCTTTTTTTCTGGGACCTTCAGTATTTTCGTTTTTTGCAAAACTTTCATTGATAGTTTTGATGATCTCTTGATATCTGCCGTATTTGAATTCAGTTCTAAAATCTGTCTCATCGAAAGTAACTTCTGATTATTCCTGAAAGATCGATACGACTAATCAATATTTTGTTCTTTCGAGACTTTACACGAGGTGTTTTAGAAATACTTCGTTGTGGTTAATGATTCATCAGCTTCACTTTCTTTAGGTCGCAAAGATTCGAATCGGTTCACAAGAAATAAGCAGATCAACAGAAATTGTTTATTACGAAGTGGGTCTTCCTAGTCCCCTCCAATGGTTTACCGCCTCACCGTGGCTGGGAGGTGCTCCTCGGTGTCGGACTGCGACGTACAGCGGAGGATTCATCCCTGGTAGGGTCTCCCAAGCTGAGAAGGATGGCGGTGTTTCCATTAGGAAGCCTAGCTAAGAGTAAACCAATACCAGGATCCACCACCGTCCTGGTATTAAAGTCGCATGGTGGCAAATCTACCTCTGATCCACAAGGGCTGCGACTGCCTGTGGTGGTGAAGACCAGGGGGCAGATTTTGGTCGGGCTGACCTCGGGATTCCAGGGAAGCACAATGGCCTAACTAGGAAAAGTGGAGACTATGCTGGTACCCGCACAACCAGTGAGGACGGGCCGTTCAAGTATCAAGTATCAAGTCTTCGTAATCACATCAAGTGAGGTGGTGTGGCACACCGCATGTCGTCTATGATTTCCACTTTGGTCAGTGAGTTCATGTTCATTGCTGACATCGCTAGATGATTTCAATGATAGGTGAACCGTCTCGCTTATGGCTGGTGTTCGAATTTCTTTGTTCAGATGAAACAGGACCCGCTATTCAAAGAAATTCTATGCAACAACGTCCTTATACGGTGGACGGCAAAAAAATTCTCGCCACTGTGAAGTGATGGATCGGTCGGAGCTAGAAGGATTACAGATGGTTGCAGCGCCTTTTTCAGACTCTTCTTATATCGTTCCCGTAGCGATAAACGTGGGGGTTTCGTTGAAAAATAGTTCCTACATCTGCTGGCAGATAATACAACGTCTCAACGTTTTCAAAATCACCTATTAATTAATTTGAACAATACTTGTCCTTCTCCATATAGAATTGGAACAATAAGCCATAAAAATCCGTGCGAGCCTCTGCGCAGTTTCTATTTTGAACACTAATTTACCGACTAGGAGAGAGTTTTTCTAGTGTTTCGAGACAACCATCATACGGCTTTGAGAAACTATCACCAGTCAGTGACAGAACCGTGACTGTGCCGATTTCATGAATTGCTTTGGTTCTAGCAGATCTTCCAGATGGAAATATCGAAATTCTTCTGAGCCTGAAAAAACTCTGCTCGCGGATGAACCTAACCTCTTCTGTACATAGAATCTCAGTTCTCCATACGCAAAATGCCCCTCTCCTTCCTTCTCCCACCCCTTCGCCACATACAAAAAAGTCATAATTCTCGAGCTTTTTAATTGGAAGTTAGATTCGAGGTATCTCATAAAGCTTCAAGGGTAAGAAATCCCGCAAGGGCATTTGAATGATGTGAACTGAAAGTTTCCTTGTAACATGTTTGTAATTTGAAGACTACAATGTAAGCATATTGATGAGGACTATTGGTACCATTGTTTTTCACTATCATGAAACAAAAGCAGTGCCTCTCAAATACATAACTACCAAACTCATTAGCAATGCCTTAATTTTTAATTTACCTTCCATGTCTTTTCATTTTTTCAAATGTCAGGATCGGAAATTTTTTTCAAAATTTTGTTTTACATGACCGGTCTTAGGGCGCGTGTGGCGCAGCAGTCGGAGGCGCCCTGCAACACACACGTGAAATCGATCCCTGCGCAAATGACCCACCAAGCCCTCTCTGTCGCTCCGGGGTCGACAATTTGGCACCATACTTGTCTGGGAGGATAGCAGCACTGGCTCGATACATCGGAAAGCCACTGCAAGTTATTGTAAAGGCTAGATATGCATTGAATCACCTCCAGACGATGCTTAATGAAGTCGAATGCACAGTGCATCCCTCAAGGATTGATCAACGCCGAGCTTTACCCTTTAACCTTTTTTATGACCCGTCTTCGCGTCACTGTGCGGATCAATCGTTTATGGTTGTGCTATGCATTCCAGCCAATTTTAAGCATTGTAGAGATGAGTGGTTGCACATTTGACCTATACAATGTACACACACAATGGCCTATGACTTCGGCGGGCCTACTGGTGCATTACATCAGTCGTTTTCTTGTTCAGCAATCGAGAGGTTGTTAAACAGCATACATTTAATTCCGTAGAAAAGCACAATACAAAACAACAGCTAGCTGACGTTAAGGCAGTATCGCCTTCTTCAGAGCCTGGAAGGGTATACTGATACAGTTTACTTGGCCAAACGCTTCAATAACACTTACAAAAAGACGAAAAACTCTATGCCAATTACATGGTCAACAGCTTCTCGAAAAAAACCCACCGCTTTTTTACGTGCCTTCCCGATGAGGAAGATTAGAACAGCTGATTATAGTCGCATAAGGTTGATGACTGCACCATCCCACATCAGAAATTGATGCGAACATACGGGGTCAGGTCGCGTATGACCTCTGGGCATTCGTCCCTGCTATTCATTGTAGGGTTTTAGCATTTATCCAAAAAGCCTCAAGAAGTTTTCGCGCTGGTGTTTTAGTCTCCTGTGCATGGATATTTGACTTTTACTTCAAAATCGTCCCCGCTGTGCTTTTGTATCCTATGCGTGCCTAGTGGGGTAGCTTTTGTCTTTTCGTTTTCGTTTAGCCATCTAGGTGTTCTTTTTATACGGATACACAAAGGTCTGCCCGTTTCGCCAATATATTCATCTCCGCAATTATTACAAGAGATCAGGTATATCGTACCTGAACTCATGCAATCACCGTCCCCTGCCGTAAGGGCAAATTACGCAATTTGTTGTTTCACCTAGAAGGTCATACAGGCGGTTACGAACTAACGGACGACGTAGAGTAGCCGGTGGTATTTCAACTATCGCTACCGATTCCTCTAGACCTGCCCTTCTTAAGCATCGTTTAATCGCTACGCTTACTTCATCGCTAATAAAGGGCAACATAAACGGGACTTTCTTTTTGGCCAACTGTTTCGCTTGGGCGCGTCGCTCTCCTTCTAAACTTATCTCGTGGGAGGTTATTATTTCGTAGCCATTGGAGATGGCTATTTGCTGAGCCAAGTCGCGCGATTCTTCCCTTTAGTTCCCTGGTTGTGCACACAGAGGTGGCTGTTCGAAACATGTTTCTCACAAGCGCCCTCTTTGTGTGTGAAGGATGGGAAGAAAGGAAATGAACGAGGATGTACTTGTTACTTGGCTTTCGCTACCACATTGTCATGTAACCGCTACTTGATAGGTTTATTTGAGCGCTTAAAAAGGGAAGCCAGTTTTTGTTCGGTTTCTCCGGGGTGAGCTTAATGTACTCAGACTGCTCGTTCAATAATTCAAAGCATTTGTCCATCTCCTCCCGTGTAGAGAGGACGACAAAGCAATCATCTACATATCTGTAGTAGAGTAGTGGCCGGAGATCGAGAGCAGGGGCTTCTATCTTAGACATAAACACAATGGCAAGGCTTGGTGCCAGTCGCTGTCCCATGGCCAACCCCCTTATTGGCGCGAAATATTTCCCAGACCATCCGAAAATCGAGCAATTTAGGCACTCCTTTAGGAGAGCCATTAGCTGCTGGATGGACAAGCCTTGCATATTTATTCTTCCTTCATGTTCAACAAGAAGTTCGAACATGGCTTGCACTTGCGGAGTCATTGGATATGTTGGTGTACAGCCCAGTAACGTCGAAGGACTCCATCACGTACGCGTTATTAGGAGACTCGTTACGTAGACGTTCTAGCAACATTTGGGTGTTTGTGAGGTGAGCTGGAATATGGTTAAGCAACTGGGTAAGTATTAGGCTTAAAAACCAGGTTATTCCATCCGTTGGCCCGTCTACACAGCTGATGATGGGTCTAAGCTTAAATGATGACGGATTGGTTGACGCAAGATCATCAGATGATACCAACTTATGTGTTTTAATAAGCAGGTATAGGACGGGACGTGTTGGTGTATCGATTTTAAAGTGCGAAATAACCGATGGTTTTAAACCTGCAGCCTTTGCCACACTGACCCATTGATTGTTTAGCTTTCGGTATTGACTTTTGTATTCCTTTTCAGAGGATGGGCGATAGAGGGAGTAGCATCACTAAGATGTTCCTCTGTTATCTCATCGTCCAGCTGGCGAGGAATAACTCCGAACTCTCCCCTCTTATCACTAACAGACAATCTTATTGTTTTTGAGTTTATTAACTCTCTAATTTCTCGCATGCCACATTTTTGTGCGGCTGTAGAGGTTAGAGATAAACTTTCTATCGCGGTAGTGATTAAGGGTCTTGAGAACGCCGTCCGAAAACATGCGGAATTTTATCACAACTCCATCATTAGGGTCCTGCTGCCTAAAAAACGTCTTAGGGAAAGGAGATGGTGGTAGTGACACCGCCTCTTGATTTTTACCTCTATTTGTTGTTTCTTGTTTGGCCTGATAGCGGAGTCGATCTTGAAGCTCATAGAGGTTACATGCTATCCGACGCAGGGTCGTTTTAGAAATGGGCTGTGATGGTACAAAGCTTGGGCCCATTTCTAATAGCGAACGCGCACTCTCAGGTTTTGTTATGCCCCCAATCACGGTGACCCTAGATCTTCCTGGTCCATTATCAACCCTATTTTGACTATTATCGGAAGAGTGAAGAATTTGTTTGCGGTAGAATTTCCTTGAAGCTGAGACATGTGAATTAGCCAAAAGATTTTCGAATTTTCGTTGTAAGGTTATTTTAGCATTAGACCTAATAAAATCGCACATCAATATTGACCCACCAACTATTCTCGTACAAAGGCGATCCTGTAAATACAAAGCACAAAAAGTGTTCCTTCGTCGCACACTTCTTCATTCTGGGAAACATCTCGTTCTGCTTGCTTCGTAGTGCAGCTCGAAGTAGTTCCATTTCGATGCCTCGTACTTGTTGGCTGTCCTCTGGTTGATCGCATATCGCGTGAAGTCGCTTTCTTTTATAAACTTTGGCTACTCTACGTCGTCAGTTAGTTCGTAACCGCCTGTATGATCGTCTATGTGAAACAACAAACTGCGTAATTTGCCCTTACGGCAGGGACAGTGATTGCATGAGTTCAGGTGCGATATACCTGATCTCTTGTAATAATTGCGGAAATGAATATATTGGCGAAACGGGCAGACGTTTGTGTATCCGTATAAAAGAACACCTAGATGGCTAAGGAAAACGAAAACAAACTACCCCACTAGGCACGCATAGTATAGAAAAGCACAGCGGGGACGATTTTGAAGTAAAGTCAATATCCTTGCACAGGGAGACTAAAACACCAGCGCGAAAACTTCTTGAGGCTTTTTGGATAAATGCTAAAAACCCTACAATGAATAGCAGGAACGAATGCCCAGAGGTCATACGCGACCTGACCCCGTATGTTCGCATCAATTTCTGATGTGGGATGGTGCAGTCATCAACCTTATGCGACTATAATCAGCTGTTCTAATCTTCCTCATTGGAAGGCACGTAAAAAAGCGGTGAGTTTTTTCAAGAAGCTGTTGACCATGTAATTGGCATAGAGTTTTTCGTCTTTTTGTAAGTGTTATTGAAGCGTTTGGCCAAGTAAATTGAGTCAGTATACCCTTCCAGGCTCTGAAGAAGGCGATACTGCCGAAACCTCAGCTAGTGTTGTTTTTGTATTGTGTTTTTCTATGGAAGTAAATGTATGCTGTTTAACAACCTCTCGATTGCTGAACAAGAAAACGACGCATTCATATTCCAATGCCGAAGTTAATAGAAAGTCGATCCTGGGAACTATTACATCAGTGTTCTTATCTTAACAGACTACTATCGTAGCAATTCTCCAACTCTGGAGAGATGCAAGGCTTAATTTGCCGAGGGCAGCTTGAACCAACGAACGTTTGCATTGACGGGATTTTCTAACCACTGCGCCATACATGCTCTTTTAAAAGAGCAGACTTGGATTTTTTTAAACGAACACTCCCTCTCTTGACATCTGATGTGCGGATCCCAGCACTTCTCTCATTCGATTCTTTTCCCTCGCATCCGTCATCCACGTAGGTCTTCATTTGCATGTTTGGCTACTTAGGATTTTTCCTTTCGTTGTGATTGTCGATGAGTACTGGTTCTTTCGATTCTCCCTTCGAGTCCTGAGATAGCTACCCATACTAGAGTGCTCCAACTTGGAATGAAGAGCGTAAACCTTCTTCGGACAAGTCCGGCATCAATTTCCCCAGCCCGGCGGGTGTCAGGCCTGGGTGAGCCCTGAGCGGGATCGAACCAGCACCGTGCTGGTGATGTCCGGCATCACTACCACTGTGATCTCTGCCACCTTCTAGATTTGAATTACTGTGATCAATCCATAAAAAAGTATTCGTCAACTCTTTAGAAAGGAAGATAAAAGACAAATGGAGCGAGCAACTCATGTAGAAAAACACTTTGGTTCTAAAGATCTCCCTTTCAACTTCTCGATAATTTCTGATGTTTTTTGTGCAATGCTTTACGGTGTTTTACCTCCGCCAGGTCTCGTTTCATGTATCGGCCCTATGTTTTTCATGAGTCGTTTCACTTGTAGTAGATGTTCGGTTAGTGGTTTCGATTGTTCCACAATCAGTATAGTCCATCCACTACATAACAGATTTTCGTCGTTGAAATCACACCTTCGAACTTGGTGGTTGGTCATCTGAAAGAAATGGTTTTTCCGCGATAATATGCTACAACATGTGCTACAGTATTTTTGATCAATTCGAAGATGTTCGACAGTCATATCGCCCGACTCCGTCTGCTTGGATGATTCAATAGGCCGATATTATGAATTACGAATGGGGTAGTGCCTGCCACAATTTCCACTTGAGTGAAAGTTTGCTGATTGTGGAAGATTTCATTCTTTTCGGGTGCAGAATAGTAATGTTTTTCGAGCACTTAGCCGAATTTCCGGACTGTAAATCTCGGACTATGAGTTCGGAATATGATTGAAAATTGCGGAATTATCGAACTAATTAGATTCAACTAGGACGAGATGAGGAAGGAGATGACCTCCGCTGTAAATGGAACTTTGACGTCGAGGAATGTCTCCGGCCACGATGAGCCGACCAACCAGTGGGGTACTTCACTATCAAGCATGTAAATACATGATTGAAATAGTATTTTTCAGCAAGGAGACGGGTAGCGCAGTGGTAGCTTGCCGATGATCAAGAGCACAGCACTTGTTCGATTCTGGCCCTGGCTTACCAAGCCTTCAACCCTCCACGGTGGCGAGATTTGTGTTAGACTTGTCTGGAAAAAGTTTGCTCCATGGAATCTAAGCGCGACGTTCTAGCTCTGCTATCTGAGGACTCCATGGAGAATTCATTCGAACATCACTCAACCCACCCATCAGAAGTTCTCGAAGACGTCCGTGGGTGAAGGAAACGAATGGAATGTAAAAAGAGCTGGGATTTCACAGCAGGGTGTAAGAGAGGGTCGTATAGAAATGGAACAATTTTTTTCGACCTGCAGCAGATAAGCAATGAACAGCCTTTGATGTCGTAATAGTTTCATATTCGAATGACGAAAAATTTACTAAGAAACTCAATGTTTCTCACATAAACCTACCGCAAGCGAACTCATCACCTCCATTGGGACAGTCGTAGGTGAGGTCACAAATAACATCATCCACACATCTTATATGTCCAGGAATATAGCAAATTTGCGAATCAAAGTTGCAGACGAGCAGGGGAAGGCTGCCGGCTGAATATCCAATAAATTCAGTTCTGTCTTCTCTCTACTAAACTATGCGTGAATAGAATGCTTTTCACTTCATTAGTGAGCAACTAGAATTTAATACAAGATAAGGCGTCCGTTCAAGATGGAAATCTTTGTTGGAGAGTGGCCGACTGATAATTTCGAAAATGATTAGACAGACACTTTTTTTGCAAGAACTAAAAGGGCTTATATGAAATCTACGGCTAGAACGGTGTTTTCTGTATTATAGAAAAAAGTGAACAGTTGTCTACCTGTGCATTTATCATTCCAAACAATCTTCCCGTTTTGACATTCTGTAGTTTCACAGTTGTTGCCCGTTGAGAGTTCACTCTGGGCATCGTCGAATCGACATTCGATCCTCAACCGTGTGGGCTTGGTAAAGTGACCGATCTCATAGCGACCAAGGCGTGGTCTTCTGAAATCAATACAATAATTTTTTGTCTCTTTTCACGTTTCTACTGCAATGAAGGACCATTTCATTTTTGTTGTTCTGTCCACCATTTGTACAACGAGTTAATACATATGTATATATGTATATAAAAGGGCAGATAGCATAGTGGTACCGATGCCGACCATCACGAGCACGGTGCTAGTTCGATCCCGCTTCGGGCTCAGCAAGTGACTCATCCCTCCGGGGTCGGATAATTGGTATCGGAGTGATCCGGTTAAAAATCACTCTTTGCAGTCCAAGTGGGAATGCTCTAGCACGACTATCTCAGGACTCCAGAAAAAACCAACCCGACGAGCACTCAACGACATTTATGACGAAAGGAAAATCCTCTATCAGTAGCCGAAGCCACGCCTAAAACTTGGAAGACCTTCGTGGATGATGGATGTGAATAAATGCGAATGTGAGAAGTGCTGGGATCCACGCAGCAAATGTGAAAGATGGATCGTATTTATATATATATATATATATATATATATATATATATATATATATATGCTTATATTCTTTGTATATATTCTTATATGGCGTTGATAGCTTATATAGCTATACATATATATATATATATATATATATATATATATATATATATATATATATACTTATATAGCTTTTTTGCATAGTTATAGCTCAACGAAATTCTCGAAAAGAAGTTCAAGCTTCCGAAAGCGAATTTTTATGAAACCCGGCTTTCAATAAACTAGTGGTTTTCCTCAGCGTGTAGTCCACATAGGATCTTTTGTGAACTTAGACGGTTGTCCCACTTGCCCATCAAGTCCGGTGGACTGCACAAAAAAGTCTGTTCAAAAAGTTGTGCACTGTTAACTAAGGATTATATTAAAAATCTTGTTTTACTCAATAAAAAGTTACAGTGTATAGCACTTTATGCAAGCGAATATTTTTTCTTCATATTCATTTTTTAAATGACGCATCTTCGCGTTTACTGTAGGTGTCTCAGCCCTCTTCTGTTTGATACGTCTCCTGACGTTCACAGTCCACGAAGATCTTAGAACACTTTGCGCGTGAATTCAGCTGTTGCTTGACCATTTTTTTCTATTTCGCCACGAACGACATTGAGTGCTCGTCGAGTCTACTCTGCTGGGAATCCTGGGAGAGCTGCAATAGGGCATTCTCACTTGAACTAAAGGGTGTGAGCCGAGCCCGGAGAAGGCTGGTGCCAATTTTTCCGACCATGAAAGGATGAGAACCTTGGAAAGCCCGATGCGGGGTCAAACCAGCACCGTGATTGTGATGAACGGCATCACTGTCACTACATTACTCACACCGAAAACGGTGTTTGCTGGCATAAATATTCTTTTCTAGCTTCTGCAGTGAAAGAGAAAAACTCAGAAACTAAGCCTTAACTAGGAACAAAAAATGAAGCAAAGGAAAACAAATTGAAAAAATAAATATTAAAAAGAAAAACATGATTCATTATAAAGGTGCTCGCCGATTGTGATAGTTCTTCTCTTCTCGAAAAACCATGTGATTTACAGAATTCTGAGCATTCCCCTCTAAAATGCTTGTATTACTGGAGATGAAAAAAAAAGCCGTCACGGCATTAATTATAGACTTTTCTTAAGCTTAGGTTTAGTCAGTGGTGAATTATTAAGTTCAAATCTATTCCCGGCATAAAATCTCATCTGCAAGTCATTAGGGCATTATTTATTACAAAGGCAAAAAGCTGTACTATGAATTCGTTGCTAGTGATATGTCAATTCTCAATGGCACGTCTTTACAAAGAATCCAGTGGATCTCAGGATAATTTGAACTTGACCGCTAATTTGATAGACGGGCAAGACTTCCTTCCTCCGGATTCTAGAGGTAAAGCTTTTCCAAATAATTTACTACAAACAGTTTCCTGCCCTTATCAATTTGAGCGAGATTTGCCACTTTAGGGATAGGTTGATAGTAGGAAGGTGATGGGTCCTGATATTCGTTTGTCCTTGGTGGGTCTTACGGCGAAAATATGGAACTCCTAATATTGGTAGAATATTGGTAGACACTGTCAATGAGATAAACATTGCAGTTCGACAGACGACAACGTCCCTGGCCACTATGAGGCGGTATATCATCCATGGGTTGGTCATATTGAGGACTTTAATAATCACCTCTCAAATCGAAGTCGTCCTTTAGACGAAGACGATTTTAGGAGTAGGGAAGCTCTACGCCTTAATCCTTCCACCATTCCGCTCACCAAATTTTCGTGGTTTTCTAGCCTTTATATTTTTTTTCCTAAAGTTAATGAATACGAAACGTAACCATTACTAGTTTCTTAGGTATGAAAAGATACAATTTTCGTAGAGTGAAAACATCTTTGGTAGTACTACACAGAATTTCAGCTCAGTCTTTTAATCTGTGTGAAATACTCGTCACCTGTAGCAAGAAATTCGGTCGAGACAACAATTGATGAATGAGCGGTACTGCTGAGACGGTAGGCAAACTCCAAAAATACACTATAAAGAGGTGAAAACCCTCTATAATTTTCTGTCACACACAGGCGCTGTTAGCTGTTTCGAAGACTTTCACATTTCACTCACTTGGATGGAAATTTCCTGATAATACGGGCTGTAGAGAGAAGCTGAACGATGGCAATCGGTAGCAATTGAGGTTGAAGCGAAAGCTATCCGAGAACCTGAAGATCGTGCGGATTCTCGGCAGATGTCTTTGTTGTTTCAATGCTTAATTTTTAAACCCGTTTGTGAAAAGTCACGAAATAATAGATACAACAATGACAAGAATGTAAAGGTATTTTAGAAACTGTATTTGTTATTGATGATATCAAGAAATTCTCAACGACAACAAAACCTCAAGGAACTACTCAAAGCAACAAAATGTTTACTAATGCCTTTTTGAGTGCTACTTATTAAGTAATCGCAGAGTTCGATTACAGTAGTAAAGTGGAGTGCTACGGAATTTCTTTGATCTGACATTTTTACAAGTTCTTGTCTTTTTTCAAAGCCTTGAACCGCCTTTGAATCTCGACTTCGTTTAACTTTGCTTTACTCTCTATTAATTTTGTCATGGCAAAATATTATGTAAAAATCCAGCCACAATAGTTTGAGATATGAGCAAAACTTATCGCACCGCGGCTTAGCTTCGAACCCGCGATTACTCTTCGTGGGTGCTCACGTGTTATCCACTGCACCATCGAAGCTCTTGCTTCGCCTTTCTCTTAGCCATTGCTGGACATCATTTTTTAAAGAAAAGAAGAACAGTAATCAACATTACCACGTGCAAAGAACTGAAAGCGAAAATTTTATAGAAATGGACATTTCTTTGTTGTTATTTGTTTAGAAAAGTCTCTAGAACAGTTTTGAAAACACTACTGCACGACACATAACACCTGAAGTGTGCGCGATCTCCCACCGTTTGTCACCATCGGTTTCCCAAACGCAGTACGGATCAAGACAGCTTGCATCTAGAAAAAAAGTTCACTATTTTCAGTTCCTCTAAAACAAAGTACAACACTTATTTCATGAACCCTATAGTTTGTTGTAAAGAATCGCCCTCATGTACTTGGAGTACAGTGATTGAGAGTGGAGAGGAGAGGAGAGGTTACGACTTTTCTGAACTATGAAGGAATGAGGAAGAAAATTCACGAAGGAAGCCAATTTTTTGGATGCGCCACCATCTATTCGATCCGTACTGGTTTTATCGAATAAAATAACTAGTATTGTACTGCTTTCTCGGGTCTCCATTTCTCACCACTGGTAGGCTTACTCATGCTAAGGAAACGTGGAACAAGAAGAGCCTACGAAATGAGATGACTCAAGAATTGTTCTACATATCCAGATCTTGCCCATTTCAATCGCTGTGCGAATCAAAACAAGTTTCCGGGTTAAAGGATTTGCAGACGATCTCTCATTCTAATAGACCACAGTGGCGCCGACAGAGGTTAATTATAGTAAGTAGAGGCAAATTTAAAGTGTTCTTGACAAATAGTCTTCGGGAAAAAAAAAGCAGAGCATTTACTCCAGAAACTCTCAATGTTAATAAACTAAATGAAGGAAATTCAGTCAGTTACAGGATTTTTCATAAATTACTAGATGCTCATTATTCATGATTATCTCATCTTCTCAATGAAGAATCCTCCGAAAAAACAAGGGAGCATGCAGAGACATAAATGAATGATAAAAAGGATAAAACTCTAGGCGTTGATCAATCTCTGAGGGATGCTCCATGTATTCGACATCACTAAGCATCGCTGGAGGTGAATGAATGCATTTTTTGGCCTTTACAATGACTCGCTGTGGCCTACCGATATGTCGAGCCAATGCTGCTATCCTCCCAGACAAGTCTGCTAACGATTTGCCGACCCCGAAGGGATGAAGGGCTTTGATGGGCCATGGGAGAGGGGAGTTGATCTGATGAGTATTGCAGGGCGCCACCGACCACTGCGCCACACGCGCCTCAAAAAAGGGAGGAGTTATTGAAGATGGATGATATGTTTTATTAGATACAAAACACGTTTTCGCTAAAAATCATATGTTCTGCTTCATATATCCAAGGAAAAAGGAAAGTAAAACTTAACATGTTTATGAAATTCAACTTAAAAATATAGTTTCGCCCATAAACATTCCGTTGTGCGTTTTTCTTTCAGGTCTTTCATTCTTCTCTGTTGGCATCCCCGCATACGCTTTCTTGTCCTCATTCATCCCATAGGTTCTTTGTCGTTCCAATGGTGTATTTCTTCAGTGAAATAACTCATTCCTTCATGAACATCAAAAATAGAACCATAGCTGTGTTCATACTTTCGCTCGTTCGAATATTTACAGCTTCAAACCGATTCATGACATTTGGCAGGAAAAGCTGCTTACGAAAAATTCAGCCACTTCTATAGTAGAAGTCACCCAATTATTAGCATAATGACCACTACACGAGTCATATATGACTCATACGTGCTTTGGCATGGCCATATATATATATATATATATATATATATATATATATATATATATATATATATATATATATATATATATATATATATATATATGTATATATATGTATATATATATGTATATATATGTATATATATGTATATATATGTATATATATATGTATATATATGTATATATATGTATATATATATGTATACATATGTATATATATATATGTATGTATATATGTATATATATATATATATATATATATATGTTGCTCGTACCGAAGTTACAAAAATGGATCAAGTCGATAATTCTGGCCTCGGTATAAACACTTTCAAGCACTATCCGAATACAAAACATGGCAGTAGAATGCGCAATGAATAGATTGGTTTCGATCGCTTTGAAATCGGTTTGGTACGATGAGAGGCATCTGATAGGTCCTAGATTTTCCGTTTTTCTTTGTAAGCTGTACTTCTCCATGAGTTGTTATATCAAAACTTTACATCTCATAGTAAACGATAAGGTTTACCTCCCATGCTTCCTGCCATCGGTTTACCGGCTCATCATGGCTGGGAGGCGTTCCTGGGTGTCGGACTGCGATGTACAGCGGGGGATTCGTCTTCCCGGCAGGGTCTCCCAAGGTGAGAAGGGTCCTGCGTTGCCATTAGGAAGCCTAACTAAGAGTAAACCGATACCAGGATCCACCACCGTCCTGGTATCAAAGTCGCATGGTGGCAAATCTCCCTCTAATCCACAATGGTTGCGACTGCTTGTGGTGGTGAAGACCTGGGGCAGACTTTGGCCAGGCTGACCTCGGGATTTTAGGAGACCACAATGGCTTAACCAGCAAATCTCCGAAAAATGCTGATTATGCTGAGGCCCACACAACCAGTAAGGATGGGCCGTCCCAGTATCAAATAATAAATGATAACATTTCTAGAACAGGACAACAGAGGACACTTTAATTCAAGAAAATGAAACGGCAACAAAACTTTGAATTTAGCACAATTTTACTTCTTTTTATGAATGCGGCTTTACCACAGAGCCACCATGGATCACCAAGACAACGTACTTCTCCAATGTCGAGCACTGATGACGAGCGTCTAGCTGATAACATTTTTCTGTTGCTGTTACTGCTATTATTGTTATTATCATTACTGTTACTGTTATATTCATCATCACATGATTCGTCATCATATCTGCTGTGCTGATACCAGCCCTTCTCTTTACTCTTAAAAAATAATGAATTATAACGCATTGGTGAGCGATGTCACATGCAGTAGACACGTAGTTATCCATTAGTTCGACCCGTGCCCTGGGCTCGTAACACCCTATACCCCTCCCAGTTGCGAAACTGATACCAGACTTGTCTAGGAGCTTGGTACATCAGTGGACCATCGCAAGTTATTGATTAGGCGTCATATTCAAACACTCTTAACGAGACTTAATGAAATGAGATGCTTGTCTCAATACTAAGAAATTGATTAACGCCGAAGGCTTAATCCTTTATGCAGCACTCATTGTTAATGTGATAAAGCACAGTAAGGAAAAAAATACGAAGAGTAAGATTAATGTGAAAAAAAGGACAAAATAGAAAGTACCTCCTTCTTTGTCCTGATTGTAGAAGTAAAGTTCTCGAAAACCCGAGCACAATAACAAGCAATAATTCGAAAAAAGCGGGTTTCGGGAAGTTCGAAAGTAGAGAAAACAAAAAACGAATTAAGAAAACAAGAAGAAAGAAGGGTCTGGAAAGCGCGTATTCTACAATGCTGAGATATTTGCAAAACTCCGGACCGCAGGTGTCTGCAGTGGAGAATGAACGCGCTATTGTCCTTTCCGGAAAGTAACGCGTTCACCACCACACCACGCGGGTCCCTCGTTTCGCCTGTCTCCCAGCTAGTTCCATCGATCTTTTGCCATCAGCCAGAGATATTTGCAAAACTCAAAACTGTGGTGGTGAACGCGTCAGACCCGGAAAGGGTAATAGTGCGTTCGTTCCCCATCGCAGACACCTGCGGTCCGGAGTTTTGCAAATATCTCAGCATTATAGAAGTTATATTTCGCAACATACCCTGCCGTTAAAAAGAATAGGCAGTAAATAAAGAGGTTAAGAGTGCGTATTCGTCAAAATGCTAACCATTGAAGATCAAAATGTGTGTTAAATGGCGAGAGTTCATAAAATGAAAAGTGTAAAAGAGTACTGGAAACATTATTGTAAAGTGAGGAAGAGGATTGGTGCTTGAAAGAGTTCAACCTGACTTGAAGTAATAAATGGTTGAGGAAGTACTTCGTTTCTAGCTCATTAATAATAATTGTGTTGAAATCCTGCATTTGTTTATTTCCGCTCAGCACTTCAATCCGTTGATTATCTCGATGGAGATAATAGCAAGCTTGGTGCTAACATGGAACCGCTAAGTGCAAAATAATAGAATCTTGTCCATAAAAATCTTAATGTTGGAGAACCACGTATGTGAGCGTGAAGAATGTTGTGACAGATTGAGAACTTATTCTTCTGCGCTGACATGGGTCTTCAAAATCTCTCTGGATGCCACATGAAAAGTGATGAAAGATCACTCAACGCTTAGGAGTTCTGTTAAGTATATGATACCGGAAATAATCTGTGTCACCCAAATGGTCCAGGTAATCCAAACTAAGGACTCGAGCCAATCATGAAAGATCAGAAATGCTACCGAATCCGCAGAGATGGAGAAAATCGTTTGAGTAGTTTATATCGACATTTGCTTGACAAAGGCTGATAGCAACTTGGTTCCCACGGATACGAAAAACATCACAAAAAAAACACTGACCAGGTTTTTTTTTCTTATTAAAAGCAGACTACAATTAAACTTTGGCATGAACGACCAAGATCACGTCTGAAAAACGATTTTTTAAACAAATCCTGATGGTGGCTAATGTTCCGGAGCTGGAACATTCTTAACGGACACAATGTTTCAAACGGAGTGCCGGCGGCTTTTTTCATGTGCATCTATAAAGTCCACTAACCTGCTCGTTGTCGGAGGTGCGTCTAGCGCAGTAGTTGTAGGTGCTCTGTAACACACTCATCGCTGCCGACACGAGCACTTGTTCGAGCTAACCAACTCCTACATATCTCCTGAACCGGCTCCGATTGTTGATAGATGTAACAGGATGAAACACACGGACTGTAGGCCTCCACAAGACGTTGTACGCGCAAAACAGGCATTAAGCTATTTCTGCGATCTTTATTAGAGGCGGTAACTCATAAGATTTCCCTATGGTAGTGGTCAACAATGAACGCTTTAACCTCTATCCATTACTCATTAATTACACAGCGCTGTTGACGAACGAGTTCGCAAGAGCAAAGTGTGAAAAGCTTGACATCCTACATCTAGTTTTCTTACTTTTCATACTTTATCCACTTTCAGAGGATATGAGTACGCTGAAGTCTTAATCGAACGTCGTTTTTTCCTCTTTTCCATAAAGGAGGAGAAATCTGCGTGTAGGATACAAAATTAGACATTTAGTACGTTTCTTGTAGTTCCGAATAGTGCACGTAAATATTGTCTTCGTCTCGATTCTGCGTGCAAAGTGCAGCATAAAATATTCCATACTTTCCACGACATCCAGGAAAACATCTACCTCTTACTTAGCCTGTTACCCTCAATTCAGAATGTCAGAATGTACTACATTTCGAAGCCACCGTCAAACATCTCATGAGCATTAAACGTCTGTATATAAAAGAGATTAGTTGAAAATGTTTCATAGTTGTTGTACAGCATGAAAGAATCGCCCTCATCACCTCAGATTTCGTGAATTTCTTCCGTAATGCTAGGCAAAAAGAATTCCACTGCTGCCAAATATTTGGCTTCAAGTTATCTGAGAACACGTCACTAAAAGCATATCTTCATATCCGAGAAATCCGAAGGCGCCTGGTTCATCAAAAGTGTGGGAACATCTGAAGAAGCCGCAACCAGTGAGCCAGAACCGTATCGAAATTGCTACCGATGATGAATGAGTTTACTGGAGAAGTACACCAAGATTTTTCTCTATTACAAGGTGATGTCGGACATCTGCATGGTCGACTTCCATGCAGGAGATAGCAAGAATAATAAGAGCTGTTTCCTAGATCGACTTTCTATCAACCTCGCCAATGGATTATAAATATCTCGTTCTCTTTTTTCAGTGAATAAGAACTGTTTTGGAGCGCTGGCAATATATGAGGCTTCAAACACGGATTAACGATTCGAGTAAGTTGAGAAGAAATGCTTAGTAGGTAATCATACTGAATAGAGCGGTGATGCTGCAATGCACTAGATCTGTCTGCAAGTTATTAAAGGAACACATCAAAACGTAACTAAAGGTTTTAGAAGCAAAGATTTGAGAGAAGTCCTACACAGGAAAAGTTGATAGGCTTGATAAGCTTTATAAGAAAACATAAGGCAGTGGATAGCAACCGATTTCACACTTTTATCTATCGCTTTCGTTGCCAACTCAAGATCTCTACTATCAATACGAAATATAGATTTACAATAATCAGAAATGTTTTGAAGAGGCAATAACATCGACGATCATTTTGAGTGGACACAACTCGTCGAAAATTCACGTGCAAAGATATTCTTCGCGATGTTTAGAGGAACGAAAGAAACTTTGTTGACTTAACGGCAACACCTCATTACGGATATCCTGGAAGCTAATTGAATATAAAGCTCTTCGTGTTCGCAAGACGTTTATCAATCTCTGAGGGATGCGCCATGCATTCGACTTTACTAAGCACGGTTATAGGTGACTGAATGCATATCTGGCCTTTAGAGTGTCTCGTGGTGGCCTACCGATGCACCGAGACACTGCTGCTATCCCTCCAGACAAGTCTGATACCAGTATGCCGACGCGGAGAGGTTGGGAAGCTTAGTGAGCCAGGGGCGCGGGGATTAATCCCATGTCTATTTTAAGGCGCTCCGACCACTGCACTACGTGCACCTTCCTCGTGTTCGTAGAGAGTGAAAAGATTGATTTCATGAGAGGATCGAGCGAACAAATCAGTAGTGGGAGCCCCTCGATTCATCAATCACCAAGTAAACGGCAGATTACGAAAGTGATATTGAAATACTCATTAAAGTAACGGACTCCAAATAGCGTTGATCACATGAGGCAATAAGATTTAAGTATCTGCCTCCCATAATTCCCTTTCTTTCATCATTTTACTGCCGCTTTACATAAGTTACCGTTTTGCGGGCTTTTTCACTGTTTTTAGTAGTTACTTCGCAAAACGTTCATCCTAGAGATGTTTCCATAGAAATGAGACGGCAAACAATTTCCACGAAGAATCACAATTATGTCCCTTGTTCATCTCCTCACTCTCCTCGTATTCTGGGCGAGAATAAGAGAAAAGGAAGTTGAATTTCCATCATCAGAAAGACTGATGTTGGTCAAAATAATCTATTCAATCGTGTTTAATCTACCAACACATATTGACGTCATTTCCAAATGGTGTGCACAATCGTAACGTAGCCAACTTAGTGTCATCACGACATCAGCAGGAAGTCCTACGCGTTATTCTTCAAATGAATTCTATCTGATCTGTTTCTATATGCCATATGTCCATAAATTTCCACGAACTTCAAATGTTCCTCATTATATACAACCACAGTAATGCTGAGATATTTGCAAAACTCCGGACCGCAGGCGTATGCGATGGGGAGCGAAAGCGCTATTACCCTTTCCAGTGGCTAACGCGTTCACCACCACACCATGCAAGTCCTTCGTTTCGCTGTCTCTCAGCTAGTTCTCACTATATAAATTGCAGACGTTTTCGTTGTGAATAGAACCTTTTGAATTTTTTCATTAAACGAAGACTCGTTCATTAGCTAATGGGTTAGAAATATTCCACCTCGAATAATTTGTTACCAGTAGCTCTTTATCGTTGGACCGAGCGTTTCTTTTTAATATTGTCATTTGTTTTAACCTTTTTATTTACTGCCTACTCTTTTTAATGGCAGGGTATATTGCGAAATATAACTTCTACGAAGCTGAGATATTTGCAAAATCTCTAGACCGCAGGTGCCTATGGTGGGGAACGAACGCGCTATTGTCCTTTCCGGTGAGTAACGCGTTCACCACCACACCATGCGGGTCCTTCGTTTCGCCTGTCCGATCAGAACTAGTTCTCGGTAGATTTAATCAATAGAACTAGCTGAGAGACAGGCGAAACGAAGGACCCGCATGGTGTGGTGGTGAACGCGCTACTCCCCGGAAAGGACAATAGCACGTTCGTTCCCCACCATAGGCACCTGCGGTCCAGAGTTTTGCAAATATCTCAGCTTCGTAGAATTTGTCATTTGTATATGACGATAAGTGAGCCGAAAATATTCGTAAAACTTGTTTAATCACCATCTCATCTGAACGTTGGTGATCTGGTAACACTCTTAGGCACAGGGTCTCTAAGCTACTTTGTTTAGTTCTCTTTGTCGTTTGTTATAGACTTTGATTTTTCCACTCTACTGCTATTTTATTATCAATTTTTTGGTCATCATAATGTCTGTAGACACAATAGTAGCCAGCGCCGCTTCTCGCGACTACGGTGCTAGATCGTCTCCGCTTCTAGCCCACCAAGCCGCTCATCCCTCCGACGTTTGGAAATTTGTACCGGACTTGCTTGGAAAAGCCAACTACCTTCATTCCAAGCCGGGACGCACTAAACAGGCTGCCTTAGGACTCCGGCGAGAATCGATTCGAGCGGCACTTAGTGGTATCCATAAAAAAGGCAACAGTGCTCAAACGGCAGCCGAACAGAGATGCCAAAAGTTCGAAGGTCTTCGAGGATGATGGAGGCGAGAAAATGAATCAAATTCAAGAATTCTTTATGTTCTTGTTGAGCAAATAGGAGGTGTTATTTTACTCTCTATTCCAGTTAAACAGACGTTTCGGCGGATTTCGCCTTTCTCAGAGCCTGGAAAGGTCAAATTGACGACAACTTACTCAGCCAAACACCTTCATAACCAGGTGATTGATGACAGAAGAGGATAGATAAAGGAAGACACGATAGGAGATTGTGAGCTGCTTGTGAAAGGACTTAAAATTTATGCCGAGTTCGCTTCAGTTTCACAAACAAAAAGATCAGATTGCATCTCCATTGCCACTAGCGAGTTGCTCGAGAATAGCAGAAAACTGAAGCTTGATCCTACTGCAACACGCTTAACACGACTATTAATAAACACCTTTTGCAGAAGAGCTCTGCGGAAAAGATCTGCATTGGTATAGGGTAAAAAGAAACTGTCAGAAGCAACAAAAATAGACCAGTCTTGAGAACGGTCGCCGAGAATTATGGGAGTATAAAATTCTGCGGATCAGCAGTCAGCACCAATGGATGAAGATGGGATCACTGAAACTTCTCACGTGATGTGGAGTTGACAGCGGAATCGTTCTACACCAATTTTTTTCGTTCCACAATTTCGTTCCGGACCTAGAATCTCTGCTGGAGAGAAACCACCTGAAATTCTTCCTTCGGTGGTTCAAGTTGCCCTAGAAGACATGAAAAATGGCACAGCTCTAAGACAATAATATCACTGTTGACTTCCTTAGCTGAAATTCACAGATCACATGCACTTTTCGCAACCCACATGGCATTATTTTCGCAAAAGGAAAAAATCCCAGATCAGTGGAGGACGTTGCGCACGGCCATCTGCCCAAGAAAGGCGACCGAAGAGATCTTCGTAACTATATCCGATATTTGTTGAATCTATTCTACAAGCTTTTCATCAAGATTATCCTGCTGCGCATGTCGACTTCATTAGGTTTGGCGTAGCCAGTTGAACAAGCAAGGTTTTGACAGGAAATTTTCTTGTACGGACCACGTCGAAACCATGCTAGGGGTCACAGAAGTTTGTCGAGTATACCACCTGTCCCAAACCCTAACTTTTGTTGGCTGTGAAAAAGCGTTTGACAGCATCAGAAACAGAATGCAATTCTATTAGCGTTCGTTAACTAAGGAATAGAACCCTTTTATATAAGGAATCTACGTGACTGTTATCGTAGATCAAACTGGATGGTCCTCTGATTACAGGGGTCACTTCGTACGTGTACCTAGAGCGTTCAGTGAACATAGAGAACAACATGAAGAAGGAATTGGACAAGCAGCATGGGTTGCGTTCTGATCTCTCAATGACTCCACCGACTAACTAAGAAGATAATTAAATGATAAAGCTGTCTGCGCTGATCAATCCCAGAAGGATGCGCCATGCAATTCTACTTCATTAAGTATTGTTGGAGGTGATTGAATGCATATCTGGCCTTTACAATGACTTGCGGTGGCCTACCGATGTATCGAGCCAATGCTGCTATCCTCCCAGACAACTCTGGTACCAGTTTGCTAACTCCGGAGGGATGGAGGGCTTGGTGGGCCTTGGGCGCGGGGATCGATTCCACGTATGTGTCGCAGGGGCACCTCCAACCACTGCGCCGCAGGCGCCCTTCCCTTCTTGATAATTCTGCCATTAATTTGCAGAGCTTGCCAGAATCGAAGGATTGGTAAGCCTGGGGCGCGGGATCGAACCCATTTCTTTTGCATGGCACCTCTAACCACTGCGCTACACGTGCCCTTTTGACCAACTAATGCAAGAGTCTATCCAGCAATCTGCTATGCAGTAGAGACGTGGGCTGAACTTCAACTACGTCAAGAATACTGAGCACTACTCACAAAACGCTTGAACGACGTCTTCTTAAATATAACGGGTGCTCAGAACGTTTAACCGGAATGCTCAGGTCAGATCTTAGAAACCTGTTCCATCTTCGGAATCAAAGAAAACGTATATCAATGTCGAAACATGGAGGAGCTGGTCATATAATGAAAACAACGGAGGAGAGATGCAAGAAAAAGGACTGTAAAAATGGACTCTGCAAAGGGTGCAGGCGTGCCCTGAAACAACCCACAGAAATTCGCCTGTGCTTTTAGTATTCGTGGGGTACTTTCCATTGTGGGAACGCTAGTGATTGCCGACATTAGTTTTTCTTCAGATGGGTTTCTGGATGGGCGAGTCGAGTTCAGCAAGTTGGGAGAACTTAATGGAAAGATGTGTCCGTCTGTCGTACTTCAATATTCAGATTTGATTTTTTTTCTTGTTATCCAGAACATTTCTTCCATTTATTTCCTTTTCTTGTAACTGTCCTCAATGATCGTAGTTAGGTTCGCAACCGCCCTGTTGATTTATCAGTAACTCAAAGACCTGTTGGGTACTTTTCTTACTAATATGCTGAATACCGGATAACTGTGGTTTTCCTCTAAATTCTGCCTTTGGTAAAGACCTAACTACTTTCTTGCAAAAACAATCTCGGGACTTCAAGAAGAATCACATTCGGGCAGCGTTCCATGCCAGTGAGTGGTGGTAATAGATCCACAAGTTGCTGCCGAAACGGAAATCTTCCAATTTGTGCATTCGGCTTCCGGTTAAAGATTTTTTTGTTGGGTGCTGGTCGAGCCAGGTTAAGAACAAGAAAAAAAACTGACAGGCGATAATAACTTCTTATCCCTTAAGCGGATTCGAGACTACTAATCCATTCGTAAGCCTTGGTTTGTGATAAATGAGCGTTTGTGTTCATTTCGATTTATCCATTGGGATAGCCACGAATAAGGAATCCTTCAGTATATTTGCGAAAAAGCATAATCTGAGTCTGAATCGGGACTTTAACCTCTACGAGGAAGTCTCATACAGAATACCAGCGTCATTTGTTCACATAGTCGTTTCATCACTATAATTTCCTGCCTTTGCTCTTTTCCTTGAAGTTCTTTCAAGATTTTAGGCGGAACATTTCGCAGTTTCACTTTTCGCCGATCGAAATGAGGTCGTCTTGTCACATGTGCTTAATCGTATGTAGTCACCTCTTATCGCGGAAGTTGAGCGCCCCAAGAGTGTGCGGTATCAAATTGCCTGATATTGTGATCCCTTTCTGGTTAATTATCCACCATATGTGCCTTGATTCTATTAAAACTGGTTCAATTCCGTTGTGAGCAATTCCACCCATGTCAAAAATTCTTTCGCTTGATGATTTCAGGAGAATATGCTTTTGTTCCAAGCAGAAGTCTTTATGTTATTCAGTCTTCTCATCGTCTTCTTTACCTTTTACGTTTACTTGAAATTCAGTTAAACCCTCTTCTTATATGTTTCAGTGAGAGTTTAATCAGTGAGATGCGTCGTCTCAATTGGATTCCACTTTTCTTAGCTCATCATGACAAGTGATTAAAAACGGTTAGTGACGGATAGGTTTGTTTTCTCCTGAACAAATGAGTCTCTCACAAAAATGACCGGTATTAACTGGATGATCTTATCTGGGTTTTATAGATAGAGCTAATATCACACAAATTAACAATCCCTCAAACAAACCCGTCAGCCATCACAAACAACTGTGAACTCTGCTATTCTCTAGCATTAAATTTCGATGAACGGTTACTTGCTTCGTAAATCTTAAGCTTTTTCTTCTCATTGTACTGGAAAGTTTTAAGTTCTGATGAAAGCTTAGCATTTCTAGACAGTAGATGTTAAATCTTCCTGTCACCTGTATCACCTGTAGTCCCGCTCATCGAGTGGCTCGAGCAACCGCCAGTAAATCTAGCATTTTTCCTTGTCGTGTGCAAGAGTAGCCCAGTGGGTTCTGCTCGTTCTAGGAACTCGTGGAGCACCATATTTTTCTTCTAGGCTCTCCGTGAAGAACTCTGGCCATCGGGTCGATAGTCTTCCTGCAGTACGTTTTGACATCCCAAGGAATCCAGTCACTAACGACTCTTGTCCATCGGTTATCATTCATACGCATTACGTGTCCAGCTCACCTTATCTTAGACTGTTTGGCGTACAGAATGACATCTTTGGTTTTTGATCGGTGACGCAGGTCGGAGCTTCGGATCCCTTTCCTTACTTGTGTGGAACGGGATACTCCTAGCATCGCCCTTTCGACTGCGCGTTCGATAACGCTAAGTAATCTTTCATCCTGCTTGCACAGCGACCAAGCTTCTGACGCACAAGTTAGGGCAGGGAGGTAGCGCTGAGTCGAAAAGGTGGACACGGAGTCCGGTGTTCCTTGTTCTCTTCACTACATCCTCGATGCTCTTGAGAGCACACCAAGCCGCTCGTTTCCTTCTGCTCAGCTCTGGAGCTAGGTCGTTCATCATATTGATTTCCCGACCTAGATAGACATAACTGGAGCATTCTGAGATATTCGTTCCGTTGAGCGTGAATGATGCATATGAGACCAATCCGATCTTCATGAACATCGTTTTTATGAGGTTTAGTCGAGGACCAATCTTTCCACAGGCTTTATCAAAGTCGGCAAGCATACGTTCCGCCTGGCTAATGTTCGGTGTTATAAGGACGATGTCATCAGCAAAGCGAAGATGATGTAACTGCCGACCATCGATTTTCACTCCCATATTATCCCATTCCAGTGTTCGCACGACGTTCTTGAGGGTGGCGGTAAATAATTTTGGCGAGATGGTATCGCTTTGCCTAACACCTCATTTGACGTCGATGTTAATATCGTTGCAGAATGGTGATATCTTGCTTGTGAAATTTTTGTACAGCTCACGAAGAATCTTTATGCACTGAGTAGGGACTCCTTGACTATCAAGGGCTTCCATGACTGTTTCTATCTCATTTGAACCAAACGCCTTCTGTAAATCGATGAAAGTGAGACAGAGCGGTCTTTTGTACTCTCGCGATACTTCATTGAGTCTTGTTATCGTGTGGATGTGGTCCATCGTACTAAATCCTTTTCGAAACCCTGCTTGCTCACATGCCTGTCCTTCGTCCAGTGTTCTGTCAATCCTGTTTAGGATGACTCGAGTGGAAAAGTTTGTAGACGACAGACAGCAGGCAGATTGGGCGATAGCTGCCGATATCGTGTAGGTCACCATTCTTGAACAATAACACGGTCCTGCTAGTCTTTCACTGAGTAGGGACCTTGCATTCAGACAGGCAACGTGTGAAGAGCCGAGCCAGTGTGTTTACGAGGACTGGCGGAAGGTTCTTCAGGTGTTCTGATCTTATCCTGTCCGGACCTGCTGCTGTTCGATTTTCCACCGACGAAATAGCATGTCGGATTTCGGAACGGTGGTACGACATATCCATCCTCCTTTATTTCATATGACGGGAGGTGGATGTGGGTATCGAAGAGATCTGAGTAGTGAATGCGTCGTTTTGTTGTTCACCAATCGCGAGGTTGTTAAACAGCATACATTTACTTCCATAGAAAAACACAATACAATACAACAGCAGCTGACGTTTTGGCAGTATCGCCTTCTTCAGAGCCTGGAAGGGTATACTGATATACAATTTACTAGGCCAAACGCTTCAATAACACCTACAAAAAAGACGAAAAACTCTATGGCAATTACATGGTCAACAGCTTCTCGAAAAAAACCCACCGCTTTTTTACGTGCCTTCCAATGAGGAAGATTAGAACAGCTGATTATAGTCGCATAAGGTTGATGACTGCACCATCCCACATCAGAAATTGATGCGAACATACGGGGTCAGGTCGCGTATGACCTCTGGGCATTCGTTCCTGCTATTCATTGTAGGGTTTTTGGCATTTATCCAAAAAGCCTCAAGAAGTTTTTCGCGCTACGTATTTTAGTCTCCTGTGCATGGATATTTACTTTTACTTCAAAATCGTCCCCGCTATGCTTTTGTATCCTATGCGTGCCTAGTGGGGTAGTTTGTCTTCGTTTTCCTTAGCCATCTAGGTGTTCTTTTATACGGATACACAAAGGTCTGCCCGTTTCGCCAATATATTCATTTCCGCAATTATTACAAGAGATGAGGTATATCGTACCTGAACTCATGCAATCACCGTCCCTGCCGTAAGGGCAAATTACGCAATTTGTTGTTTCACATAGAAAGGTCATACAGGCGGTTACGAACTAACTGACGACGTAGAGTAGCCGGTGGTATTTCAACTATCGCTACCGAATCCTCTAGACCTGCCCTTCTTAAGCATCGTTTAATCGTTACGCTTACTTCATCGCTAATAAAGGGCAACATAAACGGGACTTCCTTTTGGCCAACTGTTTCGCTTGGGCGCGTCGTTCTCCTTCTAAACTTATCTCGTGGGGTTATTAGTTCGTAGCCATTGGAGGTGGCTATTTGCTGAGCCAAGTCGCGCGATTCTTCCTTTAGTTCCCTGGTTGTGCACACAGAGGTGGCTGTTCGAAACATGTTTCTCACAAGCGCCCTCTTTGTGTGTGAAGGATGGGAAGAAAGGAAATGAACGAGGATGTACTTGTTACTTGGCTTTCGCTACCACATTGTCATGTAACCGCTACTTGATAGGTTTATTTGAGCGCTTAAAAAGGGAAGCCAGTTTTTGTTCGGTTTCTCCCTGGTGAACTTAATGTACTCAGACTGCTCGTTCAATAATTCAAAGCATTTGCCCATCTCCTCCTGCGTAGAGAAGATGACAAAACAATCATCTACATATCTGCAGTTGAGTAGGGGCCGGAGATCGAGAACAGAGGCTTCTATCTTAGACCTTTTCAGAGGATGGGCGATAGAGGGCAGCATCACTAAGCAGTTCCTCTGTTATCTCAAGATCCAGCTGGCGAGGAATAACTACGAACTCTCCTCTTATCACTAACAGACAATCTCATTGTTTTTTGAGTTTATTAATTCTCTAATTTCTCGCATGCCACATTTTTGTGCGGCTGTAAGGTTAGAGATAAACTTTCTATCGCGGTAGTGATTAAGGGTCTTGAGAACGCCGTCCGAAAACATGCGGAATTTTTATGTCAACTCTATCGTTAGGGTCCTGCTGCCTAAAAAACGTCTTAGGGAAAGGAGATGGTGGTAGTGACACCGCCTCTTGATTTTTACCTCTATTTGATGTTTCTTGTTTGGCCTGATAGCGGAGTCGATCTTGAAGCTCATAGAGGTTACATGCTATCCTACGCAGGGTCGTTTTAGAAATGGGCTGTGATGGTGCAAAGCTTGGGCCCAATTCTAATAGCGAACGCGCACTCTCAGGTTTTGTTATGCCCCCAATCACGGTGACCCTAGATCTTCCTGGTGCATTATCAACCCTATTTTGACTATTATCGGAAGAGTGAAGAATTTGTTTGCGGTAGAATTTCCTTGAAGCTGAGACATGTGAATTACCCAAAAGATTTTCGAATTTTCGTTGTAAGGTTATTTTAGCATTAGACCTAATAAAATCGCACATCAATATTGACCCACCAACTATTCTCGTACAAAGGCGATCCTGTAAATACAAAGCACAAAAATGTTCCTTCGTCGCACACTTCTTCATTCTGGCAAACATCTCGTTCTGCTCGCTTCGTAGTGCAGCTCGAAGTAGTTCCATTTCGATGCCTCGTACTTGTTGGCTGTCCTCTGGTTGATCGCATATCGCGTGAAGTCGCTTTCTTTTATAAACTTTGGCTACTCTACGTCGTCAGTTAGTTCGTAACCGCCTGTATGATCGTCTATGTGAAACAACAAACTGCGTAATTTGCCCTTACGGCAGGGGACAGTGATTGCATGAGTTCAGGTGCGATATACCTGATCTCTTGTAATAATTGCGGAAATGAATATATTGGCGAAACGGGCAGACGTTTGTGTATCCGTATAAAAGAACACCTAGATGGCTAAGGAAAACGAAAACAAACTACCCCACTAGGCACGCATAGTATAGAAAAGCACAGCGGGGACGATTTTGAAGTAAAGTCAATATCCTTGCACAGGGAGACTAAAACACCACCGCGAAAACTTCTTGAGGCTTTTTGGATAAATGCTAAAACCCTACAATGAATAGCAGGAACGAATGCCCAGAGGTCATACGCGACCTGACCCCGTATGTTCGCATCAATTTCTGATGTGGGATGGTGCAGTCATCAACCTTATGCGACTATAATCAGCTGTTCTAATCTTCCTCATTGGAAGGCACGTAAAAAAAGCGGTGGGTTTTTTTCGAGAAGCTGTTGACCATGTAATCACCATAGAGTTTTTCGTCTTTTTGTGAGTGTTATTGAAGCGTTTGGCCTAGTAAATTGTATATCAGTATACCATTCCAGGCTCTGAAGAAGGCGATACTGCCAAAACGTCAGCTACTGTTGTATTGTATTGTGTTTTTCTATGGAAGTAAATGTATGCTGTTTAACAACCTCTCGATTGCTGAACAAGAAAACGACGCATTCATATTCCAGTGCCGACGTTAATAGAAAGTCGATCCTGGGAACTATTACATCAGTGTTCTTATCTTAACAGACTATTATCGTAGCAATTCTCCAACTCTGGAGAAATGCAAGGCTTAATTTGCCGAGGGCAGCTTGAACCAACGAACGTTTGCATTGACGGGATTTTCTAACCACTGCGCTATACATGTTCTTTTTAAAAGAGCAGACTTGGTTTTTTTTAAACGAACACTTTCCCTCTTGAAATCGGTAGTACAACATATCCATCGTCCTTTATTTCGTATGACCGGAGGTGAACGTGGCTATCGAAGAGATCTGAGTAGTATTCGTGAATGATTTTCTGCATTGCCTTTCTGGACGCTGTAAATGTTCCGTCTGGGCGCCGGAGTGCAATCATTTTGGTCTTGTAATTGGCGAGGCTTCGGTGGGCTTTGCGAATGCTTTTCCCAGCCTCTGCAGCTTCGACCATTACTGCTGCTCTTCTCTCTTTAAGACCTTCTTTTATCGCCTGTCTGCGTTGTTTTGCAAGTTCGGACGTTAGTTCGCGGTTGCCTGCAGCTCGTGCGTTTCCACGCTGGCGTATCAGCTCGAGTGTTTCTAGAGGCAGACGTCTCTTGGTGACTTTCGAACTCTCAGCTTTCATAGCGCTAATGTGAAGATGTTGAATGAGCCGATCGTATTCCTCGTCGATGTTATCGATAATGGCATCTTCCCAGCAGCCGACTAATGAATTGAATAAGTCCCAGTTTGTAGTGGTAATGGGACTTCGGTTTTTTGAATTTAGCGGCTTTTTCTCCTTTCCGCGAGAAATAGAATCTTGCACGAAGAAGACGGTGGTCTGATCCCGGTGTAGAATTTTTGAGACAACAGCGACATCGGTTAGGCAAAACCTTCTATTTACTATGATGTGGTCTATTTCGTTATGGTACTTTCCATTGGGAGACTCCCACGTCCAGCGCTGAGGGTGGGGCTTCTGGAATTGTGAGCTACCATGTCTTGCTGGCCATGATAAACTCAGACAGCCGCTCACCCTGTTCGTTCCATTCTAATCCATGGGTCTCAATATGAGGTTCTTAAGACGTTCCTCTTGGTCCAATGTTGGCGTTGAAATCTCCAGTGATGACCTTGAAGAATGTGTGGTCTTGTCTGTAGAACTTCTCCAAATCCGTATAGAACGCATCGACTTCTTCTTCGTCATAGTTTGATGTCGGCGCGTAAACGACGAAGATTGTCAAAGCCGATTTTGATCCACATCTTTTTAATCCGATTCAGGTTGCAAACTGTTCGAATGAATCAATGTTCATGGGCAAACTCGTGTTAACGAGAACGCCGACGCCGTCGACTGCTCTACTGTCGCATGTTCCGAGGAACATTTCTTCTCCGGTGTCATAGACGGCGTTGAATGAGTGGCGCCGTCTCATCTCGGCGGCTTGGCCGATGACGTCGTACCTTATCCTTCTTGCTTGCATGAGCAAGTGTTCTATCGAGGACTCGGATGCAAGCGTGCGTGCATTTGTAGGTACAGGTCGTCACCATAGTTCTTTGAAATCCACGCAGCTTCCATTGGCTCTGAGATTTTAGCAGCCTCTCCGTACTCGTCCTAGCCAACGCCGCCAAATTGGGGGCTCTTTCGGGGTCAAGGGAATGAGGCCAGTTTTTCTCTACAATATTTAGCATTTTGATACCCACGTATAGCTTGCTGGGCTCTGAACGTGGGGACTGGGTACTACTCACAGGTAGTTTGTCAGGCTCTCCCAGAGTGCACATGGAGCTCAGTTGTTGGAGGCGACTCTTAACCGTCTCCCATACACTTCGCTGTCACTTGATTGCACGCTTTTGGCCAGAATTGACTCGTAAAATACAATATAATCTTGGACGCACCCGCACAAGCGTGCATGTATACGCCTCGTAAATACAGAAAGTATGTATCAAATCCCTGCAGGAGAAACAGGCAGCGCATCCCCTGGATCCATCTGAGTCTCAAAAAAGGAAAGGTCGCTTTTGGTAGGCGATGAATTCCCTATCCGCCACCTGGGGACGCGCCACGTAGCCTCGCGACAACCCGGCTCGAGATCCCTCATATAAGGGAGATCCGTGAGAAGTCTTCCCTAATTGCACTAATTGGACTAACATTCCGCAGCGACTTTGGATCAAAAGATCGACTTGCCATAAATTTGGGCATAAATAATGGATATCTCGACGTATATGTTCTTAAGAAATGCCTTTGTTGAGCTGATGCGTTGTTGGTAGAAGTTATTGTTGTTGTTGCGGTTTGGTGGCTGACGTTTTGGCGATTTCGCCTTCCTCAGGGCCTGTGAACTATTGTGTGTAGCAGCAGCCCCATAATTTAATGAAAATATATAGTATTTAGCTTTTTATTTTTCTGCCTTCTCTACTTTTTATGGCAGATTATTATTATACGAAATACAACCACAAGATTGTTGAGATATTTGCAAAACTCCGGACCGCAGGTGTTTGCGGTGGGGAACGAACGCGCTATTGTCCTTTTCGGGGAGTAACGCGTTCACCACCACACCATGCGGGTCCTTCGTTTCGCGTGTCTCTCAGCTGAGTTCTTATCGATCTGTGCCGTCAGCAATCACCCGTCACCGGGACTGATCTGGGGAGCCCACATCGGCATTAAACCCAGTTAAGCTGAGGCACTGGGGAACCCGGCACAGATCGATGGGAACTAGCTGAGAGACAGGCGAAAAAGCGAAGGACCCGCATGGTGTGGCGGTGAACGCGTTACTCCCCGGAAAGGACAATAGCACGTTCGTTCCTCACCGCAAACACCTGCAGTCCGGAATTTTACAAATATCTCAGCAATCTTGTGGAAATATATAGTGTTAATGAGGATCCAGCGTATAAATAAAGGTCAATTTTTTCAAAAAACTACTCACCGTGCTGCTGGATCACCCGTGTGTTATCCACGAGGGATAATGAGTGAGTGGGACTCACCTATGGGGACGTTTATGAAAAAAATTTTTACACTGATTTATAAATCTGACATCAATTTTAGAATTTTTTAAAAATAGATCAAAACAAACTAATCAAATAAAAAAATAATTTTTACGTCATGGGTGGTCCAGCACCACGGTGAGCAGTTTTTTGGAAATTTGGCGTTTGCACGCTGGATCCTCATTGATACTATAGATTTAACCGAATTTTTGAGGTTATTGTTACATATAACATGTCCAGGCTCTGAGGAGGGCGATGTCACAGAAACGTCGTTCATCGAGCAACAACTACAGTTCCAAAATCGATAGCAACTTCACGCCAGCTAAACAAAGAGGTTTTCGTAAGAACATATATGTAACTATTCAATCAACTCTCATATTTTGTGTATTAACCAGCTTACTGAAGTAGTGCTGAAGTCATAGTCAACACCAGCTCAGCTTGCATTCCCTTCATGATCTGGTATTATGATCATTATAGGAGTGAATCAAGTAAGCGTTAGTTAAGCATCCATTAGCCTAGCCACGTGCCACGGTATCCCACTGAATCCCTCTCTCTCGGAGGAAGGAAATCCATAACATTTTTCTTGTAGAGCCTTGGTAAATAAGTGTGGTCACTAGATTAACGGTCTTCCAGTTATGCAAACACTTCGTGTTCAGTCGCTAAGGATTCTGTTCACTCACTCCGTTAAGTCTTATCAATTGTGATGTTCGTATGATTCACGAAATCTTGGCTAATGTCTGAACTATGATTTTTCATTGCCAGTTTGGTTCGAGGACTCCTCTTTCACTGAGCTCTATGAGACACTCTTGCCACCACCCTTTCGAACGTTCGATAATCCTGGCCACTACTAGTTCACTAGTTTACACGTGTTCAATCCTAGAAGTAAGACATAACCAAACTTTCGAGGTACCTATGCGAAGCTGGAGAATCTAGAGGCATCGTTAAATTGAGCATGAGTGAAGAATCAGAGACAAATGTGTTTTCCATGAATGTCGTTTCCTTAAGTTTCAAACGAAGATGGATATGAGATTAATTTATCCTTATCCTAAGGGAGCAGTTTAGTGAGAAATACGATATATCAGCTGGAAGCGAATTAGTAGATCTTTCAGCTCAGCGATGATGATCGCAGTAGCGCACAATTGTCGAGGCACTTTTCCGAGTTGGACTGATTTATTTCATTACTGCAGAATGACTATGAACGAGTTTTGGCTCATTTTACGGACATATGCGTTACTGCAGTTCTCTGCCCTCTTATTCGTATCGCTATTTTGAAAATCTGGCCACTACATAAATGGTGAAAGCTGCATGTCATAGAGATTCTTAAATAGATTATAGTCTATGGAATAAATTTACTGTCTGTTATTTAACTATAGAAAATGGTGAGAAACTCTTCTACTACATCGGAAGAGAATCGAGGAAAGTTTGTTCAGCAACGTTCCAGCAGTAGAAGCCCTCCTACGGCGACATTTGCTTGTTTTTCTCAAAGGCTGAGCTTCCAGCAACTGATTATTAACGTTGCCTTACTTTTTTATCATTTGTTTATATGATCCGTCTTCACGTCTACTACACGGATTCCACCAGTTCTCATAACATTCGATTCGTTTCCTCGCATCCATCGTCCACGAAGATCTTCCAACTTTACGTGTGGCTTCGGTTGCTTCTTGAGGATTTTCATTTCATCTTGAATGTCTTAGATCTTAGAATGCTGGTCGAGCAATTTCCCCTGGAGCCCTGAAATAGCTGGGCTGATGTCTTATTTTTGACTTGGGATATTATTGCTATTAAATTTGCATAAGGAAAAACATGTATGCGATGTTACGAAGAAATCCCCACCTCACAAAAAAAGCGCCTTCTTGTGTTTCGGTTCCGACATGTTGATTTCTTCGTTGTGCGACTTTGAATAATGTCACAGCAGATCCGTCAGACTGACTATTGAGACGGCATATGCCACTTTTCGTTACACTTTCTGATATTTATTGCACAGAAAAAAATTATATGTGGTTCTTAGCTACAATTTTCATCGACCGAGATCAGGGTCGGAACACTTTCCTCTGCCGCTATTTATTCACAGTGACATATGGGAGCAGAGTGCCACTTCAAGCAGACCGTTAGAGACCCTTCTCAATAAATGACACGAAAATCTTGTGACGTTATCGACTCAGTAATTTTTTCAACTACGACTGCTAAATTTTGTTGTGTTGTTTGATTTGCTTACGTAAACAAGTTTTTTATATGCCATAGTTCCTGAAGTATTATCTGAAAGAAAAGAATTGAGGGGGAACCTAGAGGTGCCTTGCAATTAGTAAATGATCGTGGATCCGCTCCCACGTCCTGGCTAACTAAGCCCTTTATTTGTTCGGGATTGGCAAGTTGCTACAGGATTTGTTTTTTTAGGATAAGAAGACACTGACTTGATATATCGATAAGTCACGAATGTGCCAAATATACGTTCAATCACCCATACAGTGCCCGATGATGTTTAATGCATGATGCACCCGTTAGGAATCTTCGCAACGCTTTTACGCTTTAATGTGATATGGAGCCTTGGTACTAATTAAGAGTTTGCAATCTATTGCAGTTGCAACATAGATGACTTACGGCTATAAGAAAGTAAAGCACAGTTGAGAAACCTTGAACTCTGGTTCGGTGTTCTCTACATCGACACGTTCAATCCTAGATTTTTTCTAAAAAATGACTCCTTCATATTTACCTTACAGATCTCGGCACTTCTCGCATTCCGTTCGTTTCCTCGTATCCATTATCCACGAAGGCTTCTGAACTTCTTGCGTACGGGTTTGGCTGTGGTGGAATGCTGGTGGAGTAGAACCTTCTTCGAGTACTATGACGTTCCCACGTAGATTGGAGAGAGATGTACTGCACCCAGGCAAATTTGGTACCAATTTCTCGACGTCGTAAGAATGGACAGTTTGGTAGCCCCCGGTGTAGGTTGGAATCAGTATCAGGGTCGTGAGGAACAGTATCACTGCCCCTGTTCTTCTGTCCTCCTTTATTAGATAGTTGTTAAAAAGCTGTTTCACTTTTAACACTACAGACTTGAAGCTAGTCACTCATTCAAGTTTTTTGTAGTTGTACTTATTATCTTATTAAAATACTGAAGATACCAAGAGTGCCAAGTCTACCTATAGAAATAGATGTCTACAAAGGTACGTTTAGGTAAAAACGTAGAGAAAGTATAAAAAAGCAGCTGCTCCAAGTGTGATGAGACCGAAATTTACTGCTCATATAATGTTTATGAAAGCCCATGGATACTTTCTTTAGCTGTCGATCAATTAGAGTAGTTATTTTCGGCGTAGATCCTTATTTCCAAATACGAGAACTTCCCACATAATTTAATTTCTCTCTGGATTCCTACTCTAACTCATCACAGTAGCGCCGACGCCACCACGTTACACACGCACTTCTTGTTTTCCGTGCTACACTTCCTAATGCACAAGGTTTCCATATGAAGAAACACGTATTCATTTCATTTGTCACTCTCATAGAGGTGGACGAAACGAACTAAATCACTGGGAGAACTACATCATTACATTCAGCCTTGAGTGTGTATCCAAATATTCGATTATGATACGAAAACTATTTGCTAACGACTCTTAGCCCTCCATTTAAATCAAAAATCTCAAACTGCTCGCCCGAGATGCTGCTTCTTGATTGTCACTGTGCTTCCCAGTGAGCACTCTCTTTCCACCCTTGCGCTGAACCACTGTGAGGCTTAGAAGAAGTCGAATTGGGCAGTTATCGAACTCTCCAGGGACTTAGCCCATTGTTTTCGACTACTGATTTCATTTCGCGTGAATGGTTTCTTTTTTCATAGATTAAATCCAGATGGCGGTGGTCGTGGTGGTGCTGGTGGTGGCGGGAAAGGAGGTCCTGGCGGTGCATCGACCGGCTGACGCAAGTGTTTCCTTCCGGATATTCACGCTTCATAGCGCATTACGGAGAAAAATGCCGGCAAGCAGACAATTTGAATAGAACTGCTCCTATTTAACGCAGAGTGCGTGTTATGTGATATTTGTTCAAGAATATTTTTTGTAGGGTCTTTTCAATCTCTGAGAACAAAATCTTTTTTACCCCGTTGCCGCCGTTGTCGTCGGTACCATCACCATCATCAACATCATCCTTGTCATCACCTTCATCGTCCTCACTTCATTTATACTTTATTTATACATTTGTTCTATTGACATGAAAGAACTTCACTGCTGTTCATCATGCTGTGCTAGTTGAGCCCAACTAGTTCTTCTAGAATAAAGCATTTCTTACAATCTCATAGCTCATAACTTTCGACGTATCAAAGTGCTTATTTGAAGTTTTGTTTACTTCCTATTCTTCTAGAATAGTACTTGGTAATCAGTAAGGAGGTTACAACGTTAACTGTGAAAATCTGGTAATAGAGCAACATATATTTCACAGAAATGAACATAGTTACTTGCTAGAATACTTGGATGGCCCGTCTTCACTGGTGGTGTGGACCTCCGTCTAATTTTCATTTGTTTCTCTCTCGCGCGATCGTAGTCCATGGTGGTGGTCGCTTCAAACACAGTGACGGCGACAAGGTCCATTCCGTTGTCTTGAAATTGTTCCCATCTGGGAATGCGGATGGTTGACGTTAGCCACGAATACGTTGCCCACCGTCTAGGTGGTCTTCTAAGAGGACGCCCGTATTCTCTTGGAGTCCGTTCCACCGTTCTTTTCCTCAATCTCTCCTAAGTCCTCTTCATTATTAGGAATTTCTTAATTCTTCTTATTGTTAATGAACGCAAATTTATACGGGTGTTTCTAGGCGCATATTGTTATATTAATGCTTACAAAAAACTTATGAACCATATTTGGGTCCTTAGATGAGCACAACACAAAATTACCTGTTGCGCTTTCTTCTAAAATTCATATTTCATCAAAAAGTCCTTCTACCATTCAGAATAAAATTGATGTAGGTGGATAATCTATGAATGCTTGAAGTACTCCATAATGTCCATTTTAGTGAAACTCTGGTGGAATCTTAGTGATCCCTCACAGATATTGACCGTTATTGAATTTTGATTGCAACATAGATACAGTATAGATGCTGTACTAAAATTTCTTCTCAGAAGTCCGTTAACAGCTTGGGAAGGTTTCATGAAGGCGTGGCCCAGTAAATTGGTACAGCAACCCTTTTTGATTCATGCCGTGTTGATTTAAGTTCCGGTTTAAGTTGTGCACCTAACTACCAGTTGAATACAGAAAACTTATGACGCCCATAAATCGTACACTTTACAGTTCTGTCCAGGTTTTTTTTAAATATAAAGGACGCTGATTTATACGTCGTTGAGATCATAAACAATTCTCCTGCATTCTTTCTTCAATACCCTCCACATAATTCCCACTGTGACATTGCCGTACTCCTATTTCGATTTGTTTGTCACCATCTTAAGTTTGATCTTTACCTCTATGGCGGAATTCTCCATCTCAGGCACAAACGCTTTTCTCTACAACGTCGACTTTAGGTCTGTTGCTCCGCTTCCGACTAGGTCTCAACGTCATCCGACATCGTTTGCAGACAGTCAATAGGTAGAAGCCCGTAATATCTCCATTCCACTTTCCTCCTCACCTAGACAAACGAAACAAGAAGCGTTGAAATATCTTCCATTGACCGATTTTAGTATGTGACTCGTACCATGGAAAAAACAACAAAACAATGTTGATAATTCCTCCTACTTCTGTTTAGCAAACACGAGGTGTTATTTCATTTCTTTATTTACGTACAAGGTGACGTTTCAGCGGATTTCGCCTTCCTCAGAGCCTGGAAAGGTCAAGTTGACCGCAATCTACCAAGCCAAACACCTCCATAACCAAACAGAGAAAATGCTGAAGCAAAATTTCAATCACATTGAACACAGAGTCTTTGCATACTCACCGCTTTCTATGAGTCTTCCGCGAAATATGTCACGTGGAGACCTACCGCACAGAGTTCACGTGGAAGCGTAATGTCCCCCATCTCATCAGAATAAGAGGCTCATATACTGCCCAATATCACGCGTGATAATGAGGCATTCCTCTCTGCGGTTCATTTTCGGATTCGTGGATTTAATCCAGGCCTCGAGAGTTTTGCGCGCTTTTTGTTCTCCATTCCTGCGCGACGATCGTAACCCCTACTTTCTTCTCCGTTATGTCTCTGGGTCCTATGCGTGCCTAGTGGGGTATTTGGTTTACGTTTGCCGACTAGGTGTTCTTTTATGCGGACACAGAATGGTCTACCCGTTTCGCCAACGTATTCGTTCCCGCACGCATTACAAGAGATCAGATGGACTGTACCCGAACTCATGCAGTCACCGTCCCTACCACTGGCGCAAATTACGCAATTTTACGTTGCACATAGACGGTATAGGCGGTTACGAACTAACTGGCGTCTTAGATTACTCGGTGGCATTCCAATTATCGTTACCAGAATCCTCTAGACCGGCCCTTCTTAAACAGCGTTTTATAGCTGCACTTACTTCATTTGAAATGAAAGGCAGGATAAACGGTACCTTATTGTCGCTAGAGTTAGCCTTGGGGGATCTGTGGTTTCCTCTACACCTATCCCGAGCTACAGTTTCGTAGCCATTGAAAATGGCTATTTGCCGCGCCAAGTTGCGGGACTCCTCTCTCTGCTCCCTTCCTGTGACAACTTGTAGCTGTTCGAAACATGTTTCTCACATTATTGATATTTTTATAAGCATCACTCTTTGCTGAGTGCCTAGTGGCGCAGTGGTCGGAGGCGCCCTGCGACATACACGTGGGATCGATCCCTGCACCTGTGGATCACTAAGCCTCTCCATCCCTTCGGGGTCGACAAATTGGTACCAGGCTTGTCTGGGAGAATAGCACCACTGGCTCGATACACGGATAGGCCACTGCAAGTCATTGTAAAGGCCAGATATGCATTCAATCACCTCCAAACAATGGTTAATGAAATCGAATGCATGGCGCATCCATTAGGGTTGATCAACGCCGAGAGCTTTATCCTTTTTTATACCCTTTGCCTTTTTAACTCATTCACTTTTAGCTAATGAATGTTTTTTCGGAAGTTGGAGCGAGCAGACACGAAGAAGCCACTAAGAGAAATCATCATCTACCCTTCACGAATGATTTGTCCTTTCTTCTGCAGTATTTTTATTTGCTTTTATAATAATACTACCCTAAAGGCTGCCAAGTTTACGAACACGAGGTTCCTTATTTCAAATGTGCACTGATTGCACATCCTGCGAAAGTGCACGACTGAATTCGCAGCTTCGTTAGTTTCTAAGTAAATTCTCTGGAAGATCCTTGTAATGAAATCTGCTGAAAAGTTTACGCATTCCTTTTTGCTACCGATTTAATAAAACAAGCTGACACTAAAGAGAAACAATCAAATTCTACGCAAATGACAAAGGATTGGTCGATTAGACCTAGTGACCTAATGCATTTCACTGCGAGGTATACGAAACTTCGGATCTATTTCATAGTAAGCTTTTGTCTTCATGGAAACGATTTCATCTATACCTCTGCAGCCGAGAAGCGTTTAGCGCACTGGCTAGAGGTGTCCCGAAACATATATGGAGTCATTGGCTCGACCTCTCCACCCGAGCTAGACAAGAGACCATGTGTCCACATCCTTACCCAGGCGGATACAAACACGGCCATAGTATATCCGGTAAGGCCACGGAAGTGGTGGTAGAGGCCAACTATGAATTCATTCACTTCTACGGCGATATGAATTAACTGGAATGCGGGCGGCACCTTAAGAGAAGTCTGAGCAAGCTCACCCCTAAACAATAGTCTTTCTCCAAAATATTCTTCCACCACACCACAGTTATTAGAAGTTTAACATGTGCAAATACTATTCGTTTTCTCTGACGTGTACTATACATCCGATAAAAGTATTACGATGCAACCGTAGACTTTCCATAGTCTAATTTCCAATTTGGAATGAATCTTTCGTGCTGCGTGTGTGTGTGCGATTCAGAGGAGACGGAATTCCAATGCTTTCAGCAGAATAATTTCATATTCAGCACGTCGTATTATAGTATGCCCTGTACATATGCATGTGCTTCACCTTGCAAGTATTTGCATGTGTTCGCGCTACTTTCGGATGCATTTATATATACATATATATACATATATATATGTATGTATGTATACATACGTATAAATACATGTGTGTGGCGCAGTGGTCGCAGGCGCCCTGCAAGAGACACGTGGAATCGATCGCGGAGCCCATGGCTCACCAAGCATTCAATCCGTCCGAGTTCGGCAAATTGGTACCAGACTTGTCTGAGAGGATAGCAGCACAGGCTCTATACATCGGTAGACCAGCGTGAATCATTGTAAAGGCCAGACATGCATTCAATCATCTTCAAGCGATGCTTAGTGAGGTCGATTGCATGGCGCATCGCTAAAGGGATTGATCAACGCCGAGAGCTTTATCCTTTTTCTATCCTTATATACACATATATGTATGTGCATGTATGTGTGTTCGTTGATATGAATCTTTGTATATATATGCGTGTAGATGGGCATGTGTACGATTGTCTTTGTGAGTGTGTGCATAGAAGTATGCCCGTGTATACATCGATGTAAGTACGTATCTATATGTATATATGTATAGTTGCATATGTGTCTATACATATGTATCTATTTATGTCCTTGTGTGTGTGTGAGCACATGAGTTTGTGCTTGTATAGGTTTATCCATATGTGAGCGTATATATATATATATATATATATATATATATATATATATATATATACGCGTATATATATATACGCGTATATATATACGCGTGTATATATATATATATATATATATATATATATATATATATATACGTACATATACGTTTACGTGCATCTATTATGCGTGAATACATTTCTATAAAGTATGTGTGAATGAGTACCGCTAGCATCTCGTAAATGAATGTATATGGATGCGCTTGTGAATGATAGATGACGAATTCATTATCATTTATAGCTGCGATAGTATCTACTTAATTCACCCAACTGGTAAGATCACTCTTAGTGAGCTTCTTTTTTACTTTCCATCTATTCTATAACTAGCCGAATCCATGCTTCACTTTTTGTACTTTTAGATGGACTTGAGTAGTGAAAATCCAATTACTTTAAAAGAGTTCTACCACGAATTCTTCGCAGATGTTTCCTATTTATGACAAGGAATGAATCTCATTTTATTGCCTTTTGTTTCACTTGCTTCTTTGTTCAATAAGGAAAATTAGTTAGTGCTGGAAGAGAAGCTATTGAAGAGTTCAATATTCTAATGGCACACAGCTTGCTGTTGGGATGTTCGACGACCATCCATTTCGTTTAAGGCTTGCATCTTTTGGTTCACCATGTTTTCATTTTGGTTTTGTTTCTTTATTTTTTCCAAGGATGAGCTCACATTTCATATTCAAATAATGCCAGAATGATATGAATGGGCTAATGAGTATCTCACACAATCCTGAAAATCGTGGTTCTGTTTGCCTAAGCAGCTAAGGAGATGCAGTAAAAAAAAGGTCCGTTCTTTGTGAGATCTTATTTTAGAAGGCAAGATGAAGATCGTTGGTTGTGTTCTTTCTTTGATTGGCAAGCTTTCGATTGTGCTTATACAGCGCATATCTGCAGGACGAACCTAAAGGCCTTCTATTCAATCTTCTCATTAGCGACACCGAGAGAGAATAGAGAGTGGGAAGGTGTTGCACTCCGTTGCTGCTGTCGGTGATGCTAAGCAGATATATGCCTTGATAACATCTTTTTTCCTCAAGCATCTTTAAGTTGAATTATTTTTCAGCAATTTAACTTTTTCCGGTGATGTTTCTCTGTTGTCTCCGCTTGCTTGTTTCACAGTAATCAGTAAATCAGTCAACTATGAGCCGGAATCGACACCGTTCCGAGGAATTCCAGTGGCAAGGAAGAAAACCGCCTATCCGTTCACATCGGCCACACGCAGCTACCTATGATGATGACGTGGGAACATCCTGGCACTGGTTACCTTGTAATTCCAGGACAAATGATGCTCGTTCAATAGTCACCATGTGAGGACAGAAGATTACGGGTGTTGTTATCGCCAAACCTGTACATTAAGAAGGCGACCTCTACGAATGATTGTTAGAAGGTCACGAAACCAATGGAAAGATTGTCTTACTGTCACGCCAATTAACTAAAGCCAGGCCATATAAGTGTCCAACCAAGTAAGCATTTCTGACTGCAGAAAGTTTTATATCAGGTTTGTAACCCTTTTTGAAAAGACTTACTGATCTTAGGTACCTCTCTTATAATACTCTTCTAAAGAATTTGGTTCGAATTCAAAAAGAAACGTAAAACAATAGTAGGAATTTTGTTAAGTTTATAGGAACGTTACTGCAGTGTTTACCATTAGTTTCAACAGAAAAAAAATGAGTTCATACCTATGAAGTTTAGTGAGGTGCGTGTGGCGCAGTGGTCGCAGGCGCCATGCAACACACACGTGGAATCGATCCCCTCTTCTACGGTCCATCAAGCTTTCCATCCCTCCGGGGTCGGCAAATTGCTACCAGACTCGGCTGGGAGGATAGCAGCACTGGCTCGATACATCGGTAGGCCACCGCGAGTCATTTTAAAGGCCATATATGCACTCAATCACCTCCAAACGACACTAAATGAAGTCGGATTTATCGCGCATCCCTCATGGATTGATCAACGCCGAGAGCTCTATCTTTTTATCCTTCATGAAGCCTAGAGCATTTTTATTGAAGTTCATGTTGTATTAGTAACCTATAGACAGAAATTTTTAAAAGCGGTAGAAGTATTCCAAGGGCATGAATTGTTCAGCATAGAAGGAGCGACAATAAAATATCGTGGCAAAGGATAATGGATAAAACATTGGGAACTGATCATTCATTTCCTTGAGAGGCGCGATGCATTCCATTCCATTCGTTGAGGGATTTGAGTAAAGAATATTTGGCTGATACAACGACCTGCTATGTCTTACCGAGGCACTAGTTTTATGCTCTCCATAGAAATCTGATACCAACCTGTCAAACCCGAAACAATGGTGCCCTTCTTTTCTGAGCGCGGGACCAAATCAGTGATGGATCCTGTGTGCTGCAGGCCCAAGTTCTGACCACTACGGAATTATTGACTTATCCTTTTGCTATACTTTGCTTTATACGCTCTTAATCCTCATAGAAACTCATCCAAGTGATCCTCATTCTTAGAGGACCAAACGTGACTTCTTGCTGCTAAAAACGATGACCAAATACTAGAATTCCTGATATCAACGACATTAGAGTAAGATCCTAGGTAGTTTTATCACTGATTAATACTATTATGTCATTTCTTTAGAGTGCCTTGGCAAAAACTCGATCAGAATCCTCATTGAAAGTGCGCCGTGATGTGACTGAATGAAGTCGCTCAACTCATCAGGGTAACATTCGGAAATTTCTTTGAAGCATTAGCTGTCATGCTCGACTGATACATGTCTACTTCAATTGCCTATCCTCGTGAGTAGTTCAGCTGACAGCTCGGTCTTCCTTCGTTGTTATCTATAAACAGCTTGAAGTTGCCAATATTACGCCACCGTTCAGATAATTTGCACATCTTTATTATTATGTTATCAATCCTGCTCTGAAGAAGACCAAGGCAACGAAACGTTGACCGAATAAATTTTTTTACTTTTATTTAGCTTCTTTTATCAAACTCGTATTAGCTTAATAATCAGGGCACTTGTTCACCATCCACCAAACCTTCCGTTTTTTTATTTCAGCAATTTGTTCTTCTGCGTTTTAAGTCTTTTCTTTCTTTTTCTTTCTTTCTTTTTCTTTTCTACTAAGACCTGAGCTACCGTAAGCAACCTCTAGAATACCGAATTTCTCGAACAGAGATAAGGATAATGGAATAGTTTCTTTGGAGATGATCAGTCGCTAGAGAGTGCTTGATGCATTCCATTCCATTCGTAGCATCGTAGAGATGAATCAATGCATAATTGGCTGCTAGAATGACTTTCAGTCAAGGCGCTTGTTACGTAGCCACTTCGTTTGTGGATGTTTAAGATCGGTAACCAGTTCTCGGTTGCTTTTGTCGAGTAAATTTTATATATTCCAACCATTTAATAATTCAAAGCATTCGTCTACCTTTTCCTTGTGCGGAACAGGACGAAGCAGTCATCTATGTATCGACAGTAGAATAAGGGTCGGCGATCGAGAACTGAAGCTTCCACCTTACAAATAGACGCGGTGGCAAGGCTTGCCGCTTATCGCTGTCCCATTGCCAACCCTATAATTTGTGCAAAACATCTTCCCGTCCACCTAAAGATTGAACAAATAAGACACGGGGGTAAATAAAATCCATTAGGGAAGCGGGTAGACCAATTAGTATCCACAGAGAAGAACGCCTAGATGCTAGAACCAAAATCTGTCAAAGCAGTCCTTTGGGTACACATAGGGCACAAAAGCACAATGGTGATGATTTTTGAAGTGACTGCTCGGATCCTAGCGCAGGAATCAAAAAACATCAATGCGCAAGAGCCTCGAGGTAGTTTGGATGAATTCCAAAACTCCAAAGTTGAACCCGAGAGACGAATTCCAAGCTATCATACGTGACCTGGCGCCTTATTCCAAATTGATTTTTTGACCTGGATGAGTCCCACTAAGCATCCCACGCGAACAACATGCGGGTGTTCCCAACTTGCGATGGCACGGTAAGTTTTTGAATACATTGACGTTTATTTATACGTTAGCTCTTCATTAATGCTATAGCTTTTTTCACCGAACTATAGAGCTAATGGGACATAAAATATGTCGAGGCTCTGAGGAAGGCGGAATCGCCGAAACGTCAGCCATCAACAACTGTAACAACGACTTCTACCAACCTCGCATCTGCTCAACAAGGGCAGTTTGTAAGGACATATATATCGATATATCGATTATTTATGCCCAGGTTTATAGAAAGTCGGTCTTCTGCGTTTTAGAATAATCTGGTATCACTCGTCCGATCCCGGAGGATTAGAGGACTTAGCATACGTAGAGAGACCGAACCAATAAGCACTTGTGTACTGTATTCAGGGACGCCTTTAACCACTTGGTTAAACGCGCTTTTCTAAGAAGAATACGATTTCTTTCAGAATTACATTTTTCGTGTCCAACATTTTTTTGCTTTTTTATATAATTCTATGAAATTCGTTTGAATACCATGTCGTTTTTTCCATGCTATCAATGCTCAGCAGTCATTGACCCATTCGGTTTTCAACAGAGACAGAATCACGTCGCTAACAATTCCTGCCGTTGATCTTCTTCTTGCTGAACATCCGAATGGATGCATTTTAAATCTTATTTTGAGTCACTGAGACTGGGTGGTGGATTCTCAACTGTTCATCGCCGTCCGATATAACCGCACATTCCCACACAACGCTGAAGCTGCACTCCATTGTATGGGTTCGTGCAAACATTATATTATTTTCTTCGAATGCTATTTGAATGGTATATTTCACGGAGAAATTCCTTTATGGACCTAGGGAGAGCAGTCTATGTAACTCGATTTCACTTCAAATGAATTCTATCCCCGAATTTAAGTCCTTTTGAAAATTGTTCATTTAGGCTTTTAGTTCATTCATCTCTTTTAGTAACAGCAAAACTCCAAATGTTCACTAGTCATCTACCATTCTACAATGATTATCGAAATGTTTCTGTTGATCTTTGTTCACTCAACCTGAAGCAGTGGTGCTGCTATGACTGTCTCAAGATTCAGTGGATCGAACTCATTCCCAGTACTACCCATAGTTTTGTTACTGAATAACTCTTCGTTGTGATAACTATTCAAGTAACAATTGTGTTTCAAGCTACGAGCTCGAGGAGACACTTTAGACAGGAATTGTATTACCCTAGGTTTCATTCGACACTATTTGCCTACTCTAGGTGATAGTAGTGTATAGGTATTGCTGTTCTCGAGGTTTTTAAGAGATCGAAAAATAACTACAGAGGAAGAATTTTTCTACCGTACCACTTTTTATTGCTCCCGCAATGAGCTTCGCTCACTTGTAGGACACGAAGATCCCGAATACACTTTGTATAATCCAGGATGCTCAAGAATGACTTTTTCCTGGGGGGCGCCTATTGTGAGAATCCAGATAAATAAACGGGTTGTCGGGATCAAGCACGAATATGGTGATGACTTTTTCTTATAGAACTGACGAAATTCAGTAGTCCTCAATAGTACCAATATATCAGTTCACTGGTTTTGTCCTCTGAGACCAGTTTGGCAACAATCTGCTCGTTTCCCTAGGTAAAGGAGAGTTGGTTAACACTAGGCGACAAGTAAAACAAGCAACTAAGTGTGCATTTCCAAAAAGTCGTTAGCTATTACTACGCTATTTTTGCGCTTTTCTACTGCAGGAATTGAATGCTCCTAGAATACTGTGAAATTTTTCCCTATTTAAACAACTTTTTATTTTTTATATTTTATTTGTTCCGTCTTCATGTCTACTGTGTGGATCCCAGCACTTCTCACATTCACCTCGTTTCTTCGCATCCACCATCCACGAAGGTCTTCCAAGTTTAAACGTGTGGCTTCGGTTGCTGTTTGAGGATTTTCATTTCCATCTTGAATGTCGTAGAATGCTGTTTGAGCAATTCTCCCTGGAGTCCTGTGGTAGCCAGCTGGGGCGCTTCCAATTCGATTGCAGAGAGTGATTTTTTTCCCAGAGAAGTCCGGTGCCAATTTCCCGACGCCGGAGAGATGAGAGGCTTGGTTGGCCTGGAGCGGAATCGAACTAGCACCATACTCGTGATGACGGACATCACCACCACTCTGCTATCCGTCCCACTTGAACATTTTATCAAATTTAAGGGCTACTTTTATATCTCTCGGTATTGTGCTCGCGTTCGCCCATGTTCGTCTTTTTCGCTATTGCCTAGGCGATGCTCAATATTACTTCTTTCCTATCTCGTTAATAGCTCATTTGTTTTCTTTTTTTCTTTCTCCTCAAACCTTCTCATTAGCACTCCACACAACTCAACAGCCGCAAAATAAAGCCGAGTACTAATCACTTCTTCATAGAGTTAAAAGCATGTCGGATAGCGTTCATATAATATAAATCTATCTTGATGAATACATGAAGGCTTAACATCTATTATTTGCTTACTTTAAGTAAATATGGGGTAAAAAGCTTTGTTAGGTATAGTAAAATTTCTGTTGCAGTGCTTTTTTAGAGTATCAAAACGGATTTTCATTTTCCAGAGTGGATATTGTTTGTGAAGTAATAATTACGACCGATATTAGGCACTACGTCCCAAGAAAAACACCGAATATAACCACAACGCAGGTGTCTGCAGTGGGGAACGAACGCGTTATTACCTTTCCCGGGAGCTAAAGCGTACACTACCACACCATGCAGGACTTCCGTTTCGCATGTCTCTCACCTAGTGTTCTATTGATCCCTGCCATCAGCAATCACCCGTCAACGGGATTGATCTGAGGAGCCCACATCGCCATTGAACCCACTTGAGCTGAAGATGTAGATGAAATCACAATGTTTACTTTTTTTATAATTGCTGCCTGATACAACTTTTCACGGCAAAGTATAGTGCGAAGTACAACCACAACGATGCCGAGATATTTGCAATCTGCGGTGGGGGAACGAACGCGCCATTAGCTTTTCCGGCGGCTAACGCGTTCACTACCACACCGAATATATTTATGATTTTTGGTTTTTTGAACTTTACGTATAAATCTTCAAATAGTTTCCAAGATCGACGTTCTATTAACCTCGGCACTGGATTACAAATATCTTGTTTTCCTTTTCAGGAATCGCGAGGTTGTTATACAGAACATGTTTACTTCTTTACAAGAAGAACACATAGAACACAACGGTAGCTGACCTATCGGCAGTGTCAGCTTTTCTAGAGCCTGGAAAGGTAGTACCGTCACGCAATTTACTTCCCCCAAATGCTTCAACACAAACAGAAAGATGAAAATCTGAACGATCTTCTGTGCTGTTGAAGCATTTGACCTAGTAAGTTGCGTATTAGAGTACCCTTCCAGGCTCTGAAGAAGGCGTTTCTGCCGAAACGTCAGCTACGGTTGTGTTGTGTGTGTGTGTGCGTTTTGCAGGAAAGTAAACGTGTGCTGAATAACAACCCCCGCGATTGCTGAAGAAGAAAACGAGATTTTTACATGTAAAAAGTTGGCGAATACCATATTCGATTTTTTTCAGAACTGCTATTTTTTTCTCGTTTCACTGAATCTATGTAACTGCTCACAGTGAGGAGGATCCACCGTGTGACTGTTAGGGTGCTACGATTGGCACTGTTGAATTGCAAGTTATATGTAGCACTGTTGGAACCTCTATTTAAGAGCAAACTAAGGATAGGTTTAATGACTTTTTTTCTTTATTCTATACGAGGTTGTTATTGCACTTTAGTATGGATAGGGATTGAGATGATATGTTGAAAAAATCGAAGAGGTTGAAGTTTCTGTTATAAAGGAATTTTATTTAATAGACGAATATCCTCTCCTGAATCAAATTACAACATTCATATCATGATGGATCTTGTTTAAATTCAATTTCTTCTTCGATAATAACCTAACGAATAAACTAATAACCATAACCTAACTGTAATAGGAGCTACTTCTCATAACGTAAAGTGTACGAGTTTATTGTAGCCGTGTTAATTCCTATTTCTTCCTTCATTGGTCATTTCCTCCGTGTTTTATATCAGCTTTTTTTCTGATTCCTCTTTACAGAACGCTTTTCTCTACGAGTAAAGTAAAGAAAAAGTGAAAAGTGCGGTAAAGACGACCTTCACTTTTCGGACAGATAGCAGAAGCTATTTCAAGCTAAGTCTCGTAGTGATGACACTTTTACGAGTTTTCGTTGACATCTTAGCTTGATCACAGTCCAGAAAGTGCACCGTAGTGTACGACATCTAGGATTTTAGGATTCGAGGGTACACAAGATGTTTAATATTTGCTTAAATTGAGCAAAAAATACTGAAGCCGTTTGCTTTCAATAGTTGTAGCTATTCGTCGTTAATTGCTACAAATTCTGAATTTCTCAAATACTATCTTTTTGCCTATCAGTTTTAACGAAATTGCTCATTGCGCTTCAATTTTTTCTTCTTTTTATAGTTACTGAGAACTATCAAATGGAGATCGATCAGATTTAGGATGATGTTTTCCATTTAAGGAATTACTGAGTCCAATAAGGCGCGTGTGGCGCAGTGGTCGCAAACGCCTTGCAACACACACGTGGAATCGATCCTAGCGCTCACAGCTCACCAATCCTTCCATCCCTCCGAAGTCGGCAAATTCGTACCAGACTTGTCTGAGAGAATACCAGCAGTGGCTCGATACATCGGTAGGCCACTGCGAGTCATTGCAAAGGCCAGATATGCATCCAGTCATCTCCAAATGGTGCTTAATGAAGTCAAATACATGACGCTTCCCTCAGGTTTGATATCAACGCCGAGAACTCTATCCTTTATCCTTTTATCCGAGTTTGATAACTACCATGGAAATCCTTACCCCAACACAATACATCATGCTACCGTAATCTGACGAATCTCTTTAGTTGCTTTCGATTAGATAGGTCCTTTCTAATCGATACTCCGTGTGACCTCATGTACTTCTGCTCTGACTTTCTAGCGGTTCGTTTCTAAGGTGATTACTCCTGCTAGTTAATGGCTCCTTTGACCTGAAAGCTTATGAGTTAGAAAGTTCAAAGGTTTACCGACATCCGAATTCTTAGCATTTGAGAGGTTAGCGTTGGTTCATCAGATGAACCTTATCTCAAGTAAATACGATTAATTAAAAAACTACCGTAGACGTGCTGTCAGTAGTTACTAAAGTTTGGAAATTAGATGACCGTAAAGAAATAAAGAGGTGCGAAATCCTTCATTTCTTCTTCTTCTTCTTGTCTACTGTCTTGTTCTTGTACTTGCTTATAAAAACTCACAACTAGTATCCAGCGATGATCTTGCGTCTATCGATGCATCATTGTTTAAGGTTAGACCTGTAATTAGCTGTGTAAACAGGCCAACGGATACGACAACATGGTTTTTTATCCCTAATATTTACCCAGTTGTTGAAACACACTCCAGCCCATCTTACGAATACTCAGATGTTTCTGGATCGTCTACGTACTGCGCAGCCCAACAGCACGTACATGATATCTATAGCTCGTGATAGGTGCAGGGGAAATCCTAGGCCCCTTAACGACAACTCTAGCCATAGAAAGGTCCTGTTTATCCTACGCTTCATCTCAATGATGTAAGTGCAGCTATAAAACGCTGCTTAAGAAGGGCGGGTCTTGAGGATTCGGTAAACGTAGTTGAAATACCACTGAGTACTCTTAGGCGCCATCTAATTCGTAACCGCCTATATGACCGTCTATGTGCAACGTAAAATTGCATAATTTACCCTAATGGTAGAGACGTTGATTGCATGAGCTCAGGTACAGTCTATCTGATCTCCTGTAAGGCGTGCGGAGACGAATACATTGGCGAAACGGGTAGACCACTCTGTGTCCGCATAAAAGAACACCTAGTCGGCAAACGTAAACCAAATACCCCACTAGGCACGCATAGGTCCCAGAGACATAACGCGGAGGACTTTGAAGTACAGGTCACGATCCTCGCACGGGAATCGCGAACACAAGCGCGCAAAACTCTCGAGGCGTTCTGGATCAATTCCAGAAATCCGAAAATGAACCGCAGGGAAGAATGCCTCATTATCACGCGTGATATTGCGCAATATATAAGCCTATTATTCTGATGAGAAGGGCACATTACGCTTCCATGTGAATCCTGTGCGGTTGGTCTCCACGCGACATACTCAGTGGAAGACTCATAGAAAACGGTGATTGTGCAAAGAAGCTATTCTGTGTTCAATGTGATTGAAATCTAGGTTTAGCGTTTTCTCTGTTTGGTTATGGAGGTGTTTGGCCGAATAGATTGTTGTCAACTTGACCTTTCCAGGCTCTGAGGGAGGCGAAATCCGCCGAAACGCCAGCTTGTTCGTGAATAAAGAATAAAAATAACACCGCGTGCTTGCTCAACAAGAATACGAAGAATTCCTTCACTTCATTCACATAAAGTAATGTTTATCAAGGGAAAAAAAATGTCATAACAGCACAGTGAAAGGATGAAGGATAAAGCTCCCGGCGTTGATCAATCTCTCAGGGATGCGCCATGCATTCGACTTCATTAAGCATCGTTTACAGATGACTGAATGCATATCTGACCTTTGCAATAACTCGAGTTGGCCTACCGATGTATCGAGCCAGTGCTCCCACCCTCCCAGACAAATCTGGTACCAATTTGTCGACCCCGGAGAGATGGAAGGCTTGGTGGACCATGAGCGCGGGGTTCGATCCCACGTGTGTGTTGCTGGACGCCTCCGACCATTGCGCCACATACACTCTTGACAGTGCAGTAGGGGCCTTAGTTGTTTACGTCTTTACCATACATTTTTAGTTGTCTTTAATGTTTTCCTGCATACGATACAAAAAGAGCGTTTCGACCAGTAGTAGAATATGGCACGATTAGATTATTTCACGAATTGTAACCGCTAGACTGACTCGGCTTTTTTTCATATGACGATCCTTTCTGTTATATTTTAATCTCAATCGGTTTTACTTGCTCTAGGGACTCGTTGAACATCATATCTTTCTTCTAGGGCTTTTTGTGAAGAACTCTGACCATGCGGTCAGTGGTCTTCCCTACAGTCCGTTTGACATCCTGAGGAATCCATTCACTAACGACTCCTGTCCATCGGTTGTATTTCATACGTATAACATATTCGACCCACGTTATCTTCGTCAATTTGAACTTTCTGAGATAAAGCGATTTCATGTAGAAACGGAATCCTCAAGTAACAGCCGACACAACACGCTAAATGTTCGAAGACTCCTGTGGAGGGTGAAGGCGTGGAAAAACGATTCGAATGCAACAAATGCTGGGATCCACACACTAAGTGTGATGATGGATCATGTCAATTATAAAAAATACAACTTTTCGTATATTTAAAAATTTTTGGCGTTTTCGAACATAATTGTAAGTTAATAAGTACAATTTTGTAAAGGAGCATCATTCCGAGAAGGTAGTCCCAGCGAAAAGATTTTCTGGTGATCCTACTGGCCATTTGGCTTCGATAGTGCATACTACTTGTTGCCGCTATGGAAGCGAACACTTTTCACTTTTTTTCTTGTTACTGGAACACCTATTTTAGTTGTTACTAAGTCACGTTTATTATCATCTTTCTATAGTCTTTAGATCCGGCTGATTTTTGTGACGTCACAAGCCAACTATGTGGTCGTCGTCTTGTTAGATCTCTTAATCTTCCACGCGTGTCCGCAAGTGTTGAAGACTTTACGATGTTACTCTGTTTGAATCACTAAGTCAATCTCGCTGGAATTAATACTGTTTTCGCAACTTTTTTTCTCATGCTGAAGACCTACCTAACATCGGGAACTTCAAGAAAACGCGAAGAGAATTAAAGTAAGAGAACTTTCCTAAAAGTGGCGGGAATATGATGATGAATGTACTTTGGTTTCCCAAAAGAAACATGACTTTATAAACACTTTTTTTCCTTTGTCACTCCTTTTTTCCTTTTTTTTACTGTTTTGGAAGCTCAATATCCTGCTCATAAGAGCCTCTGCATTCGGTAATACGTAGTGCAAACTCCTATTGAAACATGTTTTCGTCGAAAGAGGAAAAAAAATGGAAAGGGGGAAAAAAACCAGCAATAGAGCGCTGTAAATTTTTATTATAGAAGAATTATCTAGCATTAGGTGTAAGTAATTTTCGTCCGGAAGCACTGCAAATCGCCGAATGTCTTCTTACTTTGTCAGACTTTTCTTAACGGCTTCGGGATCTCTTCAGTGGGTTTCAGTTCAATCTATCAACAAGGTCTTCATCGTCCGAGGTCTTTGCGACACTTTACTGGATGGCAGTGTATTGTTCGTCTATTACGACCACTAAAAAGACTCTTTTTTAGTCAACATCACTCCATAGCCCCATGGACCATTCCCGCGATGGGTGTTTAGCATGCATAAATCTGTTTAGGGATTTTTAATACTTCCTAGATGGTCACAATCCGTTTTTTTCCCATCTCCTAGGTGGCCCGATGATGAAGGGAACGAATAATTTCGGATGGGCTATCGACGAATGTGTTAAGTGCATGTATGTCGATTTACTAGCGCTTCTATGCATCCCATGGGAATGACTGGGTGATTCGTCATTGCGATCGGGTACGGCATTGTCGCAAAGTCAGTGAAAAATGTTCATCTCATCGATGCCGCTACTAAACATCGTTACCCGTGACCACTACACTCAGACCACATTTCTTCTTGTTTTCCAATTCTATGCTGTTTTTCTGGAGTACTTCTGTCCATCCATAGTAGTCATACGTCATGACCAGGCACCTCAATCTATTGCGAATTGGAATGTTTACTGAAACGAACGTAGTGGAAAAAAAAACATAAAAATGATGTAGTGATGCCGTTGTTAAGAGGTAAAGCAAATGACATTTCTTCTTCAACCTTCATCTCCAACCCTTCAACTTCATTAGAGCTTCATTGCATAGTAGCGAATTTAATGCTAACTTCACTTCATTGAGTTCAACTGTTTTACTTCATCAGATTTTAGTAACACACCATCTTATTGAATACGCTAATCATCAAAGAAAGAAAATCTATTTTCTAAAACTTGCTTTTGCTACGTCGACGTAAATTCTCCATTTTGTAAAGTTGATCTTAACGGTGCTATTCAAACCACCTACCTTTACCTGTCGTGTTTTCATAGTGTTTAACTAAAATTAGAAAGCGTTGTTCCAATGTCTCACGCTATACTGATTTCTTTCAGTAATACTCATTTCTAATGAAGTAGGCTTCATGTTTAAAGCTTGATTTCGGAATGTTTATGTCGAATATGACCCTAGATTTCGCTTAGATTTCTGAAACTTAGTCTGTCTTACAGAATCGTTTTGAACCCAGTGGACTTCGGCTTTCTCTCGCAGAGATTTCGACGCCATATTCTTTCCCATTTTTTTCCAACAGGCTTGAAATTCGTCGTTAATGTGAACTGCCCATAAAAGATTTAAAAGCGGTAGTTACCTCGCGAGTAGATTTTTCTCAGGCAGGCCATAATTCCCTGACATATGTTTACTTCTAACCGACCTGTTACTAATGATGATGACAAATATCTTTAGTTTTATAAAGTCTCAGTGTAAAATGAACTGACTGCTACCTGTTCAACAAATGACAACTCTCTAGAGTAAGCAGGAGTAGACAACAATAGAAGTTAGAAACCACTTCGTTACCTCTTTGTTTGGCTTTATATTCACGTGGATTTCTTAGAACCTGTCAACTTGTTGCTAGTGTTGTTTGAAGCACTGGGGACGAAGAAAAAAGCTCTGAATTAAACCAACTCTCAGTGACTGTTGGCGATCTGAGACTACATTTGGGAGTTAAGTAATGGACGATCTGTAACGCATAAGAATTGATGTGTACTGTTTAGCAGAAGTAGGCAGCAGGTGGAACAATACGGCAAATGATAAAATGTGTATTGATGAAGAATCCTTTCCCAAGTTGTCGAGATATCAGCATACCTAAGGATACAATGGCAAATCGTTTAACGTTTTCCAGGGATTCGTCTTAAACTGTCGACTCCATTAAGCATTAATGAGAAGGCGATACTGCCGAAACATCAGCTACCGTTGTGTTGTATGTGTCGTATTTGTAAGGAAGTAAAAATGTGCTGAATAACAACCTGGCGATTGCTGTAAAAAAGAGAACAACAGATTTATAATCCAATGCCGAGGTTAATAGAAAGTCGATCTTAGAAACTATTAATGAGTGACTTTGTAGTATATTTGGTCTATACAATAGCTTGTGATGGTCTAGTGGCGTACTACTTCTGGGATTTTTTATCCTCTTAAACAAATATGATACCAGTCTGCCGACTTCGGAGGGGATAGAAAGCTTCGTCTCCCCGAGAGCAGAATCGAACCAGAGATTAACGTATGTACACTGTCAGGACTTCTGTATCCACTGCGCCACACACGCACCTATTAACATATTTAACATGATCGAACTCAGTGATGAATTATAAGCTAGCTAATGCTGTCGACGATTTTGAGCTATTTCTGATGTAATCAAAAACCGTATCACATTAAGACGAATAAAATCCACTCACGGTAGTCGAGTTCTAAATGATCCTGATTCGATGTGAACGAATTCGCATAGCCAAACTACTAACATCGAATTCACTCACCTAAGTAGCGGTGGGTTTTCTCGTTGGGCAACGAGTGCGACGATTAGAATGGGTAGTTGAGGAAGAGAAAGTGGTAAGTGGACAGAGGTAGTTTGGTGACGAAAGCAAGGTGGGGTGAGGCAAATAGCGTTCGACAGACGGCCGACTCAAATCGCATGTGCTACTTCTAGGTTGTTCCTTCTCCTCCTATTCCATCCGCTTCTGTAATTTGTCTTCTGCACAGCATCTTCATCACCAGTCTTTCCATTCTACCTAGTTAAGTTCGATTTGAGGATTTTCCCAGTCATTCTTGTCTGAATATTCTGAAATGTATCCTGTCGCGTTTTTTGGTTCAATTTTAACGTTTCAAAGTGTTTTACCTGTGTAGTATATAGCCAAAAAAGGAGATTCTTCCAATTAGTATTAGAAATTTGCGTCTCTATTGTTGTATTTATAAATAAACATCTTCTTGTCATTATAAGGTTTGAAGTTATAGTGAGAAAACCACTAACAACAACAACCCGCAATAAAAAAAGTGTCCACATTTATCCCAAAAATCACCTCATGCGAACTATATGTATTGATTTGATGACGATATGCTTTGATTACCTGACAGGCCTTTCTTTTGCTATTCCCATCGAAGATTCTCACCTTCAATCATATTTTCTCACCGAAGAACGTATATGTCGATGTTTTTATGTTGAAAATTTTTTCGCATGAGTTCACATTTTCTGAGATGTAGTGATGAATTTTTTAAATGTCAAATGAATACAAATAAATATGACAACAATCGTGACGTCATCGTTTTTTTTATGTTTTTTAATGGAATTCTTTTCAATCAGTCAAAGTACTAAATTATTGCGACGTCTCAGTTTGTAGTCATTTTCGTTTCATTTCGTCTATTTCAATTAAATGTCAGGCCCTACAGGCTTCTTGCATCCCTTTCTCTTATAGATTACGGTAGTCGGTAGCTGGTGATGTGCTGCTGCTGACAAGAATCATTCAAGTGCTCTTATCTCTGATCACCATCATATCACTCCTTTCTGGCGTTGATTTTTTTCCTCACTTTTCGTCTGCCTCATTATTCAGTAAATTTTTTTTGTCGTTATCGATCTTTTACTGGATAGCATAAGAACTGTATGGAAGCATTACAGACAAAATATGCCGTGATGTCTTTAATCGTTATATTTTTCGTCGTCGTCATACAAACTGCTTGCGCCTTTCTTTTCAACTCAGCTACGGATATCGCTCATTGCTATGAACTGGACGTTGAAAATTGCTTTCGCGAAGCATTTCTGGTTTGTTTTCTTTCTTTCGTTCGCTATTCAACTATGACGACGAATGTTCGAATATTCGAACGCTTCGAATATTATTTCGAATGGGCCAGGGTGTTTTATTGTCAGGGTGTTTTATTATGTCCTGATCGTCAAAATAGAATGTTGAGAAAGACACTGAGAGAGTGGAGGAAGTAAGAGGGAGGGGGAGAGAAAGTTGGTGAGAAGGAAAGAAAGGGCGAGAGAGAGGAGGAGAGGGAGAAGAAAGAGGAAAAAAAAATGCTATTAATCAATTTAAATCTGCTGAAAAGAGCACTCATTTTCGAAGTTCATCGTCCGCACTTTATTGGGTTGTACAAACAAAAAAGGGATAGAAGAAAGGCGAGTCCGATAACAGTTGGTGTTCTGGAAACGGGAAAAAATAGACCAGAAATCTCGCCAATTAGTAAGTAAATGCTTAAACGCTGAAATATGGACGAGGTTCTCGATTTTTACCTTGTTCTTAGCTCTTTCTAACTTTTTTTGTCCCCATTTTTCGGCCTACGTATTACGATGGTCTTAAAATTTTTCTTCCATTTATCAGCAAGTAGTAAATAGACCATGTTTACGAGAGGGCGGATAGCATAGTGGTAGTGATGTCCGTCATTACGAGCATGGTTCTAGTTCGATTCCGCTCCGGGACAATCAAGCCACTCATTCCTGCGGGGTCGGGAAATTGGTACCGGTCTTGTCTGGGAAAGAATCACTTTCTGCAATCCAATCGGGACTGCTCCACCCCGGCTATCTCACGATTGCTGGCAGAATTGCTCGACCTCCATTCTACGACATTCAAGATGAAATGAAAATCCTCAATCACCAACCGAAGCCACACGTAAAGTTGGAAGATTTTCGTGCACAATGATGCGAGCAAACGAATCGAATGTGTGAAGTGCCGAGGTCCGCACAGTAGACGTGAAGACGAATCAAGTAAAATGGAAGAATTATGTATATATATATATATATATATATATATGTATGTATATAATAAAAGAAATATGCTTGCCTGGAAATCTAAACGCAAATACAAATGAGTCACATATGACTCACAGCATTGTTAACATGACGTACCACTAAGTTACAAATCAGTTCCAATAAATTTTGCCACTATATCAATAGCGGAAAATCCTTTGACCGTAACGTTCCTTTTATGTTAATCGATAACTGATTAATCGATTATTGACCATAGGCTGCAATCCATCCACCGATTCGTGGACGAAGAGCACTACCGCCACTCTTTCATTCCCTTAATATCACTGGATTGGAGAAAAGAAAAACTGGTAAGTGAGACCTTTGTCTTCACATTGGTAATATTCAAAAAAAGGCTTTTATTTGAAAGGAAAAAAAAAGAAAAAATGAACCGGTGTTTCTAAAAAGTATTCGGTCCTATTCAAGACGTGGCGCCATTCCACTGATTTCTATGGGAGATTTTACTGTAATGAATCGATACCATGCTAATCAATACTCTTCCACTCATTATATGTACTGTACGATATTATAATCGGTCAACGTTTTACCGTTTCATCGTAGATGAGAGATATTTTTGGGTGGTGAACTTTGATCGACACTGGGAGCTCATCTCCATCCAGGGTTTCCCATACCGAGAAATTCGCAATTCCATCGAAAAGCTCAGGTAGAGTAAACAAGTGATAAGCATTACTGTTATCCTGACAACAACATAGCTGCTAACTGGCAGCTGATGACAACGTAGGAGAGACCTAGCACGTCTTTCAAAGCTCAATGCAAAGACAATCTTGTCCAACCGGCAAATTACCAGTAAATCAAATGGAGTTTCTGTTGGGAACCGAAATATTCTTTGTGATTTGTGAAGACGATCCATTAAAACATTTAAGTAACGTTTCAGTAAATAGTTGTCCAAAAGCGGTTGACATTTCGTGAGAGGAGTTCAGTTGACCAGACCTTCTGCAAACGCTAAAAGCTTTCATAATCATAGGGAACTCAACTCAACTCTCAGTTATTTCTCTATAAAATACGTAGCGTCCACATTGGAAGGTAAATGAGTTTTGCCTTAATTCAAATGGTAGTCTGGCAACTGGAACAAGCTCTAATCCGATTGTAAGGAATCCAATGTGTTGGTTCAGTTCGAAAGCGTTAGCGTTATGTTTGCAGCTTTCGGAATCTCTGGGGTTAAAATTAGGAATGCTAAAGCTTTTGTGTAACCGGGGATGTCTTGGATTTTTCATTCATTCCTTAAAGTTTAATATGCCATTCAGGATTTATTACCGTTCATAAACCTTCTCGAAGAGTTCAATGTAGGAAGGAGGCTAGTTCACTGGCAACTCAATGAAAAAAACTCATTTTTTCTGCATGGTTGCATTTGCAATCGAGACTTTCTCAATAGTGCATCCATTTGAATTATTTAGAGCTGACAACATCGGTACTTTACTGTCATAAAGTCAAACATCTATCAAAAGATATCCTAACAGCACTTGAAAACAAAGTCTAGCTTCGACCTTTTTAACTAATTCGCGTTGCTGGTTGGAAATTGTTGATATAAAACATGAGTTCAACCCTAGTAAGATCGCTCAAGCCAACAAGGAGTTCGACATTTTGCCCAGGAATCCAGGTAAAGGTAAATCTGAACTACAATCGAGCTGAGGGAAGCGAGCTACCCACAGCAATTTGTTCGCCGTGTGTGATGGAAATAAATGCCGCCGTACCAAAACACGAGCTCCTTATGTCTAGTGAGTGAACGGTTCCTATTAGATGGTGCTGAGACGAAAAAGAACTAGTGAAGACTTTACTGGCACCTGTCAAAGTTACTAGATACGTAAGAAGATTACAAGTGGTAATAAGGACATCCCAAAAAACGACGAATGGCAAATGTTAAGACGGTGTAGTATCTATAAGTTTTTTAATATCTCAACAACTACATAATATATATTGGTAGGACTGTAACTGCCTAGTGACGGTTCTGCTAAATTTCTTCTTTATTCATCGAAGGAGTTCACTATGGGCATCTCAACTTCAACAGCGTCAAACAAAGGGTGGTCCTTAAATCTTATTATTGCGGAAGGGAATTGTAACTAAATAACATGGAACTCTTCAAGGAAACTTCTTTCAGGGAAAAAAACTTAAAAAAAGGAGACAATTAGTGGTTGAAAAAGTCAACACTTTTCAATCAGCTGAGACTTCTTTTTCAGACGCAGCGTACGTCATGTTGTGCCATGATGTGCGAAGATTTTCGCTATGCTTTCATCATCCCGGTTGCTCTGAACAAACATCTGCATCAGTCAGTTCTCCGCTCCTAATGGATTATCTAGCCACTCATATTCTCATTGATACTTTAGGATCCTTAACTTAAACGAGTGTTTGTAACGTCATTCTTTTTTTCGCTGATGATCCTTTTTATTTCAGATCGCCTCTGTGCAATATCATATGGTATTCGGGAAGAAATTACCTCTTCATACTTTTCTGGCTTACAAAGGATACGGTAGACAGGTGATACAATTACGAGTGATTTGTGCAGTATTTTACAGTGTGAACTCAAACACAACTTCGCAGAGAACTATTTGAGGAGGATTTTACTATTTATTTCTTATCTCAAAGAAATATTACTTTTTAAGAGTGATAACTGCCCCCCCCTCCACCCCCTCCCCTAACGGTTTGCCGGCTCATCGTGGCTAAAAGGTGTTCTTGGGTGACGGGTTGCGAAGTGCAGCAGGAAGGTTCATCACCCTGGCAGGTTCTCCCAAGCTGAAAACGAGTCCGGCGTTTCCATCAAGAAGCACAGCTAGGAACAAACCAATGGCAGATCCATCACCGCCTTGGTATCAAACTAGTCGCATGGTGGCAAATCTCCCTCTGATCCATAAGGGAGGCGACTACCTGTGGTGGTGAGGACCTGGCTTTGGCAGACTTTGACTAGGCTGACTTCGGGACTTCAGTGAACCACAATAGCTAAAACTCTGAAAAAATTAGTGGTGGGGGTGTGGACAACCAGTGAAGACAGGCCATCAAGGTATCCAAGTAAGTAATCAACTCAGTGCCATCGATGTCATTGGTGGACTACATCTAGTTTTTATATAGTGGTACATATATATATATATATGTATATATATATATATGTATATATATATATATATATATAGTATATATATATATATACATATGGCTGATTTTAAATCTTTATCGAATTCTTCTAAATTCGTTGGTTTAAACTACTAATATTAGTAATCTATACATATTTAGTATGAACCACTGAGGACGTAAACATTATTTTAGGTTATTTCATTTGTATTATATAATATCTGTGTATTTCAGATATCTAATAATATGCTAGAAATTCTAAACACTGAAAACATTGTTTCAGATATGTGAACAATCATGCTCTAGAGATGCGTTGCTAATATGTCGTAACTCTATGACTAGTGAGGAACAACAACAAGAACAGGTATATTTTTTAGTGATACAAAAGCTGTTTAAGAAAAAATTAGCGGTAGTAGAATAAGCAAATGAAGGGGATAAAAGAAAAAGCCTTGGAGTTGATCCATCCCTGAAGGATGTTCTGTGCATTTGACTTCATTGAGCACCACTAGAGGTGATTGAATGCATGTGCCTATATAGTGAGTTCTGGTACCCTACCAGTGCTTCAATTCCATGCTGAAGCTACAGAGAAGCATCGGATCCGGAAAGGTAGTAATTTTTGTGACTCCAATCGGCGGAATTGAACCACCTACCACGTGTATATTGCAAGGGTATAACCACATGGAATGTATTTATTAATGACCTATGTTCACATATGTTATACTTCAATCATTCTCGTCCCATAGCTAAGGCAAGAATTGAGCTCCGCTTATACGAATAGACACGATGAGCATCATAACTTTCGTTTTTGATGATACAGTAGCCAGCGGTAGCCCACCGAGCACAACCATGGTATAGGTTTACTCTTTGCTGGATTTCCAGATGGAATTGGAATAGAAAGTCTCAGTCGGGATTACTCTACCCTATCTGAAGAGATGAATCTCCCAGCTGTAAATTTCATTTCAGTTATCAGGAACCCCCCACCTCCCGAGCCACTACGAATTGGTATTCTGTCGGGATGTAACGCTTCAAATCAAGTCTTCAAACTGTTTGTGAGAAAAATGCTCACCTTAATGTTGTTTTAGAGCTTGCTGATTGTATGAAGTATCTCACGAGCAGATAACAATATATGATGAGCAAAGTACAATTTTCTTCGTCAAACGAACACTGAAACATTAGTCTCCTACAAAAAAACGATAAAGCTCTCAGCGTTGATCAATCCATGAGGGATGCGCGATACATTCGACTTCATTAAGCATCGTTTGGAGGTTATTAAATGCACATCTGGCCTTTACATTGACTTGCAGTGGCCTACCGATATCGAGCCATTGCTGCTATCCTCCCAGACAAGTCTGGTACCAATTTGCCGACCCCGGAAGGACGGAAGGCTCGGTGGGCCATGGGCGCGTGGATCGACTCCACGTGTTTATAGCAGTGGCGCCTCCAACCACTGTGCCACACGCGCCTTGAAAAATGTGCATATTGACATATAACTAATGAACAAGAGAAGCTCTGAATAATCTTTTCGCAGCCAAGGGCATTCCGCATTAAAGAAAAGTGATGAAATCCCGATGAAAACAAAGAACACCGTCAGAAACCAGGTTTTTGGCGAAAAAAAATTGACCAGTCTTCGTTGTCCAGTGAATATAGCACAGTAGATCCAAACTTTCGACTGCACGTATACATTTAAGAAAACCTTTGTTTCATACTAAACTCGATTCTAAAAGAGGTCCATCAATTGTTTGAATCAGTTAACTATAAGCGAGTATTAAGAGGAAATATATGAGTCATGTGCTGTACCAATTTCTGAGAGACAGGGGAAGCGAATGAACACGTTAGTCCGCGGAAAGGGTAGTAGCGCGTTCGTTCCCCACGGCAGACACCTGCGGTTTTGAGTTTTAAAAATATCTCAACACCATTGTGGTTGTACCAGTCTCCTCCTTACATCATTTTAGTAGCTCATCATCTTGTAATTCTTATGATTATGTGTATTATGGGGTATTAAATATTTTGTTTAGAACTACATAGTGGAAGCTTTATCTACGGTTCAAAATTTTGCGTTCGGTAACGAAGAAACCTGTTTCGACTTTCGTAAATCGCTGTCAAAGGTAGGCACTGACTACTTCTTTTTATAGTACTTTCAACTAATTCCAGAGCTAACTTCCATTAAAAGGTATGTTAGGCGTAGGAGCGTAAGCAATTCACATGGAAACCATCAACGCCTAGTGTCCTTCCCATTCTCACATATTCTTCCATAATTCGCAAAGAAAGGAACTATGAAGAGGAAAACAACTAGTAATTCAATGGAAAAAATTCCCACTGGCCAAAAACTACTATTTTCTATCTTTAGAATGGAAGAGACTAATATGGTAACAAGTGCCACAGAATTCTTATAAGAAATCACTAGCAAATATCCATGTTACTTAACAACAGGAGCTCATACAATATCTCTTAAGTATTTTTTAATCTGAGTGTTTTGGCTGAATTAAGCGAATGCTTCAAGAGAGTAAAATTCTCTTTATAACGGAGTTAATCAGGTGTAAAACTCAATATCACCACCGTGGGTGATTTGTTCCATTCCTCTTCATGTTCATTTATTCTTATTCTCCTTCGTCCTCAACAGTTTCTCTTTCACTGCGTTACATATGTTCTCTTTTTTTCTTAACTTAGTTGACAATACAAGGCAATAGGAATCGATCATTCATTAGAAATATTCAATTTTTCAAAAACTAGGAAGGCAAACCGCTACTGTCTGGTTTTTTCAAGAACAGCAGATCAGTTCAATTTGTGCAGGAGCTAGAAGTTAGCCATATGAGGAAGATTGTGGATATTTGGCTTATCAGAAATTTTCATAGGACTTCTACGACTACAGATACTGATGACTACTATTTCGATGTGCTAGTATTTTATTTAGCGCCTAGTCTTTTTTCACACAGAGCACTCTGTGAAATATAACGACAAGGACATTGAGATGTGAGCAAAACTAGGAACCACATAGGGATTCGAACCTGTGATTACCCTTGCAACCTTACCCTGTTATTACCGTTGAAGGGTGATTGCTGATGGCACCGATATAGTTAAAACATGCCCGAGAAAAAGGCAAAGCAAGGGTCTCCGTTCATGTAGCTTCAGCTTAACTAGATTCAAGACTGATTTGTACTTCCCAGATAATTCTCGTTAACAAGTGATTGCTGCTAGCACAAGAGAGTAAAAAACTTGGCTAAGAGAAAGGCAATAAAAGGCATCGGTTGGTGTGGTGAATAGCAGGTGACTCCCCACCCCCTCCCAAAAGAGTAATCAAGTGCTTGAGGCCCAGCTGAGGTTCCGAGTTCTGTTGATATTTCATAATCCTTATCCTGCATTTCACTATTATTCCAGTTAATTCGTCTTCGTAGCGACTACTGCGGTGATCTAGCGCGATGCACTTGTGATGAAAGCAGGTGGGAAATACCTATAATACGATGCTCGTTCGATTGTGAGCAAATCTGGGGGAAAGGATGCGCTCGACACAGATTCGGCTCAGAAAACGTCGATTATAGCTGTAGTTTTTCTGATCCATATGTTTATGTAGTAGAGAAGAATGTGCTGTTTGACTCATCTCATACTAATGGCATTAGCATGAAGTACATACATATTGATTACCGCCCACAGCCACGTATGATGGTGGTTGAGTGCCGATTTATCTCTTCTTAGGTAAGTGGGCGACGATGATGTTCAGCGACTATGCTTCAGAAATATGATAACATCATTACATTAACGTTTTGAATAGACAGTAGATGATGTTCTAGTGGATTTGGTTCACAAGTTCAACCAGAGATCAGCTCTGCTTGTAACAAATAGCCGAACGCATAATCTCGCTCAACATGCATCCTAATGAAGCACGGTCGCATCCAAATCACTAGTCCGAAGAGTTTATATTCATTCATATCAGTGTTTTCTTTTATTTCAGCTTGACAGCGTTTTCCTACGATATGCATTACAGTTTATACGGGTAACTAGATCAAATATAATATTTGTATGTTTATACTGCGTTTTTCTTTTCACAGAGACCTCTATAAGGAATAAATGTATCGCTACCTTCGTTATTTTTTGATTTGTATTATTTGTACTATAGTTTGCCATCGAATGGTTCGAAAAGATACCAGTAAATTTTCTTGTCGCTCTACTGATATGTCGTGCTATGCTAGCACGAGGCATATTAATTACCCACATTGGATAGCTTGCTAGCCTCTGCATTTGGGGCTAGGCATGCTCATGAGTATCATGTCAGCATCTCTCAAAATAAAAGTGGGCCTTTTGTTAGAAATAAATCAAATCCGCCTGCCATGTACTACATCTGCTCTCACTTGATAACAAGATTTCGAATGAATCGAACACTGGGTCCAATTCTCAAATAGCGCAACCACGAACACGTCCATGTTCTTGGTACACATAGGAAAGGTATACGTCAATTTGACAGAGAAGAAACAAGAAGGTCATCATTCCATCCCACCAGCTTCTCAAAGCAATTACTTCCGAGTTTTCGGACCGAGTTTAACCCGATGTCCGCCAGAAGGCGCCATGTCTTCTTGGTCTTGAGATCACTCAACTCGAGATATTTCTTCATATGAGCGACATCCAAGAACTGGAATGAATAAAACATGTGAATAGAAATACAAGTGAGAGTTTTTTTGACTTAAAGAAGAGCTGAGGAATCAGATGACGTTTTGATTGATTACCCATGTGGAAAATAAGACAACCACGTGATCGCCGAGAAATAAGAATAATGTACGAATTAAAAGACAAAGGATAAAGCTTTCGACGTAGATCAGTACATTATGGATACACCATGCCTTCTACTCTACTCAACATCGTAAAGCTGATTGAATCCACACGAAGCCCATACAATGGCTTGGGATTACCTGAAGATGAATCAAGAGTGTTCTTAATCCTCTTAGACAAGCGTGGTAACAATTTGTACAACCTTAAGAGATAGATGGCTTAGTTAACAGATGGCTTGGGACAGAGACAACGGGCATGGGTTCCTGTATGCGGTCTAGTAGAGGTTTACGAGGCTCAGCAGTCACTTTCTAAACATTAGCTTTAGCATTTTCAAAACATGTTGATGTTGACCTCAACAGAAAGCGACTCAATAATTCATGTGTATTCGATTCTATAGAACATCAAAAAGAGATAACATCCCTGATTTATCCACGATATGAAGTGAATTATTTTAATCCTAGAATAAAAAATAAGCCTAATATGTACAGAACACACTCGTATAAATGAACTACAACAAGTGGTTGATCGAGTCAGTCACCTCGTGCATTCATCTACGAATTCAACAGATTTCGAACTATCATAAAAATAACAATACCGATACTATGAGATGACAGAGTAAAACAAAAAAAAACGAAAACAATGTTTAACTATTACTTACTGCCTGTTCTTTTCTTTTCCTGCTTGAGAGAAAGACAATAAAAAGAGCCTCAGTTGATGTGGAGGATAGCATGCGAGCCCACGTAAATAGTAATCGCGAGTTCAAAATCCAACTGATGTTCGGAGTTTCATTAAGATCTCAGCATCTGGTTGTATTTCACAGAAGGAAACAATATTATGAACAGAGGGTGTAGCCTGCATAGGAATTACTTAAAGAGAAAATCTCGTAAGGATGACCCAATAGTAGGAAAGCAAAGGCACAAGGAGGAACTGTAGAAGTAATGAATGCAATTTAATCTTCAAAATTCGTTTCGTCAAGAAGTGGAGTTAATTCCGATGAAGAAGTGGAAAGTTTTCGTAGATCGTCAACACATCGCCTTAGGATGCATATTGTTGCTAACATGTTCTGAAAAGAAAAGAACACTTTATGTGTAATAAAAAAGCGCACAAAAAAGCAAATAAATCGTTTTTAAGTTCTGGGACCTTATTTTACTTCTAAGAGAACAAAATGTAATATATATTATACACCTTTAGGAGACGGGTAGCTCAGAAGTAGTGATGCCGCACATCATGAGCACGGTGCTAGTTCGACACCAACCTGCTTCCACCAAGTCTGCTGTCCCTTCGCTGAGAATAGATTGATCCTTTCAATCTAAGTGGGAATGCTCTAGCCCGGCTATCCCAGGACTCCAGCGAGAATCGACTCGACCAGAATTCAACGACGTTCACAACGAAGAGGAAAGAAATTACTCGAACAGCAGCCAAACCTATTTGCGAAAGTTCAAAAACCTGAGTGGATGATGCGAGGAAATGAATTGAATGCAAGAAGTTCTAGGATCCGCTCAGAAGATGAGAAGACGGTTCGTGTAAAAATAAAAAAAAGTTGCAAACCTCCCCCAATTGCAACTATGGTGCACTCTCGTCGAAAATTCATCATGCTTGGAGAATGATTGTGGGTGTAAAGCTTCGATGTTCAGTAAATTTTTATATTCTAAGCAAGGCTTTCCCGGCTAAGAGGGAATTCTATTTTTCTATCAAGACTTCCAACTAAAGATAAATCTATGCCGTTACGAGCACGGAAAGCTAACCGTCGTGGTCACATTCTCAATAGGAGCAACAAAAATGCAAGCTCTAAACTAAAATCCATGGTACTTTTTACGCTTCTTGAAAAACAAGAGCCACTTGGGCGACTCTGGAGAACGGCAGGAACGAATGGAGATCCTAATGCTGACTACCCAATTAATTCGATAATCAACGTGCAGGTGACTGCGGTGAGGAACGAACGCGCTGTTACTCTTCCCGAGGGCTACTGCGTTCACCTATCACACCATGCGTTTCGCTCGTCTCTCAACTGGTTGACGGATGATTGCTGATGACACTGATGGATAGAACCAGCTGAGGAACAGGCAAAACGAAGGACTCGCACGATGCGGTGGTGAACGCGTTAGCCCTCGGAAAAGGTAATATCGCGTTCGTTTCGCACCGCAGACACCTGCGGTGCAGAGTTTAGCGAATATCTCGGCATCGTTTTGGAAGTTTGAATAATTTCTACAGTAACAGTTGCACATCTAAACGTATAAAAAAATTTTCCATAGTTGAAGTTGCGTAAAGAAATTATGAAAAGCCACAAAATCAAAGAATCGACGAATATGAGTATATCAACACAATAAAAATGCCTGATAAATAGGGAGAAATATTGAACGAAAAGAAATGATTACAAGCGCAGTTGTGACAATAATATCATTAGTTTGGAAAGTTCGCTTCTTCCATGGAATATGTTGTTCGTTTTATGAGGCGATCACTGTCAGTAGTTGAGTAGAAGTATGGTATTAGGCAAAACCGACCTTGCAGAGCACTTTTTCGACAGTTTTCAGTTCTTGAAAGTTCATAAAAAGTCTATAAAAACTCACTAAAGCCACAAACAGATAGAATACATACGACCATCCATAGGTTCTCTGCATTATCGGAATGAAGAACTGACCAACGGCACTACCAATGGATCCAGTACCATCTATCAGTCCGGCTACGGTAGACATGGCCTTAAACCATCCTTGAATAACATTTGACGCAATTTGTAAAACAGCAAAGTTTTCTTAATCCATAGTTCGATGAATTGTTTTAAGTGAAGTGCAGCGGCAAATGCTGTTGTCACGATCTTTTAAACTGAAATATGTGGTAAAAGAACAAAAGTATATTAAAAGGTTTCTTTAAGGAGATTTCATTTCACATGCACTAGATGAAACATAATTCACTCTGAAAAGGAGATACTGTTTGCCTTCCATGTGCAAATTTGAGTGTGTAATTTTCGAACCATAAAATCTTAAAACTCTTTAAAACTCTTTTTTTAAAAGATACTTGTTCATCAGATGCGAGATCCGGTTGTGATCCGAGATCGATAGATATCGTGCTCGCAATCAAATTATACGGACCAGATACAGTGGCACCAACTATCATCATAATGACAGCGTTTAAAATCATATGTGAACCTGAAAAAGATTCACCAAGGTTAGTATCAAACAGTATTGACAATCTTCTCAATCTAAATAAATAAAGCTTAGGAGGAAATCCTCCATATTTCAACAGTAATTTGGTTGAAAATATCTTATTCACGTAGTTGTATTAGAATATCATATCAGGACCTGTCAAAATCTCGATTTCTTCTTTAAAAATTACAAAGGCGGAAATATTCAAAACAGTCAAAGCACTTTGAAAAGCATGAGAATTAATAGGCTTATTGTTGAGAAGGGGGGCGATTGTAGCGCAGTGATCTGAGGAGCCCTGAAATACACACGCGTTTGACACATGCGCCCCAGACCCGCCAAGCTCTCCATCCCCCCGGGGTCGGTGAATTGGTACTACACTTGCCTGGGAGGATAGCAGCACTGGCTCAACACATCGGTAGGCCACCGCGAATCATTGTAAAAGCCAGATATGCGTTCAATTATGTCCAACGATGCTTAATGAATTCGAATGTACGGCGCATCTCTCAGGGTAAGTCAACGCCGAGAACTATGTTCTTTTTTAACGTTCAGAATATTAGCATAGAAAAAGAAACTCACCGGCATGAGTGTAAAAGAATAGAGACCCAATAGAAGAAATCAGCATAATGACGACAACTGGAGTTCGGCATCCGATTTTATCCTTAAATTTCAATCTCATGCACGATATTGTTGTGCTATAGTTAAGCTAAAAATAAAAAAATCCCACAGACTTGTTGAAGAATAGCTCTATTCACTATATTATTTCTACTAATAGCGGCATTACTATTACTGCTACTATTATCCTCATTATTATCGGTATTAATCGCTTCTATTATTAATTTTGTTGTTATTATTGGGGCACAGCATTTGTCGCAGTGGCCAAGTCTTCAGTTGAGCTTTTTTCCCACTACCAAATATTTATTAGTACTATTAATTATTATTATTATTTATTATTATTAACTATTTGTTAATGTTGTTATTTATTTATTATTATTATTAACTGCATATTGTAATTGTACTGGATGTATATATGTACTATATACATGTACATAAACACATATATATTTATTTATACATTTATGAAAGGGCACCACAATTAATAAGTTCAAATCTATATTCAACCCATAAAATCTCATCGAGAAATTATTACAGCACTTCAATGATGTTGAGATATTTGCAAAACTCCGGAGCGCAGGTGTCTGCGGTGGGGGAACGAACGCTCTATTACCATTTCTGGAAGCTAACGCGTTCACCACCACACCACGCGGGTCCCTTCGTTTCGCCTTTCTCTCAGCTAGTTCTATCGATCTCTTCCATCAGCAATGACCCGTCAACGGGATTGATCCGGAGAGCCGAAATCGGCAACGAATCCAGTTAAGCTGAGGCTGTAGTTATAATCACAATTTTAACTTATTGTTTATTGCCTACTCTTTTTCATTGCTGATGGCAGAGATCGATAGAACAAGCTGAGAGAAAGGCGAAACGAAGGACCCGCATGGTGTGGTGGTGAACGCGTTACTCCCAGGAAAGGGTAATAGCGCGTTCGTTCTTCACCGCAGACATCTGCGGTCCGAAGTTTTGCAAATATCTCAGCAACATTATGGTTGTTACCATTTTCATCATTAATATGATCACCAATCATTATTATGACTACTGCTGTTACCACTAGTATTAACACTACTAGCAATTCTAGTTCAAAACCAACCGAAACGTATCCTCCGGCCACACTGCCTAGTATGCCTCCGACATCGTAAAAAGTGCTTATTTCGTCAGCCTAAAACAGACCGAACAATGACTTCAGTTGACATGAATTGAGAGTTACACGGACGTTTAAGGACCATAAAGACCACATACCCCGTTACTGGATTTATTCGAAGTTATTTTAAATAGAACTTGTATAAATGTAAAGAGCGGAAATGAAAAAAAAACCGGAAGGCCAATAAGGAGTTAAGCAATCACAGGAATCGCCGTCGTCCTGTTAGCAAATCAATCACAGTGCGACAATCCAATCTACAAGGATCGGGGATAACTGTGGTTTAGAAAAACAGAAGACAAAAGTTCTTAATGGGGACATGCGAATGAAGTGCCGCGATAAGTAGTGAAGTAAAAAAGTAGAAAAAGAAACCTGATATTCCTTCCAATGGTAGGTCTCCGTGAGATACATAGGAAGCCAAAAGAAAAATGCATAGTTGACCAGCTTGAGACAAACATTGCATAAGCAGTACTATAATGGGAAAACTAAGAAGAAGTACACAACTCCCTAGCAAAACACCTCACAGATTTTGAGAAAAACTGCTAAGGTATTGTGTTGCATTTTGGAATTTTTGGGTACTTAAGTTCTTCACAATTAACTGACAAAGGCAATTGACAAATGAAAATTTCTTCCACTGATGAGGATCCAGAGGCCATTTATCAAATTACTACGTGACGAAGGGATTTGTTCCTCCAGTAGAATCCCCCCCCACCTGAAAATGAGCTCCAAATCGCCGTTCAGAATCGCTGCTAAAGTAAACCAATTCAGGAATCACAGCAATTCTGGCAACAAAACACTCACCAGTGGGTATGTGATGTTGAGGAAACCTCTAGCGTGACTTTGGAGAGTCTAGGGAGAGGAAATCTTGCGCAATCAACCAATTACCAGCGAATTAAAATCGTACTTGGGCAAGCACGATTATTTATGATTTATGAAGATGGATGATTCGAGTAAGGAAGGGAAAAACGTCAAAAAGACAAAGCGCACCGCAAGAACTCCAGGGAGGAAAACAGCATCAATAATGCTGATCGGATCACGTTGTCCTGATTGTATCCTGGGAAAAAAAAGCATCCCTTTCTAAGTAAACATAATTTCATAAGGCTGCCACTTCTCCTTCCTACATACCAAAAAATCCTAATTGTCGCAAAAAAAAAGTATGAAACGAAGGCCTTGTAGAGGTTGCGCATCTCCTCACAGAAATTGGACTGTTTCTCGTAAAATGTGAACGTAATTCACAACTATGCAATATTTCCCAGTCTTCAGATATTTTAATCCAGTTAGAACCAAGGGATCTACATAGATGGTCATCGTTTTCCTCTATCATTAAACTAAATGAAGCTTTACGAAAAACCAACAAGCGTTTTCCTTTTTTTCTATTTTGAAGGAACATGATCAATTTTCTCTCTTACAAATCCTACTTTCCAGACCTTGAACTTTAAGTGGCCTGGTTTCTTAACCATATCCTCTGTCCTTCCTATTCTTAAGCATTACTTTATTCAGTGTTTTCTTAGTAATCTAAAGATACCGCTACTCAGCAAGTCTCGCTCGATTCAATGTTCAGCTCTAGCAGAGGTTCACAGATGTAAAGCGTCACGTTAAAGAGACTCCATTTGCGTTTCATTGTGACACATTTATTTCCTGGCGAAATAACTGCAGTAACTTTAGAAAAGGTTGTATTGTTTTTTTCGCTCGCGAGGAGTTGAGTTTGTAATCGTCATTCATTCACATGAAGACTGAAATAACGTATAGCAACCGAGCTGATATTCCGCCATCACCTCTTCGCGTCCATCATTTTCCACTTTTTTCTCTCTTTTGTTAGGTGTAGATAACTCAGTGCTCTCAACATTTACGCCTAATCTCCTAAGGTCGTCGAGGGCTTCCAACTTAGAAAACAACTCTCCACAGGCGCTTTGCCAGATGTGCTCAGTTTTGTACTTATCGACTAGTGCTGTCGACAATCCCTATTCACGGTAGTCACAAGCTTACTCGCTTTTCTGCAACTCTTCGTAGCTGTTGCTCCCAAACTTTGTGATTCTCCTTCTGCTTTTTCTTTACAATATTAAAACAGAATACCTCGTTGGTGTTCTCTTCTTTCATAGCAATCCACTCCGAAACAATAGTTTCTCGATTCCTTGAGAAATTCTTCCCATTTCTTTTGTTTTTCACAGCGAACTACTCTGTTTTGCATCAGAACTCCAATTCGGCAATGGATCAAGTATGTCTTCAAAACCGATCCAAACTGTTTAATTTTCCATTTGTACCGTAATAAAAGGATCTCGAACGAATTTCTTGTGTTGCTCATCGGTTGGTCCTAAAGCTTTAAGTATTTTGCTGAGGGCTTAGTGTTCTCAAAGTTCCTTGGAACCATTGTACCATGTACAAACCAGTAATCGAATATTTTAACATGATTCGACTGAGGCAACAGAATAAAATACCAGACTAACTACAAAGTTTTCCACACCTCAAGTCCTTTTTGTCTCCATAGCCGCCATTTCTTAAAAGCTAGAAACACCGACAGACGTTGTATTCAAAATTCCTCTATCAGACAGAGAATTCTCTATCTACCTAACTAATACATTCTATGCGTCGATGGAGACCGCGTTGCTACAACGCTGTGTCCGTACCCTGCGTCTATGTACCGTTCTGGCCAATGGGCACGCCGCTCGCTGGTACGTAGCCACGCACACTAGCACCGTCATTTGGCCCGGCGACGCGTTGGAGAGCGTCGTCGCCAACTCCATCATTATCTCCCTCCTGCTGGATCTTTCCTTGCGGAATCATTTGCTTAGCTCGTAATGAGATTAAGTGTAATCCTTAACTCTTGTATTGCTGATACATTAACGTTATCGTTGATTCTCGTGTAACTACGTTGTGTGTGCTAACAGAAGTTAAATACTTTCATTGCTCACAGGTACCTCACAAACAGTTCTCCACTCTTACTCACTCCCTCGAACGCTCTTCATATTCTTGTGCTGTGAGCCGTTACATTGGTGCATACACTATTGTGAATGCATTTTATTAAGTAAAAAACCCACTGAACCACCTCACTTGTAGCTTATTGTACATATATTGCAAATCTCATTGCATTGTTGTGTAAATAGTATGTATATACGGATAAGGGTTTAATTACCCAAGCTTGAGGTATCCCACAAACAGTTCCCCACTCTTGCTCACGTCCTCGAATGCTCTTCATATTCTTGTGCTGTGAGCCGTTACACGTTGATAGTTTAAAGCAGTGGACTAAGGAGACTGAGTAGTCATTTTCGTGTGCTCAACAAAAACCTGAGTAGTTATATTTCCTTACTTTGGGTATAAAAATTCCTGCCATAACGCTAAATTACTGATGTTTTAAAAATATGGGATAGCCTGTCCTTCTCAAAAAACCAAGAAAATCCACGGTGGATCAATCCTTTTTTTCAGATCTCTTGTTTATGAGAAGTTCACGTTGAACTGAGAAACATTTTTAGAGTAATTAGAGAATTTCTTTCATAGCTGTTAAAAGCACGCCTTTCCAATTCCAATAAATATCTTCGAACTCTAGTAACAGAAGGAATGTCATGTTACTCATAAAAGTGGTTTTTTTTTGTGAAAAAGAACGGTGACAGGTGATACAGGTGAAAAAGAATGGATTCGGCGGTCATCCGGCTGTTAACTGCTTTCAGCAATTGTTTTTTGCTTTTGAAAACTTTCGTCGGTATGGATTGAAAAATAGGACAAAATCTTAAATCGTGAGACCAGATGGATTCTTGCAAGTAGAAAAATGGAAAAAAGACAAACGAATGAGGAATATCCAATGACGATCAATGACAGTTAACTAGAAGGACTACGCATCTCTCCTGAAGTGGATCTCCGCAGTTTATTTAAAAAAAAATATGACAAGACCTCATATGAACAAGCTTGGTAGACTACGCACTGTCATCGTAGCAATGCCTCTGGAAAACTTTGGAGGAAATCCATTTTCAAAGCTACGACTACGTGAAGCTTCGTCGATAATATTTTCTACGTCTACTTTCTTGCTCATCAGAGGTAATTCACAAAGTTATGAACGCGTTCTGCATAAACAAATTTGTCCCCCAAAATCTCCTTACACCATACACCACCACCACCACCACCATCGTTCTCCCTAACCAATATGATCAAATTATCAGAAAGGAACATATCCTCCTATTGAATCTAGAAATATTTTTTAACAATTTGAAGACGATACCTTTCATAACTTTCTGTGTGAGCTTCCTCCCCCTCAGTTTGTGCCACTATTTTAGGTTCAGAGTCAATCGACAACATTACTGCAACACCTCCAAGTAGCATAAGCAGACCATTAAAGAGAAAAGTGTACTGAAATATTTAGACATCTAAACAGAAAACTGATAAAGCTGAAGATTTGGCAGGTTAGGATACAAATGAGTGCGACATTTTCATCGGGAAACCCAATCCAGCTTAAGAGTAAGCTTAACACGTGGTAGAATGTAGTATGATGTTCGTGGTTGTCTTTGCACCAAAATTACTAAGAAGAGCATAATATCAAAGATATGATATTCGCGGTATATGATACATAATATGAAGGTTGTTCCGCGGATCAATTCTACGCGACAAGAAGGGATGCATTTTATTGGCTTCCTCTCGAGTTAAGCGATGCGATGACAAGTACTCTCGCGACGACATCTAACTTCACGTTTTTTCTGGAATGGACGCAGCCTAAGTGTTCCACTGTGACACCCATAGGGGTCACATCGACCATCCTATCAGTTTTTATGTAGTCCCATCCCTAGTGTTGCGATTTTCATCCTATAAATCGGTTTTTTCTCTGCGTTTTGAAAAAGATTTCGCTTCTCTTATCTTCTACATCTTCCGCATTCTTCTACACAGCCTGCTATGTTCTTGGTGCATATACAAGGCTTGTGAATGAAGAAAAAACACTCGTCCACAATGCAATTATACTGCCGTCAGCATTTAATGAAGTTATATATTTGGATACTTGGATACTTGGACGGCCCGTCCTCACCGATTGTGCGGCTCCCAGCATATTCTACATTTTCCAGAGTTTTGCTGGTTTACCCGCTGTGGTTCCCTGGAGTCCAGAAGACAGCCTGGCCAAAGTCTGCCCCCGGGTCGTCATCATTACAGGCAGTTGCAGCAGTTGTGGATCAGAAGGAGATTTGCCACCATGCGACTAGTTTGATACTAGGACGGTAGTGGATCTTGCTATTGGTTTACTCTTAGCTAGACTTCCTGATGGAAATGCCGGACTCCTTCTCAGCTCGGGGAGACCTCGCCAGGAGGACGAATCTCCCCGCTGCACATCACAGCACAACACTCAGGAACACCTCCCAGCCACGATGAGGTGGTAAACTGTTGAAAGTTTTATAAGTTGTGCAAAGAATATTACGATGCCTCATTCCATACAATACCCAGAAGTCATCATAGGGATTGAAAATTAGAAAACAACGAAGTGCTTATCAAAAATGATGCTGCACAGCGCATGTGTCGCCAGTTCTTCGAGGCTAAGGTATCTCTAAGCCTCTCCACTGGCCACATTCTCTTCAAAAGCAATAGTCACTCGATGTAAAAAAAGAAATTAGAAATTATTAAGAATACGACCTCTCATGGAGGATACCCACTACTTCATCTACGTTGGATAATCTATCCACTATTTACAAGAAGCCTGGGGAAAAAACTATGCACCAAAATAAACCACCGGAAAGAAAATAACACCTATAGATGTCGTACTAGCCACTAGCCACTCTCGTAGAACCATTATGACACCTACAGGTGTCATTGGTCGCAAGAATATTTACGAAAGCACGGGTGAAAATGTGGTATCAAGTTCGTGTTCCTTACATTCCTTACATTTTTTTGTTTTGTTTTTCCCTAAACAAAAACCACATTAAATGGACTACCTCATAACCATGCGGCAAAATCCACGCAGTGAAGAACGATCCAAAAACGTTTCCAAGCGGTTGACAAGATGCCCATATTCCCATTACAAAACCACGATTGCTCTTATCAAACCAGTTAGCCTGGAAAATGCAATAATCGGCTAATTTCTAAATGGCTCAGCACATGCTTCAAACACTACGAACTTGCCAAACACTGGCCATGAGATAAGGCAAAACTATAGCTATTACAATCAATAAAGCTATGGGTATGACCATGTTTCTTACTAGTAGATATTAGTACACGTACACCATTTTTTAAAAAGTAGCCTGGACAAAGCTATGACACGTAATCCTCACGTCTATTCTGAAGGGGTACATCGAACGGCTCCCAACTCTCACACAGCAACTATAAGTCCGAGAAGGTACTCAAAAGCTTCTCCATTCTTCGTAAAAAGAAACGATAGCAAAAAATAATTTCATTCCTCAACCTCGACAGATATGCGTGCGGAAAAAATGTAAAAATATACAATGTTGTAGAAACTGTGAAGGATGGAGAAGATATGCACACATATGTGCGGGGGTCGAACCAGTGGATTGCGCATGTTGAACAACAGCATTACCAATGGGTTCCCGCGTCCACAAGCTAATAGAAAGCTCATACAGACTAAAAAATTGACAAAAAATAAAAGAACGAAGCTCTCGGCGTTCATCAATCATTGAAGAATGCGCCACGCATTCCACTTCATTAAGCATCGTTTGGAGGTGATTAAATGCATATCTGGCCTTTACAATGACTCGCGGTGGCCTACCGATCTGTCAAGCCAATGCTGCTATCCTCTCAGACAGGTCTGGTACTAGTCTGCCGACCCCAAAGGGATAGAAGCCCTGGTGAGCTTGGGGCGCCGGATCGACCTCATGTGTATTGGAGGGCGCCTCTGACCACTGCTCTACACCAACCCAGAAATCGGTGCGAGACATATTTTTCTAAGATTCAATATAGGAAACAAATTTATTGTAGAAGTCATTAAATACAGCTTCCTTCCTAATCTATTTTCATCACCTCACATACGGAACAATGTGTGGCGATAGGGGTTTTAACTGTTTTCGTCTTCTATTGCAGTAACAGAATGAAGATCTGCATGAATTCGAAAACTTATATAGAAATAATACTAAATTTATAAAGAGATAATGCACAACTAAAGCGATAACCAGGAGAAAGGAACGCCTAAGACTTGAACCACAGATACTGATGGAATACAGTACAACAACTGTAGAAATGTTAGATCAGTACCTATGAACGACATTTCGCAAAAATTCGAAAGGACGACTTTCAGTTTACTTTGGTATCAATGTTTAAGTTACTTAATCCAAGACCCAGTCCATGCCCATGGTGCAAACGCAAAAAAAAATTGAATTGGATGGCTCTCTCACTGCAGAGACCACCTCGTACGTATGCCTTGGGCGATCAATGAACATAGAAAACAACATGAGGGAGGAACTAGATAGAACAAGGAGAGCAGCTTGGGCCGCATTCGGGCCTCTCAAAGATGCCAGCGACCAACTGAAGGACCCGAAAATCCGCGCCCATCTTTTCGATTCTGCGGTCCTCCCAGCGCTCTGTTATGCTGCAGAGACATGGGTTGATACTTCAACCACGTCAAGAATGCTTCGCACTACTCACAGAGCGCTTGAGCGATATCTTCTGAGATATAACCGTCACTCTCAATATCTAGCGGGAATGCGAAGTTCTGATCTTCGAAATCTGTCACATCTTCGAGATCTGGGAGAATATACATCGCTAGCGAAACATAGATGGGCCGGTCACATAATGAGAAGAACAGACGACACATAGACGAAAAGAACAGTGGAGTGGACTCCAAGAGAATGCAAACGTCCCCCAGGGCGACCACCTACACGTTGGGCGGACGTGCTCATAAACAAAGTTAATCAGCTGTACCTGCAGCTGCAGTTGTTTTACAGATCACGGTATGAGACTCGCACGCGCTACCATCCTCGAACATGACCACCACCATAGACTACGATTGCGAGAGAAAGGAACGAATGGCATATGTGCTGGGATCCGCACAACTCGTGAAGACGGACCGTTCAAGTAAGTAAGTAAGTAAGTAAGTAAGTAATCCTTAAAAACTATGCCTGTTATATCTATTAGTTTCCTTACAAGAAGGAAACGGCTTTCGAGAAATTGAAGTCTCCTAAATATCAGGCATTGGGAATCAAAGATAAATAAAAAAGATAAAGCTCTCGGCGTTGATCAGTCCCTGAGGGATGCGCCATGCATTCGAGTTCACTAAGCATCGTTGGAGGCGACTGAATGCACACCTGGACTTTACAATGACTCGCGGTGTCCTACCGATGTATCGAGCCAGTGCTCCTATCCTCCCAGACAAGTACGGTACCAATTTGCCGACCCCGAAGGGATGGAGGGCTTAGTGGACCATGGGCGAGAGATCGATTCCACGTGTGTCGCAGTGGCGCTCCCAACCACTGCGCCACACGCGCCCTTCGATAGGAGTAGTTCTTAAAACATTACCCGTACCAGAAGTTCCACCCAATTTGCCTTGTTGTCATATACTTAATAGTACAATAGTGTTAGGAAATTGCCATGATGCGATGAGCATGGGAAATACTATAATCGGGTACTGCAACCAAGAAAGAAAGAATAATCTTAACATTGACAACCACAAAAAACAAAAATGATGGAAGCTGACTTATAAATACAGTATTTGGAGTATTAGCAATTGCTAAGCGTAACTGAACTCCGGATGATGGCGACTGAAAAGCCAGATTTCTGCCTGATTCCCAGATTTCATCAATAAGACCAAGAAGACAAATCAAAGACTATAGAAAACTAAACTATTGCCAAAAAAATGAGACATAGCCGGCGATGCAGTTCAGTGTGTGTACTATGAGAAGGACAACTGACTGGAACAAAGCACTTGCATAAGTATAAGAAGAAGCATCATAATCGTGATTTCATTAGGCCAACCACAGGCTTGTACCAATCCAAATACAAGATAAGTAACCATATAATACGGAATATTATAAAAAGTGCACCACACTGGCAAACAACCAAAAAGAATAAGCTGAAACCATATAAGCTTTGTACCTAGGAAGAAAAGGAATATGTAGCCATATTGCGGCTCGTATCAAGGCACCACATCTCACCATAACAGCTGATCCAACCATACCCGTTACAACGACATATTTTGGATTTAAACGATCACCAAGCCAACCCCAAAAGAATAATGCCTGAAGACATATAGTGATAACGACAATAATGATGATGATGATGATGATGATGATGATAATGATGATGATATGACAAGGTATGCTAAGAAAGGTAAACGAGGTGAAATAGAAGAAAGACAAAAGTAATGAAAGACAGATGAAGAAGGGAAGAAAATGAACTTACACAGGCATAAGCGATCATGAAAGTTGCATCAAGAGATCCCAAGAATGTGTTGGCTTCTTCATGAGAAACGAACAACGGCTAGAATAAGATGATTATGGAAGAGTGTTTACAAAGATCGTAACCACATTTCTTAAAGATTATGAGAAAATCAGCATGTCATACTAACAAAATGAGTAATGTTATCCATCCAATCATATGTAATCGATGTCTTTACTCCACTTAAATTTTTCCTGGCTGAGTGGTAAAGACCGTAACTGGAAAGAATCATGTGATTTATGTATAGAATATTACATATGAAACTATAATAAGGAAGCAATACCTCAAAAAATGTTACAATAAAAACAACAGCGTTCACATTGGTCATCCTTTCCCATTAAAGACTAATGTCGAAAAATAGAAGAAGCAAGTCGCTCGTTCAACGCCTGAATAATCAAAAGAAGTGTGGCAAACAAAAAGGTAAACGCATTCACGCAGAGACAGTTAGAAGTCCAGAGACTTCAAGCGAAGGATGAGAAATTACAACCCTAAAAAGTCAAGCAAAGGAAGAAAAAACCAACAACATTTAGCTACATGGCCTATTAGACTGCCTTCAAACTACCATACCAGCGGTTCACAGGAATCACTGCCGTGCGTACAAATTACTCCACTGCAAAAAACCAGTTTCGGTGCCTCACACACGGTATTCTCCCTTATATAACGTCAGATGGCTAGACGAACGGTGTGAGGCGAGTCAGAACAATATAGAAAAGAAGTACATAGCACGACAATCATGTTTTGTTACGCCCCTACAACAACATGGAAATATCTTCAACACCGAACTCGAGCCTCACCTTGAAGCTGCAGTCCGCATCACATTTTACATCAACCAACTCATAAGAGATAAAAAGCAGGAAAGCCCATAAATGTCAATTAGATGATGGTTTAGAGAAGTTTTGTTGAAGTTTGATGGATATGTCACGCCGGTGTTTTTCGAATTTGCACCAATGCCCCCAAACCTGGGTAATCAAACCTTTATATACGTAGCGTTGACACGATAATAACGAAACGAAACCTAAAAAATATACACGGAAAAGTTTATGATAAAATGGCCTTGTAGGCAAAAGCAGTATACCTAAAGAATTTGAACTAGTAATAATGTGCAGACTTCTAAAATATATCTACGAGGTACGAAGCGCTACTTCACGCATCTCTCTCACAGCGTGATCTCAGGCCGGTTAGTAGCGAGGCTACGTGGTGCGTCCCCAGGTGGCGGATAAGAGGTTAATCGCGGACCAAAAGCGACTTTTGCTTCCCTGAGACGCACGTAAATCCAGGGAATAGACTCCCTCTTGCTGCGCTGATTTGGCACATACCTTCTTTGTTTGTGAGAAGGTATTCGTGCATACGAGCGCGAGTGTGTTCTCGTTTATGCGGGTTTTTATTCTACGAGGCGGTTAAAAGACTGTAATGAAGTGATGGGGGAGCTACATGGGAGGTGGTTAGGAGTGACCTCCAACAAACTGAAACTACCCATGGGTATACCAAGCCCCCACGTTCACAGCTGAGCAAGCAATGAACACGTATCAAACGGCAAACAGTGAAATAAACGAGCCTCATTCCCCTCCCAACGGAAAATCTCCTAATACGGCAGCGGCGTTCGATACGACCAGTATGGGGAAGGTGTTAAAATCTCACGGCCACGCCAGGCTCCCCAAATCTCCGAGGACTAAGGTGACGACTGAATCCTCGATTGAAGATTTGATCATGCAGGCAAGAAGGATAAGGCATGACGTCATCGGAGTGGCCGAGACGAGAAGATGTCACCCATTCAATACTGTCTATGACATCGGCGAAGAACCGTTCCACGGAACATGCGACAATAAAGGAGTAGGCGGTGTCGGCGCTCTCGCCAACACGACTTTGTCCATCAATGTTGATTCATTCGAACAACTAACAACCTGAATCGGACGTTTACGATTAAAAAGATGTGGATCAATAACGGCTTTGACAATCCCACATCGCTTAAGCACCGACATCAAGCTATGACGAGGAAGTCAAAAGAGTTCCATATGGACGTGAAGAACCTTTGCATAGAGGACCACACATTCTTCAAAATCATCACTGGATATTTTCACGCTAAGACTGGATCAAGAAAAACATCTGAAGAGCGTCACATTGAGACCCATGGATTAGAATGGAACGATCAGGGTGAGTAGCTGTTTGGGTTTATCATGACGACCAAGACCACTCATCGTAACTCACAATTCGACAGATCCTACTCTGAAAGTTGAGAGTTCGAAGGTCACTAAGAGACGTCTGCCTTTAGAAACACTCGAGCTGATATACCAACGTGGAATGGCGCGAGCTAGAGGGAAAAGAACAGACCACATTGGCTGGCGGGAACCGACCAACGTCCGTCCTGTATAAAAGGGCACTTCCGAATGAGATTTTTAATTCGGTCGGCGCTCCACTTCGCTGCAATCGACTCTTTGCGACAACGAACACTTACATCGTGAGAACAACCACCTGTGGATCATCGACCCGGATCTGTGCGGCTCCCAAGAAGGTGAAGACATCGAAACGTTAGCCAAATAAGCATTTCATACCAACCTCTTGCCAGTTCCATAGCACAAGAAGGTATTGAGAAGTACAAAGTATTTCGAAAAGACAAGTTTATGCAGTTTACGAGGAACAGCCAAACAAGGTTCAGGTTCACGGGTCAGTAACGGCCGACGAAGGACTAGAGTGCAGAAATCTGCTAAGACGACAAGAAAATGAGAATATTTCTGGTGCACAGGCCGCAAACAAATTGAACGTTCTTCTAGCAGATCGATCGGCCCGTAAGAAAAGCTCTATGGAACCGGAAACGGAAAATAAAAAAAGTGAGGAAAGCTGGAGGCATTAAAAAATAGCAAACAGACCGAAGCCTCCGAAGAAGAAAACCAGTTCAATCAAACTGACAGTGACAGTCAATGAAAGGGCACTATAAGAAGATTCTTCGTGAGCTATATAAAAATTTCATGTCCAAAACATTATCATTATATAACGACATCAACATCGAAGTTAAAAGAGAGGTTAGGCAAGGCGATACTATCTCGTCAAAAAATATTTACTGCCACCCCCTAGATCGTAATGCGAACATTAGAACCGGACAATGTTGGAGTGAAAATCGATGGCCGGCAATTACACTTTGCTGGCTTTGCTGATGACATTGTTGTTATAACACTAGGCATTAGCCAGGCGAAACGAATTCTTCCCGACTTTGATAAGGCCTGTGGAAAGATTGGTCTTCGACTAGATTTCACAGAAACGATGTTCATGAGGAACACTTGGTTGCGCATGGCCCATTTACGCTCAACGTAACGAATATCTCTGAATGTTCCAGTTACGTCTATTTAGGTCGGGAAATTAAAACGATGAACGACTTAACTCCCTGCTTGAGCAGAAGGAAGCGAAGCGATTTCGGGAACTTTCAAGAGAGCAGTGAGGATGCAGTGAAGAGAACAAAGAACACCCCATTCCGTGTCTACCTTTTCGAATTCACTGCCCTGATGTATGCGTCGGAAACCTGGTCCCTATGCAATTAGGATGAAAGATCACTCAGCTTTATAGAAGGCGCAGTATAACGATAATGCTAGGAGCGCTTCGTCCCATGCGAGTGGGAGAAGTGATATAAAGCTCCGATTTACGTCAACGATCAAAAACCAAAGACGCCACTCTATATGGCAAACTGTCGAAGATAAGGTGGGTCGGACACGTAATGAGTAGGAACGACAAACGATGAACAATAGCCGTCGCGACTGGATCCCTCGGGATGTCCACAGCAGGAAGACCACCGACCAAATGGTCAGAGCTCTTCACAGAAACCTTAGAAAAAGACGTGGTGCTCAAGAAGTGAGCACACAAAACTTGGGCCGAACCGGGATTCGAACCCGGGACCTCTCGCACCCGAAGCGAGAATCATACCCCCTAGAACCATCCGGCCACCGTGTGGGTGCGTCTTCGCTCTACACTAGTAGATTTAGTCGCTGGAGTGAGCATAGTTCACCGGAGTATTCTTACACGCAAAAGGGAAGAATGGAAGGTCTATTGGGGCCCGCTCGAATTACTCAACGATCAATAAGAGTACAGTGATACATGTAATGAAGTATTGTTATAAGATGTTTCTTATGTGAACAAATAAGTGAGTAACTGAAATCTGCTTTATGAAATAAAGAAAGAAGGTGGTGTAGACGTTGTGAACAGTATGGAAGCGAACGGTATGACGTTTCCCATGCTTGAAATGGGCGGGGAAGGTCGCGAGGTCGCAAGGTCGAGCTATCACGTAGGAGTTAGCTTGCCCAGTTCGTTATGCTACAGGGTGCACGGCTCGTTTTGCACCAAGTGATTTCAGGTAAGTCAAACGACGGGAGTAAATACCAATAAGAGAAATTCATACCGAACACAAGGGACCTATGCTAAGATGGAAGATAGGGATATACACAAAGAATGTTCTCTGTAGAAGGGAACTCACTTGTGGAGAAAAAACCCCCGCCATGAAAAGTTAGTGACTTTAACGCACACTAAACTGTTACCTATTTCGTCTACTTAACCCGCACCTCCCTTGGACACCTTCCATACACTCCATGTTTAACTCTTTCTTCAAAAAATAAAGGTAATGAGATCACAGTAGATATGCTCTACAACCAGTGCAAAAGAAATGTTGCGGAACGGAAATTTCTATAAACTTCCTACCAGAAATATCAAAGCAGATTACAAATGCAAATTAAAGTAAATATGACATCGGGAACTTTAGAATATGAGGCGAAATGAGAGCTGAAATCGTCCTGCTGTCGCCTGTCCACAGCACGTCTCTTCCACGGCGATGACTAGAGAGGAGGTCGATATAAAAAATTAGTGTCTCATGACTACTTCAATGCAGCCCATTCTATACTTAATATGACCATCGTCTTCTCTATGCAGAAACTCAATCTGAGCAAAGATGGACTGGTGTTATCGATCAAGAAAAAACTGGTGCTCTCGGTCAAGAAAAAAGACAAATTATTGATGACAAGGATATTCTTGACGAAATCCTTTTCCTAGATAACTGACATATCGAGGAAGACCTGATCGCTGGCTATGAGATGCTCACAGAAGCACTCAAAAGCTGTAACGAAATAAGCTTTAGTTCTTCAATTAAAAGTAGGGCGCGTGTAGCGCAGTGGTCGGAGGCGTCCTGCAATACACATGGATCGATCCCCGCGGCTGAGGCTCACCAAACCTTCCATCCCTCCGGGGTCAGCAAATTGATACCAGACTTGCCTGGGAGGATAGTACCACTGGCTCGATACACGGGTAGGCCACCACAAGTCATTGTAAAGGCCAGATATGCATTCAATCACCTTCAACAATGCTTAATGAAGTAGAATGCATGGCGCATCCCTTGGCGCTAAGAGCTTTATCCTTTATTTTGTTTATTTCTTTCCCCCAGGTACACGAAATTTCAGCAGTCGATTAGCCGTACGGATTCCTTCCTTCGAAGTACGAGCTGTCAGAGCAGGGACAGAAGCACAGCTCCAGGACTAGAAATCATGTAGACAAGTTCTTTTCAGTACTGAACCACAAATTGCACGGCTGCAATTCGCGGAACCCACATAACAAGTTACCTTTGCGTCCAGAACCATTGAAGATCCTCGCGTGTGGTCATCCTGCGTGAACGAAAGAATCTCCAAAACTACGGCGTAGTTTATCATTTGAGCGCGCCATACACATTGTAGACAAAACTCTCCTATCGTGTATTTTAAGGGCATTTGTCGAACACCTTCAAGGATTACTAAGCTAACATGAGGTTGATAAAGATGTTTATTCGCCTAACATTTCGACGTCTTCGTCCTCCTCAGAGCCGATGGTGCGGGCCGACGGTCCACAGTTGTTCTTCTTTTCGATGTGCGGCTTCGTCTTCGAATCGAGTTAGATCTTCAGTGGAGCACCGCACGACACCATTATTCGACAGCGCTCTTTTATACAAGACGGTTTTTGTTAATGATTATCGGTTGATAATAATTTGTTTTTTCAACGGACAATCTATCCTGCAGCAGTCGGTAATATGTTAGCCAGCACATAGGGAATATAATTTCAGGATGGATTGTCCATAGAAAAACAAATTATTATCAGCGGACAATCATTGTCAACAACAAGTGTCCTCTATAGAAGAGCGCTGACGCGTGAGGTTGCCTCATTCGAGCGGTGTTTCCTCAAAGAAGATTCGACTAGATACGAAGAGGAAGACGCTAAATCGAGAAGACGAACAATTGTGGACCATCAACTCGGACCATCTGCTCTGAGGAAGACGAAGACGCCGAAACATTAGCCGAATAAACATTTTTATGAACCCCTTCTTAGCTTAATAATCCAAGAAGGTATTGATTATTAATTCCTATACTTGCCCCTTGTCCTAACTTCTCCGACATTCGATAGCGCAAAAAAGCATATTTCAATGATTGCAAGAAGTAGTCCCATCTTAAGAATTCTCTCCGACAGTTGTCTTATCGACATCACGAGAACACAGTTTTTTCATCGATTTCCTACCATCGCCACTGGAAACAAAAAGTTCTAAAGGGTAGGAGAGGGACTGACTAAAAAGGCTAATCACTGCAGTGATAATGAAACTTTTCACTTCCGACGAAGAGGGCGCACGCACTGGTGGAAAATTCGAGCCGGTGCTCAAGGATGTCAATGAAGCGAGAGATAAGGTAATACCGTGACAGAAATTGGACAGAAATCCAATTGATGGAGAACTCACATAGCATTGTTTACTTTTTAATTTCTGCCTCTACAATTTTCTTGGCAGGGTATTATGCGAAATACAGCCACAACGATGCTGAGATATTTGCAAAACTCCGGATCGCAAGCGTCTGCGGTGGGGAACGAACGCCTAATTACCCTTTCCGGGGCTAACGCGTTCACCACTACACCATGCGGGTCCTTCCTTCTGCCTGCCTCTCATATAGCTCTATCGATCTGAGCTCATTGCGTGAAAATTGTAGACGCAGAAATTAAAAAGTAGACATTTTGATTTCAACTACAACCTCAGCTTAACTGGATTCAATGCCGATATGGACTCGCCAGATCAATTCCGTTGACATGTGATTGGTGATGGCAGTGATCGATAGAACTAGCTGAGAGACAGGCGAAACGAAGGACTCGCATGGTGTGATGGTGAAAGTGTTAGCCCCAGGAAAGGTTAATAGCGTGTTTGTTCCCCACCGCAGACACATGCGGTCCCGGAGTTTTGCAAATATCTCTGCTTCGTTGTGGCTGTATTTTACATTGCATTATTCAACAAGTCAAAATAAAGGTTTTTTGCTTTAAAAAATATCATACATTATAACAGGTAAAGATGACGTAATACGTCTGTCTAATGCGTTCAGTGGACATGGAAAAACAACATGAAGGGGAACTGTATAGAAGAAGAGCAGCATGGATTATGGTACTGCGAGGGAACCCAAGAATCAATTTACAAAGCCAATACTTTCTGCTCATCTTTTTGAAAGAACAGTCGTTCTTGCTTCTAATTATGCACAGTTGCTCAAGCGTGGCCTAGCGCCTAAACTACGGAGGTGACTTTAAGCAGTGGCTACAGAGCGTTTAAGGGACATTTTTCTGATACATAAACAGCACGCATTACTCAAAGTGCAATATCAGACTGTAATATGCAGCATAAACGTTAGAGTAGACAAAGATTATGCATATTACAGGAAGCATTGATTACAAATGGATAAACGAACAGCAGGGTGACGACAAGTTAAAGGATAAAAAGGACAAAGCTCTAGGCGTTGATCAGTCCCTGAGTGATGCGCCATTCATACCACTTCATTAAGTATCGTTGTGGGTGATTGAATGCATACCTGGTTTTTAAGACTCGCTGTGGCTTACCGATTTATCGAGCTAGTGCTGCTATTCTCCCAGACAAGTCTGGTACCAATTTGCCGACCCCCAAAAAGGATGGAAGGCTTGGTGGGCCATGGGCGCGGGGATCGATTCCACATGTGTCGCAGTGGCGCCTCCAACCGCTGCGCCATACGCGCCCTAACAACAAGTTAGTGTTCCAAATACTCTGAAAATAATGACAGTGATGGTCCGAAAAGTCACCAACTTTGAAATAGGCTGCCGTCATGGACGACGATCATGACGGAACGAAACGAATGGGAAATATGTTGACACGTAATGACGCTGAAATATTTGCAAAACTCCGGACAGCAGGTGTCCGCGATGGAGAACGCACGCGTTATCACACTCTTAGGGGACTAACGTGTTCACCACCACACCATGCGAGTCCTTTGTTTCGTCTTTCGCTCTTTTCGCCCAATCGTATTATTGATATGTTGACATATGCACGAAACTTCAGAAAGCTTACATTCAAGTTACGCTAAACAGTCCTGCATTATCGGAATGAAGAGCAAATAAAACAAGACCCTATTAAAGGTAGAATAATGGTATTTCTAGTTCTAGTCTAATCCTCGCTTGTATCTAGCATGAGTCTTTATTGATTCAAAACAGTTAAAAATTGCAAACTACGACAGTTATTCCAAGTCAGGTGAATATTCTTCCACTAAATTATTATGTAACACAGTGCTAGCAATTTTGTACATTAGGCAGTTGGTACAACCCACCCAAGCGCTGGTTCGACCCTGCTCGTCCCTCTGGGGTCGGGGCGCGGTAGCAGTCTTGTTTGGGACAAGCTGATTCTCTCTGATCGACGTCAGAACGCCCTAGTGCAGTCATTTCAGGATTAAAGGGGGATCGACTCGACCAAAATTCAACATTGGTGACGAAGACAAGAATATATTCCAGCGGCGGCTGAACCCAAGATTCGAAGATCTTTGTGAATGATGGACGAAATAAGAAGAATGGAATGCAAGAACTGCTGGGATCTGCGCAGTATGATACATTTATGCACATTATGCTAGCATGGCGCAGTGGTAAAAAGTGCTCTGCGATGAGTATAGGGCTAGTTCGTTCTCACCCATCGGTAAAACAATGTTCCCTGTCCCTTAGCGCTCGGCAAGTTGGCACCAGACTTGTCTGAGGAACGAAAAAAATACTGATTTGATATAAGAGTAAATCTTTGTAAGTCATTCTATAAGTGAAATATGTGTTCAGTTACCGCTACGATTCCTTGTGCAGCCGAACATATGGCTCATCCAATATGGATACATCAAAGACGATGCTCTATTCTTTGTTTCTTTAACTTCCCTCCACATGGTGCTCACTAATCAGGAAAAAAATCGATTGACTATAAACGGGAAGCGTTTTCAATTCGGCTGTACTCGGATGAACCTATGTTCTAAATTTTTTCTTCAGCAGTTCAATACCCTTTATTCATCCCCTCTTCATCGAAGTAGGTGACATAACGTGCATCGACGTATTTAAAGTAGAAAAACGTTAAGAAACAATTAAGCCCATAGCGGCGAGACTTGTGTTTTTTATTAGAGGCAATAATTTCTGATCACCGGAGTATTTTAGGCGCTTAGGATTTTATACAGTTATAAAAAAAAGACTGCCCTAACGCATTAATCGCATGTCAGAATTTTATACAGTGCCTTTCCAAACAAATATTTTTGAAGTAAAAACTTTCAAAAAAAGTGGTGTTGAAAGTTTCTTATAAGTCTTAGTTTTTTTAAGCTCATCCATTTGTTTTTCAAGTCCTTGAAATTTTCAACAAAGTGCTACAAACGCAAACATAAGCGATACATTGGAGAACACCATCATACTATGCTCGATATTTAAAATCTGCTGGTTCAGTTCTTTCCAGATTCGAAATACAAGTCCTCGAGCAAAGAGAAAAGATCGCCCTGTGTCTTATGTCTTTTATAATGCCTTACGTGTATTGGACTCCAGAACATCAGCGCTTCATCATGGTAAAACAAAGGAGCTTTTCCTTCTGTGGGCAAAGATTTCTAGCTTCTAATAGTTTTTAATGCGATGCGCGAGTAGCGCAATGACAGTAATAATGCTTAAAATGAGCATGATTCTAGTTCGATCCCGCTATGGCCTCATCAAGCCTCTCATTCGTCTGGGGTCGAGAAATTCGTACCATATGAGAATATCCTAGCCCGACTCTCTCAGGACTCCGGGGGAGAATCGACTGTACCAGCATTCAACGACATCTATCACAAAGACTAAGTTCTCAAGCAGCTGTCGAAGCCATACGCAAAAAGTTCAAAGACCTTTGTGGATGATGGATGCCAACGAACGAATCGAATCCAATAATTGCTCGGATCCGCAGCAGTAGATGTGATGATGGATCGTGTAACGTAAAAAAAAGATTTTATCACAATAATCAAGATCAATTTTGAGCTGAGAAGTGTTCATTTACAGTTGAAGCCGACCATCATTTTCGCATTATTAATACCGTATGACTCCTGTAGTTGTAATTTGTGTGTTAACCCGATGTTCTTCTGCTAGAAGCAAAGCGAAGGCCTGAGAACATCTCCAACATTTAGAAATGAGGAAAATAACTAGACTAGACAAAAAAAGTAAGTCGATCAAGGACTCCTTCATGACAGTCAGCTACTGTATTGACAAGAAACATGTGGAAAGACGATGTTCTATGGAAACCCAGAAATGTCTTGCATTGACGATTCGATTGAAACCGTCCATGTATAGCGTGAGAAATTCGAAGTATGGCATTAAAAGTGAGCGATATTATTACTACAAGCTAAAAAAACTGAGACACGAATTCAACTACTAAAAAAAACCTAATGTTCCATTAAAGAATCGATGGGAAAACAGATAACTGAAGAGATACAAGGTATCGGAATCACACAACGCTACCAGCGAAACCGCGAATGATAGTAGAAATAAGTAACTGTGCGATGATATAATTATAATTATGCTCAGATATGAGCAAAACTCGGAACCTCCGTAGAGCTTCGAACGCGCGACTACAGTTTCCGGCGCTACGTGTTATTCATAACACCAACGGAGGACCCTATTTTGGCTTTCTTTCAATCATTTTAAACAAAGGTCAAAACATTACACTACGATAGACCAGTTCAGGCAAATACAACAGGTGACAGTTGAATGGTCTTGATAAGCAATTAGATGATGTCGGACAGGGAAATCGGTCATCAAAGGCGCCATAAATAACCGAATGTTTTTTAACAAAGCGTACATTGCGACTTGGATGAACCTGCATCCTACTTGATTTCCGACGCTTGGTTTCGAAAATCCCTTTAAAAAATACAAGCGATAAAGAGAATAATGAAGATGCCTCTACGTAATTTGGACATCTTAGTGAAAATAAACGAATACATTAACGAATAAATAAATAATAAACGAATAAACGAAAATTTAAGTTTCATTGTTAGTTGACAATAGTCGGACCCCTTTAGTTTTTGCATGCTCAGGATCCTGTCCAAGCTTTGCAACTTTACTTTAACACATTCGAGAAGAGGCTGGTTTCTCGACAAGAGATGGTATTTCACACTCATTAGCCTGCTTCAGGAGCTCAGAACTCTATAGATTTATAGAACAGACTGTTCTACCGTACTTATGCACATATACAGTTTTTACACAATGTCCCTCTAAAGTTAAACATTTTTGAAATTGAAACTTCCAAAAAAGTCGATAGTGAAATTCAACTTTTTCTAAACTTCCAACAGAAAAGGGCCAGCTGTAAATATGAAGTCTACATCGGAGAACAACATCTTGTCGTACTGGACGAAACTCCACTTGTTGATTTACCTTCGTTTTCAAAATATGAGAAATGAAGGAATAACGTGGAAGAGATAAATGTCTTGGGTTTCAGAAAAATTGCAATTCCATCATGATAAAAGAAGAAAACTTGTACCTTGTACGCAGCTGATCTTTAGATTGCAGTTTTCAGCAAATAAAACTCATCATGAGTAGAAATTTGTTGATTTAAAGTTTCACGCAGCTATTTTGAATCCCATGACTCCAACAGGGGTCACATCGCCCAGAATGTGTTGAAGTAAGCAGTTTCTTGAAATTTTTTCGCAAGTTGAGGCATATTGTGCTGAACTAGTTAAGAAAATGACTGACGTTGTGAAATATAACCACAATGGTGCTGAGATATCTGCAAAACTCCGGACCGCAGGGTGCTTGCGGTGGGGAACGGACGCGCTATTACCCTTTCCGGATCTAACGCGTTCACCACCACATCATGGGGGTCTTTCATTTTCGCCTTTCACTCAGCCATATTGTTGACCTAAGTTGCTATCAGCAATGACGTTGTGAAAACTTGAAGCAAAAACTCTAGCAACAAACACCTATTATTGAAAAGAGATGATTACCCACAAGGTATATCTTTCCTAAGATGGAATACGTTTGTTACACATAAAAGTAACGAACACTGCGATTGAAAAATTCCCTACTAGTTCATACGAAAACAAATCGTTTGCTTTCAAATAGCAGGAATTTTTTGCAGAGCATATTTTCCTATAGGATTCCAGCAGTAATCACTTTTGCATAAGAAACTCCTCTAAGAACAGAGTAATGAGCAAACACAAAGAAGGACTGCGACTGTGTAAAAAAACCCTCACACAGTTTCCCTTGCAAAAGAAAGGCAACATAACCTTTGACGTATCGGAGCCTGGTTATGAAAACTTGTTTAACAATGTTACAGTCACAGATGTAAAAGCGCTGTGGAATTCCATGAAATGATTGACGTGTGTAAAGGACAAACAAGCCGAAACTGCTGTTCTTTTAGGACAACGATAAGCATTTGATTTTTGGTGCTTACGAATTCTGCGCCTATGAGAAATAAATCGCTCTCTCAAAACACGGACGCCTCGTAGATAACAGTTAGTGACTGCAAACGTCATGGCTTCATGTTAATAGCCCTTCTAGTGACTTCTCGCAATCGAAAGAACAACCATCCCATGGAGCGGAAAACTTCATTGTAATGAGAAATTGGTTCCTATACATTGCTGCTTGACTACCATAACATTTAATATGATGACGGTATTGTCACACTGTTTGGGGAAACCTCCACAGTACCAAGGTAAAAAACGATTCGCGATGGATATTTTCGTCTATTTACAAGCTTACAGTACTTTGGAATCAAAAAACAGTACACCTTATTGTGCCTGACGTTTCCACAACATTGTCACAGCCGCAATGATATGAGTCGAACATCTACAGAACTTTCAAATACACCGATATGTAAGTGTTAAGAGTAGCATCTAGTCAAGTCGAATAGAGCGAAATGTTGCACAAAATAAGGATTTCTTTTGAAATCATGCAAGCTTAGACATCAATAAAAACACCGGTCAACAATACTGAAGTTGACTATTCACTCGTCGCCCGATGGGCAAACGTGAGGTTGTTATTGAAAAAGCTAAAAACTATAGGCGTTGACCAATCTCTAAGGGATGCTCCATGCATTTGATTTCATTAAGTATCGTTGGAAGTGACAGAAGGCATATTTGGCCTTTACAATAACTCGCGATAGCCTACCGAATTGTCGAGCAAGTGATATTGTCCTCCCAGTCAAATCTGGTACCAATTTGCCGATCCCTCCGGGATCGGCAAAGTGGTACCAGATTTTGAGGCCTTGGTGAGCCTTGAGGGTGGCGATCGATCCCGTGTGTATTGCAGGGCGTCTCCGACCACTGCGCTAGAGGTGCTACTAAGGTTGTTACTATACTATTTACTTATCAACGAAAATTGTCATTTCGGCAGATTTCGCCACAATCCTCGGAAGATCATTTCAGCAAAACGTCAGCTTTCTTACGGATAAAGATGTATATTAACAACCTTGTGCTTACTCATTAAGAGAACAGTGAATTTATGATCGACGCCGAGATTAATGCGAGGCTCCCTTGGAAACATTGCAGTTAAATTTCACTGAAGAGCGGTAGAGCGAGCGCTAAGACGCCCTTCACCACATAACGCCCGCGCCCGGTGTTGGTTGTTCGAGTGACGAGGATTTCTGGATAACCAGTGAGTTTCAGGAATTCAGAACTTTATAAGTATATGCAAGTGCCTTTGTTCTATCGTCCTAATTGTAGGTATTTCTACCCAGTATTCTTTTCACTTTTAAATATATCCAGAAGTACGTTTTGGAAAAAAATTGAGAATGGAACTGAGATCTTTAAAATCCCCAACGAAAGAATCGCAGCTACAAGCGCAAAGATACACTGGATAACGTCACCGTATTCTAATGAACTAAATCCCACTTTCTAAATTGATTTTGGATTCGAGAGTTTACGCGAAAGAAAGTTAAGCGAACAAGTGTTATCAGCTCCAGCAAATCAAATTTTCATTTTGAGGTAATCAAACAACTTGCATCTTACAGATAGAAATCTGTACATTCCAATACTTTTAATTTCAATCAATAAATGATGTTAAGTGCTGAAATGAATTCATTATTCAATAAATAATTGTTGATGGTACTGGTAGATAGAGAACTAGCTGAGAGAAAGGCAAAGCGAAGAACCCGCATGGTGTAGTGGGGAACGCGTTAACCCCCTGAAGAAGCTAATAGCGTCTTTGATCCCCACCGCAGACATCTACGGTCCGAAGTTTTGCAGATAATACCCTGCTGTGAAAAATTGCAGTAGGCAGTAAATAAGGAAGTTAACAATGCGATTTCAATCAATAAAGTTAACTATGAGTTCAAGTGGTCCAAAGATGTAGGTAGCCATTATTTTTCACACCGAATACATTGTATCCAATGCCTTTTGCGTGTTATGGGTTAAAACATCCTCTAAGGCCAGAACCTATATGATTGTTGAGCGGCAACGGAAAGGAACAAATGCGCTGTGAAGCACCATATTTTTGATGATGAGCCACCAGAGTATTCAAATATCCTGGTAACAGGCAAGTTAAATCATCAAATGAGTTGGTCCCTTACATAATCAAAGGCACTCGTCAAAACACCAACTACAACAATCCAAAATTCACATTATGGAAATGAAGTACTTCACGAATGATGGTTGAAATAAGGGAAAGAAATATCCAATACCCAGCCATATTACACCATGATAGGCTACCATTCCTTCTTCTTACACAGTTTTTTCTTTACCTTTTCATCACCCGATATAACACATTGTGCTGATCAAAGTACTTCGCCCCTCCGATTCGTTTCCTCGCACCCGTGATAGACGAAGTTCTTCACATTATTGTAACTTGGGGATTTTTATTCCTGTTTATAAACGTCGTTGAATGCTGGTCAAGTCGATACTCCCTCGAATCCTAGAACTGCCCTGCTAAGATGTCCCTAGGTCTCGCAGATCCAAAGTAAGTTCCCGGACAAATTTAATACAAATTCTTTGACCCCGGATTAAAAGGTCTGGCTGCCCTGGGGCAGCGAAGAGTTCCTCTAGCTGCAATTGTGTGTAATAAATAGCGCGCATGTCTGGAGAAATTTTAAATCAATTCCGTATAACAAATAAAATGGTCCTACCACTTGAACATAACCGTGTCTCAATGCAAGTGCTCAGTCACCTTGGCTATTCTGAACACTTGCCACGACGAAGACCCCCTTATCCAAAACTAGTTCTTTTTTATAGTGCAAGTAATAATAATGTGTTTGTGAAATAAAACTTATTCGCTGTGAACAGGACTGCTTTTATTTCGGAAATAATATGAAATGTTTCTATTCCTTTTTAATTGCTAGTTTAATTTTTAAAAGTTCCAACTGCTGAATGGTTGGTGATGTAAACTCTTCAAGTGGATTCTAGCCCCTGATTGATATTTATTGCTAACGTGTCCTCTTTTTGCTGATGATTAATGTCAACTCCTAAAATACAATAAAGGATAAAGGATGATACAGCTCTCGGCGTCCTTAAGTGTCGCTGGAGGTGATTGAATGCATATTTGGCCTTCACAATGACTCGCGGTGGCCTGCAGTTGTGTCGAGACAGTGCTGCTATCCTCCCAAACAATTCTGGTACCAATTTGCCGACCCCCAGAGAGCTAGAGGGCTTGGTTGGCTTGTAGCGCGGGGATCGATCCAATGTGTATAGCAGGGCGCCTTCGACCACGGTGCTATACTCGCCCTCTCTAAAAAATATATATGGTAGTGATAGGAGGTAGTCTTCAGCATTGTCAGCTTCAGTTGCAGGCTACCATCAAGTTCTCTGAAGCATTTATAATTAATGCCGATCCACATCTATTTGAACCGGTTCGTTATCCATACTTATTTAAACTCTACAAATACAAGAAAAGAACGCTTTCCGCCAATGCAAACTAAAACTGAAACCTTAAGATGCCCTAAGATCGGGACATAAAAGAAACTTGAATGCACTCAAAAAAGAGTAAATTTACGTCCCTTCCACATGTTTTACACAAGGGAGCGCTTTTTTTCTTTGCGTAGAACTAACGCATTCGCTAATTTTCTTCTTGTTCAAAAAAACCGGACAGCAGGCAAACAACAGCACAATATCGAACTGATAATGTCACTATGGAAATGTTCATTGTTCTCAAAGAATGTTCCAGAACAGATCATCGAGTGGAGGTACTCGTGATAATGCTCTTTTAAGCGTCTACTAAATAACACTGGTTTCACTTAATAGATTTATGATGACGCCTAATTTTTGATGACTAAAACAAGTGATGACGATGTCTACTTGCCCATTATGCGCAATTAGAACACGAACGTACGGCGAATGCAGCTACTTGCGATTTGGTAATAAATTAAGGACAAAGCGTCCAGCTTCAACCAATCTCTGACGGATGCGCCATGCTTTCGACTTCACTATGGATCGTCACTGGTGATTGAATGCCTATCTGGCCTATACTTCCTCTACCTGCAAGATCCTCCGATGGATCAACTCAATACTGCTATTCCTCTAGACACGTCTGGTAGCAATCTGCAGACCACGGAAGGATAAAATGCTTGGTGAGTCCGAGGTACGGGATCGAACCAAAGCCCATGTGTGTGGGTATTTCTAACCACTGCGCCACATGTGCCCTCCTTTGATCTAATTCATTAGATCAAAAATTACTGGTATTTCGGTGAACATATCACTCCATCAGGTGGTCATTCAAATAACCATTTCTGAAACAATCCCAAACGTTTAAAACAGTTGAAATTAACAACGCTGCTCTGTGTGAATGTTACCGCTGTATTCATGCAGTACTGGCAGATTTTATTTGGAAATAGTACAAACCTGTCCAAACAAAAGTAAAATGCACAAAAGTACATCTGAAGAACAATCCGATTAAGAGGGGAAGAAATCTACTTTAGGTTCGTTAACGCCAACAAACGAAATAAAAGCACAGCTTCATGTCGCTGCGCAATTCCAAATCTACAAATGAGTGGAATTGCAAAATTGGAGAACAAAGCAAACATCATCCTGAGCAATTGGTTAGATGGGAGATCCAGAACTGATTCGAAGTACAATGACTTCATGGATGACAACAAACCAGACGTGTTAATAAAATTGCACCTACTAGTTGCGATATTGAAGGTAGTCTTACTATTGGAACTGACCTGTGTTCACATTTCAACCTATAGAATACAAGTCTCATATATACTCTTCATACGAATAGTGCAGCTGGTACAAAAACTGGTTCATAAGCGTAGCAAAGTAGAAATTCACCAAGAGGAAAATCCACGGAGTTAGAATTAGTGTAAGAAATTGAAAAAATGTAAGAACAGTGGAAGTTGGAGACAACTGGAGCAATCGAATGATTTTTATTCTACAACAAAGAAGAGAAGCTACAAGGCTTATCATTCAAAAATTCACGGCATAGTAAGTGTTAAGGAAGGAAGAATTATGCGATTGTCGAAGGATTCTCATTATTCATGTTCATGTTCTCATCATCAAGAACTCAGTTACGTCTCTTTGGTCTATCAAAAGTTTTTGCATTCCAAATCAGGCATTTCGCATTGAGACGCCTTAGTGGTGGACCTGGCCGCTCAACACCGCTATCCTGGTCCAATTTCGGATTATGAACTATGTACGTTCCGCCTTTGAATCAACAATATATTAAGCAACTGTATCAGCAATCAGTGAGTTAAAAGGTATACTCTGTAATAGAAACATACCTTTGAGATGAGAAAGCAGTCCAATTGGTCCCATTGTGGCCTTGATATCTTCTCTGTTAATGCCAACGAGCGCTTCAAGATCATCTACGGTGACATCTTCTACCTTGAATTGGCATATGATAAAGTCAAACAGTAAAACGTGATATATAAACATTAAATACGTACATAAATTTCAAGAAGAAACAGTCCTAGTAAAGAAAACACGAAATGAGGGAAAAAACTTGCTAAACAAGTAGTTGGAAAGTAAACGGCAAAGAAGTCGCCAGGACAGATGGAAAAGAAACTAACTAGTATGTTGTGAACAGAAAGTCAATATGAAACTAGCCTTGCGCATTGCTGTACAATCAAAAAATTCCAGAAGAACCCACAACCAGTATTTTTTATACGATATTTCACCAAGGTCCGAAAACGGACGCTCTGGAGTACCTGGGTATTTTGCTCTTTTTGACATTTCATAGCCTGAAAAAACATTACAAGAAAGTAAAAATTTAACATGAAATGAAGAATAAAAATGTAGTCTGCAAAATCGTCGAGGAACATACTTAGTTGTATCAACAGATTTCCATAGCCCTTACGTTGATAACAAGGCAAAGTCATAATACAAGCGAGATTATTCGGAGAATACATTTCCTTTGAAAACATAGCGGCGATATGAGTGCCATCATCGTCTATCTGAATTAGACATAAAGGATAGAAAAATAAAGGCTAAAACTCTCGGAGTTGATTAGTTCCTGAGGGATGCGTCATGAATTCGATTTCATTAGGCATTGTTGGAGGCGACTTGATGGATATGTGGCCTTTATAATAAATCGCGGTGCCCTAGCGATGTATCGAGCCAATGCTGCTATCCTACCAGACAAGTCTAGTAGAAATTTACCGAAACCGGAGGGATGGAAGCGTTGATGGGCCTTCGGCGAGAAGATCGATCTTATGTGTATTATAGGGCGCCTCCGACCACTGCGCTACATGCGCCCCTTGCGCGAATTAGAGACAAATTACGAGGTAAAACCATCTGCTACATCAATCCCTGAGAGGATAAGGAATTAAGAAAGAAACTGACCTCGCATAGTAAGTAGAATATGAAGTTCTCTACGTCGAAGCATAACGTCTTGTGATCAATGAAAAGTTTAGCGAGCAGACATAGTCGTTGGCAATAGAACTGAAATATTCAACATGAGACGATACATGAAGCACTTTCAACATACTTAACATATCCATAACAGCAAAAGCTTTTCAAATAACTATCGACGATAACTGGAATGGGGAAATTCGATACTCATATTGTTGCGAATATCTGGAAGAAAACATGCGCAGAACTCCTTCTGGTGATGAAAACCTTAGCACATTGAAAAGCTGAATTAAAGATATGATTGTAGAGACGGGAACAAAGAATAGTTAGCATGAATACCATCGAAATTATTTCTCGTCAACTAAGTGCAAATAACTCAAAAGACCGACTTTGTATAAACCTGGGTATAATAATCGATATATCTACATAAACGTTATTACGATCGGCCCTTTTCTAGCTGACTGGAGGTTGGTATAGATGTTCTCTTTATTGATTTTGTCGTTGTTCAATAGCTGACGTTTCGCCGACTTTGCCTTCCTCAGACCCGTGCCGATGGACCACCCGTGTGTTGTTCACGAGGGATGAGCAACTCCGTTCATCACACGTGCACAACACACGGGTGGTTTAACGGCACGAGTCTGAGAAAGGCGAATTCGGCGAAACGTCAGCCATTGAACAATGACAACAACAACAATAGGTGCATATAAATGACATGCTGCAGAGAAATCAACAACTATCATTTTACAAGAAGTCGCCCATAAGTAGACATGGCATAGCTCTCGTATACGATCACTGTAGAATGCAATTCACAAACGTACACCGAAAGGCAGTTCATACCGTTGTTTAAGGCCAACAGTGTAAAACTATTTAGCACCTTGCACTACATCTCGGCCGTCACAGGAACTACAACAAAAATTTCCACAAATGACGGACACATCTCGCTTCAACTCTCATCGACATATAAAATAATAAAAACAACGTCAAAATAAACGCTGTACTGTAAGCTGAATGAAGCTAACTGCCACATTGATATCTGCGTAAGATATTATGAAGAAACAAGAGTTCCGAAACGTTCAATGTCACCGAATTTATACTTTGATGGATCTTAGAAGACTAGAATGGAGGGAAATTTACTGTACACAGCGCAACAAATAGTGATTAACAGTAAAACAACCTCATTATTATTATGACTACTACATAGCCTAATTGTACGGAAAACACTGGATCTAACTTTCCAATTTCGTCAACCATGTTGCTGTTCACAGTCAACATCTTAAGTTAGAGTTTACTGAGTATTATAGCCCATCTTCGTCATAGTAACGGTCTGTGCTCAATTATTCTAGAACTATTTCTTCCCAGAAATGGCAAATGCTCTGCTTGGAGATACCATTCATTCTTTTTGCCCTTGCCAGTAATCGAATACTAAGTTGCAGACTCGTAATAAACCGAAACCTTAACAAGGACATTGCGTAGGTGCTAAAAACCATAAACACTACAAGCACTAATCGGTTCGTACAAGCATTAAGTCATTACGCGAAGCAATAAATTTGCAACATTCTAACGGTTTACCGCCGTATCGTAGCTAGGTGTTCCTGGGCGTCGGGCTGCGATGTACATCGGAGGAATTCATACACTCAGCAGAGCATTTCAAGCTGCAGAGTCTGGCTTTTCCGTCATGAAACCCAGCTAAGAATAAACTAATACCAGGATCTACCACCATCCTGGTATCAAAGTAGTCGCATGGTGGCAAATCCACCTCTGATCCACAGAGGCGGCGATAGCCTGTGATGGGGACGATCGGGGGTAGATTTTGGCCAGGCTGACCTTGGGACTCCAGGGAGGCACAATGGCTAAGCTAACAAAACTCCGAAACAATGGAGACTATGCTGGAACCCGCACAGCCAATGAAGACGGGCCAACCAAGTGTCCAAGTAATAACTTTGCAAATTTGAGGTCATGGAATTCCCACTGGTGGAATATGTGAGTCATTTTTGTTCTCCTCTCACGGATCTCATTTACCTACTTCCATAACGTTTGTAGATGGATCGAATACTAAGTATCATCCGGATTCGCATGCCTTTGCAATTACTTAGAATAACTGGTGGTTAAAAACAAAGGAGGAAAACCATATGTTTAATTGGATAGAACCGCTACTAAAGGTATCTGGAAATAATAAAAAATATGTAGTCGGTAATTCCAGGTAGATGAAAACTAAATAAATTGATATTATAAAGATAAAGATACTTCACGAATAAAGGAAGCATATTAATTAAACATCGAAAGTTTCTTCCCACACATGTCGACTTCTGCTGAAGGTCATAACAAGTGCTAAGCATGATCCCATACAGAATTAATCTCTTCAATCCAAGAGCAATTCGACGCATAATCACCATAAAACTTAACCTTTTCCAGAGCACCAAACACTTCATATACTTTAATATCGCTTTCTTCATAAATATTCTCTCCTGGTGGACATGAGGGCTTGCAGTCGTTAGCTAAATGACATGCATAGCGACATCTATCCTCAGTGTAAAGAAGACAATTCTCACAAACAAAAAGCCGATCCACAGCTTTATTCTTCAATCGATAAGGAGAGTAGTACCAGCACTGGATTTCATAACTACCAAACACGATTTTTTCGATGTTCTTTTCCGGTGGTGTTTTTCTGTGATTGTCAGCTCGTGCTCCAAATTTCTCCAACGGAAGCAGTTCTTCATCGTTATCCCTCCGCCTTTTTCTTCTAAGACGGAGATCGCATCCTCCTTCAACATGTGGGGGCAACTCTATATCTGAATGAAGAAAATCAAAATGGGAACCGCAAAAAAAGGTACCTATATCCACGGTGGAGTGTTTTGGTGCCATTTCGATAAACCTAAAAAGTGAAAATGTGAAGTTACCTGCAATATTCCATAACAGATAGTCAATTCATATAAATAATAAGACGTAAAGCATCAGTCGATAGATTATTTAAATGTAACATCCACTAGAGACACTAAAAGGTCCTTTCAGTAACAGATGACTCTTGATGTGAGAGAAACTTAGTCCACAAGCTACCGAAAACCCCAAGGTCTATCTAAATATCTAAATCAATAAGTCTTTCCAAATCAACTACATTGCAATGAGATACACCTGCTACGGACGTTTACATAAAGGTCGGAATAAAATCAATTATGCAAAAATTGTAGGCATTCAAAGCTACGAGGAGGAAATATGCGGATTAGAAGGCCAAACTTTAGTACCAGTATGAGAAACGCACAACTAATATCGTGGCGAAATCACGAAGAGGCTCACTTTTGGGTTAGTTTTGAATTGTAAACTTTACCCCATTCATAAATACGAGTAAATGAGATAATGCTTAAAAACATGAGCCCGAAACTGACCAACGTTAATAAAACTCAAGTTAGCTTAGGATGTATAAAAGCTTCATAAAATAGAAACAATTCAACCAACTGGTCGCCACTTATCCACTGGTCAAGACGACGATCCTGCCCTTCAAAATGCACAAAATATTCATATTTTCTTTCCGACGCGTCCTTATTCTGGAACAATACTTTGGAAAACTTGGGCCTGCTTACGCGTTTACCAATGTGCAACACTTTTATTGAAAGACCACCAAAATTGCTGATAGCTCCTATAAAAGACGGCTAAGAAAAAGGCGAAACGAAGGAGACGCATGGTGTGGTGGTGAACACACTTGCCCCCAGAAAAGGTAATAACGAGGTTCGATCCCCGCTGCAGGCACCTACTGTCCAAATTTTTGCAAATACCTCAGCATCACTGTAGTTGAATTTCACACCACCAGAGTCATTTTCAGCGCAGGTACTAAGCAAAGCAAAACGAACTGAACTGATTACACATTGATTCAATCCAAGTTATCTCTACCTACTTCTTTCCCACCATCTCCCAGTCTTAATTCATAAGGTAAAGCCATAGATCCACAACTTCTCTTCTTCAGCAGAGTTGCCAAAACCCTCCTTCTTTCGCCGTTCACTAAACGCCACACAACAACACGTTCATTAACTTTCACATCGTCCATACCGGTCGCATTCCTCTCCGCTTCATCAGCCAATGCAGATGTCCCATTTACCATCACAAGTCAGAACAACGGAGAATACAACGAACTAAAGGGATCCTGTGTTTGTAAAGTTGATCTTTCACAAATAAGCTTCGAAACGATACATATTAGAACTCGATAAAACTGAAGCAACAACTTTCGATAGATTCATGAGATATTAGAACATTTATGTTCAAAAACAGAGATTGCGCAATGCAGATAACCAGCGAAATCATCTCGTCCTGTTTAAATAATATCGCATCTGGGAAATTATAGTAGTAAGCACAGTTCAAACGAAAAAAATTGTCATTTAATGTATTTATCCATGAATTTTTTGTGGAATTCTGAACGGATCGCATCATTTATGAATGAGGGTTCCTTCCGTCGCTCATCGAGACCTAAAAAAAATGCCACTAGATTTTGCACTCATGTAGCCACATTCCAACGATAAAAGTATTCAAATCAGTGGTGAAGGTGGAGGGAGTAGAGCAGCGTTTAGTGGTGCCATCGACCAGGAAGCACATGCGCTAGTTCGACCCTTTCCCAAAGCTCTCCTCCGATCTATGCGCGAACACCCTAGACCGGTTATCTCCAAGAATGCAAGGTGACTTGACTAAACCAGAATCACTGAAATATGGATACTTACAGATTTCTCTGCAGTCAATGGTTACAGCGCTCAAATCTTACAACTAGTATGAAGTCCTTGGCTAAAAGAAGTGGGAATCTATAGACGGTAAGTTGCAAGTAAGGAAAAAAAGGATGAAGCCTTCTGCGTTGATCAATACCTGAGGGATGCGCCGTGCATTCGACTTCATTACGCATCGCTGGATGTGACTGAATGCATATCTGGCCTTTATAATGACTCGCCGTGGCCTACGGATGTATCGAGTCAGTGCTGCTATCCTCCCACACAACTTTGGCACCTACTTGCCAATCTCGGAGTGTATGGCATGGTGGATCTGGGGTGCGAGGATCGACTTCATGTGCTTTGCAGGTCACCACCGACCACTGCGCTACACGCGCATTTGTAATGGTGATGTGAGCATATAGTTGCTACTTACAAAATGATACCGTACATTAGTTTTCATCAGGACATTTTACTACATTTTCACCTTTCGCACAATTTTTGAAAACAACATCATCGTCCCATCTTCGCTTGACTTTGAACTCGCCACCATTTGAAGATGAAGATCCAGATTCGACTATATTTAATAATGGATTGCCAGAAAGGATATTATCCATTCTAATCTTTTCCTGCAATGAAACTAAAATGAGCGAGAAACCATAAGCCTCGTAAAAACCTTCGTCTTGTAACACAAACTTCACGTTTCTTCTCCTCTTCCTCTCTTGCAGCTTTCTCGTCCGCGCGTTCCTTCTTAATCCTTTCCAGTTCGGCCATTAATGCTGCAGTGTCGTCCTCATCGGAGTCAATGTCTGATGAATCAGGCTGTAAACCACGATTACTGAATTTGAAGCTGTTAGAAACAAGTATCTATCCTCGAATTTCATTATAAAATACCTACAATGTTATTGTTTTCGTCGAAAAGTAGTTTTTTACTTATCTGTAATAGTAAATAAATAAAAATTTTACACATAATGCATTTGCAGGAAAGCTCTCGTGGCTGAAACTTTGACTCATGTAGATTGCTTCTCTGCGGTCAAGAGATATCTGGCAGCAAAGCATACAAAGCCTCATGGTAATATCGTTTCGCCAAAAGGAATATGATTAAATGATTCCATAAAACAGCCCTAGAGTGAAATGGACGAATTATACTGGTGCTCGTAAGAGATACTCGACCATTTACCGAATTAAAACGGATAGGACTGAATCAAATGCTAACAACCTCAGCATTCCCAACATTTATTAAGAATTATAGCTAAAGGTTTTTAACCCACTGCAGTATGTACCCACAAACATGGAAGTGAAGTGCCCTCCGTTAAGATAACAGTGTGAGCCAACTTCAAGCCCTACAGATCCACACCACCCCGCCGATCTCTTTGGCTCAATGTTATTTTCCAGTACTGAGCTGTAAAGTTGGCACAGGATAATTTCAGAACTATACCCAGGTCATGAAGACAGAAATAGCTTCTCAGTTTAGCTCACTGGTGATTAGTCCTGTGTTATTTGTAGGAATCCTAAGGCAAAACAAATGTTTACCGTGTACTGAAAGGAGTAAAGGAAAAACTGATTAAAAAAAAACGGTGGAATGCTTCCGAAAACACCGTTATATTCATCAAACACGAAGCGTTGGTGCAATTTTTTGCTCATGTTAACATAATCTAACAACTTTAAATACGCGTAAGAAAACACAACTTCCAGTCGATTTCTAACCAGCGTAATACGAATACACTCACTTGGATGGTCCGTCGTCACTCGTGCCTCTTGTGCGAGCCTCTGCATAATTTCCCGTTTCTCGAAGTTTTGCTGGTTTAGACACTGCGGTTCCCCGGAGTCCCGAAGTCGACCTGGCCAATCTGCCTCAGGTCGTCACCACCACAGGGAGTCGCCGCCTTTGTGGATCAGAGGGAGATCTGCCACCAAGCCAGTAGCTTGATACCATGACGGTGGTGGGTCCTGGTACTGGTTTACTCTCAGCTGGGCTTCCTGATGGAAACGCTGGACTCCTCAGCATGGGAGACACTGCTACGAGGATGAATCCTCTCGCTGGACATCGCAGTCCGACATCCAAGAACACCTCCCTGCCATGATGAGGTAAACCGTTGGGAAGTATTATGACTATAGAGAACGAAACGGTAAAAAGGAAGTCTCACACCAAATAATGACTCTAATTAGTTTTCTAATGACCCATGCACAACATAGAGTGGTGGTATTTCAAATAATAGAAGCTGTTGCCTATAAACCTATCACATTATTAATACAACGTGAAAGTTGGAAATACAGAACGTACCTCATCTAAGGGTTCATCTGCATCTACTGTTGCGTGCGAGATCTCATCAAATCTCGTTCTTTTGCTACTAGAACCAGAAGCTGTAGTGTCGCGACTACGTCTTTCTTTCGATGCCAACTTCTCCTTATCTTCAAGCTCACGCCTCAAGTCTCGTCTTCTCAGCTCCTCTTCTGTGCCCTGTCCAGTTTGTCGATATTTCAATTTCGTATGTGATGGCATATCTTTCGACGAGTACTGCTGTGAAAGCTTCGACAGATCTCCCTCTGTCCTACCCGTACCGCCTCTGGCGGGGTGAAATGTTGGTCGATGAGCAGTCGTCATCCTAAAACTGGAACGAATACAAGCAGTAATACATGCACAGAATTCGAGTAGGAAAAAATACTGATGAACAGAATAGCTTAAATAAACGATAAAGCATTTTGCGCATTTTTTGAGAGATGCGCAGTGCATTCGACTTCAACAAGCACCGCTAGAAGGCATTGTTAGAGGCGAATGAATGGATACCTGTTCTATACAATGACTCGCGGTGGGCCACCGATGTAAAGAGCCAATTCTGCTACCCACCCGGACAAGTCTGGTACCAATTTCCCAACTTCGGAGGGATGGAGGGCTTGGTGGGCATGGGCGCGGGACCGAACCAAAGGCCACGCATGTATTAAAAGGCCTCCTTAACCACTGCCCTACATGCGCTCTGTCTAAGGAAAATACAAAAGGATAAAAGGATGAAGCTCGCGTTGATCAATCCCTTAGGTATACGCCATGAATTCGACTTTATTAAGCATCGTTGCAGGTGATTGCATACCTAGCTTTTACAATGACCCGCAGTGGCCTACCGATGTATCGAGACAGTGCTGCTATCCTCCCAGACATGTTTGGTACAAATTTGCCAATCCGGAGGGATAGGAGGCTTGGTGAGCCTATGGCGCGGGACCAATCTCATGCGTATTGTGGGGCGCCTCTAACCACTAGGCTAAACTCCCCCCTCCTAAAAAAAGAATGAAAAGGTTGACTTAGCAGTTAAAATACCGAGGAAGAGAGATGTGCAATAAGGAAATCCATCTTTAGTAAACAGAATTTTCGAAAAGTGATCCGAGCGCTCGAATGAGAATCTGTGGCGCAGACAATGCTGCCTGACCAGGGACGCAGAGGAGGAGCATCCAGCTGCGGGAGTTGCAAGGATCAACTTAAAGGGCGGAAGACGAGAAATCGAAAACGGAGCACGATATTGTCCACCAACAAAGTAGCCGGTTCCAGATATTTCGATTGCACACCTCTCACTAGAATTGGTGTGTAGCATTTCTTCCTATGGAAATGCAGTACTTATATGGTTATGTTTTCTTCTGGTAGTGTTGAAAGCAACATAGTAGGTACTACACATTGGGAATCCACGCGTATACAGGATATGTGCTTTTTCATGGTAGAATGTTATTTTTGTACTAGTACATTATTTATTCCACACCGCTTCTTAAAGAATGCATTATACTTAGTCCATAGTGAGAAGATTCTTTCATACTTTTTAATGTTACGACTTTTTATGACTCCTAATAGAATCTTTTAACAGAACTGTTAAGTCCTTGCAATCTAGCGCTTTTCTTAAGCGTTCTGCTTAGGAATTATTTTCGTAATGGTCTTTGTATCCTAAGAATGATAGGTCATCTCTCGTTTTGTTGATATCTTCTGCTTGATGAGCCGTATTACACAGTGAGGAAGGCCGGAACTCGTTGTAGCACGTAGCGACACGGATTTTTTTCCATAGGACTTACTTGTTCTAGGAGGAATCCTGAGGGGGGAATCCTGATTGGTAAGCTCTTCCCTCATATCATGGCGTCCTTGCTTTGCCCTTCATATTTTTCTTTGGTATTCAGGTTGCCTTCTACTGTCACTTGGCGAGGGGGACCCAAAAATCAATATCCATCTATTCACCTTTTTTATTCCTTGTGCTTTTGTGTAATATTGTTTAAACACAGTTTTCGAAAGTTCTCTCTGTAATTTATGGTTCGTACAACTTGATCTACAGTCCGTGTATCGGCAACTTTCCTTTGCCTGTGCACATTCCTTTGGCAACACTGTCTTCCTAACATTAGATCCCTATGCTTGGGCTTTTCTAGAGAGTGCAGGGGCATCGATCTGATACATATCGATCGGGCCATCAACTAAAGTGGTTGTCAGTGGTATCATTTCTCTGCTCAGCTTTTAAATCAGACGTTTGCTGATGTCGGCTGGAATCGGTCATCATAGCCTCATGGGAGGTACTCCTCATCAAGTTCCTGGACCAAGAACCCAGGTAAGCATTGGCGTTTTTTGTGTCACAGTTTCGATATTTCTGTGGTTTCATCTTATTTTATGATTGTTTTGTTTTCTTTTTTCTTCATACTTTCAAGCTTTCGTTTTGCAATTCTCGTATAGTTTCCTTTCTTATAAAAAAGTTGAGCAGAAAATCAACAGTAGTTTGTCTTTTAGTGGTTGGGTTATCACAATTACATGGATACTTGGATGGCTCATCTTCACTGCTTGTGCGAGCCTCAGCATAAGTCCCATTGGTTCGGAGTTTTGCTGGTTTAGCTATTGTGGTTCACTGAAGTCCCGAGGTCAGCCTGGGCAAAGTCTGCTCCAGGTCGTCACCACTACAGGCAGTCGCCGCACTTGTGGATAAGAGGGATATTCGCCATCATGCCACTAGTTCGATATCAGGACCGAGGTGGATCCTGGTATTGGTTTATTCTTAGTTGTGCTTTCTGATGGAAACGTTGGACTCCTTCTAAGCTTGGGAGGTCGTGCTAAGAGGATGAGTCCTCCCGCTTTACATCACAGCCCTACACCGCGGAACACCTCTCAGCTACGATGGGGCGGTAAACCGTTGGGAGCGTTGGATTATCATGCTTATTCCTAAACCTTTCTGGTTGATAAGGAATGAAAGCATTTTTATTCTACAGAACATCTCAGCATTGCAGGGGGCAGCAACTGGTGGTCAACAGCTTTCAGCGACAGCTAATCAATTTGTGGACAAAATTGACCCATTCAGCAAGCGAGGTACGAGTAGGAGAAGGTACGTCGCACTAGAACATCTATTCTACACTTGGCACCAGTTAAATTTCTTTTTAATATTCCTTATAGAAGAATTGTCAACAGCAGCAGATACCACACTGAAAATGAGCCTGAATTGGTTCAGCTTCCATTAATTAAAGGTGAGATTGCAACCGAACATATATGTTGTTTTTTCACATTTCTTCCTGGATTTGTTTCCATAGTAGGTAATTCTTTGAATGCATGAACTTGCGACTTCTTCCATGCAGATACTCCGCCTAACGAACAACCATCTCTTGTTCTTCAAAAGCTGGTTCAGTGCCAAAAAATCTTTGACTTCTACGATCCAGTTGCGCAACTGAAGAGTAAAGAGGTGCCATATTCCTTTTTTTTCACTCAATCTTAAGTGAAGTAGTTTGTGAAATGATTTATATACAACGTGGATTTTTTAGTACAGTGGGAGATATGAACGAGTTGGAACTGTGTAGCTTTTGTATTTTTGGCAAGTCGTAGTTTCAAAAGTTATTGTTGTTCTATGCAGGATTATTTCTATTGCTAATTATTTAACGATTTGATGGGTGACCACTGATGGCACTAGTAGATGGAAAACTAGTTGAGAGAAAGGCTAAGCGAAGGACCCGTATGGTGTGGTAGTGAACGCGTTAGCTGCCGGAAAGGCTAATGGCGCGTTCGTTACCCAGCGAAGACACCTGCGGTCCGGAGTTTTGCAAATATCTCAGCATCATTGTGGTTGTATCACACCTAATACCATGCCGTGAAAACTACTGGTAAGCAGGAAAGTAAAAAAAGTTAACATTATTTAACGAATGTTTTTTTAGATTAAACGCGCGGCATTGAACGAACTCATTGATCATATAACAACTACTAAAGGAGCAATCGTGGAATCTATTTATCCTGAGGTATGATATTGATCTTCAGCGGAATCTATTGATTTGTTTACGTTGTTCTTCAATGTAACGGTTTGATGATGTTCTCCCAAGTGTTAGCTTTTTAAACGTAACAAATACAAGACAGCACTTGGTACTAGTTGGGTGCCCTTGTATTGTTCACATTGGGATGCTTTTTTTTTGGAAATGAATTTAAAAAAAGCGAAGGAAGCTATGATTCTCCTGATTGCCGGCATATACGTAAAGGGATATCCGCATAAGTTAAAATCCATCGCATTAAAGTTGAGAAATTATTGATGAAAATACATCCTAATACGTAGGGTACCATTTCAAAGGAAACGGTGCGGGGCTTTCACTAAGATGATCATTATTGTTTCGTACATGATTTCTGTGATACAGTTATCGTTGCTACTACTGTTACTACTATTGTCACTACAACTGCTGTTATTGTTGCCATTATTACTATTGCGGGGCGCTTGCAGCGCAGTGGTCAGGGGGCGCCTTGCAATACACACGGGATTTCTAATATTCGTATATACGGATTGATCACCGTGCCCCAAGCCCACGAAGCTCTCTATCCCTCCGGGGTCGGCAGATTGGTACCAGACTTGTCTGGGAGGTTAACAGCACTGGCTCAATACATCGGTAGCCCACCGCGAGTCCTTATAAAGGCCAGTTAAGCATTCAATCCCTTCTAGAGATGCTTAATAAGGTCGAATGCATGGCGCATCCCTCAATGATCGTCATTTCCGAGAGCTTTATCCTTTACTGTTATTAATATGATTACAGTCATTCTATTAAACCGATGAATTGAACTAATAATACCATTAATGTACATTTGTATAGTAACAACCATATTATTATTGCTATTACGTTATACATTCCCGTTAGAAATGCACATATTTTTGTTCCAGTGTCTTAGGTACTGATAACGATTTTTTAAACCTATCTCTTTATTTTTTTAGTATACATTTTAGTTGTGGTGTACATGTTAAAAAATCTTAGGGGGGAGTTAAGCGGATATTTTATAATATGGTGCTATCGAATTTTGCTTGCACCCGCTCTAGTGTTGGGTAATATTTTAACCAACCGTGTTTAGGGGCTAGGATCAACAAAATGCTTGGAACGAAACCAACGAATTGAACCAGTGCTAGCATTACTGTACATTTATATAGTAAAAAATCCTTGGTTCATTTTCGGTTGGTCCAAGAGTTTTTAATGCATCCTGGATTGGTTCTAGTTTGTCTTTTTTTTGGATAGAGTCACTGCTTGTTGCCAGAGTTGTCACTGTCGTCCGTTAAGTAGTGGCGCGATTCGTTTCCCCGGTCCCCTACGGATTCTGCTTCCAATACTTTCTGCGGAACTATGTTGTACGAAGAATTGGTAGAAGCACCATTTGTTTTCATTATCTGTTCGCTCCGGCGGTTTTTTTCTAATTTTGCGTTTATTTTGAGGTCAACGTTATTTAATATATATTGATTAACATAGATTTAGTTCAATTAATGCATTGCCGAAAGCGTTTGCGCCTATCAACTTTGAAGAAACGTTAAATAAAAGTTGTTCGGATTTACGGATGTTTGCCGAAGATGCGGGTTTTCTCATTTTGGAGCGAAATTAGGGCTTTATATAGCCCATAAAGTGTACTCTATCTTTTTTTTGTTCGGAAGGCCCACATTTCGAATAGGGATGCGGTTGAACAAGCAAGATTTTTATCTAACAGACTACGAGATCACTTCCCTATTCTGACTTTTACGACTGCCTATCTTGTGTTCATGAATGTTAAAATTCTTAATTTCTGCTTTATCGGGAAGGGGACTGTGTAGAGCAGTGATCAGAGATGCTCTGCAATACATATGGGATCGATCCCGGCGCACCAGCCCTCCATCCCTCCGCGTTTGGCAAATTGATACCAGATAGGTCGGGGAAGATAGCAGTGCTGGCTCGGTACATCGGTAGGCCACGGCAATTCATAAAGGCTACATATGCATTCAGTCACCTCCAACGATGTTTAATGAACTCAAGTGCTACTTTAGGATTTTATTGGAAGGTTGAATTTTCAGTACGTTTAGAATTCTAATGGTATTTTGGAAACATTACGTATACACTTATTGCGACTGGACAAACGTTGTTCTATGTCTGTTAAGTTTAGACTTATTTGGGGAGGAATACGCGGAGCCAGCGCCAATTCGGTGTTGCCTCGCCAGTGAAAACTAGACTTGGAGCCGTATGTGTTGAAAATGAAATACGTGTGCCTTATTTCTTTAAAGCATGTGCTTGTACCGATTAGAAGATGGAGGGCAATAATGCCTCTATCACTTGTATTTCCGATGATTATCGGGTAACATAGGTGAGCATCACTAGTCTCCGTTCATCTTTTTCGCGTGTTAAAGTGTGAAGTATTCATTTTCTTACGTCTCAGGAGAAAGTTCATTTTTTATTCTATCCGTTCTCAATTTCCGTAGATCGACGGTTCTATGCGCTTCGTCAGAATCGGTCAGTATTGGTTCCGCCTAGCTGATAACCGTGTGAAAATGTTCTTCCACAATGAGCATATTAGAATTTCTAGCTGCTCGGTTCTTCCTTTTCCAATAGTATGTCACTCATGTTGGGAATAACTGTACTAAATAGTTCATGGACGACGAACAACAGCCGGATTGCACGACGGTCGCGAGCGTCGTGCAGTATTTCTTGTGCAGTAGAACTGTTTGGTTTCTTTTCAACAACATGCATGTGTATCTTGCAAACGAGATGTATTCGTAATAGGACTGTGGTGTTTTTGAAGGTTGGATTTCTTTCTGATCAGACTGACGTTGCCAATTCACTCCTCGGCCTGTTCCGATAATACAATAAAAGTTTTGCTCAAATGAATTTGTCATCACTTGCACCTTTTATGAGGGACATGCAAACATTGTTGCGTGAATTCTTTCTCGTTTGAGATGCACATCTTTTAAGGTAGAAATATCATTATGCAACGAATGTGATGACGGGATATCTACCCAATGAAAAGGCGGTGAAAAGGCGTCCATGAACAACTGCGACGCACCTTTTCAAGTTAGGTGTATGTGACATTCCTAGGCCAATAATATTGTAAAAATGATAGCTATTGAAGGAAAGAAATTGTGTGACTATGGCCTTATATGATTTCTTAATGGCGATGACTTCTGTTACAGATAACAGATCATTTTAGACATTCTAGCGAAGGGAAAAATAAAAATTTGTGAGACGCATGCAGAATTCGGATAGGCAAATAAGCAAATAACGGTTGTAGAAATCATCCAAAAAGGTTCACATAGTGATATAGTGCGTGGATCTAACAAAGTATTTGTGGATTAGGCGAAGTACAAAATAGACCTTAAATTAGACTCTCACAAATGATAAATGACACAGCTGTCAGCATTGATCAATCCTTAAAGAATGTGCCATGCATTCGCCTTCATTAAGCATGGTTGGAGGTGACTGAATCCACATCTGGCTTATACAATGACTCACGAGCTTACCGATGTATCGAGTCAGTACTGCTGTCATCCCAAAAAGGTCTGGTACGAAATTGCCGACACCGTTGAGATGGAAGGTTTGATGAACTTGAAGTGCAGGATCGATCCCATGTCGATAGAAGAGCGCCTTCATCTACAACGCTACACGTTCCATGTTAGGATCTCATACAAGACTAAACCAGGTTTTTTGATGGCTGTCAATACTAGTACAGCTGATCAATCAGTACAACTTTGAGAAGTGTGTTGAGCCTCGATTCTCTCAGTGCCCTCTTTGTTACTTGAACATTCCGTCATGGATAATAAATTCCTTGAGTGCAGGGAATCGTTCACGTTTTTTAACCGCGCTTTTTTTTATCGAGACTTCTATTTCGAGAAACGAAGCGCTTGGGTATGCATTCAATAGAACGCGATGGTGTCCCCAGATTTTTTTAATAAACACAAAGGATGTCGCACTAATGGTTTTTAATTTTTTTCAAATCCAACAAATGTAAAAAATCCGAAAGGAAATAAGAATATAAATAGTATCATAGACAGAAGTATACTATAGAAAGAAGTGCGTGGGATTTAGTAGGGTATGGGCAGAATTTTTTCTACAGGTTAGTCAAGTTCCCAGATTCTCAACTATTCGTTCAGGATTTATCTGTAGTTATCGAAAAATCAGCATTGTCATGATTCTGTTAAAACATTTTCTTCCCTCCTTGTTCAATTTTGTTCCAATACCCTAACGATTTCGTCATTCGTCCAACCTTATTCGGGTGTTTCTCTGCTTGGTCTTTTCGAGAACTAGCTTTACTCCGCATCATCTAGAATTATCCATGATTACCTGTCGATAAGCAGTCGTTGATTGGTGTTGTTTAACTTATAGGTTTGTCTTTTCAGTAAGATTCAAGCATTGAAATTCGAGTAAAGAATATCTTCAGGTATTGATCGTATGACACAGAGTGTTAACTACCAAACCATTGCTGATCATCATTTGACGAATTCAATTTTATAGTTCTTGTTTGTATACTTTTAAATATTACAGAGTTTGTTATTAGCTCATCAGCTTATTAGTTAATAATTTAATCACTAACTTGCTTATTAACTTATGGCCTTATCGGCAATTTATTGTTTTGGCTTATTACAGTGTCAATCGTTTGTGAAGAAACTACATCAAAAGTGTTTCTTTTTTGGAGCATTTTAAATGTTGTAATTAAATAGCTTTTTATAATGACTTCTTCGGACTTAAATAACAACTTTTGTATTTTCCATTCCATCCAAACACCATTTGTTTATTAAAGGTGATCAGAATGGTTTCGAAGAATATATTCCGTGTATTACCTCCGTCAGACAATTCCGAATTCGATCCTGAAGAAGATGAACCAACGCTGGAAGTGTCGTGGCCACATCTACAGGTTCAGCTTTGCCTTAAATTCTTTGTAAAACGCCTTATCCTTACAGAAAGACTGGGTCGCATTTGAAATCAAGTAGTGCTAGTAAAACTACTACAGTGTGGTTAGATTTGTCAATTTATCATTAATCATCAAAGATAAGTGAGCCTTTGTTTCCGAAAATTAAGTTTTCCATGGCTTCACAACTTTAGTATTATTGAAGTTTTTAAAAAAATGTTTTAAAAAAATTGTAGTACAAGTTGGTAAATATGTGAAGACATGTGGTATGCGTAGAAGATTTCAAGACTTTAATTTTTATGATTCTTCAATATTTGCAAAGAAAATTACGGTTCTGGGAGGGAGTGGGGGAAGAGGTGATGAAATAATTTCTCGTCCCTTCGATATGAATAAGCTATTTACGGCCATTTGTTTTAAATTGGACGTCCACGCAAACGTTTTACGAATTTTTGAAACGGGTATTGTAATTGAATAAAAAGTCTTATTTCGAATTTCGTGATTTAGGCATGAAACCTTATTGATGGATGGTGATTGGTTTTTTCTTTTCAAATGTGTTACAATTAAGTTTGCCAACTTAGTTATCGCTCAGGCACGGTGACAATGTTTAGTTACCCCCGCATCCTGGTTTACTCCATTAGCTCTTTTTTTTAATTCGCATACAGTGTTTATAAAATCAATCATTTTAATCACAACGATGCTGAGATAAGCGTAAAACATGGACCACTGGCCACATCGAACCACGATTTCCGTTTCCGGTGGCTCGTGCACTACACACTGTGCCACGAAGGCCCTTGCTCCGTGTTTCTCTCAACTAGTTTTGTACTTAACGCTGCCATCAACAATCACCCGTCGGCGGGATTGATCTGGGCAACACAAATCGGCAGTGAACCCAGTTAAGCTGAGGCAGTAGTCGAAATCACAATGTTAACCTTCTATTTCCTGCCTACCATAATTTTTTTACAGTAGAGTATGATGTGAATTATAACCACAACGGGTGGGTGATTGATGATGGCAGTGTTAGCTAAGAAACTAGCCGAGAGAAACGCAGAACTAGGGCTTCCGTGGTGCAGTGTGTAATGAGCGAGCCACCGGAAACGTCAATCGTGGTTCGATCTGGCCCGGCGTCCAAGTTTTGCGAATATCTCAGCACCGTTGTAGTTTAATTCACATCATACTATGCCGTGAAAGATTATTGTAGGCAGAAAATAAAAGGTTAACTTAGTAATCATTTTTGTAAGCTTCTTTCGTTGTTTTGCTGTGGTATAAGTATTACTGTGAAGTTGCCACTTCTTACTGCGAGGTCGTGTTTTGCCTCTTTATGTCCATCCTTTACAAGCACTGTTACAAATATAGTGCACAGATTATTTTTTACTTCAAAAAAACGTCAAGTAAACATCTGAACGGTTAAGACAATTAGTGGTTTTACTGTTCTTATTTAAATAACGTGGTTATTTTAAAGGGTGATTTCATTAGTAGATAGTAAATAATCTGCTAGTAAAAGTTCTTCTATGTAACCTGCTTTGTTCAATGTTATAAAGACTAAATATGCCGTCTAAAAATAGTTGATTGACTCAACCACAATAATGCTGAGATGTTTGCAAACTCCTGACCGCAGGTGTCCGCAGGGGTCGATCACGTTTTTACCCTTTTCGGGGCTAACGCGTCTACTACATACCACACGGTGCGCGTCATTCTTTTTTTCCTTTCTCTCAGCTAGTTTTTTTGGCAGTTGATTGGATTGTATACTCATGATTCCATCTCATTAAAGTCCGAGTTTCTTTCACTTATATCATGTATGCTTTTTATTAGCAGTTCACAGCTTTTACTTTTTATTCTTCAGCTTGTCTATGAGTTATTTCTCCGTTTTCTGGAATCCCCAGATTTTCAAGCCTCAGTTGGAAAGAAGTACATAGACCAACGTTTCGTGTTAAATGTGAGTTTATTCGAAAAAGATGGATGGAATGCTCTTTGTTTCAGTCCACATTTCACGTAAATAACAGAGGATTTTAAATTGTTCGAGCTTTTTTTTCAGCTGCTAGACTTGTTTGATTCGGAGGATCCTCGTGAGCGTGATTTTCTAAAGACTGTTCTGCATCGTATTTATGGGAAATTTTTGGGTCTTCGTGCATTCATTCGGAAACAAATCAACAATATGTTCTTATCGTGAGGGATATTTTTGATAATCGTTTTTGAATTTCGTGTTTGGGGTGTCATTGACCTCTTCTCTTCAATAATTATTTCATTTGCTCTATGTTTTAGATTCGTATATGAGACTGACTCCTTCAATGGGGTGGGCGAGCTGCTTGAAATTCTGGGAAGGTGAGAATATAGGATTTCAAGTAATTTATACTCTAAGAAAATCGTATCTGTTAAATTATTTGTGTTTTTTCCCAACTGTTTTCCTATGCTACCGTTGAAACTTTGTGGAATTACATTCCTCTATCAATTTTCAACTTTTCACTGGATCCTTTTTTTCCCTCGGTGTCAATTCATTTGACGTTACATAGCAGGTTGACGTCTTTCATTGAGTGTTGGGTCTAACCAGTTGATCTGGAAAGTGAACGGAATTGATTTCTTTTATGGTGAACAGTAATGCTAAATATTGAACACTTCTCGTTTTTATGTATAGAGACGAGTTTTTAGCCCATCGTAACATTACGGTATCCCATGTGTTTTTTATTTGATATTAGTGCTTAGAGACAAGTAAATATAACTTATTGAAGTTTCAGTATCATCAATGGATTTGCTTTACCGTTGAAACAGGAACACAAGGTTTTCCTGGTGAAGGTTCTGCTTCCGCTCCACAAACCAAAATGCTTATCGCTGTACCATGCGCAGGTCTTTTAAATCTCATTATTTGTTTGTTTGTTTTTTCTTTTTTGTTTATAATGCAATCGTAATACGTATGCCAGCGGTTTCATGGATGTGGATTCTCCTTTCCAGTGATGTATGATGTCCAGATGTTCAGTGGAAGGTTTTATAGATCTACTGAATCCTACAAATTATCGGAAAAGTAGGGCATAATGGCACTGAGGTTTATAAAATTATTCTTAGCAACTTTAAAATGCTCTTCGACATATTTTTACTGTGTAAATCAATTTTTAAAGCGTGTTTGTTTGTGTATTTTGGGCAGTATGCATCGATTTTAGAACATCTTTTTTTGCGATTGTTGCTTTCTTTTCAAAAACCTTTTTTAATTTATATCATCAGTGGCTTGTCTAGCACAGGTGTACCCCGCTTGGAGAAAGCTGTTTTCGAAACATTACTATTTGAAGATACAGTTATTAGGGACAAGTTTAATTGTCTCTGTGAGTTTCATGGTGACTTAAAGCTCACTGTACTAATTTCTTAGTACGAAAAATTTCTGCTGATGAGAAAAAGCATTAGGATCTTCTTGCTATGGGCAGTAAGTTAAATGAATACGGCATGGGGAAACTAAACGTAGTCTCATGCCTTGAAACTGGATAACTAAGTGACTTCACCCTATTTTTGTGGTGAACGCGTCGGGCTAATCAATAATCGCACGGGGTGTGTATTGAAATCGACGCACACTGTCCATTGCGCTTTCCTTCACCTCCCCTCCTCCAGAAGCGCCCATCATACCTTTTGCATTTTTGGCTCAACATTTCGGGTTTCTTTAAACATATTTTCTCTTCGATTCGAGTACTGTCTTGTAGTCTACGTGTTCTATGTATTCACCTTGAATGCTCTAGTATTTCTAGAACATTTCTATCTCTCGTAATGCGTTTTAAAAATACTTGTTAGCCTGCAACCTTAACGTGTGGGCTTTTGATGTTCATTTCCATAACATATTTTAGAGTGGATCTCGGCTGTTTATATAATTCCTCTATCTATCGATATTTAAGCACAACGGTTTTGGAAACCTCTTCCAAAAAATAAGTTTGGAAGCATATGATGAAAGCGCGCTTTGTGTTGTCGTAGTGCCATCCTCATAACATCTCTGATCATTGATAGGAGATATCGTAATGTGCTCCTCGTTAACAATAGTTTGTCGCCTGACCTACAAACATGTCCAGGAGTTTTACAAAGTTTTAAGTGTGAGATGTAACTCTTGTTGGACTACGGTTGATACACCATTGACGGAAAGCTATTAACTGAATAGAAAATGAGTGGAGAAAAGCTCTGTGAGTCGAAGTAAACAGCGGGAAAAGTGCAGTGAAACTAACACGTTCTCTCAAATCTGTATAATATGTGCATTCATGTCAACACCTACAATCACAAATTGGTCAAGAGATATATTTCCAATCTTTGGGGTTCATACTGCTATGATGCAGTTTCTGTTTTCTAGGAGTTTTGTGGTATGATGGAATTATGGGTAAATACAAACAGTTACATTTACGCTCAATAGTGGAAGCATTTACGGGAACATATAAGAGATGATTTATACTCAATTTCAATCACTATTTCTGTTTGTTTTATTTTATTAAAGAATCTCATGTTCAGCTTGCGTATTGTGTCGTGCAGTTCATTGAGAAGGACTCAAGTTTGACTCCACAGGTTTTCGAAGCTCTTCTAAAATTTTGGCCTAGGACCTGCAGCAGTAAGGTTTGCCTTGTAACGTCCTCTTGTTTTTTCTTGATTCGTTCCTGCATTGTGCACTGTATGTGAAGGATGAGGGAAATGATAAAGAATAAACCGTTCACCGTTGATTGATCACCTACGGATCTGCTCTTCATTCAATCCCATTGAGTACCGCAGAAGTGTTTGGATACTTACTTGGTCTATACAGTGACTCACCGGGGCCTACCAATGTACGAGGTCAGTGTTTTTATCTCCCACACACGTCTAATACAAATGTGCTCATACCGGAGAGATAGCAGATTTGGTTAGCCCAGGGCGCTACATCGGACCAACGCCCATTTGCGTATTATGGCGCACCTCTAACCACTACGTTATTATATGCGTTCCAGTGTTATGAGGTCATGTTTCTTGGTGAGGTCGAAGAGATCTTGGACATCATAGAGCCGGAGCAGTTTAAGAAAATCATAGATCCTTTGTTTCGCCAACTTGCTAAATGTGTTAGCAGCCCACATTTCCAGGTCGCTGAACGGGCGCTCTACTTTTGGAATAACGAATACATTCTTTCGTTGATCGAGGACACTAGTGCCCAAGTAAGTAGTCTTTTTTAATTTTAAAGCTACGACAATACCGTTATTGTCTGGGACACCTTTCTATTGGTAGAACTTTTTTGATTTCTAGGTAATGCCCATCATGTTCCCCGCATTATATCGTATTTCGAAAGAGCATTGGAATCAGACAATTGTGGCATTAGTGTACAACGTACTTAAAACCTTTATGGAAATGAATGGAAAGCTTTTTGATGAGCTCACTAGCACATACAAGATGGAGCGGCAGAAGTCAGATTTTTTTGCATAATTTTAAAAGCTGTCCAGTACCGTAAATTTAAGGGATTTCTTTGTTCGCTTCTTAGGGAGCGCAAACGAGAGAAGGACCGTGAAGACTTTTGGAAGAAACTGGAACAACTCGAACTTAATCCCCCTGATGCCAATAACCCTCCGCGTATTTTCCCGAACACGCCGTTAACGCAGTTCATCCAGGTATAAAAATTCTATTTTTATTCGGTTACATTTGACTATTTCCAATTATATTACCTGCATAGGGAAGACCGTATAGATTTTTTTCCGGTGATATCGACTTCCATAGTCATTGTCGAACCCAATATTCGCCAGGTTCGCCAAAAGTCAATATCGGGTACCAACTTGTTTTTTCAAAATAGTATATGTGTCAGAATAAGCTTCACTAGTCGAAATGAAACCATTAGAAACTAGGTGTTTACCAACGAGGAGCAAATTTCCTTGCACCAATTGTATAAAACTCCTCTGTAGGTGATGAAATCACTGAAGGCAGTTTCGACCTGGGCTTTGTTTCTGAAAAATTAATCGTGCAGGAAGTTGTTGAGATGTTTCAAGAAGTGGTCGGTAGACGAGAGATGTAGCTAGTATGGTATATGCGGCAGAGTTTCGTTAGCAAACTCGTTCAACTTTTGCAGTGTTGCCAGCGCGTAGTCGTGGAATAGTACTAGTCCCTTTGTGTTGATCAAGGAGGAGCACAATCGTTAAAGTTTTCAGTGCACTTTGTCCATTTGGTGGACGTAATTTTTCATGGTATTTATTCGTGGTATTCGTGGAATTCTTTGTAACATTAAACATTATCCAGGCGGATCGAATGCTTGGCGACTTTGATAAGACTCGTGCAAAGAATGGTCTTCGACTAGATTTCATAAAAACGATGTTCATGAGGAATAGATAAGTTTCGTATGGCCCATCCACGCTCAACGGGTTGGACACCTCCAAATGCTCCAGTTACGTCTATGTAGGTCGGGAAGTCAACATGATGAATGACTTAGCTCCAGGGTTGAGCAGAATGAGCAGAACGAATCGAGCGGGTTGGCGAGTTTCCAAGATCATCGAAGATATAGTGAAGATAGCATTTACTCCACGATTCTTCCTGCCTTCACGTATGCGTCAGATACCTGGCTGCTGCGTAAGGAAGATGAAAGATCACTCAGCATTATAGAACGCACAGTCAAAAGGACGATGCTAGGAATATCTCGTGGCACACAAGTGAGGGTTGGGAGCCCGGATATACGCCAACGTCAGTCGGAAATCAAGGATGCCGTTCTATACGCCAAACTGTCGAAGATAAGATGGGACGGACACATAATGCATATGAGCGATAATCTATGGACAAGAGCCGTTAGGGATTAGATTCCTCGGGATGTCAATCGTGCTGCGGGAAGATCACCGACTTGACAGTGAGAGTTCTTTACGAAAACCATAAACGAAAGATGTGATGCTAAACGACTCCCTAGAGCGAGTAGAACTCCCTAGGTTACTCTTGCACGCGACAGGAAAGAATGGATGATTTACTAGCATCCGCTCGAGTCATTCGACGATCAACGGGACGACAGTTGACACTTTTTTATCGTTATTTTTTTATCCGGATTCAGTGAATTGTGATGAAGTAAACCAGCTGTAGTCAACTAAACATTCAGCATTGGTGCAATTTCGGCTTTAGGAAACTTTGCGACTATTTATTTATCGAGCTTCTTTGATTTTCCAACTTCTTCAGATACGCCGAAACAGTTGAGGTGGTCACTTCAGTTTTTCTGCAAGTTTTCCAGAAGTTGTGCACATATTTAGTTGAAATCACTTTTCAATCAATCTGCGTTAATAGAACAACGTTCTGGTGACCCCCTATATCTCCAAAGTTCCCAGTCACCACAACGAAATTTTCCAAACCAACGTCGCCTCGTGCTCACGTCAACACTTTCTTGGCCGCATACATTCACGATGTTTTGAACCGTGGTTTGCGGTGTGGACGTTCAAGCTCGAATTCATAGTAGTTTTATCGAAATTTCTGTTATGATATCTGAGATTTTCTAGTCCCTGATGTTTGTAAAAAGGGTTATATTATAGTTCACTTACACGAAGCGAAAGTGCACAAAATCAGCCTTGCAATTATGTATTATAGTACAGCATCCAAAAAAAAAAAAAACTTGCAAAAGGATATATATATATGTGTAGGAAAAATGGAATTGGAAATTACGAATTCGGCATTAACTTCCCAGCCAAACAGCTAGAGATCAAAGCGAGATGTAAAACGATTAGTATGATATTCCCATGTTTGTTTTCCGTGATATTCCTTGGGATGATCCTGCAATGGAAAACGTACATTTTCTGTGGTGTTTAACAAAGAAGATAGCAGATTACGCATAAGTAGCACAGGTAGAAAGCTCTTAGTAGTTAATATGCCTTCGTTTTCTAGCCACAATCAAGCTCCACTTCTTACGTAACAAAGGAAGGAGAAAAATCTCCTGCAAGTGGGAAGAAGTTGTCAGCTGGTAGTCTAGCTGGCACAAGTCCGTCAGGAAAGAAACAGTGAGGTAAATGATTTCCAGACCTTGCTTATTTTTTGCATTACAATTAATCTTTACGAATTGATGGAATAAAATGAAGGGAACAAAGCAACTTGCAGGTTCCGAAGTCCTCCTCCACAATTTGCTGTTTATAACTGGCTCTGTTTTGTAATTACTTTATTCGTAATGTCCACAGTTTTACTACGGCATTGTCCATGGTTATCTAAAATCATTCACGGACTTCGTAGCAGCTACGTTTACGCTGCTGACCTATAGTTTCTTCACTCGTTTATGGATTGACCTTTTTAGACCACTTAAAGCGTACTGACAACTTTCCTTTATCGAACTTCACATTCACATTCTGGTACCCCTTGTCATATTAGCTATTGTAGTGCGCTTTCTACAAGGGGAATTGCAAGTAAATGTGTTCTGTAGTGTTTGTTACCTATACCCTATATGTTTGTGAAATATGTGCTTGTATCCATGCTTGATAGGAACATCTTTTCAATTCCTATTTGTTCCTTACCATATAATTCGTTCGCTCACACAGTTACATCTGTTGTTCACCAGTTTTTAGGGGTGTTATCTAAGAACCGTATCTGCCGGCGGTTACTTTTATTTCTGTGTCTTTGAATCGTTCCTATGCTGTCTCGTTTTTCTTGTTAAATTCAACCCCCCCCCCACCCACTCACCCACTCACCCACCAACCACTAATGTCGAACGTAGCACTAGTTACGGATCTAATTCGAGTATTTAGAACTTATTGTGGGGAAGTTCTCGTTATTTGCTCCCCATAGCCATTGATATTTTGCTTGCACTGGAAACGAGCGCTAAATTTAGGTAGTTTATAAGATGCAGTATAGTATAATTTATTTGCAAATGTAATTACTGTGCATAAATCTTCTCGATGAAGCACTAAGAAGATGAGAATTTTACAAAAATACCCGACAATAAACACAACAACACCAGTACTGCTGTCACTTCTTGCTGATATGTTCACAACAATAAGAATTTACAACGTCACAGCAACCGTGAACAATCAAACAACGGCGCTAGGCAAAACACCAATTGCTCACACTTACTGGGACGCTGAGGCATCACAAGTCAATGAGGCTGCAACATCTATTCTCCTATTCCCATAATATCAACATTACATTCAGAAGTTTCTGTATCCTCATAGCTATCTATGAGTTCTAGTTTTGTTATGTCCGTAAGAGCTCCAGTTGATGGACAAATAGTACCCTATAAATAGAATGTATACAGCAGCGAAACATGTCGGACAAAAGGCAAAGAACATTGAAGAACTACATTAGCCAAATATATTGGTAGTCTACACTTATGAAGAAAATCCTTCATAATAATGTAACCAATAGAGATGGAAGCACTCAAACTTTGCTCGTGTATAGTTCAGCTGCACTTTGTACCTACCTATTTGATGTTTGTCAAAAAGTATAGCATAAAGAACTGGTAGAAAAATAGAAAGAAAGCAAAAAAAGAACAAAGAATACAGATGAACATCGATTCATTCGAAAAACTAGCAACCTGAATCGGATATTTACAATTGAGGAGATGTGGATCAACCTGCTTTCACAATTTTCGTCTACGCACCGACATCAAGCTGTGACGAAGACGAAGTCAAAGCATTCTAAATGGACTTGGAGAAGATCTACAGAGAACATGCATTCTTCAAGGTCATCATTGGAGATTTTAACGCTAAGACTGGACCTAGGAGAACGTCAGAAGAACATCACATTGGGGCCCATGGACTAGAATGGGAAGAACATTGTGAGCAGGTGTCTGAGTTTATCATGACGACAAAGACCATTTATGATGTCTCGCAATTCCGGAAACACTACTTTCAACCCACGACGCGGAAGTCTCCCAATGGAGAGTGCCATTATGAAATAGATCATGTCATAATAAATCAAAGGTTGTGCCTAACCGATTTCGCTGTTGTCCCAAAATTCTACATGGGATCATACCATCGCCCCAGGTGACCCAACGCCTTATTTCAAATTGATCTTTTGACCTGGGTGGGTATCAGCCGTCATCCCACATGAACAACACACGGTTGGTCCCACTCGCAACAGCAAGGTGAGTAGTTTTTGAAGAATATGGCCTTTATTTATACATTATGTCTTAGTCAATACTATAGAACTATTGTAGATTTAAAAGTTAACCACTTTTATTGATGAAGAACAAAACATAAGTTTCAAATTGAACAACAACTGAATAAATGTCCAGTCATCATTTCACTGGACCCCATCATCGTCAGGGACTAGATGGCTCCTTAGAATCCATAAAATATGGGGCATATCTGTGGTGAAGATCTGGCAATGCCTTTGCACGGCTATTCCGGGATTGCAAGCAGAATCCATTGGATCAGCTTTCAACACCATTCATGTGAACAAAAATTCATAAAGCAGCAGTCTAACATAGAAGAAAATCAGATGACCTTTTGTGGATGACAGATGCCAGCAAAGGAATCGAATGAAAAAAAACCTTAGGATCCGCATATAAGATGTGAAGATGGGTCATATAAAGTAAAAATAGGTAGAGGTTATTGTAAAGTAAAAATAACCCGGAGTTATTCACTTGTATGAAATAATGCGTAATTCCAGACTTCCCAACTTTGTAACTTATTTTCAGCAGCCTTCATCTGAAGTTAAAGACTCCAACGACAAATTCATGGAAGGAGCGTTTTCGTTATGGATCCTTTCCTCCTACTATTTTTAGAACTCATCTAGTTCTCTCTGAACAGCTGCGCTGGTTGGAAAGTAACAATTGATGATACTAGCCGTCTTTCGACGGACAGGTTGAAAGCAGAGAATTGCCAAGTAAAGTGGTAATACTTCGTGTTAACAGATGATATGAGTAACGGCAAGTTGAACAAAAAAGGGTTCTGATGACCGACAATTTATGACGGGACCTCTTCTCCACGAATGACACATTTCATATAATTGGCGTATTTTGTTCTCAAGCTTCTCACTTGTCGAGCGATGATATAGGCTTAGGTATGATCTGTGACATAACCTACTACTAAAGAAGATGTTTGGGTTGGTGCTCAGAAACAAAAGTAGTCGAAATGACATGTCGTAAACGCATCGTTTCAAGTTGCTTGCAATGTTTTGCGAGAAAAGATTTGATTACAAGTTTTCTCATTGTTTCACGTCATAAGTGGATCCGCCGTGTGTACTGTAATGAGGCTGGTTTATTACTTGTTGAACAATATGCCATTCCGTGGGGTCTAGACGCAGACCTGCTAGGACATCTTGACGGGGCTACCGTAGAAAACAGACCGCCTTTGCGAATATGAGGAGATTATGTTGATATCTCTAGAGCGACGATTCCTTACACACACAATGTTTTATTATAAAAGTGTCGAACTCTTCAGTTCATAAGAAAATACGGGGTATTATACATCGAAGTCCAAAGAATACTCAGTCCAAAGTATACTATGTATTAGTTGGCACTTGATACTTGAATGGCCCGTCCTCACTGGTTGTGCGACCTGAGCATAATCTCCATTTTTCGGAGATTTGTTGGTGAAGCCATTGTGGTTCCCTGGAATCCCGAGGTCAGCGTGGCCAAAGTCTGGCCCAGGTCTTCACCACCACAAGGAGTCGCAGCCCTCGTGGATTAGAGGGAAATTTTCCACCACGGGATTTTGATACCAGGACTGTGGTGGATTCTGGTATTGTTTTACTCTTAGCTGGGATTCGTAATGGAAACGCTGGACTCCTCAGCTTGGGAGATGCTGCCAGGGGATGAATCCCTCATTGTACATCGCAGTCGGACACTCAGGAACACCTCCCAGCCACGATGAGGCGGTAAACCGTTGGGAGGTCATGTGCTATCATGAAAATGAAATAGCGGATATTCTACTTTGATAAATATCGAATAGTTCGACCTATTGGAAAGGAAGAAGCTCACCGCTGGGATCACAGTTGAAGCACACTGATCAGACTGCATCGTCGTTGAGGATTGTGAAGGTGAAGGCAGGCACAGATCAGATAATGGAGGCGCGCTCAGCATGCGCGGTGGACGACCGCCAGTAATCTAGTATTCCAATATTTTATGGTATTTTTTCTACATAAATGGACAAATTATTTAGAGTTAACTTGAAAAAATTTCTTACAGATCAAAAAATGTCATACCTGGTTATTCAGCTGCTCGAGTTGTCCTCCAAATTCGCGTTTTATAGATTCAATAGCTCGAAAGACAGCTTCCTTCAACATATTTGCCTCACAGTTATAAAGACGGTTAAAAAGAGTAAGATCTATGTACAAATTTATTTACAAGCACACATTTTGCAGCTACAAAATGTTAAATATGCATGAATACGCTATATGAAAAAGTTGATTCTCACCACTCCAAGTTGTGACTCCCATTCTGGTTGCTCACACTTCAGTTTGTTCTGCAACTGCTCAAGCTGCGCTTTATCGCGTTTTCTTTGTTCTTCATTCCTTTTCTTCTCATTTGCTAACAGAGATATCTATAAAGCAGATGACCAATATAACAATATTATGCTTAAAGTAAAGGACAAAACGGTAAAGCGCTCGACACTGATCAATTCTCGATTCACGTGCCATGAAACCTTCATCATTAAGCATTGTGAAAGGTACTGAGCGCATATTTGGCCTATATGACTTGAAGTAGCTTGCCGATGTATGGAGTAAGTGTTGTTCATTCTCTCAGGCAAGTCTGCTATCAATTTGTTGTCCTAAAGAGGGAATGATTTGCTCAGGGGCGTGGTCGAAATGCAGGCGCTTGTGCGCAAAATGTAGTACTTAAAAAATGGACTTTTCAGATAATAAGTAACACGGTACAGACCACATTAAACAACTACACGAGCTTCGAGGTAATCAAACAACTCGTTTTTCACCCTCTTGTACTGGTTACGACTTTTACCTATTTTAAAAAATTTCGAACATTGTCATTTATGACAACGTTTCAACAAAACAATTGAGGAAACCGAACAGGATAATCTTGTTTGTTATGATTCTGACTGAACGTGCTATGCAGTGAAATACAGTTTTCTTCACTGAAAGCGGAACACCATTTTGGAAAACGACTTTCACTTAACCTCAGCATGAATAATCAATATTTTTTATTGAACAAAAAAAAGCAACTTTATTGACAAAGCACTGTTTGGAGTGCTCGCGTAATTTAGAACTTTTCAATCTACACAGATATCGTCGATGACTTGAAAATATCCAAATAAAAGCTTAACAAAAATAATCATATCTTTGATTCCACTGATCCCGATGGATCTAAGAATTGCCAACCAGCTCAGTAATTCTTGTCTAACATTTAAAAAAAAGTCTAAGTGATTCAATTTATCAACCATATGGCACAAGTTACAGAGCAGATATCTTCAACATTAAAAGAAAAACATGAACCTCTTTTAAATACTCAGTCAGATCACAGACTTCAAAGGAGATACGAGTGAATTTAGTAGGCATATGTTTTCTGCCTTGTGTTTGTTGCATCAAACTGTTTATACTCACGTAGACATATTCAAGCATTCTCATGCATTCGTGATTGAGCCTATACGTACGCATATTATACTTGGCTCTTGAATGGAGAGAAATTTAGACATCATCAGTGCTTATCTGAATTGCTCGATAATTAACGGGATTACGGACTGTAGATGATATTGGTGACTTTCGCAGTAAGATAGCACCAATGCTTGAATACTTGGATGGCCCGTATTCACTGGTTTTGCATTCCCCAATATAATTTCCGTTTTTTTTTTTCAGAGTTTTGGTGGTTTAGTCACTGTGTTTCCCTGGAGCCCCGAAGTCAGCCTAGCCAAAATCTTCCCCAGGTCGTCACCACTGCAGGTAGTCGATCAGAGGGAGGTGGCACCAATGAGTTTGGAATTCTAAATCATTTATCCTAGAATTTAGTACAAATTGCAGATAATGTGGAGACTATAATTCTCTTCAAGACAAGTTATACAGATTCTTCACCTTTTCGAGTTTGTTTAAGAACAATATTACAAGTGAGATAAAATAGCAGTACCCTTTCAGACAGCTTCCGCTCTAATTCCACTTTTTCCAATTTCCACATGCGTTCTTTCTCACGAATAGTAGATAGCTCGTATTCCATTCTTTTATAATCAACCAGTCTGAGATCAACAGCTGCTTGTACACTTTCGATTTCTCGTTTTAGGGAATTCACTAGTTTTATGGCATCATCTCGTCTGAAAATCAAACAAAACATAACACTCTAGCAATGAATGACACATAAAGGTGTCACAGTCGTTCCGTAGAAGAGAACGATAAGACACCTATGGGTGTCATTTTCTTTTTGGTGGTTTATTTTGCTACATAAAAATTCTCCTCTCGGACACTTTGTAATCAATCAATAATAATCAATAACCAATCAACAGTTTATCAGATGCATATATAATATGGCGAGCGTCGTCCATGGGAGGATGACTTCTTAATAATTTCTAATTTAGAGCGAGTGATTATTGCTGTCGAATGGAGTATGCAGCCTATGGTCAGTGAAGAGACGCAGTAATGCCTCTGTCTTGAAGAACTGGGAACGAATGCAGTGTAAAGCACCATCTTTAATGAGCAATTCGTTGTTTTCTAAGTTTCAATAGCTGTGATGACTTTTGGCTACTGTATAGAATGAGGAGATATGAAAGCCAGGAGGAAAACATCGTAGTATTCCTTGAAGAACTTATATACCTCCATTAAATACAGTGACATTAGTATGACTGAATAATGAAGGAGTGTTTTTCTTCATACACAAAGTTGTATATGCACCAAAAACCTGGGTGCACAGAATATGGAGTATAACATAACAGAAGCGTAGAAATTTTTCCAGAACGCAAAGAAAAAACCGATTTGTGGGATGGAAATGACAACGTTAGGGGCGAGGCTACATGAAAACTGCCGAGGTGGTCCAATAGATCACCCACAGGTGTCAGAATGAACTCAGAGAAAAATTTAGCGTTGTCGCAACAGGATTAAACAACTTACAGTGATTCTCATGACCGATTTCATATTATCCTCGGGATTGATCAAAACCTCGGTTTTCTTGATAAGCACACACAAGTGTACTATTATACTATTTATTAATAGGAGCTAACATTTCGGCGGATTTGACTTTTTTCAGAGCTTGCAAAGACCAAGTTAACGGCAACCTAGTTTGTCAAATACCTCCATAACCTCAACAGAAAACCCACGATATCTATATTTCAATCTCACTGGAAACACAACAGCTTCTACACACAGTCACCGCTTTCTGTGGGTCTTCCACGTAGTATCCAACGTGAAGACCAACTGGACAGTTTCACATGCATGGGTAATGTGACTCTCTCATGTTAAAATATCAGTCTGCGATAAGTAAATCTGAAAACCTTCACCAAATAGTACAGAAAGTCAACTAACAAAAACACACAGGTTCATTATCTCTCCACTCACCTTTAACACACAAAAATGGCGCTTGTGAAAAACATGTTCCGAACAGCTACAAGTGTGTTCACTGAAAAAGAGCAGAAAAAAGAGAAAGCTGAAATTGGCGCAACGAATAGCTATTTCCAACTATGAAGCGGTAGCTAGTCGGGATAAGTTTAGAAAAAAGAAATGCGCTCAAGCATTATGCCAAGATAACAAAAAGGCGCCGTTTATCCCGCCTTCCATTCCCAACGAAATAAGGTCAATTATAAGACGTTCCTTAGAAAAGGTCGGTATACAGAAATCGGTAGTAGTGTATTAAACACCACCGAACATTCTAAAACGCCAGCTATTTCGCAATCGTCTATGCGTAAAGCAAAATTGCATAAATTTCACTAACGGTACAGACGGTAACTGCATAAGTTCGGGTACGGTTCACTTAATAGCTTGTAAAGTGGGCGGGAAGAATACACTGGCGAAATGGTCACTATGTATTCGTAGAAAAAACACCTATACTGTAGCCGTAATGCTACAACACAAAGTCCACTAGGCACGCATAGGACAAAGATATAAAACGGGAAAGAGTTAGAAGCAGAAGTCACTATTTTCGCAAAGGAATCGGAAACTTCAGCGTGTAAAACGCCCGAAGTACGGTAGAAAAGTTGGAGGAATACAAATAGGAACCGCAGGAAGGAATACCTCGTAATCACGTGTGGTCTCACACAGTATTTAAGATTGCTATTTTAATGTGAGAGAGGTACATAACGCTTCCATGTGAACTCTGCGTGGATGGTCTACATGTGAAATACTGGTAGAAGACTCATAGGAAGCAGTGAGTGTGCGAAGAAGCTATTTTGTTTTCAATACATACAACTAAAGTCTTCGTTTTTGTGTTTTTTTCTATTTTGGTTATGGAGGTGTTTGGGTGAGTAGATTTCATTCAACGTGACCTTCTTATGTTCTGAAAAAGGCGAAATCTGCTGAAATTTTAGCTAATATTAATAGATAGTACGGTAAAAACTAATTACAAACACGACCATGAATATAAATATACGACTAAGATTATGAATGTGAACAAAAGTTAAATAAATGGTTTGACGACTACGAGGCGCGAACAGGGCAGTGATTAGAGGCGCTCTGCAATACACATGGAACCAATCCCGCGCCGCTGTCTCAGGCCCACAAAGCCTTCCATCACTCCGGGATCTACAGTACCAGACTTGTCTGGGAGGACAGCAGCAGTAGCTCGATACATCGGTATGCCACCGATATAGGCCAGATATGCATTCACTCTCTTCTAACGATGTCTAATGAAGTTGAATGCATGGCGCATCTTCCAGGATTGCGTCGATATCCTCCCAGACAATCTGGTACCAATATGTCGACCCTCGAGCAATGGAAGGATTGGGTGAGCCGCGGGCGCGGGGTTCGATTCCACGTGTGTATTGCAGAGCGCTTCCAACCACTGCCCCACATTCGATAGGATATCATAAACAAAAAGCTATACTTGAGCAACGAAATTTGCAAAAAATTTACTAATAATCCTACAAGAGTCGCGTTTTCTCGGAAGGTTCGTCTTCCTACATAGTCCGCGGTCGTCGGTCTACTAATCGCAAGAACAGACGCGGCTGCAAAAGCGCTGCCCTCCAAAGAGACTTGTAGGGATTCAGCAAATCTTCATACAGCCCATAAGGGCCCGCTTTGCATAGCACTCTCATATAAAGAGATTTGCAAAATAAAGTCGAAATAACAAAATCACAATGACTAACTTCTTATTTATTTGCCACTATTTTTTTCATGACACGGCATTATGCGAAATACAACCATAACTATGCTAAGACATTTGCAAAACTCAGATTCCCAGGTCAGCTTCGAACCCGCGATTACGCTTTCCAGAGCCTCACTGCATCACTGATGCCCTTGCTTTGCCTTTTTTCTCGGCCAGTTTCCTACTCTGACTGTGCTAACGCGATCACTTTTACGAATGGAGGTTAAGAGATAACAAATCAAATTTAAGGATTGCTGGGGTATGCATGAGATGTGAGGATCGGTTAAGAAGGGACAAAACAACATATCAGTTCAAACAAGAGGAATATGCAGCAGTTCCGCAGCATTTTTGGAGAATAAATGACATTTAAGTTATAGAATCCTCTCGATATACGAAATTTTTTGGACTCAGTGACAGTCTCAGAACCACAATGAACAGTAAAAGAAAAAAGTGAACAAACTGTTTACATCATAACCATTTTTGTGGAGTGCAGGAATTGACCTCAGACAAGTCTAACACTAATCTTCAAACTGATGGGGATGAGAGGGCTTGCTCAGCGCGACGGGGTTCGCACTAGAGCATAGAGAGTGTTGAACGGCATCACTACCAGTTGTACACCTCTCTCCCTTTGCATGTTTGAGTGATAACGTAAGCAATCACCCAATATGCAAAAACTCGAACACACTCATATCTTAGTCATTGTGCTTATGTTCATAGAATCTACAGATTTAATGCTATTGCACCTTATCGGTTTATTAGTAACGGTTTCGAATAAGTAGTTAAACATAGAAACCGATAAAACTCACTCCCTCTCTACAGATACGATTCTTCTCTACCAATTCCTCGCATTTTTTGCCTAGAACCTCATTTCGTTTTGTCAGAAATGATACTTGTTCAGTGCTTGCAGAAAGCTGCATCTCGGCTTGCTTCTGAAGCTGAAACAATCTGTCTCAGTGCTACTTTAGTTTTTGAGCAATAGATTTTAGGTAGAAAAAAAATCAACATGACAACACTACACAACAAACAAAGGACGAGAAGATCACCCAACCCTTTCAAATTTTGTAACTGAAATATGTCTCACATGACCTAAGCAATACACCGCATTTATTGTAACATCTACAAGTGAAAAAATAACACAACATACCTCTAGCTAAAAAACATCCTTTATATACGACCAGAAAAAAATCGTTTAAAATTACTTTTCCTATATAAGGCATTCTTAGCTTCGACGAATTCATCTGCGTCATTTCTAGTGTTCATAAACATCCCAACACATGCATTTATACACATATATATATATATATATATTGCATATGTATATACATATATACATGTATATGCACATATACGTGTAAATCCATGTGTACATAAGTCCATGTACATACACATGTACATACGTAAGTATATATACGTGAATACACATGTAGATCATATATATTTAAATACATACAAATAGCGAAAAAAAACCAATCTGAAGCTTAGAAATGACACACTTTTGAGAGTTCATCGCTCGCCGTTCGAATAATTTCGGCTTCCTTTCGGAGTGAAGAAATTATCTAAAACAACATTTCATTGGCATTACAGCAGTTATCCCACTGAGTAGCTACAACCCTTATGAACCAGCTGGAAACAACCAACCATTATCAACCTCGTGCAAGCTTATCAAAAAAGAATACATATTGATTAGTCATACCGAGATTAAAGAAAAATCGATTTTGAAGTCGACCATTATCTGCTTAGAACATTGGACAAACCTGGGAATTCTTGGTAGCCGTTTGTTGCCATTTTTGTTGATTTAAACGAGATAATGCTAACTCCTTTTCAAGATTCCCACGAATAGCTGCTCCGTTACTATAATATATACATATATAAGGTCACATATAATGCAGTACTACATAAAATCACTAGGAGATATATTAACCAAATACTTCCAAGTGCTGATTAGAGGGTACCAACCTTAGCTCATTTTCAAGCGCTCGAATTCGAATGCTCGTACAGCTCAACTCATTCCTCAGACGAACAACTTCAGCTTCAAGAAAATTGTTAGTTTCCAACAATGATGATGCCGTTGGCCCTAGATTAGTGAAAGGAAAATTGAAAATGTGTTCTTATAAAGGATATAGCAATTTCATAATCAATACTACTACAACTTACGTGAAATTTGGATTGATATGTACTCTAGCAGGTGTTCTGTCCCGAGTTCGATTTCTAGAACGAGACCGTTTACGACGTCGACGATGCTAAACGATCAGTGGCATGGAACTTTCACAATATGCTTCTATTTTCTTTATTTTATACGACCCGTCTTCACATCTACTGTGCGGATCACAGCAATTCTCACATTCGATTCGTTTTTTCGAATCCATTACCCAAGAAGACCTTGCAAATTTACGCGTGGCTTCGCCTACTGCTTGAAGATTTTCATTTCATCCTGAATGGCATAGAGTGCTGGTCGAGTCGATTCTCCCTGGAGTCCTGAGATAGCCGAGCTGGAGCGTTCCAAATCGGATTGCAGTGATTTTTCACGGATAAGTCCTGTACCAATTTCCCGATACCGGAGGGACGAGGGATTTGGTTGACCCTGAGCAGGATCGAACTACTACCATGCTCGTGATGACCGACATCACTACCACTGTGCTATCCGCACCATTGTCCAGAATAAGTTGCCCAAAATCTTAGCAAAAAGTGGTAGAGCGAATTTTTTCACTACTGGGTTACAGATCAGGTCTAACGATCTCTACAACCTTAATGACGCCTTAGAAGATCAAAGCTAACCGTTCCTGAGCTGTGATGGTGTTTTCTCTGACGATCGTCACTTCGACTTCGTTTTCGTTTGCCATTATCATAACGTTCATAGTCATTGAACCCGTTCGTTTCCTAAAATATAGTAAGCGATCCCGATATGCCATCGAGAACACAACAAAAAAGCCAACAAATTTTAATACTACACACCTCGTAACAATCTCCGTTCAGCATAGTAGTACCCTGCCTTTCAATTTTAGAAAAAAAAAGTAGTACTCGGAAAGCAGTACAACAAAAACCACTCTAATCCCAAAGAGAAGAATACGGCTTTGGTTTTCAATATGTCTGACTAAGCAGGTGCTGTCCGAGCATCCAACGAAAATCTAGGTGCAGAAAGCTTCATCGGCCGAGCGAGCCACTCAGGCCTGAAACTACAAATCTGAAAGTTCCCACTCATTTACTGCATTAAGCCACATCCATGAACATTTCTAGAAACAACCATTCTGTTAGTGAAAAAGTATAAACTGTCGACCAGTAGTCTACAAGATTTGCAGTAGAAATCCAGAGGAAGGTGATACTTGAAAGGTATTTCCACGAACAATCTTATAGGATGCAAACCGCTCGGATGTGTTCGGTCCCGCATGGATAATGCCTGTCTTCAGAAAGACGGTGTTGGCGATGACAATTCCGTCAGTGTTGTGTGTTAGTATTCTTGGTCGTCGGCGATTATGTTCTTTGCTGACTGCTGAGTTTCTTGGATTTACGTCAGTGCATAATTGTGCTCAACGTAAGTTTACTTAAGGATTCAGTCGACTGTTCGGGTTTAGTGTGTGTCTGGTCATATCCTTGGTGAAGTTCTTGCCAGGTGTTTGAAATCTGATGTGATCTGTTGTGCCACGATTGATTTCTCTACATATTTTTAGTTTTCTATTCACTGCATAATATTTTTTTTATGGTAGGGTTTTATGTGAAATACAACCACAAACACGCTATTTGCAAAACTCGTACCCCAATCTACTTTCGAACCCGCGACTACCTTTTCTACTTAGTGTTTTACTTAGTTGGATACATGGATGGCCTGTTTTTTACTGTTTTGAGGGGTGATGGATGGATAAGGGATAAAGCTGTCGGCGTTGATCAGTACCTGGGAGATTCGCCATGCATACTGCTTCATTAAGCACCGTTGGAGATGAATGAATGCATATCTGGGCTTTACAAAGACACGATCCCAACGTATTTTCCATTTTTCGGAGTTTTGCTGGTTTAGCCATTGTGGTTCCCTGAAATCCCGGGGTCAGCCTAGCTAAAGTCTGCCCCGGTCGTCACCACCACAGGCAGTCGCCGCCCTTGTGGATCAGAGGGAGGTTTACCACCACACGACTAGTTTGACACCAAAACGGTGGTGTATCGGGGTATTGGTTTACTCCTAGCTGTGCTTCCTTGTGGAAGCGTTGGACTCCTAAGCTTTGGAGATGCTGCCAGGGGATGAATCCCCCGCTGTACACCCCGGCACCCAGGAACACCTCCCGGCCGCGATGAGGCGGTAAACCGTTGGCAGGGCATAAACTACTTAACAAAATAATATAAATAACTGTTAAATAATGAAAATAAGACAAACAGCAGACTATAGAAATCCCCACTTCGAAATATTTTGCCAGTTAGTACACCTGATGTGTGGGATGTAATGTCCAATTCTTAGCAAAAAAGTTTTGGAATGGAGTTGGATATAATGCTGAGTTTTGATTTCCAGAAGATGAGTGCGCTGGTGATTTCTGCATTCAAACCTTCGTGGCATAATGTTGTTCCAAATGAGAAAGATGAATCCCTTAAATGGTCAGATTCTAGACGGGTGTTCCTTGTTCGAGGAACACCCGATCGGTTATGAATCTTTCGTCGAAGTAGATCACTGTGAGAAATCGGATTCCATCGAAGCACATAGGTGAGTCGTTGTGTTTCCTCTGTCTCAGAACTTATCTTTCTTTTTGCTAAACCACGAGTCGTTTATGTTAGTTCCGTAACCTGGAGTTAAGTACTTTGTGGAATTTGTTGGTTTACCCTTGAGTTCCTATTTATAAAAACATCTTTTGTTAAAGTATGTGTAACTACTGTTTCAGTAGTAGATTTGATTGCTCGGATCCGATTTTGAACCATGACCATGATGATTTTCTTGCGGAACTTTCTCATTTTAATCAGTGGAAAAGTGATACCTCAAGTTTCACAGAAGAAAATTCAGCGGGACAGCTCGGCTCTTTAGGCAGTAATACCGAGTGGAATGAAATTGACGATGCCATCGAGTGGATCGAAAAATTCGGACCAACAGAAATTTCGGTTGTGTATTTGATCAGTATCTGGAGAAATTGTATGCGTTTCTCATTACTAGGGTAGTACACGGATTTGCAGAATGTTTACTCTCCGAGCTGTTTCGATTATTCGGATGACTCTGCTCAGAAACAACCAAGTGATCCATTTGATCAAGTTGTGTCGTTAATTGATTGGGAGGTAAACTACGTTATGCATGGAGATGTTTCAAGTTTCGTTTTCCAAAGGGTTCTTTCACCTTGTCCACACTCGGCAGCACTTTTGTTCTAAAAACAAGTAGTCAAGACTTATTTTTGTCAGTGGCAGAATTTTTGCTTTCGACGTTGACACCCTTCCCTTGGTTCCTTATGTAGAAACTGACCAGAGATCCATGTTGTAGTGCTGTAGAAGTACTGTACCACTGTAAAAGGCAGTGACGTTTTGCAGTTAAAGTAACTAGTTTTCGTTGCTATGTCTATAATGTTTATTTTCTGGATTGTATAACATACATCTATATGTATTCGTAAAAACCAATTTTGTTATTGAACCTTAGGCCTGGAATTGCTACCTCAACGGTAATGCGGATGTGGATCTTGACGAATGCACAAAGAAAAGTGAAGATGAGGATGTAGACCTACTTCCTTTGGTTGGAGGCACGGTTGATAATACCGTTAGAACTGAGAGCAGTAACTCTGCAAATCTTTGTGAATGTGGTTCTGATCCTACCGATTTGGATTTTTTTGCGGATGCAAAGCTAAATGAGAAGATCGTAGTCCCTAAATCTGGGCCTCTTACGTGGTTGCCTTCCATGGACGATGGTAACAACTCCGATTGTATATCTTCAAGTAGAAAATCAAGTACGGTCTCAATTAAGCCACGCAAACGTAGAGGCGTAAAAATGAAGCCACTCGGTGATGATGAGACAAATCATCGTCGTCTTCTTAACCGCAAGGCTGCTTTCCGTTATCGGGAGAGAAAGCGCATGAAACAAAATGAACAGAAAAGAGAGTTAGAATATCTGCTCTCTCACAACAACCAGTTGAAGCGACATTTGAGACTAGTTCGCATGGAAATCGATGTTTGGAAAGAAAAAATCAATTGGGCAAAAGACGTAGATTTTTGATGTAAACGTGCTTTATTTTCTTTTTTTATGTTGAGGAAGTGTCGTCGGAAAAGTGTCGTGTATAGATGGATAGACAGATGTGTTCACAATATTTGTTGCCGTATCGTTCTCGATCATTTTTTGACTGTTGTGTTTCGTGAGAATAAGAGTGTTAAGTATTAGATTTATTTGAAACATCCAACATTCGAATCTACGAGATCATTTGGGAAATTAGTGATAGACATAACGTTAAAGCACATTTGAAGAACATGACTAGATGATGGGTGTGTGTATGTGTGTGTGTGGGTGAAGATAACAGAGATTTCAAGGTTAAACGGAATAGATTTGTACATCACTGGGAAAAGTTCTGTCATAGCACGTGTGTACAGTGTGAAGGAAAAAGTAGTGCCTTCGCATGGGACATAGCTGGATATTCTTCAGCGCAATCGTTTTACACTGATGGCGTTACCATACTTGGCACTTGTTTTCTGGATTCATTGGGCTGCCAGGGCTGCAACCGAATGCATGTGCGAACTCGATCCTGTTCCGCAATGGGATCGTCGCTCTGTACTTGCTTGGAGCATGAACGTCGGTCATGATGATTTGCACATAGTGTTTTGGCCGCACCACTGAGCACCAGTTCTAAGGTTAAGACTTGAGGTTAGGCTATTCAGATGTTCAAGTGAAAACTAATATTCTTCTACTTAGTTTTTTTCAACAGATAAGGCTCTAGATGTAGCATATATATTGTGTAGAACGAAAATGAAATATCTTACATTTGCATATGCAAGGAAGAACATCTGCTCGCTGGTGAAGTTCTGAAAACCGGGAAGAGCAGGTTCTTGGGCGGAAGTGTTGGAGCGCCACGCTTTGTATGCCTAATTAACAGAACGTAATATATTACAGTATCTTAAGGAATATTTGGGATACCAAATAAGTGGTTGGTTACGTGAAACGTGTGGAGCAAAGAACGTGAATAAAATCATAGCAACTAACGTTAAACGCAGTTTTCACACCTCCATTGTCAGCAATATTCTCTCCAAGACTTAACTGACCATTGAGATGAATGCCGGCTTCGGCCACCTTCACCGAACTATACTGGCGCACAAAACACCTGCCAGTGATTTACGTTATTCAAAACGATGATGTAAACGATAAATGATAGAGCTGCTATGGCATTGGTGAAACTCTGACGGATACGCCATGCATTTGACTTCGTCAAGCATCGTTAGAGCTAAATGAATGGATATCTGGATTATACAATGAATTGTGGCGGCGTCCCGTTGTTTTACATCAACACCGCTATTCTTAGGTCTAGTAGCAATTTGCCGACCACTCATTGACGGAAGGTTTGCTGAGCTTAGGTCTGGCGGTCGCACTGACGTCCACGTATGTATTGCAGAGTATTTCAAAGCAGTGAGGCAAGCGCGAATACTGACTGACATCGATCTAGGGCGTCTTAGGGTCGAATTACAGTTGATTGTTTTTGCAACACAGGTATCATCTAGCCTCAGTATGAATAACCAGTGGTGAGCGTGCAGTGTAGTAGTTAGAGCTGTTCTACTTTACACACGTGGTCATTGGTACGATCCTACGCCGCAGGCCCACAAAACCCTCCACCCTTCCGGCTGCTGGTAAACTTGGCTAGGAGGATAGAGAAGCACTGGCTCCCTCCACCGATAGGCCATCGCGAGTCATTGTAAACGCCAGATAAGCATTCAGTCACCTCCAAAGGTGCTAAATGAAGTCGAATGCATGGCGCATACCACAGGGATTGATCAACACCGACAACTTCATCCTCTTTATTTTATTTCAAAACAAACTCGTATAATGTTTCCAACTGGTCGGTATTTTTAATATCCCTGTTAATTTCGGCTGTATATAGCTCACACATATGGCTCAACATATAATGGTCGTGCTATGGCTTATTGATGTTATAAGAAACAGCGATCCTAATTTAAAATAACCTCACAACAACACATACCTTGTTTTTCTCTGCAAATTTTTCTGCTGTTTCTGTATCCCACCAGTCATTAAGATTTCCGAGCTCATCGTACCGGCCACCTTAAAAACAGAACTGCTTTTAAGTCGCTGACACAGATGTATGTCACAGATGGTCAATTTTTTCTTACTTCACTTTTTATCAAGCGCCCAATCTGACATGAGTCACTTATGAGCCATACTTTGCACGATGAAAAACTAATCGTTGAACCGGCGTGCAAGCTGTGTGAAATGTAATGCCTTCGCAAAACTATTAAACAATGTGAAAAACAGAATGATGCTTAGATATTTGCAAAATTCCGAAGCGCAGGTATCTGCGGTGGGGATCGAACACGCTATTGCCATTTCTGGGAGCCAAGGCATTCACAACCACACTGTACTGGTCTTTTTAAAAAAATATGAAGAACATATCAAGGCCGTTTACAAGTATTTTTTGGCTTGTGCATACAATGTTCATGGAAGGGAAACTCACCGAAAAAATTGATTTTTTTTATCTTTGCATGATAATAATCGTCAGTAAGAAAAAACAATATTGTGATGATTGTATGTTCTGCAAACCTTGATCGTCAAATGCATGTGACACTTCGTGTCCAATCACAGCGCCAACCATTCCATATGTGATATAGTTGGGAACTCCAAGCGTGAGAAAAGGGAACTGCATTATTCCAGCAGGAAAGACTGAATACGGTAGACTTAACCACAATTCTCTTTTTGAGTAAGCGCTGAGAAAATCAAATGACCAGATCTCTTGGAAAAGGATGATTTATTTTCAGTTAGAAAAAGAGCTCAAACGGTTCTAAAGAAAAACAGCAAACATTTATTTTACAACGGAAAAAATCGATCTGTTCGGCCTGTAATCGGTTTCCTAAAGGTAAGACAGAATGGATCCCTCGTCGCATGCGCACTTCGCTTACACCACAAGTATTGAAAACACCGTTGTACTAGTAAAGGCGAAATATGACTGTGTTATCATCACAAGCCCCCAGAGTAGCTGTGAGATTTGGACTGCTTTTGCCCAAGACGCCACCTATATGGATCTTCATAGATAGAATAAGCGGCGATACAGCACACCAGAACTAGATAGCCTTTAGTCCTAGTCAACTACAGCATTCACTTAACCGAGTAATAAATTGAACAAGAACTGTTATCATTATGTAGTCAATTATAGGATCTTGTGAACTGGTCTTCTTAAGCTGATGCGAAGTTGGTATAGGTCTTCGTTGTCGTTTTCATCGTTCAGCAACAACGACAACAACAACGAAGACCACCTATACCAACCTCGCATCAGCTTAAGAAGATCAGTTTATAAGATCATATAAATAAACATATCAACTATCTATGCCGAGATTTGTAGAAAGGCGGTCTTTTGAGTTATTGTGTAATCAATTTTTATTTACTGCCTATTATTTTTTCATGGCAGGATATGGTGTGAAATACAATCACAGTGATGTTGAGATATTTGCAAAACTCCGGACTGCAGTTGTGTGCGGTGAGGATCGTACACGTTATTAACCTTTCCGAGGGCTGACGTGTTAACCATCACATCATACGTGTCGTTCGTTTCGCCTTTCTCTCAGCCGTGTTTTATAGGTGCTATCAACAGTCACCCGTCAACAGGATTGATGTGGGGAGCAAAAATCGGCGTTGTATCCAGTTAAGCCGAAGCTCTAGTATAAATTAATGTAATCACTTCTATTTACGGTTCATTCTGTCTTTTTTTCATGGCAGGGTGTGATGTGGATTCTCATACACTGTATGTTATTATCATTTTTCAGAGTTTTTTAGAGAATGACTATGACAGAGGCAGAACTAATCTAGACTAAAAATTGCATGTGGTTCATTTGGAACACTGGACATAAATAACAGCAGTTTGTTTTCTTTAAACGGAGCACACGGGACGAGTATCTAAGTGGTAGTGGATAGTTCATTACGCGGTTGGCGCAAGTTACCAAGGCGCCGGCTGAATCCCGCAGTGGTCTCACCGGGGCCCTCATCCATCAGTGGGAGGGAGGACAAATTGGTGCCATTCATGTGTGGGACGACCGCGCTCACTTTAATCTATTTGGTGACGTCCCAGCACGTCTACCTCAGGATTCCAAGGAAGAATCGAGTCGACTAGAATTCAATGATATTCGTGATGAAGATGGAAAAATCCTCAAGCGGCAACCACCAGCACGCAAAACTGAAGACCTTCGTGGATGATGGACCAGAGGAAATGAATCAAATGCAGAACTGCTGAGATCTTCACCGTGTGATACTTGTGATGCAGGGTCATTTAATAAAAATAAAAAAATAAAATCAATCAAATAGAGCGCGATAGTACGTGTCCATAGGATGATTCTAAAGTAAAGCAGTAAAGATTTTCACTTCACCTACTCTTAGCAGTATACATTGTGCAAGATATGAACTCTATTCACTAACTCATTTCATTATTGTTTGGAGCATAGTAGGCGTCAACTTGGGCTGGACTTTGAAACCACATAGATCTGCAATTTTTAACACTAACCTTATGCTTTTATAAAGAAATTAAAATTGCAATGTCACCTGTCTAACGGCTTGTCAAGCCTTATTAACTCTTCAGTATAACGAGCAAGCTTAATACGAATAGTAAGATGTAGCAGATATTCTTTAGGTTTGATGAGCTAAAAAGGAAGAATAAGTAAAATGTTTGACAATAAGAATAAAAAAGTTTGCCTATGAACAGCAGTTCCTAAGATATCTCGGCAACAAGAGGATAGCAATAGAACCCATGAAATTTCACATAAAAATCCAAAAATTAGTGGTAGTAAGTTAAATTTTCCAAAAGTTTTCAGTTACAGTACGTTTCCAGTCGAAATATGACAAAGCTCGTATTGAAAAAAAAAGAGAGAACATACAATTCCCCAATGTCTGTCCATCCAAGTGTCATTGAAAAGCACGTCAGGGAATCCGTTCTTATACTCAATCATTCCGGCTTTCTCGATAGCTCGTCGACGAGTCGCTTCATCCATCCAATCCAAAACATGCAGCTGTTTGATGAATTCACCTTTCAGGAAAGTTGTTAATTCCTGCATCTGAAAAAAAAGCCATTTTGCTAAGACGAAGACTACTAAGCTACTTTCCTCAACTATCAAGCTAACAAGACGGTAATAAGGAGGTTTCTTCGACTAACTTTTTCGACGTCTTTGTCTTCGACGTTAGCCGAATAAATCATCTCGTCAATCTCGTGTCATCTTAGTAATCCAGGAAGATACTGATTATTAATGCCGAGGTTAAACGACGGTCGGTTTGAAAAACCATTCAGTTTTTCGACCAAATTGGAACTACCTTGTTAAATCCACTTCTTTATTTATTTTTTTCTTACGAAATATCATACTGGTATAGTCCTAATTCCTACAAATTTATCAGCAACAGTAATTCTAACAATAATGCTCCTACTGAAAACTACAATACTGACAATAACAACAATAATACTAAAGAAACTATCACACCACGACTTATGAATTCGCCTACAAATCCGATGTGGAGCAAGGCCGAAGTATCCTCGTCTTATTCTTTGACGGCCTCTTACCCTTTGTTTCATAAAAATCTGATTACAGGCAAAAAACTAGCGTAGTTTAAACAAGTCAATGTCATTTTTTTAATACCAGGGTGCTTTGACAGACATCCGAGTTAAGGCAATAGGTTGCTTCAATACACAGCAGGTACGAATCGCGGTATGAAACACTACTTGGGCTATTATATACGTCATGCATTAGATACTACAAGCATATTAAACGATAAAAAGGATAAGGCTCTCTGGGCCCATAAATCCCTCATGGATGCGCCATGCATTCGACTTCATTAAGTATCGTTGGAAGTGATCGAATGCATATCTGGCCTTTATAATGATTCGCTGTGGCCTACCGGTGTATCCAGCCAGTGCTGCTATCCGCCCAGAGAAGTCTGGTAGCAATTTGTCAACCCCAGAGGGTTGGAGGGCCTGTGAACCTGCGGTGCGGGAGTCGATCCCACGTGTATTACATGGCGCCCTCGACCACTGCGCTATACGCCCCCTTAAAAATAATTTGCAAAGTAAAATTATAGAGGAATTAAAAGCACCGGCATGTATATAACCCTGAATATAATTAAACGCGACGGTCTTTTTTATAACCTGTAAAACCTTTCTAACGAAGAAATGTAGGAAGAATGCTTTTTACTTACCTTCGCCATTGCGCGCTCCCTCTCAAAGAAGTGCTCGACGAACAACTTTCCCACTGGCATGTCCATCATGATAACCGACAACGTGACACAATCTTCCCACCTTTAACAGAACTTTGATACGCTACAAATAAATAAAAAAATAATGAAGTCTGTTTAGTGGTAGACATAGAACAAAGATATAGAAATGAGCGAGTACCTCTCTGGTGGCGGACTGTTGAACATGCCTGTTTGGTTCGCCTTGAACTGATAGAATGGTTCTCGCGCGGTTGGAGGTAGAAATGGTGAGAAACCTTTAACAAGAAGCTCGTCGTAATTTGAAAGTTGTCACTGAGCGAATTTGAGACATAATGACGTAAGAAATTTTTTTCTACACAACCAAAATTGTGTAAGAAAACAATTCGCAATCGCTTATTTTACAGTCACATTGGAGTTGGAGCAGGTTGTTGCAATAAACTGTGGAACTACTTTCAGCACTATGTCTTTGTCTGATCTAGATTCGATAAGCTACTTAATGATTATGACAGTGCAGGAAAACACTTCTCTTACGGGTGAAATAAACCGTCAAAAACAAAATGAGCTCTATATGGGTCACACCAGCCAGTGTGAACCTCAATAAACGACTCCAGTAGTGGTCACGTCCTCGCGTAAGTGTTAAATTACTATGTCGCTATGATCTAGAGGACAGATGTGATTAGGAGCTTTTCATTATGACCCCAACTCAAGTATATGCTTACTCACAAGTGGGTTTTCGAAAGGAAATCTCTCCACTTCGGAATTAAGTTATCCGAGATCAAATCCATTACGCTACTGGACAAGTTCACAGTCAAGAATATCCCCTTTCCACAGTGAGACGATTAAGAAATGAGGAGGAATGGAAAAACAAAATAATCCAAGTGTTTCTTCTAAGTAGTCTATAAAATAAAATGTAAATCAGAGAAATAAGAGCAAACATACAACGTTGCAATAAAGATATTTCGTAGCGGAAAAAAGAGTCGCGTTCAACAAAAAAGGCCATAAAGAATAGGGATACAGCTCTACACGTTGATCAATTCCTGAGGGATGCGCCATGCATTCGACTTCTTTAAGCGTCGTTGGAGGTGATTTAATGCATATCTGGCCTTTACAATGAATCGCGGTGGCCTACCGATGTATTGAGCCAATGCTGCTATCCTCGTAGACAAGTCTGCTACCAATTTGCTGACACCGGATGGATGGAAGGCTTGGTGAGCCTGGGGAGCGGGAAACGAACCCGTCTGTATTGCGAGGCGCCTGCCTCCAAAATTAAGGCCATAAATACAGTAATAACAAAACTTTACCACACCTTGAACGAGTCTCCAAGCAATGTAATTCGCAATAACACGTTTCGGTGTCGTCGATAAGATATGCTGAAATTGCATAAAGACCTTACAGAAAAGGCTACAAGTATTTTGGAGGCTTTAACTTATTATATACTGCCTAATCTTTTTAATGACAGGGTATGTTGCGAAATATAACTTCAATGATGCTGAGATATTTGTAAAACTCCGGACCGCAGGTGTCTACTGTGGGGAACGAACGCGTCGTTACGCTTTCCGGGGGCTAACGCGTTCACCACCACACCATGCGGGTCCTTCGTTTCGCTTGTCTCTCAGCTAGTTCTATCGACCAGTGTCATCAGCAATCATCCGTCAGTGGGATTGATCTGAGGAGCCCAAATCGGCAATGAACCCAGTTAAGCTGAGGCTGTAGTTATAGTATAATAATAGCGCGTTCGTTCCGCACCGCAGACACCTGCGGTCCGGAATCTTGCAGATATCTCAGCATCATTGAAATTATGTTAGGGGTATTTTCTTCACAAATTATGATGTAATGGCGTGTTACCTGAATCCCTGAGAAGTATTCTATTTCACGAATAATAATGGTATGATTTAGTGATACATTCGCCAATCCATGAAAAACAGTATTCACATACTTCTCGAAGTTTATCTAAAGAATCATCTACTTCGAATCGATTGCAGTTGTCTCAATGAAAAGCTTTAGGAAAATCGTATAGACAAGAAAAGTTATCAGTAAAAAAATTAGAAAAAAATAGAACAAAGCCTAAAAATTTTTAAGAATCCTCTATTTCTTCTGAAAAATTAGCATCTAAGGAAGTAGGCGTACAAGGTTTCCCCCACTATTTGAGTACAGTAATTACAGTAGTTCTATGAAATGCAACAGTCGAGAATCACTTTGCTATCGATCTGGTTTGAAGGCTGTTGATCAACGACAACAACTACCAGTTTCATTTCTCTCACATCACCAATGTTCAAGTTTATTTAAAAAAAAACAAGTAACGCAGGATTTGCGAAACCAAATCTTTTCGATGTGAAACACAACTGCAGTGATGCTGAGATATTTTAAAATTTCGGACCGCAGGTGTCGCTGGTGGGAATCGAACCTTGTTATTACCCTTCCCGGACACTGACGTGTTCACTCCCCACATGATGCGTCTCCTTCGTTTCGCCATTCACTCAGCCGAGTTTTACAGCGCAATCAGCAATCACCCCGTCAACGGGATTAGTGTGGTGGTGAACGCCTACCACCCCGGAAAGGATGATAACGAGGTTCGATCCCAGCCGCAGATGCATGCGGTCGGAGTTTTGCAAGTGTCTCAGCATCATTTTAGTTAAATCTATTCGGCTCTTTCATTCTTGACCAATTACAGATGCTCTATGAGATGCAACAGATTACGATGGCACCATCACTGATTAGAGTTCAAACTCGCTGATCTACGACAACGACCATAGATTTTGTTTCTTTCAGATCATGAATATTTGAATCTGTTCAAAAATTAAGTGTGGAGATGTGATTCTGTTTGAAGCTTGTAGCCATTTTTCCCAGGTTGTTGAAATAACATTGACCAATTATTGGCTCTTTCACTTCTTTTTTGAAATTTTTATTTTTTTTCTACTGAGAAGGAAATTCACCAACCAGTGGAAAGTGGTTTTTTAACTGCCACAGCTGGAAGCGATTATTGCCTCGATCAGGATCTCGTCGTACCATATCGTCAGCGGAGAAATTCACCAACTTTAGCTCGAATTCCATAGCTTCGCGCATTTCGCTTTCGGCCAGAGTCCGTTCTGCTCCTGAAGAGTGTAAATTCTTTCCTAGACAATCAGTATTCCTCTACATTATTGAGTTGATTTCAGGGTGGGATAAAAAGAACTTTCATTTGGCCGCGTGTAGCGCAGTGATCGGAGGCGCCCTGCAATACACATGGGATCGATCTCCGTGCACAAGGTTCACCAAGCCTTCTATCCCTCCTGTCACCTGTATCACCTGTAGTCCCGTTGACCGTCGAGTGACTCGAGCGGGCGCCAGTAAGTTTTCCATTTTTCCCTGTCGCATGCAAGAGTAGCCCAGTGGGTTCTGTTCGCTCTAGGGACTCGTCGAGCATCATATCTTTTTTTCTAGGTTCTTCGTGAAGAATTCTTACCATCGAGTCGGTGGTCTTCCTGCAATACGTTTGACATCCCGTGGAATTCAGTCACTAACGGCTCTTGTCCCTCGGTTGTCATTCATACGCATTACGTGTCCGGCCCACCTTATCTTCGATTGTTTGGCGTACAGAATGGCATCTTTGGTTTTTTGATCGTCGACGCAGACCGGAGCTTCGATTCCTTTCTCTTACATGTGTGGAGCGGGATACTCCTAGCATCGCCCTTTCGACTGCGCGTTCAATACCGCTAAGTGACCTTTCATCCTGTTGACGCAGCGACCAAGTTTCTGACGCATGCGTTAGGGCAGGAAGTACCGTTGAGTCGAAAAGGTGGGCGCGGATTAGGCGCGGAGTCGGGTGTTTCTTGTTCTCTTCACTGCATCCTCGATGCTCTTGAAAGCACCCCTAAGCCGATCGTTTCCTTTTGCTCAGCTCTGGAGCTAGGTCGTTGGTCATATTGATTTCCCGACCTAGATAGATATAACTGGAGCATTCGGAGATATTCGATCCTTTGAGCATGAATGGGGCATGCGAAACCAATTCGTTCTTCATGAACATCGTTTTTTGCGAGATTTAGTTGAAGACTAATCTTTCCACAGGCTTTATCAAAGTCGGTAGGCGTTCGTTCCGCTTGGCTAATGTTTGGTGTCATAAGGACGATGTCATCAACAAAGCGAAGATGGTGTAACTGCCGACCATCGATTTTCACTCCCATATTATCCCATTCCAATGTTCGCATGACGTTCTGGAGGGTGGCGGTAAATAATTTTGGCGAGATGGTATCGCCTTGCCTAACTCCTCTTGTGACGTCAATGATAATATCGTCGTAGAATGGTGATACCTCGGTTGTAAAATTTTTGTACAGCTCACGAAGAATCTTTATGTACTGAGTAGGGACTCCTTGACCATCCAGGGCTTCCAAGACTGCATCTATCTCGACTGAATCAAAGGCCCTTTTGTAAATCGATGAAGGTGATACAGAGCGGTCTTTTGTACTCTCGCGATACTTCAATGAGTCTTGTGAGTATCGCGTGGTTGTGGTCCATCGTACTAAATCCTTTTCAAAAATCTTGCTTGCTCACATGGCTGTCCTTCGTCCAGTGTTCTGTCCATACCATTTAGGATGACTCGAGTGAAAAGTTTGTAGACGACAGACAGCAAGCAGAGTGGGCGGTAGTTGTCGATGTCGTGTAGGTCACCCTTCTTGAACAATAACACGGTCTTGCTGGTCTGCCACTGAGTAGGGACCTTGCAATCAGACAGGTAACATGTGAGGAGCCGAGCCAGTGTGTTTATGAGGACTGGCGGAAGGTTCTTCAGGTGTTCTGGTCTTATCCTGTCCGGAGCTGGTGTTGTTGGATTTTTCATCAACGAAATGGCATGTCGGATTTCGGAAGGGAGAACCGGTGGTACAACATATCCATCCTCCTTTATTTCACATGACGGAAGGTGGACGTGGCTATCGAAGAGATCCGAGTAGTATTGGTGTATAACTTTCTCCATTGCCTTTCTGGACGCTGTAACTGTTCCGTGTGGGTGCCGCAGTGCAATCATTTTCGGTCTTGTAATTGGCGAAGCTTCGATGGGCTTTGCGAATGCTTTTCCCAGCCTCTGCAGCTTCGACCATTACTGCTGCTCTTCTCTCTTTAAGATCTTCTTTTATCGCCTGTCTGCACTATTTTTGCAAGTTTGGACGTTAGTTCGCGGTTGCCTGCAGCTCGTGCGATTCCACGCTGGCGTATTAGCTCGAGTGTTTCTAGAGACAAACGCCTCTTGGTAACTTTCGAAATCTCAGCTTTCATAGCGCTAACGTAAAGATGTTGAATGTGCCGATCGTATTCTTCGTCGATGTTGTCGATAACGGCAGCTTATCAGCCGACTAATGAATTGAATAAGTCCCAGTTTGCGGTGGTTCTGCGACTTCGGTTTTCGAATTTAGCGGCTTTTTTCTCCTTTCTGCGAAAAAATAGAATCATGCACGAAGGAGACGGTGGCCTGATCCCGTGTAGAATTTTGGGACAACAGCGATATCGGTTATGCAAAACCTTCTATTTACTATGATGTGGTCTATTTCGTTATGGTAGTCTCCATTAGGAGACTCCCACGTCCAGCGCTTAGAGTGCAGCTTCTGGAATTGTGAGTTAACATGGATTGTCTTGGTCGCCATGATAAACTCAGACAGCCGCTCACCCTGTTCGTTCCATTCTAATCCGTGGGTCCCAATGTGACGTTCTTCAGACGTTCTTCTTGGTCCAATCTTGGCGTTGAAATTACCAATGATGACCTTGAAGAATGTGTGCTCTTCTCTGTAGAACTTCTCCAAGTCCATATAGAATGCTTCGACTTCTTCTTCGTCATAGTTTGATGTCGGTGCGTAAACGACGAAGATTGTCATGGCCGGAATTGATCACACCTTTTCAATCGTAAACGTCCGATTCGGGTTGTATGTTGTTCGAATGAATCGATGTTCATGGACAAACTCTTGTTGACGAGAACGCCGACGCCGCCAACTCCTCTACTGTCGCATGTTCCGATGAACAGTTCTTCTCCGGTGTCATAGACGGAGTTGAAAGGCTGGCGTCTTCTCGTCTCGGCCAGGCCGTTGACGTCGTAGCTTATCCTTCTTGCTTGCGTGAGCAAGTCTTCTATCGAGGACTCGGATGCAAGTGTACGTGCATTGTAGGTACAGATCGTCACCATCGTTCTTCGAAATTCAGGCAGCTTCCATTGGCCCTGAGATTTTAGCAGCCTCTCCGTACTCGTCCTACCCAACGCTGCGAAATTGGGGGGGGCTCTTTCGGGGTCAGAGGAATGAGGCCCGTTTTTTTTCTGTGTTTAGCATTTTGATGCCCACGTACAGCTTGCTGGGCTCTGAACGTGGGGGCTGGGTATACTCACGGGTAGCTTGCCAGGCTCTCCCAGAGTGGACATGGAGCTTATTTGTTGGAGGCGACTCCTAACCGCCTCCCATATACTTCCCTGTCACTTGATTGCAGGCTTTTGGTCGAATTGACTCGTAGAATACAATCTGCATAAACTAGTACGCACCCACACACGCGTGCATGAATACGCCCCGTAAATGCAGAAACTATGTGCCAAATCGGCGCAGCAGAAACAGGGAGTCCATCCGCTGGATCCACCTGCGTCTCAGGGAAGCAAAGGTCGCTTTTGGTCCGCGATTAACCCCCTATCCGCCACCTGGGGACGCGCCACGTAGCCTCGCGACTAGCCTGCTCGAGATCCCGTGGTCTATCACTCCAGAGTTGGCAAATTGGTGCCAGACTTGTCTTGGAGGATAGTAGCGCTGGCTCGATAAATGGGTAGGTTGCCGCGAGTCATCGTAAAGGCCAGATATGCATCCAATCACCTCCAACGATGCCTAACGAAGTTGAATGCATGGCCCATCCCTAAGAAACTGACCAACGCCGAGAGCTTTTTTTTATCCATTTTATTTAGCCATTGTTTCGGTGCCTTTTTCGTCTTCAGAAGCAGATTGCTTTGAGTCGATGGTTCACAGCTGGTCGTTGTCGTGTTGTGGGTATTCGCGTATCGCACCGAGTCGTCGAATCCAGTGGAGGGAGCACAGCTCGAGTGGGAAACTTCACTTCGGTGGTGTCCCTTTTATAGAGGACGAATACTGATCTATCGTCATCCAATTCGATCTGCTGATCTATCTCATGGCTGTAATGCTTCTTGTAGCAGTCGGTACTTCATTAGCAAGCAAATAGCGTGACAATATGTTACATTCGTCCTGCGTAAAAAAGCATTGCCAAATGAGGTCGCTTCATTCGAGCGGTGATCTCTCCGTTGGATTAAACTCCGATGTGACAACGAACACCCACATCGCGACAGCGACCACCTCGGCACCATGGACTTGGATCAACGCGGCTCCAAAGAAGACGAAGATGTCTAAATGCTAGCCAAATAAATGCTTTTTTAAGCAATCGCGTTTCAGCTCAGTAATGTAGGAAGATAGTGATCATTTATGCCGAAGCTTAATGAGAGTCCGTTTTTAAGACATCTTTGTCAGATGTTTATTAAATAGCGTTGAATTAGAAACCGTGAAGGAGTCGTGAAAGTAACTAAAAATACTGAAGAACTTTTGATAAAACAGTGTACGAAGAATATATCATTGGTACTTTTACCGCACACAGTGACATAGAAATTGAACGGTAGAAGAAACGTTAGTCCTAAGTCTACATCTGCTCAGTGGTTTCGGTTTCTGTGTGGCTAGAAGACGTTCCCAGGCGATAGCTACAGCAGCTGACTGTACTCCGGCAATGTCACATAAGCCGACAAAGAGTTTGATATTCCCACTGTGAAGCTCAGCGAGGCGTAAACTTATTACATGGCTAGATGTAGTTCTGGAAGATACTAAACAGCATGACAGTAAACCTTCTGGCAGTAATAGGGCTTGTAATTGCTTACGGTGATGACCTTGGAAAGTGAGAGTAGGCATGTCAAGGAAAAATATATGCGACCCAAGGAAACATCAGTCGAATTGCTATTGGTTTGGAAGCAGTGCTATTCTTTATGAAAACAAGCCATTGAACTATCCTGAGAAATCTATATTCCTATATATCTCCCGGTTTCTACAGTATCCGTTGCTGTTTTGAGCACGGTAGAATGTAAACAAAGTTTTATTCGCTCCGACAACTCCAATTACATCTATTATGTTGTTTATACTGACTTTAGTTCAAGAAATTTCAAGTGTTTGAAGGCGTACGCTGTTTCGGTGCATTACGTATGAAGGACATTAAAGAATTGAATACAAAATGCACCAGATTCTTCTTTTATGTAATTAGCCCTTAATCACAAGGATGAAAGAGATCGAAAACGCTCGGATTTCCTAGAAGATTTTTTCGTGTAGTTTCAGCACAAAGTAGGACAGCCAAACACTCACCAAGGTTTACAGCTGTAAGAGTCATCAGATGAGTGTAGTTCTTCAGCATGGGGTCGTCAGGTCCCATAAGATAGGGCCAACGCGAGCCCACACCCCATTTCGGTTGATCTAGCTGAACAGGCTACCTTAAGCTCCTTATAATTTGGACATTAATTCTAAGTCAGCATTCATATGAACAAATTTTCTAACATTTGATTGCCTGTGTATTACTACTCACGAAAAATCGTTCTGGCTATAGCACTGCCGTTCTTGGGTTGAGGACAACTTTCAAGGGAGAAAACAAAAAAACGTATGGCATTGATTTGGGTAATTCTATGCATTTATTTATTACTTCACCTCGATGACGCTGTGGGAGCTGTTCGCCGGATCATGAGTGACAGCCAATTCAAGGATCACTGCGTTGACTCCAGTTTTATTCATCACAAACGCTAATTGCTCTTCCCATGAATGACCCCATTCTTTCCAATCGTTCCCTGTAATACTGTGGCGTGTAATTCGCATAGTTCTCACTTTGTTGTAAAGATGTGTGAAGATCTAGTTATTTCAAACGTCATTAATGCTTAGAATAACTTCAAAACACTTCAGTCTAGTAGCAAAGCATCGAAGAATACGTGTAACGCGCTGATAAGTGCTGTCCTAGAATATAGGTTGTCGTTGTCTCAACCCCACTCCTCAAGGCTGATTAAGCCAGCCATCCATCCGTTGGTCGGCAAGCAGATTTGTCTGGAGGAGGATAAAAACACTGATTTGTTACACTATATTCGTGTTGAGCTAAAACGAGGTGTTACTTTAATCTTTACTGGCGGAAAAGCTGAGGTTCCCCCCATTTGGCCCTCTTCAGAGTCTGGAAAGGTCGAGTTGACTGCAACCTCTTGAGTGAAACACCCCCCGTAACCAAGTAGGAAAATACTAAACGTGTTGGCTCATCAAGAAAATAGTGTAGTTCAATGGCGAGGGTAACAGAAACTCGGCCCGGAAATTTCTAAGTTGGTACATTGGTGAGCTCCTGCAAGTCATTGTATAGGCTAGATATGCATTCAATAATCCCCTCAAATGGAGACCAATACGGATTAGCGCCCTAACGCTCTATCCTTCTATGCTCTTATTCAAGGTGTTGTTAATAGATGCATAAGTGATGTAATATGAAATAACCTTTTAATGTTGGCCAACCTCCAACCCAAGCGATGATGTCTTTGATGGCGGTTAGTCCGGTGTTTTCTAATTCATCTTCATCAAGGCACTTCTGATAGTAGCCTTTAGCTAATCGATCCCATTTCGAGTCACTATCCATTATTGGCATCTAGAGAAAGAAAACTAATAAAAAGAAGAAACCTTTTTCTTGGTAGCAAACCTAATATGCATTTAAAGTCTTCTAAGAAAAATTGTTAAATAGTCTCATCTTTCATCTAAATTTTTTCAACATCGAAAATATCTAATAGTTGAAAAAAATCTGGATAAAAAAATATTCTAAAGTTGATGTTAAGTTACAACCACAACGATGCTGAGATATCGGCAAAATTTGGGCGCCTGGCCAGATCGAGTCACGATTACCTTTTCCGGGAGTTCGCGCATTACCCACTGTGCCACGAAGGCCCTTGCTCTGCGTTTCTCTCAGCTAGTTTTTCTACTTAGCGCTCCCATCAGCAATCACCCGTCAGTGGGATTGATATGGGGAGCGCGAATCGACATTGAACCCAGTTAAGCCGAGGCTGAAGTCGAAATATCAATGTTAACCCTTTATTTTCTGCCTACTATAATTTTTTCACGGCAAGGTATGATGTGAATTACAGGCACAACGATGCTGAGATAATCGCAAAACTCGGACCCCAGGCCAGATTGAACCACGATTTCCAGATCGAACAAAATTATAGTAGGCAGAAAATAAAAGGTTAACATTGGTGTGAAGTTTTTTAAGGATAGCGTCATTGATTGTAGGAAATAACGGCCTTCATAGATTTAAGTAGGTTCATCATTGAAATTACTTTTCTTAACCAATTTCGAAGTTTTCGGCGCTTATGAAAGCGCGAGGAGAAGCAACACAAAGACAGAAAGGAATGGGAAAAGAAAAAAATTTCCCCCAGGAGAAAGGAAAGCATCCTCCATAGATTCGCCTGCTCATAATTTTTATTAACATAAAGAAATGGACGAAAAAAGCTGATGAAAAATTGTCAACTTAGGGATTCAGTATTCAATATAGTTTTATCACTAGTTAGGTACACTGGTTTTTATTAATAAAAGGTTATATAAACACCGTTACTATTGAATTAGTGAGGAGCCTTTTGGTCTCCTTCATATATTATCGTTGCCCACTGGATTGCACTTGGGCCTCGGGGCACGGAGAGCAATGAGCTTTTTGAATGAATAAAGAATACATTGCCGGTAAACTTAAAAATAAACCAAATACTCCACTAGGCGCGCATAGGACACAGAAATATAAAGGGGAGGATTTTGAAGTAGAAGTTATCGTTCTCGCAGAAGAACCGAAAACACCACCACGCAAAAACACACGAGGTATTCTGGATAAATTCCAAGAATCCGAAAATGAACTGCAAGGAGGGAGATTTTAATGTGAGAAGCCCATTATGCTTCCATATAAACTCTGTGCGATTCATATTGACCTGACATACTCAATGGAAAAAGCTATAGGAAGCTCTGAGCGTATTAAGAAGTTATTTTGTTTCTAATGCGTTTAAAATCCTTGTTTAGCACATTCTCTGCTTGGTCATTGAGGTGCTTGGCAGGTTAGATTGCAGTCAACTTGACCTTTCCAAGTTCTGAGGAAGGCGAAATCCGCCGAAACGTCAGCTTTATAATAATGAGCTATAAAAATAACATCTCACGCTTGCTCAATAGGAATATAAAGAATTGTAATGATGCTGAGATATTTGCAAAACTAAGGGCCGCAGGTGTTTGCGGTGGGAACCGAACACGCTACCACCCTTTCTGGGGGGCTGAGGTGCTCACCACCGCACTCAGAAGGTAACACCACAGACACCTGCGGTCCCGAGTTTTGCAAATATCTCAGCATCATTGTAGTTGTATTTCACATCAAACCCTGCCATGAAGAAAGAAAAGGCAGTGGCTAAAGAGTGGTTACATTACGACGAAAAATTATTGCATCGTAGTGCATTTTTTGCTGATAAGCTAACATTCGGCTAACGGCTAAAGAAGCATCGCTGAGTGATGTTGCTTCGTTCGAGCGGTGTTTCGTCGATGAAGATTCGACGAAGACAGCACATCGAGAGTACGAACGACTGTGGATTATCGACGCGGAACATCAGCTCTGAGGAAGACGAAGACGTCAAAAGTTTAGCCGAATAAACACTTTTATCAACCTCGTATTAGCTTATGAAAGAAAGGATATGTACTGAATAGTCCTTTTGCCTTTAAAGGAAAGATGGTTTTTGAAATATTGTTTGATCATAGTGTATTTGGAAAATCGGCTTTCTTCTAACCTCGAGATGACCAGTCAATTTGTATTCTTTCACTGATAAGCTAACACCATGTCCATAAGAGCACTTCATTTGACTGGAGGAATAAAGTGGTTTGATGAATCTCGTGTTATATCAAAAATGGAGTACCATTCATGACAGTACCATTAAAATTGTACGTCCTTTTGGAAGCGTATGAATTAGATTCCCTACAGAAATATCGATATGAATATGAATATAAAATCCAAGCAAGAAGCTTTTCCATTTTGAAAATCTTGAATGAGAAACGGTGCAGCGTTTCTATCCACTCATACAGTGAATACACTGAGCTAGCGAATGTGGCTTTTTGTCAAGGAAAAAGATTTAAGAGAAAGAACCAAAGAAAAAGCCATCGTGTTGCATTATTATAATTTTAAACAATAAGAAAGCCCTAAGAATTATTTGTGGTAATAGTACTGAAGTTAAACTGTCGTCCTACCTGAAGTATACTTTTTACTTGCTTATTAAGTCTGCTTTGTACATCGCTGATCGTATGCTGAAGAGGCTTGCTGGCCGGTAGATTACGATTTAATCCGTAGTTACCACATGCGAACTCATAAAAGTCATCACACGGATCCACCTAAACTTGCTATTTTGTCAACACAGGAAGAGTAAACAGATATCGATGGACAAAAACGATAGACGATGAAGCTTCAGATGTTAGTCAGTCCCCTGACAGTTCTAACCAGAATGATTCATTCGGCTCAATGCCTAGCATCGTTGTAGCGAGTGAATACATATTCGACTTATACAACTATTTGCTGGTACCGATAGGTGTATTTAGTATTTTAATCCTCACAAACAAGTCTGGTACCCATTTGCTGATCCACATGGGATGGAATAGTGGTGAAGCGAGTGTGCGGGATCGAACTAGCGACCAATGTGTTGCAATGCATTTCTAACCAGTTTGCTACAAGCATCACTAGGTAGATGATGCGAAAAATTGCTTATATGACTGGAATTTATGACTGAAATTCCATTGTAACATTGAGGAAATATTTGAGAACGGTAAGCTGTGCCAATCCATGATGTTGCTTTCAAGTTCAGAAGAAGGTAACTCTCACAAAATATCAAAAATGTCACGATAATACCGAAAAACCATCATGGCTACCACATTTAAGTGGTACAACCAACCTAGTGCAGATAGCACAGTGGCAGTGATGTCCGTCATCACGAGCATAGTGCTAGTTCGATTCCGCTCTGAGCCAACCGAGCCTCTGGGGTTGGGAAATTGGCACCGGACTTGTCTGAAGCCGCTCCCTGCAATCCAATGGGAAACGTACCAGCCAGGCCATCCCAGGACATCCAGGAAGAGATGTTCGACCATCATTCTACGACATTCATGATGAAATGAAAATCGTCAAGCAGCAAATGATGCTATGCGTAAAGTTGAAAGATCTTCGTGGACAATGGATGCAAGAAAACGAAACGAATGTGAGAAGTGCTAGGACCCCACAGTAGAGGTGAAAACGAGTCATACAAGAACAAAACCAATACAGTTTTTCGTTTTTTCAACGGTGTCTTCTGTTTTTCAGTGTGCATATCGTTGAATGGTAGAGGACGCCATTCAGTGTTGCACTTTCTCCCACCTTTCCGAATGATGGTGTTTTAGAAAGTAACGAAAAGTTAAAGCCAGAATCTAATGGAACTAAAAGCCGGTTATTACTAAGATATTTAATGTCATCCGCTGACACTCTAATTCTACATCAGGCTGGCTTTTATGAATATTTTAAGAATTCCTGATTTCTTTGAAAATTCCTCATACTTTATGTAATACAGTTATTGCCATAACCAGTCTTCACATATTGCAGCAGTTCTCAGATCCATGGAAGTCTTCAAATTTGCTTATGAGCTATCGTTCGACAACTGTTTGAGAATTCTGATTTCTTCATCAATGTCACTGAATGCTGATCGGATTGATTCTTTCCTGAAATCCTCGGGTTGCTCTGCTAGAGGTTTCCAGCGTCCACATCGCACCAGACTTTCGAAATGGGAAGGAGCCTTTCTTGGATATGGTGCCAATTTGCAAACACCGGGTGGATGGGAAGCCTGCTTGAGCCACGGCACGGTTGTACCATTCACCTCACTTGTATTCCACGGGACTTTTTAACTACTGCGTTTTCCGCGCCCAATATCTGGGCTTTGAGCGGCCGACTTTAGCTTCTCTAAGAATCTAAATTGCTCCACTTTGCAAAATTACGTCGTTTCAGGTCAATACAGATCAAGTGGACCAACGCCGTGTGTTTTGTGCTTTTACCATGTCATGTACGACTAAAATGAAATGGCAAAGCAATTGAGAAATACTGAGATCTCAATGAACCTTGTCGTTGAGATTTCCAGCCAGGAAACCTGCAATCGTAACACATTCCCTCGAAGTACACACAATAGCATTGTGATTTATTGCCGTTCGGTCAACTCCTATTGAAGAATTCTCGAATGGTAATGCATAGATCGGTAGACCTGCAATTAGAACTATGACACTACTGCAACTACGCAGGCAACTATACTCTAAAAAGGGTTCGTCTCCGCCATTTCTACATTAAAATTTGAACGTCTCGACCTTAATAAGGTCATATAGGCTTAACATTCTTCTTATGAACATACTAGATACACCAAGATAATCAGCAAGACTTCTCCTTAATGTTCTTATGATACCAGAAAGTTCTGGAAAAATAGCACAATGGCAATCATTACTACAATTTTCCTTCCCCTGTTAACGGTCGCCGATCAAATTTTCGGAATCGCCCATGATCATGTGGTAAGGTTTTATCATTATTTATCGATTAGCAATAACCAGAATCACCAAGATTTTTTGGTATATTTTAAGAGAATCAATGAATGTTCTGTCCGGAGGGTATGTTCTGAAGGATTAGAGGTCTACATGACGTCTATATAGGTGGCTTTGAGAATCCAAACATTTTGTGAAAGAGACGCAACATGAAAAACTACCTGTTAAAGCCGAACATGGAAAACTTATTCCATAGAGTTTTTTACACCTTTTTTCTGTATTACTGCTGGTGTTTGTTTGACTGTAATGGCTTTTCTATAACTTGAGCAAAATTTCTCGATAAGAAGTTATTTGAGGAGTGGAGTATTTGACAGAGTCAGAAAAAAATGGTTCCACCACTACAGAAGTAGAAATTAAGTTTAATAGATGCTATTTAAATTTTAAATTTGGTCCGGAATTAAACTCTAAAAAGAAAAATGAAAGAATGGTGGATGCAGAGAGTTTTCTACTAACTGATTAGTTGGTTGAGAAAGGATGGAAGGGGTGATGAAAAAGGGACGAAAAACACAAAATTAAACAGCAAGTCAGGAATGCATCTCAGTAATAGAAAGAGAAAAAAAAGTTCCACTTCATCGTAAAGGTATATGGATTCCACTTACTTCTATTTCAATGATTAAAGTCTGCTTGCTACAATCTGTACTTTGCTTATTGAAAATTTACTAACTAAGGCACTCTTGATCAAATGTGCATTGATATCAATACATACGACCGAGGGACGTGTCAAGATTAGCGTTACTGTTATTTCTGTTAAAAAATGATTGTTACGAGGTAGGCATTTAATGAAATCAATGCAATTGATCATGAATGTAATAGAACCAATATCACTATTACTTCTTTTTAATAGAAAGAAATCTATGATTAATCTTTGAACTTAAACAATAACAAACCTCCCTCAAATGTTCGGTATCCTTCTAGTAAAATTAACCAACAAAAATAAAACTGCTCCAAGAATAACTAATAACAACAAAACCAGTAAGAAGAGGAACACCTCCAGAGCTGACAAACGACCGAGACACGATCTGAAATGAATACGGCATCTGAAGCTTTCTGCATGTGTGAAAGTTAAGCTCACTGAATCTCACCATAATGGTATTAACTTTTACCCTATTTTTTAGATGGCTCTTCAAGTTGTGAAGTCTCCCTTATGTTTCAAAGAAAATTTGAACGGAGGGGAAAAAAAACACCTTAGTGTATTAATTATTCGTTCTTTAGTTTTTTGTATAATAATGTCGTCTACTAGGAAAAGTCCATCACACCGACACTATACTGTTAGAAAGCATTCTATGCTTGCAGACTATGATTGTTTCATTCTTTACCTATTTAAAGATATTTTCTTCCATGCGAAATGGATCAAAACATGACGTAAACCTTTGCTAAGGTGGATATAGGTGAATTTCTACTGTTCAACAAGACCTTTCCTCCATGTCATCTTGGTCTAGATGCGTATACCATATTGCCTCGCAAAGAAAAAATGAGAAAAAAATGAATATAAAAACAAGGAAAGAAAGAAAGAACAAAAAAGAAAGAAAGAAAGAAAAAAGAAGGAAAGAAAGAAAGAATTTTCCTCAACTTAAATCTACATGATTAATACTTCAGTTTGTCAAAACTAATTGAAATCTAGGACTCTACCTTTCGTTGTATTTTTCAGTTTATAAGCGTTTTTTAACTCTCATGATCTCTCTATGACGCCGCGGATTACAAGGATTTTGTCCCTCAATAAAATTTGGTAATTTATTCGAATTGTATTCCATTATTCCAATATGGGTCCATGTCTTCAGTTTTTACTACTGTAAGAATGCTCACTAAGTGCACTCATCACAGAGTTTTGTTTTTTAGCCAAAAATTTAGAATTCTCCCTTATAAGTAAACGATTAGACTATGGCTATGACCATTAATCTATATCCTCCCAACGGTTTACCACCTCATCATAGCTGGGAGGTGTTCCTGGGTGTCGGGCTGCGATGTACGGTGGGGGATTTATCCCCTGGCAGGGTCTCCCAAACTGAGAAGAAGTTCGGCGTTTCCATCAGGAAGCGCAGTTAAGAGTAAATATTGCCAGGAATCACCGTTGAGCTTCTATTTAGTAACAAGGTAGCACGTTTCCTCTCTGATCCACAATGAGCAGCAAATATGGCTTCGTGAACCGTGGACCTGGGGTTGAACCAATAACCATGTGTAACTTACAGGGAACCTCTAATTACTGTGCTAGACTCCTCTTTGAAAAGCGATACCGTCCCAGTATCAAAAGTCGCATGGTGGCAAATCTCCCTCTGACCCACAAGGGCTGCGACTGCCTGTTGTGGTGAAGACCTGGGACAGACTTCGGCCAAGCTGACCTCGGGACTCCAGGGAACCATAATGGCTTAACCAACAAATCTTCGAAAAATGGAGATTGTGATGGGGCCCGCACAACCAGTGAGGATGGGCCATTTAAGCATCAAATATCAAGTATTAATCTATACTGAGACGGCAAGTGATGTCAAAGCGATTCTGTGACTGGTCGTTGTTGTTGGAGATGAACACCACGGGATGTTGACAAGCAGCAAACTAGTTGAAAGTTTTGTACTTCTAGTGCTGCACACGGTATAGAGAATAGTCAGTAATTCAACACTGTTCGAAATGAGGATTGGAGCAACTGAGTTTCTGAGGGTGCTGTAGAAGAATGATGTAACTGGAACTCAATCTATACGGAAGAGAAGTGTCAAGTCTCATTCTATTAACGTTGTCGCTGCAAGATATCATCCTACTCACCGATAACAAAATGGAAAAAGTTATCTATGGCGATTCTTATCGAAAAAGCGCACAGAGCATTGTTAACAGTGCTATATCAATTCACTGTTCTCTTACCTCTACAAGCAAAGGCGTGTGAAATGACCGATGAATGGCATAGCACCCTTAATATACTTGTTAGGAATATAATACTTACCATTTAATATTAAGACATGTTCCAAAGGCTACTACCGGATCTTAAAGTCACGGCCACGATATCGCGGAATTTTATGGAGTGTTAGCATTGAATGTTGTTCTTGATGATGCACCCTTACCTCTTGTTGGGTAGCCAAGGTGAGGTTCCGTTCCGCAGTTCGCTCTTCATAGCAGCTCATCCGAACATTTCTATGTGAAACATTGATAACCGGTATCAGCGACTATAATGACTTAGTGTTTAACAGCAATAGAAAGATACCCGAAGGGAAGTGGACGAATTCTTCCAGGAACGCGTGAAAAACCATGAATGAAGAAATCGGATATGTCATTGGCGGCTTTAGGACAAGTGTTTAGGATTTAACATTAGATCAAAGATTTATTGAACAAAAAAAACATGGAAGAAATGACGAGGAAAACGCTTAAGAAAGAAGGAATTCAAATCGGTAATGCAACAACGCTAGTAGCACAATACTTGTCGATTTATGGGATTGATATAAACTGCAGAAGCTCGTACTATCAATGAGCATAAACAATTAAAAGCTAGCAAGCGTTAGGCGTTGATGATACTCTAGAATTGCTCCATGTATTCAACTCCATTCGTAACATCGGTAACACGCAGAGGTGGATTTCTCCTATATAACGACTTGTGGGACCGTACCGATGCGTCAAGCCAAAGTTTCTGTCTTCCTATAAAGGTCTGGGGCTAATTTGCTGACAACTGAAAGATAGTTTGACTTCCCAGGAAGGCGGAATGAAAGCTACGGTGATATACGTACTGCAAGGTACCTTTAACCACTGCAATGCATATACTTAACGAAATGAAATCATTAAATAGTTGCAATTATGTTGATATATTTGCAAGATTTGGTCCGCAGTTCAAAACGAACTGCGATTACCCCTTTCCCGGGGGCTCAGGTGCTATGCACGCACGGCTGCACTGAGGTCCTTGTTCTGCCTTTCTCTCACTCAGCCTTTTTACCCCTAACTGTGCCATTTATGCTACGAAAACAAGCCCATTTACAACAATATAAGAGAAGATAGTTCAGGTTACACTAAACTTTAAGTGATTAAACAAATCCCAAAGGAACCTACTCTATCAATATTGAATCTGCCATTACTTTGTTTGTAAGTGTAAAATGCCCTTCAAGAAATCTATGACTCTACTTTAAAGGCGATCTCGACGTCTCGAAGGATTCGCAGCGACACTTCCCGCTTTATACAGAGCTGCTAATACTTTCACTCCTGCAGGATATCCAACTCATACCTTTCAATTCCCTTTTACTATTCTATGCTCTGGTCAGGATTCTCATCGATCATATTCTGCTCATCTTCCGCAGTTACACTGGTTACGTTGACAACACTTGCATCGAAGTCAACTAAGTTAAACAATGCAGTGTAGCAGTAAGCAGTAAGCAACAAACAGCTTTGACGGTACATGAGGCTTGGGAGCAGTAGATAATTCCATTGGAAGGATAAAAAGCCAAAAAGCTCTTGGCCCTGATCAATCTCTGAGGGGTGCGCTATGCATTCGATTTCATCAAGCATCGTTTGGAGGTGAATGAATGCACATCTGACCTTTAAAATGACTCGCGGCGGCCTACCGATGTATCGAGTCAATGCTGCTATCCTCCCAGACAAGTATGGTACCAATTTGCCGACCCCGGAGGAATAAAATGCTTGGCGGGCCATGGGCACGGGGATCGATTCCACGTGTATCTAGAATCCCATTAAATAACAACATTAAATAATTCCTGGAAAGATGGGTGCTTATGTCCATTTTTACTCGAAAGATGAGACGTTGTGTGTCATTTGGGAAAAGAGTGTTCGGTTTATCCAGAATTCTAATAACATGTCAGATACTTCTGTTTTCTTTTATTTTCAGCGGCTTTTACGTTATGTAGGTTTAAACCGTCAGAGTTTGTAAAAAGAACTAATAAGGAATGGACAAAATTTTTATTTTGTTTAGAACTCAATAACTGCGAGAAATTTTTGGCTTCATGTGAAGTTATTGAGGTGAGTGGCATTATCAGATGTGGTAATCCAGACACTTTTATGATTCCCATGGTTTTGACTTTACGATCCAGTGAGTAACTTCGGAATAATGGAATCCAAGTTCTATTGCTATTCGCCTCTCCAATAGGCTTTTTTTAATCTGGTGATTGAAGTCGTTGAAAAACCAGTAATGCGATTGGCAGTAATCGTTGAAAATCAGGAAAGCCATGTCGTCGGCTAGAGAAGAGAAGAAGCTTCAGAAGAAGTGGTTAGACGGAAGAGATCTAATAAAATTCGGCAAGAACAAGCTGTTAATATTACGTTCTATTGATATAAAATACTTAGAAGTGAACAAGCCTGCAGTGGTAGCAAGGCGTTTTCAACAATGTGAAAAACTTCTCATTCTGCATAATTGTGGTATACCTCAGGGGAGATTTAAAAAGTGTGCGAGAGGTTCTGGTGAGCTATTGCCTTTTCACAAATGGACTCTTCGCAGCTGAACATTAGTGTTTCTCAACATAATATAAAAGCTAAGAAATGGTTAACCGATTTTTAGCTCGCTGCCGTCCTCTAAAACATTGATTAGACACCTTTTGTCATGGGAGTACATTTGCATGATGTCTTGTCCCAATTTTTTTTGGAGTTAAATACTATTCAGTGGTCTCTATCATGCTACGAATGAAGAGTAATAGGTGTTGCATAAGTAAGGAATGGATCAACGCCAAGTAGTTTGCCATTTGCCCTTTAAACGTTTTTATGGAGACAAATTTTGTAATGAGCTATCCATCTTGCATTCACTTTGTTCCCTATATTTCTGCAATTTCAAGACATTTCAACTGTGCTTTCTAGGATTTCCTGCCAGAAAGACGCCGAATAATACAATGCCGAGTACTAGCTTTATTCCGTCGACTGTTTGGCACCAACGACTTGGCTATCCTAGATGAAGCGAAGTTCAGTATCCCCATTCTGCAGCCCAACTAAGATTGAACCAACCCCCGGGAATCAAATCGTCTCAGATAAAAACGCGGTAACAGCATGCTAAAACACTCTCCTCTCCAGAGATTCAATGAGTACCCTACGAGTAGCATCCAGTGACGTAATGGCACGGCTTTTCCGAGATTCTACTGAAGAAAGTTTGTTTTTTGCTAGCTAGCAAATGCACTACTCCACTGAAGTTGTCCTGTGATGTCCACGATCTGAGGTAGATATAGTTAAATGGTTCAGTGATTTAAGGGGCGAGAAAAAACCTTTTGGATCAGCGGTAAGTGCTACAGAATACAGCTGGTCATCTTAGTCCATCATAATCTCCTTCAGAGAGCTAAATGATGATGCTGCTAAGTTTACGGCCTTGGTAAAATAATCAGGCAGTTGAGACACTTCGTTAGCTCTTGCTATATGATACTAATCGTCTCCAGTGAAGTATGTTGTTATTCCATCCTGCTTATATGGGCAACCATACTAGCTCAACAAAATTCTGCTGGAAAGCAATCACCTTCTATGTTTAAGGTGATATATGTAAATGATAGGATGAATATACTTTCCCATATATAGTAACGGAATACATCAAAGAAAACTGGGTAAAGAATGGTTAACGAGCTGTTAGGAAAGGGATGAAAAAATATGATCACAGGTCTACTTAACATCTTTGTCACCTAGATAAAACAGCAAATCCCCTTCCAAGAAAATCATGGAAACAAGGAACTTCTTCTAGTACAATATCGACCTCCAGTGATTTGTTGAACCGAGATCCGTAGAAGTTGAGCTGGTTAAGAGTTAAGCTTTAAATGTGCTCATCTAATAACTTTTTATGGTTATCATTCAACATCTTTCGCTTTCCATCCGTCAGCAGGAATTCGAAAGCCCCGGAGTTCTCATGATATCTATTCGGTCCCACGATGAAAGCTAAATAAGTGAGATCTTTTGATGCCAGCTCTTTGCAGGTGGAGCAGTAGTAAACATACTGCACAATACGAAAACATTGGACAGCAAAGACGAAGAGGTAGAAAAATTTTAGTCACACTGGCCGTCAACTAATGTCGTCATTCCTCAGGGCACACTATTTCTTTCAGAATGTAAACTGAATAATTGACAGTGTATGAGAAGCAATAAACATTCGTCACCACGAATTCGGCAGAGATCGTCTAGTGCTTGCGTTGACTTCATTAAACATAAACGTAGTCGTTAAGAGTGTGCTTTGAGCTCTATAACTTTCTTAAACCTACTTTTTGCTTTGCGGTCATTCTCTTTTTTGGTGATCGTTCACTACCTTTGTCAAGAAACAGCTTCATTTTGTACAAGTAAAGCGAGATGAAAGGGAGTGTCAAAGCAATCGAAAGCGACTTTTTAAAGTAATCAATTTACTTCTGAAAAAGAGTATTATTGATTAATAGACATTGAAATGTGAAAATAATAGAACTAGCCGAGAGAAGGCAAAACGAATGACTCCGCATGGTATGGTGGTGAACGCGTTAGCCTCCAGAAAAGGTAATATCGCGTCCATTCCCCACCACAGACACCTGCAGTCCGGAGTTTTGCAAACATCTCGGCACCATTGTGTTGCATTTCGCATTATACCCTGCCATAAAAACTTGTAGTATACAGCAAATTTTAAAAAAAAGTGTTATTAGAATGTATTCTTATTATCGCTGGAGGATAGTGCAGTGGTGCAAGGAACTCGCTCGATCTACCCGCCAACACTCTCTCAAATACACGTGGGAAGGCCTCGGCTATCTACAAGACTTTATGGAGAACAGTCTGGAGCAGTATTCTACGACACTCATAAAGAAGGTGAGAATGTCAAGCACCAACCGAAATAACATGCGGAATCATCGAAAATATTTCTGGAAGATAAATGCGAGATGAACGAATCGAACGCAAGAAATGCTGGGATCTGCCCAGCAAATATGACGATGGGTAGCGTAAAAAAAACTCTTGCTATCAATAACAAAAAACTGTTGCCCACTTTAATATCCCGTATCACTTGTAACCCACTAGCTGGAACTGCTAAAGCACTCATTAGTCTCTGCCGCGCATTAGGACCACTAAGCGAGTTTCACTACGTCACGCTATTAGCGTGAGGGCTCTCATTTTCATTGTTTTTGGCAAAAAGGAGCTAGCCACGGGTAATTCTTCAGGCTTCCTGATTGCAAAAAGCCCACGTAGGTTAGTCCTAGGGAGTATTCGTTTCCAAATTTCAAGCTTCTTAACTTAGGAGACCTTACTGGATGACGAGCAATTACCCTCTCTTTTCCCATTACATATTACAATTCGACATTCAGGAACACGCTCCAAACCATTGAATGGTGGGCAGTTGAGAAATTATCGTCATATACCTCGTTATGATGACGCGGGCGTGTCCCAATAATGAAAAGGCATTACAATGGTCCGGCAATGGAAAATCAATCGAAAAAAAATTACATGGACGAAACAATCGGAGCTAATTCCAGATCATCTCTCAGGTAGTCTCATAAGGAGTTCATTTCAACCATCTGCTAACAGATGGAACAATTCGATTTGATCAAAAGAAAAAAAAGATGCAGCAAAAAAAAGAATTAAGGTGAGGGAGATAAACTGAAGCAATAAAATATTTTTATACGTCAACACAATGACAAGCACCCTCTGGTTTTTGAAGCATTTCGTAACGAAAGACGAGATGCTGTCCCTGATTGGAACAATTTTTACACGACCTCCCTTTCACACCTTCTGTGCAGATCCCGGCACTAATTGCATATGATTCGTTCGCTTGCATCTATCATCGACTGCATTCAACTTTTGCCCATGGGTTTGGCTATTACTTGAGGATTTTCCTTTCGCCACGAATGTGGTGGAATGCTGGTCGAGTCGATTCTTCTTGGAATCCTGACATAGGCGGGCTAGGGCGCTCCCCAATGCGACTGAACCGAGTGAACTTTCCTCAGACACGTCTGGTCCGATTTCCCAATCCCGGAGGGATGACAGGCTTGGTGACCTCAGAGTGGGGTCGAACAGAAACCATATTCGTGACCATCGTCATCACTACCACTGTGCTACCCGGCCCGTGACTGAAGCGAATTCATTGTAAAAGGCCATCTTCACAAGTTGTGTAATGTAAAATAAACACAAGTCAAAATAGATAATATGCTAGTAAATATGACCTTACAACGGTTTACCGCCTCATCGTGGCTGGGAGATGTTTCTCGATGTTGGGCTGCGATATACAGCAGGGAGTTCATTTCCCTAGCAAGACCTCCCAAGGAAGAGGAGTCCAACCTTTTCATCCGGAAGCACAGATAGGAGCAAATCAATATCAGAATTCACCATCGTCCTGTTATTAAACTAGTTCCCTAGTGGCAAATCTCTCGCTTATCCAGAAGGGCAGCGACTGCCTTGGGTAGTGACCACTTAGAGGAAACTTTGGTTAGGCTGACATCGGGACTCCAGGGAACTACGGCTAAACCAGAAAATCACCGGAGAATAGAAATTATACTGGTGCCTGCACAACCAGTGAAGGGTGGCCATCCAAGTATCAAATCAATAAATATGACATAAAATAATGGTTACACTTTGTGTTAGCTAGTAATGATTCCGACTGCTGCAGAATGGACTGTCCGGAGAAAACAAATGACTATCGACGGAGAATCAGTTAGTCCACAACCGTCATTTGGATACAATTCATACCGTATGAAAGAGCGTTGCCGTGCAAGGTTCTTCACTCGAGCGGTGATCCACTGAATTCGAGTCGGTGCGACCACGAAGAGTCACATCAGGAGGACGAACAATTGTAGAACAAATCGACTCGAACCAATCTGGTTCTGAAGAAGGTTAGGTCACCGAAACTTTAGCCGAATGAAGTTCCTTTTTTTAATCAACCTCGTATTAGGTTAATAGTGAGAGAATACATATTGGCTAGGTATACCGAGATTTAAAAAAAGTCTGCTTTTAAATTAAGTATGAGGACGTTAAAGAATCAAGGAGCAGTTCTTAATTGGGGAGATCTTTAGTTGATTTTCGTATATTCATCGCTGCCATTATGACTGATGCACTTCCGGCACTTAGAGGACAACACTTAGTGTACACGAGATCATTACGAAATTGGATGTTAAGGACTAATATGAGCCATATATGACGCAGAAATTTTTTTGAATCACAATAACTACATGATATTTATTGAGCTCTCGAACAGAATGTTTCAAGTAAACTTTAGCAGAATTTGAGAGAGGCACGCATCATACAATTGTTCTAAATGTGAATCTGCCGTTGACTACTTCTCAGTAACTCGACGGGATGGGGAAAAACTCGACGAATAAAAGAACTAATCGATACCGATGGAAATAGCAAGAAAGAAAAAAGGAAACTGGAAAGGAAATGAATGAAAATGTTTGAATAGGAAGTTTTTCTGAATCGATGCTTCTATCGTATTTGGAATTTTAGTGAAATATGACAGCTCGGCGTGCCCTCTAAAAGTCATTTATTCTTCTTAACTCAAAAATTTACCAGCCATTGGATCGGCATACGTTTTAAAACTTTCACTTGATAGTAACAGTTAAACGGATGTGAATAGTTTTTAACAAGTCTAAAGAATCGAAAGATCAGAAATCTCTCACGCCACAAGAAAAGATTTGAAAGAAATGATTGTGAGCTGAACTGCACACAAAGGAGTCCGACTGCTCTGGATATTAAAGTTACAAGCAGTAACTGATGAGGAATAAATGCGACCAATTACGGTATTGGTCACTGTATGTATGGTCTTATAAGCTGTCCTTGATAAGCTGAGACACATTTCACAGCGACGGACGTTTTGAAGGATCCCACTTTTTTCAGATACGTTTTTTCTCCCACTTACTCTTTTTTAGGCAGCGAGACCACCTGCGGAGAATTCGAATGTGGTGACTCATCTAGAATAGTTCCAGTAAGAATACCTGAATAACTTGTTGCTCAAGGTCGAATTTAATTACTAAAGCTCGATCTGCAAATTCAAGCGATCGATCCGGATATTCTCCAAGTTAGCAAGACAGTTTGATTATAAAACAGTTTAAGGAGATGATAAGCTGAGAGGAAGAGGAAGAGGAAGAAGATGATGATAGTGATGAAATAATAATAGTAAGAAGAACACCGCAATAGTTCTTGTAACGAGAAGTATGTCGATAGTGCCTACATGAGCGTGTGAAAGCACACAACAAAATGTATATGGAATAGACGAATATTAAAGTGATGTATGAGAACAGCAAATAATACCAGGACATTCATTATAAGTTAAAGAAACCTGCAGCTTACTTCATTGTGATCTTCATTACACCATTATTCTCCCTTATTAAGTATTTCTGATAATGAATTTTGTCAATTTCACTGGGTTTTTTTGAATGTCGTCAGAAGTTCGAAGGACATGCCGATTCTAAGCGATGTTGACACATTGACATGAATGGATCATATAGGCTTTTAATGGGAAGTAAAATGTTAAACCGAAAATTATACGGATTTCCAAGAACGCGCTCCATTGTCAATGAAGCAGACCTGCATGCTTGATTTGTTCAAATGCCCTACAGAAGTTTATAAGCCAATTAGGTTTCATTTCACATAGAAGAAAAGGACAGAGGAAGCTATGAAAATATGAAAATTTGAGACCCAAAACGGTTAACTTAAACAGAATTATAGACGTTATTGCCATTATTTGACCACGTGGTATATTCCAGTCTAATTGAGAGACGTTCGAATTAATTAAAACGGTAGTTTTTGGACTTGTTCTTTTGAGAAAACACCAGTTTTGTCGCGTAATGGTATGGTTCTATGGCCTCTTCTAAAAACGCTATGCAGAAAGTCCGTGTGAGAATGGAAGTAGAAGGTTTCAAGAGATGGGAGTGAGGAGATACGAGAAGCATAGACAGTTGTCTTTCGATAAAATATGGTTGCAACAGCTCCATATAATCCGATCAGTAGGAAAAAAAAAGTCCGCAACAAGAAAATGCTATGTTAAAGACCTAGTGAAAAGTAAATGACTCGTGTTTATAATGCAGCAAATTGAAGAACAGTGTTTTCTCAAAGTAGCTGCAGTGTTCATCTGATGTGACACTGATGCAACTCCGCCCTGAGTAACCAGGCCCCTGTTTCCTTTCGAGGTTGACAAATTGGTGCCAGACATGTCTAGAGAAAAGCTTCCCCTTTTCACGAAAACCAGCGGCTGCCTTCGGTGAGTGCCTGGGACGCTCTTTTCCCAGGTCTCTACGGAGAATCGCGCGAGCATTCAACAACATTTGTGAAGAAGACGAAGCCCCCGAATCCACACGCAAATTCGAAGATCTTCATCGTGGATAGATTCGAAGAAACGAATCATATGAAAAAGACTAGTACCCGCATAATATCTGAACAGAGATCACATAAATGATGAGTAGTAATAAATAAAGTTGTAGTACTTGGATAGGATGGTCGCTATCCTAGGGTTTGTTACCCCAACAATAATGAGAACCTTCATTATTATTCAGACAGCAAAGCCACTTTTTATTTGGACCAGACGGTACCGATCGTAAAAAAAAGAAACTGGAAAACACCGACTAGACAACTGCTAGGGAATACACAAGAAAGTAAACAAAACCTTCTTTACGTTTACTTAATGATTGTCCCATGAAACACTTTTCTATCATAAATTTTCATAAGGTTCAACACATATAAGCGAAAAAAAGGAATGTGAAAATAGGAAAAAAAAACCAAGAACAGCAAGCAACAACCCAACAATGAGACTTTCTTATTTCAGCGAACAATCTCTGCCCGATGGCAGCTGCTTATCCTCAGCTTAAGAGACTTTCCGACGTTTCTTGTTTTTTATAAATTACTTTGTTGATGATCGAGGAAAGCAATGTAGGTACATGTAGTTTATCTGGTGTTAGATGAGAATAGTTATGTTCTTATGTCATGGCGGCAACAACAACAACACTTTCGCCCTCGTAAATCACTAAAAAACAAGTGACTTTAAGTCTTCTTCAACGGACAATCGCAGAGGGATGACGACTAGAACCGGCTGGTCTCTGAGCTTGTGCTTGGCTCTCATATACTTTCCGACAATGGTGGTAAATAGAAGAGTACCATTATGTTCCGAATAAGTACCGAAGCGTGATGTGGATTTTCTCTCACTTCATATCACCGATAACTGATGAGAGTGTGGAGTAAAGAATACAGGCGGGTATAGCGCAGTGCTAGAGGGCGCCCTGCAGTGAGTGAATGAGTTCACTACCGAGCAATTAAGATATAATTTAAGAGAAGCAACACATTAAGCTGAGTATGGAGTACAGCAAAAAAATTTGGGTGGGATTAGTAATCTGGTAGAAGACAACTGTGACGTTGGTCCACATACGAAGTACACAACGGTCACGCGGCATCCATCAATGAAGTATTTTTCTTGGCTTTTGATCCAAGCACTTCCAAAATGAAGCTCCAGAAAAATTTTCGGTACCGATAAATCTTGAAAATTAATGGTTCCAAAGCGAAATGGCTTCTTTAGCAGTCTCGTTCACCACCACTTGATGCGTCTAAGATCAACAGAAGAACAAACAAAAAAAAATTATAATAGATCGATTCGACAAAGAATTTCCTGTAACCTCCCTCTCCACTATCATAGTTTCTTCATATGAGCATAAAAGTGTGGTAATATTAAGGCTGATAGAAGGAGAGCTTAGCTCTTCATCACTTTAATGGAAGTATTGAACGAAAGGCGAACGAAGGAAAGCAAGGGGAAATTGTCCTGTCGTCATTCTACTGAAGAGAAAACGTAAGGAAGAAGCGCTACATCATTTCGACTGTTTCAGGATGGATTGTTCTCATGAAAACAAATAATCATCAATGAACGACCAATGAGCAATTGTCATGTGTAAAAGGGTACCGCCGAATGACGCTACTTCATTCGTGCGGTGCTACACTCTACTCCGTTCAACTGACCACAGTTACGAAAACGCACATTGCAAGAAGAAAAACAGCAGTGGACACTCGACTAGAAGCATCATGGCTCTGAAGAAGATGATGACGTCGAGACATTCGTCATCGAAAATCAGAAGCATTTATTAATAACCTCGTGTCAGCTCATCAAGGACAGTTCCTAGCACAAAGTAACATCGTGTTAGCCTATAAATAGAACAAGATACTAATTATTCATATCGAGCGCAATGGAAACTGATTAACAAATGTGAAACGTCATTAGATTAAAAGTTAGTGGAAAGTCTATATGGTTAGGCTTTTCATTGATAGAGGATGGAGCCCAAAGGTTCGCGCATTGATCAATTTCCTAAGAGCTGCACTACGCATTCGTTTTCATCAATCATCGTGTAGGTGATTGAATGGATATTCGGACTATGAAATGACTTATGGAAACCTATGGGTCCGTAAAGTCGGTGTTATTAGCCTCTTAAATAGGCTAAGCATGTCTAGCGCAGTGGTCGGAGGCGTCCTGCAAGACACATGAGATCGATCCGCGCGCCGCAGGCATACCAAACCGTTCATCCCTCCAGGGTGGGCAAATTGGTACCAGACTTGTCTGGGAGGATAGCAGCAACTGGTTGAATACACTGGTAGGTCACTGCGAGTCATTGTAAAAGCCAGATTTGCATTCAATCACTTCCAACGATGTTTAACGAAGTCGGATCCATGGGGTATCCTTCAGAAATTGATCAACGCCGACAGTTTTATCCTTTATTTATCGTCTATTAAACAAGTCTACTATCAATTCTCCTACTCAAGAGAAAAGAAGCCTTCAAAGCGAAAGATCGAACCAAAGACCGTGTGTGTATGCCAGAGCACCTCTAATCCCTAGTTGTACATGCTTCCTCCAAAGGCATACTATGTTATTATAGTACTATAGTTCTAAACAAAACCTCTGCCTACATATATTTTTGCATCAGAAGAATCCCGAGCTACTTACAAACGAGCTCTAATTACGTAAGTGGTTTCGTAGTACAAAATGGCAAGCTTTTTAGACGACTGCTTTGCGATAATGATATGAATTCGGTAATTATCTTCTAATTCATTAAAGGTCCAAAGGATATAAAGTGATACTAACGCAAGAAAGGACACTGGTAGTCAAGAAAGGAAAGAACTGTTGTTTGTTTTCAGCTCTTTATAATGTTAAAACTCAAAGTATACCAAAAAGAAATGAGAAGGATCTCAGTTGATAAGCTAAAAAAATGGTGAATGAGGGAAACGCAAGAACATCTCGCCGTGGGAAAACATGTGATATGATAAATGACAAGGGATGAAACGGATGCTTCAACACTAATTGCCATCAAAGAAAAAAGAGATAGCGAAGATAGTGATAAGATTTTGGAGAGATGGTAGCGTTAGAGTAAAAAGAGGCGCGAGTGATGAATTGATGAAGAGAAATAGGCGCCGAATGAGAATGCGACCAATGATCAACGAGGGAATTGAACCGCTCACTTAGCAACGACCACAGTACTATTGGACACGATTTTGACCTTTTCACTTCTTACAAGTAATAAAAAGGGTGTGGTGTTGACTAGTCTCTTTAAGGATGAGCCATGCATTCTATTCCATTCGTGGCACCATAGAGTTGATTAGATGCATATCTGACCATACAGCTACTTGTAGTGGTCTATCGCTGTAGTTTGTGTTCTTACCATCCTTAGGCAGGTCTGGAATCTATTCACCTGAGGGATGGAAGGCTTTGTTTTATCCGAAGGCGGGATCGAATCAAATTGCATAACACATCTAGCCGTTGCACTACACGTTCCCACTAGTATAATATAAATAAGTAAAATTTTCAAATCTGTCATGATGTCTAAATTAACTGCCTGCGAGCTCTTTGATGCAAATTTCACCTGAAATGCACTCCTTCAGGAAATTTTACCTACTCACCACAACGATATATTAATTATTAATGACTGAATGAAAAATCAGACCATTAAAAAACTTCTTGTCTGAAAATAAATACAAAACGGGGTTTCAAAGCCTGTGGAAAAATCCGATGTGGTAGTGGACTTCAACTAAAGTGAAACACCTCACTTATATGTGAACATAGTCGTCTGTAAATGACTTTTTCGTAGCAAGGTGATAACCTAGCAAACCTAATCACTAAAGTTCCATGTGAGTGAATAAATCAATTTTGAATTTGAATACAACTATTGAAGCTTCGACATATTCAATTAAGGATGTCATATGCAGACTCTGCTATCTCTTAGATCTTTTCGATTAGGTCTCGATATGGACCTAGGTCTCAGGAAAAAGTGTTGCACACTACTTAAAACTAATATTGAATTTGAAAAATGTAGACGTGCATACATTACTGTTTATGGAAAATGGTTAAAACTGTAAAAGATAGAACCTTTTTTTTAGCTAGAAATGTAGGCTTTCTTGCGTGCCATATTCTCTCCAAATCTTATTTCACCCTCTTCCCTGAATATGGTCCGGATGAGCAAATACACAGACAGACCTTGATGACGTTGATTTCCACGATGGGTAATAGTTCCTTTCTTAAACTTGGCATTTCTGAATGGTTTCGCACTGCTAAGACCAAAAGCTCTAAAGCTCTAATAAAAGCTCTTGGCGTTGATCAATCACTGAGGGATGCGCCATGCCCCCCCACTTCATTAAGCATCGTTGGAGGTGATTGAATGCATATCTGGTCTTTAGAATGACTAACTGTAGGCTACCGATGTATCAAGTCAGGGCTACTATCCTGCCAGACGAGTCTGGTACCAAATTGCCGACCCCGGAAAGATGGAAGGCTTGGTGAACCACAGGCGCAGGGGATCGATCCCACGTGTGCGTCGCAGTGGGCCTCTGGCCAATGCACCACGCGCGCCCTACTCTCAAGATTACACAGTGGATTTCCCAAACCATCAAATTATATATCTGAACGCAACTTGTCATTTACCATCTTGATATGTAGGCCTTTGAAGTGACACAAAAAGTGGGCATTAATTGTCATCCCATGCTTAGTTGACACTTGAATGGCCCGTCCTCACTGGTTGTGTGGGCCTCAGCACAACCTGCATTTTTCGGAGATTTGCTGGTTAAGCCATTCTGGCTCAATAGAATCCCGAGGTCAGCCTGGCGAAAGTCTGCCCCCAAGTCGTCACCACTGCAGGTAGTCGCGGCACATGTGAATCAGAGGAAGGCTTGCTACCATGTGACTAGTTTGACACCAGGACAGTGGTGGGTTCTGGTATTGGTCTACTCTTAGCTAGGCTTCCTGATGGAAACGCCGGACTCCTCAGCTTGGGAGACCCTGCAACGGACATGAATACTCCCGCTGTAAATCGCAGCTAGATAACCAGGAACAGCTCCTAGCCACGATGAGGCGGTAAACCATTGGAAGGATTGTCATCTCACAGGTTTTAGAATTAATAGTGGTTTGATTACTTAAATTATGCTGCTAATAATTCCTCACTTTTGTCCGCCAACTGGATTTAGAGGAAACGATTAATGTGCTGCATAAATATCAATCCCTAAATTCTTTTAAAAGAAAACACACAATCTTTTCGCTTATAATGCTTTCTAAATCCTTGTGAACACAATAATAACACGTCTTCCTACCGACTGGAAAAATAAAGCTACAGTTTCTAATTCCTTCTCCACGGTACCTGGTTTAACAATGATAGAGCACTTTTTGAGAAAAACTCTCATAAGGGCTCGAACCCTATTACGTTTAGTAATGCATCTGGTGAGGAGATCTCAAGTAGAAACGTTTGCAACAACCATAGTGATAAATGTTGTTGAACTTCTTTAGTGTAAATTCAAAGATTCTCCCGTTAAGAGAGAGTATTAAAACACCTCTACAACGTTTTATGACATTCAATGTGAATGACGGAATAAAATTTAATGGAAGAAATCACCAACACATAAAGTTGACTTCTCTGACTGCAATACGTAATTCTATGGCGGAGGCCGAAAGAGGAAGAACTGCTAGAAGATTAAACATAAAAAAAGAAAAGAAAGAAGATCAAGGAAGATTTAACACGCCGAATTTGGCCTCATTGGAAATGAAGTTCATCATAAAAATAGCTCTTATAGAAAAAAGGATTTTTAGTCGAATAACAGGTTTTGGAGATGTTTTTGCACCATCACGATTTGATACCCACTAAGACTTGTTATGCACCATCTAGACGTACAGCTTTGTTCGACAAGAAGGATTAGTTCCACTGTATCCACAGAACTATTCAGTTGTAATCTAATGGAAATTAAATCATTCGCTGACTTCATCTTTATCATCTGCAGTGTTATTAATTAGCCAGTAACTCCAGTACCCACCTACCAATGAAGCCTTCATTCGCTCCTGTAACGCAGCAGAGCTACAGAATAGGCTTCAACAGTCCGCATAAGTCTCATAATTCCAGCATAGCGCTCTCTTTTCTATTGTGGGTGGAAAGAAACAAGCTATTTGCACCTTGCGTAGCATTGCAGTGGTATGAGACTACTCTAAGCTGAGCTTCCTGATGCAAACCTCAAAATTCATCTCAGTTTGAAAGACCAGGTTGAGGATACGAAGTTTCTGCTATACACCGCAGTATAATACACAGAAACAACCCACAGCAATGAAGAAACGGTAAAACATTAAGCAGATGCCAAGACACCACCGAAAATTGAACACCCAGACATTACACAGGCGACAAGCAACAAGCTGTCTGATTTATAGATAGTACAACATTCTGAAGTCATTTTTTTTCTTTGGTGAGACGTGGGGAAAGCAAACATCGTCAAAATACATAGGAGCCAGTTTGACCCATTTTAAGTGTCTTGACGCCTGGACCGCCATCTCGTCATAATAAGGTACAAATGTCATTCCAAAGAAAAAGAAACACTAAGTGGAAAGCATAGTCACGAAACAACTAACAAATGCATTTCGACTGAGTCAGAGGAACAATTTATTCACAACTTGCAAGCAGTTAAACTTATGCTCGTGTGCAAACAAATGCCATGAAGAAGAAGCGTTGTACTCTCAACCATTTTTTCATCTTACTGTTGTCATTGGTCTGGTAAGAGTTCTTCTTCGGAGTTCCAAGCTAGCCTTCTAAGGTATTTCCAGGTCGTCACAATAGGTAGACACCAGTCATTTGGATCAGAGGAACGTTGTAACCTTGCCAATAGATTTTCATCTAGTTAGTTGGCGTTTGCTAAGGTTGCTTTGCAACTGCTCTTCGAAATGAAGTCGATTACATCAGCTTAAGTGACTTTCCAAGACAGTCGTAGGTTACTTTACTTCTTCAGATTTCAATATTTAAGCATTTTGTGGAAATAACTTATGAAAAATTTTCTAACCAAGGAAGACATTCCCGCGCAAATCCAATCCCGTCATTTCTAAAGTCCTTTTGAAGTCTAATCTCGTAGTCTTTGGCATCGTTATTTACATAATGGGATTGATGTATATGGTGTAGGTGTCCTAGAAGCACTGCCTTAGAAGTAGAAGAATTGACTCTTAAGCAGCTGTTCTAGAACTCCATGGTTTGTATCTGAACATAAACTTGTAATTCAGTATGCCGCCTTTTTTGATGCCAGTTACGCTGAAGGGAGAAAAAATCTCTCCTTAAAGCTAAGAAGGATCCGCATGATTCCAGCATGATTTCATAGAATTAGACCTATCAAGGCAATGCTGTCAGATTTTCCATAAATCACAAAACTTCCACTGAGCAATATTGCTCATAGACGAACTAAAGCTCACTTTTTTCATCATGTTTAAACAGATCATTTGCTTTCTTGTTGAAGAAGGATCGATCCTACCAGACATACATGATGTAAAGCGTTCTCACGCGAATTGTGCATTCTATGAGAGAAATCTTGAGTATTCAAGGGTTGAATCCCCATCGGCAGAAAGAAGATTTTTTCCGATTGGATGGAAAGGAGATTATGCACCTACAATGATAAATTGAGATGTAAGAAATATGTCAAGGAACTGAAGAGAACCGATTACTCCAGCTGTGAACCTAATTTCCTCACAACGGGGAATCTTTTTCGATCATTTCGGTTTCTTTTCCAAATCGTTCGTCGAAATCAAAAAGTGGGACAGAGTCACTTTACTTGATAAATCGACGGTTGTGGCATACATGTTGTCAATTAGGCCTCACTGGGTGTTGTGTTGACGAATGACAACAAAAAGCTTGGAACGAAACGATAGTGGTCTTAAGCATTGTTCCATAGCTCAATGGGTAAAAATTGTCGACGACAAAGCTTTAGGTGAGGTTAGGCAATACTTTGCTCCATTCGTGGAAATAATGGGGCACCTAGAAAGCTGTTTGTGGAAGTTGTAGCGACTATTAGAGATGTAGAATTCTTTAGACAAAGTTGACCTAAAGCTGAGGTTAGAATTATTTTCAACAGAGAAACTGCGTTCATATATCTTAACTGGCCACAGGTTTCACTGTGTAGTCCACAAGACACAAATGAGATTGAAAACCAACTATTCAAAGACACTAACCATTCAAATATCTCGCATACAGTCATCAGTGAAATAGTAAGCATTAATTACTCGCTCAAAATATTCAAAAAATCCACCAAAACTATGATATCTCTGATCTTCATTCGAAACGCTATTGTACAAATTGTTACGATACTGTAGCTACAGTACTCACTGTAATATGGACATTTCTGAATGCACTCCATTAAACTTTGAATGGTCAGTTAAATGGTGTCATTAGAATAGTAATTCAAATACGACTGAATACAACAGATCTTTTTAAGGATCCAATGGCGAATACCCTTAAACAGTAGCGAGTAATTATGCAGATTCTCAATTAACGAAGTAGAATTTAAAACTGAGATTAATACTGAATATTCTAGAGATGTCTGTTTCTATGTATGTATGAATGTGTGTGCGCATCGAAAAGCTTAGCTTATTATAGACAAGGAAGGGAGTGGCTCTCATTTTTTCTCATTAAGATGTAATTTGGGACGAGGGACGTTCGTAGCTGTGGCATAAGCTCAACGGGAACATGACACTAAACAGCAGTGAAGTGAAGCTACTGCTGAGGCTGCTGCTAACTGCTGACAAATCGCCTCTCCTTTGTAATCGATGTGAGGAGGTTTTCTCACTGTTTTTTTTCTTCTTGGTTTTGAAAAAAAATTCTAGTTCAAACGGAGATTAAGGACAGAATAAGAAGAGACAGAAGAACAGTAAGGGTGATGAATGCTTCCGAGTAATCAGCCAACTGTCTCACACATATGCACATGTAAGGAACCACACGCATACACACATATGTATATACATATATGTATATATATATATATATATATATACGTATATATACGTGCGCACATACACTGACGTACATATATGTGTTCGACCAACTAACAGCTGTTATGGAACTTGTTGTACAAAAACTATAAGATGGATGATTTATGATAGAAAGAGGAAAGGATAGTGGAGGAGAGAAACTATGTAATGAAAAAGAAATGGACCAAGGATCCATAGAAACCTCAACAAACTGGCATTCTTAGACGCACATCCCATTTAAAATTTAACATTAGCTGATGATGAATTATAGCTTTCAGTACAGTATGGAATCAATAATTTTGTGGAATATTGGGAGGTAGAATATTTTACCACTATTTATTTTCAATGTCCGTCTACACAATCGTCTCTGAAGGGCTCTTCGACATAAAAAATCCGAAGAAGGCAGTGTATTCATAATAAATGTGGAACTTGGGTGGTGCTCACTGCATCCGCAACAGAAGATCGCCACTCAACTCCACTGCATTAGAATGTTGTATCAAATGAATTAGTTGAGATGATGTATTGATGTCTACAGAAGAATTCCGAATGTCTCCAGGGCTAGAAAAATTCGTCTGAAAAAGAAGGATCCTGAAGTTCTTCAGCTGTAGAAATTTCAAGAATCCAGAAAATCCTTTGAACAAGAACGATCATATCAAGAGCCCTATCCAAGAGAATCTTCATTTGGAAAAGGGAACTGATTAACGCTGAAGAAAAAAAATGGTATGGGTTTAGTTGAAAAGAGAATTAGTTGAACGGAGCTCGACGACTCCTCAATCACTGTCAAGTGCGCTGCCATTCAATGTGAAATTGTTGTGGATTTCTAATGAACCACAATAAACCATCGGCGACCAATTGGCGCCTTAAATGTATGCCACCTTTTCTTTTTTTCTCTGTCATTCTCACAGATGAATTGAAATATTATCGATTTTTTTGTTTTCAAAACGCTCAAAAACCAGCCGGATTTGACATGTTGTGGCGCAATTATGTTTTTCTAGTAAAAACATAATTGAAGAAAAAAGCGAAAAGTACTAGTAAAGTGACTTTTTTAAATCTCGCGTCCAATGTGTCCCAAGTATTCATCGTGCGCTAAGAAATAATGGCACAGTCTAAAGGAGGGATAAAAGATACTCAGAAATATCCTGCATAGGCTAATTGAAGACAGAACGAAGAACAATGCAGTGAATTGAACATTTGCATAAAACTACTTCACAATGAAAAGAAGTGGATTTCTACGAACAGAAGCGAATACCCGAAACAAGAACATGACTTCATTCCGCTTATTTCATGAAGACACTGATGAACAAGAGCCCTTCATTTTTTCGGCACAATTCCGACATTAAAAGGGCACGACAGGGGGAAAATAGCAACCATTTGGAAAAAAACTTCTGAGATGAATAGTCTTCTGCAGTCGCGTTTTTTCTATGCTTCACAGAAACTTCTCACTTCACACAGGTTGAAACCGGTGGATGTTGTTGGTCTAACAGACTTTTGACTTCTTTTCTAATGGGCTTCCCTAAAACTTTGAATCCCAACAACTCTACAGTCGTCGAATGAAGTTGAATTCTTGTTCATTTCCAACGAACAGATATCACTGGAAACTCTCATTTCACACAGATTTACAACCGCTGGATGCTGGTGCTCTAGGATATCGTTCGGCACTTGTCGAACGAACTTCACCAAAATCCTTGAATTCGTGTAAGTGTGATACCGCAGCATCCTTTTAATCTAAATCTAATCAGTTTCACTTAGACTCTGAAATCCTTGCAGTATGCCACATCCATCCTAACTGTCGTAGATGATTTCATCGAGAAAAAAAAGATCAATTTCCTATCACAAAGAAGGCTGGAGACAACATGTTGCAAAAAACATCTACCACGATGAAAAGTAACTGAACGGGCTTTATTTCCACCACTTCCTGTTCCATTCCAAGTAATTAGAAGCCTTCGTATTTCTCTTCTAGACAAAGTAATTAAGAGTGCTAGTTTGTTGGTCAAAGGGGAACTAAGAAAGTATCATAAACATTTTTCTAAGAACTTAATCAAGTAGTTTTAAAAAACTTGGTCTCGTTCTTGCCGTGCGTCGTGTCGCGTTGTCATGTCGTGCAGCTTACATGATCACCCCAGGGTTAATGTAATGGATTGTCAGGAATTTATTCAAAATTCATACCGTTTTCTTCTTTACCCAGATCACAAAGCGAATGACTTGATTGTCACTTTTCCTCTGGTTTCACAAGTGTCATTGTTTTCATTCTTCAGTCATCTTTCTTGTTCTACATTCATTCACAATCAATAATATGCTTATTTTTGCAAGAAAAAATCTATATCATATTTAATGCATTGTTGTTTCCCATATGCATTTCACTAATCAGGTTTCAACTAGTGAATAGGAGAGGCAAATGACATGAACGGCTCATTTTCTTTTTGCCTGTTTCATACCAGAAGCTTCTCATAGCAGTAGAGACAAGCAATGCTAAAAATTATTCGGTAGTAAAAAATTCTACACAATAGAACTATGTCTATATGTTGCCAAAGGATTATGGTCTTATAAAAAGCAAATTTTTCTCAGAACACATTTCCGGTTACGATACCTTACAGACCGTATCTGCAGAGCTTCAATAAATCAGTAACAAATCAGTAATTGATTTCTCACCCTTATGACAGCAACTTGATGTCGATCGACTTTGCAACAACTCAAAGCACAGTAACGCTCTAATCACTCACCTGATAGTAGATTTTGGTTTTTTACGTGGTAGAAAAAGTAGACTAACAGGTCGACAGCCTGACTGACGGCACAACGAAGGTGTTCGCTTTCCGGAAATCTGCAAACGGAAAATGATTCACATGCTTGAAACAGTCGACTACAGCAAATTATGGTAGTTGAACTAGACCGCCAAACGATTCGGAAAAGAATTTGTTCACTTACAAATATGAAAATGTTAACCTTCTTGTTAGTAAGAAACTCAACTAGCACTTAGTGTGGTTTTCGAGTGACTCAAAACATGTTCCGAATTCAATCAGTAAAAGTACTATGATATTGATTATGAGTGAGAATTTCTTTTGTCCACGAACAGGGATGTAAAAAGTTAGTGCTCTTTTCCCGTTATCTTTTCCCAGCATAAAAACTCCCTTGACATCCACGATGAATTGCCGAAATTAACGTGTTTTTTTCTTTTATCCCTTTACAAATTTTCATAGGGAAAACAATAACTGGTACGAGATCGATCAAACTGTTTGTTGGCAATAAATGAGCAAAATGGCTCAGAACCAAGTAACACCTCATTCTAGTGTTTTCGGTGTTTTCGTTGATAACCCTAACTTTTGCTTCCCGCACAAAACGCTACAACTCGTATCGTTTACCGTACTTACAACGGGCAAACAGTATGAGCGTAGTTTCTGCATACGGTAGTTCTTTGTAGGTTCTGCAGGAAACCAGTTCATTACTTCATATTTCATTTCTCCGCTAGTGCTCGTAAATAAATATTTTGTTGCTTGCACTGCAAACGTTGTTTTTAGCGCTCACACAGAAATGTGTTCGGATACTTTATTTTTTTGTGTTCTCATTTGTATCCAAAGTAGCTATCGCCTCTCCAGAGAAACTCCCTCATCTGCATATTTTTTGTTTTATTTAAAATCTCGTCTATTTTTTAAACACTATTTTACTTTTTAGGATTATTTCTTCCTGTAACGTTACATCATCAATGCAGTGATTCCCAATGCTGTTCAGGACCGGCAATGAGTATTGTGAAGTGTCGTCGATATAGTAATTACGTTCGTCCCAGGCGTTTGACATGCCGAAGAACACCCTAAACAGAAGAGGAAGAAGTTAAAAGCCTATGAAAACTTTCAGAAAATTGCCGGAAGAAACTGCTCAGGACCTTTATAATGTCTTGGACGTGTAATGTCCATGGATAGTCGGTACTACAGACACCAAAGTGTTTATCATCAGTTCAGTGGGTTCCCAAACTTTTCCATCACAGTATCCAAACCATTTATGCTCATTCGTTAAGTAATCAAAAGCAGATCAAAGTGGGGAGACAGACCAAGAAAGTTTGCATATGCTGCAGGTCTGAGGACCACTGCGATGGATCCGGAAGAGATCTTTCCGTATTCAAAGCTTTTCACAGTTCACAAAAACACCACACTCTTTTGGACGAGTTCATTAATCGGCAATTTGATAAACACTTAAGTTTTATTTCATTTTAATAACTAGGACGAATCATGGTCATTGTATGGAATTAGGTATAAAAATATCAAAATTCGTCCAAATGCTCACAACAGTGTGTTTGCATGAGGAACTATGCTAACACATTGTTAACACAAACACGAGCACTGTTGATTTCGCGGTGGTCAAGAAAAACCGCGAACTCTCCCGCGATGTAACCGCGCCAAATGTATACTTAAACAGATCTCTGTATAAAAAATTTGTGGTAGTAGGTAGGAATTGAAAGTTATCTGAAGAGATTCTAATTCCTTTTTAGGTACGAAGGATCTTTGAATGACCTCCGTCAGCTTTGATTGTAAGCAAGAATTGCAAGATATTACTACTATTATTGTTGTCGTAATTAGTTACAATTGAAAAGTAACACAATGTGGATATGTATATCGTATATATGTGTGTTGTAAATGTAAATGTATATGTTTATAAAGAATAAAGGATAAAAGACCAAGCTCTCGGCGTTGATCAATCCCTCAGAGATGCGCCATGCATTCAACTTCAAGAGTGATCGTTGGAGGTGACTAAATGCATATCTGGCCTTTACAACGACTCGCAGTGGCCTACCGATGTGTCCACTTAGTGCTGCTATCCTCCCAGACAAGTCTGGTCCCAATTTGCCGACGCCGGAGAAATGGAAGGCATGATAAGCCTTGGACACGGGGATCGATCCCATTCGTATTGCAGGGCGACTTCGACCACTGCGCTACAAGCATTCGAATATAAAAAATGGATATAGATAGATAGATAGATGGATAAGGTAGACGTAAAATAGATATAGAATAAAAACGTGGTAAGAGTTGATAAATCTTCCGAAATACAAACAGTGTTATATCTCATTCATGAACGTATAACTTGTGAGCACCAGCTAATCTTGAAAAAGTCTCCTTGACGATCTTACCATCACCTTACTACAGCGAAAGCTTCCCTAAGTGTAGAGTTCCAGTTCTTTGAGGTAGAGGCATTTTTGGTCCTTCACTAGCTGTACCGTCTGTGTTCCACACTCTTCTCAACGGCAATAGACTCACGCAGCAAAATGATCTCGTCCGGAGAGGTTTTCTTGGAAAATCATTAATTGTAGAGCACAGCTTTTCACGAGCCACTTCGATATTGGATCAGTGTTTGGCATTCCATCCAGAGAATCCAAAAAATTGCGGTAGAAAACCCCTGTAAACTACAGAATATGTGGGAGACGACAAAGTGTCAAGCGGTCTGTATGTGTTGAAGAGCAGCACATACATCACTTATACACAAAGAACGGTACAGCAAACCACCCCAAACCAAGTCCCACCAAACTAAAAAGGAACCAGTATCTCCGTAGTGTTTGGGATTTAGGCGTTGTCGCGAATGTATCAATGGGTTCACGTTACAGTAATCAACAAGAGCTAATTAAAGGACGGGACTATCTTTTTTTGGGTTCATTTTCAATCTAACAGCGTCAGTGTGAAGCACGTCTTCTCAACGCTGATAAACATTTAAAATCATTCCAGTAAAGTTTTTTAAAGGCAGGAAGCGACAAAGGTTATATGGAACAATGGTTGTTTTCGCATAAAAAAAACGAATCTTCTCTTGGCAGTGCGATTTTTTATGTTTAAATTCATGTGGAAAGACGATGTAGTTTATAGGCGTCCTGCTACAAATAGGTGATCACTTTTCATCTGTTTGGTATTGACAAATTAGTGCCAGATAGGTCGAGGAGGACAGAAAGCATTGAATTCGTATACCACAGCGCCCCATCAAGTCACAGCCTTGGATAAATATGAACTCAATCATCTCTATGATGCTACGAATGGGGTCGAATGCATGGGGCACCTTTCAGGGATTGGTTGATCAACACCGAGCGCCTTATCATTAATCCATCATATTCGCACCCGTGTGAATGACAGTTGTAATACCCGATAGTAAAATTGTCTACGGCTATTTTTTTGAGTACTATGACAGCCTTTTAGATCAGCACAGCATAAGAGTGTCGTTATCATCGAATCGCATGAAAAAATGAAGATTGACAGTTGGCGCAAAAACTTGACAATTCTTGATGAGATTTGATAAGGCACGACTCTATGAACAATCGTTTAGGTCCGGGGTACAATTTCCACGCAGTCAGCACATCGTCAGGGAAAGCTCTACCTTCTTTTTCTTACTTTTCTTCCCTTTTTCCAAAGAATCCCGAATTCCGCTGTTTCCACATTATTAGCACCGTCTATGGTCGAACTGCATGAATCCGTGATGGTGTTTTGTTCTTATACGTTAAGCTTCCACCTCAGAAAACGTTGAAATTAGCACTGATAAAGCACGAAGTTTCAGTTCTTTTGGAGTTTTTTATCAGTGGCTGTTATGCCACATTGTTCTTCTGACTTGAAAAAAACGCAAAATTGCAGTTTCTATTCGGTGCGGCTCGCTTTTCAAAGGCGTTGAGCAGAAGTACAACATCACATGCCTTTCTATGGTACCATATAGGTTTTAAAAATCGGAAATCAAATCAGATGGAAAAAAATGGGAAATATAGTTTTTTTGCCAACAACATGAAACAGCAAATTTTGGCGTAGTGCATCTCATCACACAAAAACACGTGTTATAGGGAAGAGATAGCGCAGTGGTTGGTGATACCGTCGATCAAGAGGCAAATACTCTGGTTCGACCACCTCCACAATGCTCTCCTCCAAACCATGCGGGAACGCCCTAACCCCGTTAAGTTCAACATTGCAAGGAGAAGGGATCCGACCACTATTCTGCGACAATCATAGAGAGGACGAAATCCTCAGGCAACAGCAAAGGAACAAGCGAAAGGTTCGAAGGCCGTTATGGAAGATTTAAAACTAATCGAATGCAAGAAGTAGAGGGATCCGGATAGTTACGTGGTCATCGGTTACGTAAAAGATAAAATAAATGTTCAATTTTGTAGCATGTAAAATAAAATAAGGGAGAGTGGGTGGAGTGGTTAGAGGTCATCTGCAATACACGCTTGGTCGTTGGTTCATTCTCGCACCACTAGCCTACCAAGCTTTCCATCCATCTGGAGATGGCAAATTGGTACTATACTTGTCAGGGACGACAGCAGTACTGACTCGATATATCGCTAGGCTACCGCTTCTCATTGCATAGGCCAGATATATATTCAATTTCCTCTAACAATGCCTAATGAAATCGAATGCATGGCCCATCCTGCAGGGATTGAGCAACGTCGAACGCTTTATCCTTAATCGTTTAGGATGTAAATCAATAGAAGCTGAAAAAAAACTCTTCAACCAATCAGACTATCGAAAAAAATGAATGACATTTATCAAAACTTGCCCTGACAATATGGCTCAGTTTGGTGGCAGTAGGAAAGAAAAAGTATAGTTTAAGGTTTTGTATAGTTGTACCTCTTTTTCAACACTCCTCATCAGCCCAAGAAATAAGCCGAAGTCTGCTCTAGCCAAAGAATTTACTAGATAGTGACAAACCTGAACACAATGAATGAAATGGACCTCAACAGGAGCAAAACGGTCTCTTGCATAGGAGATGTTACAACGTTTGAAAAGAAATAGGTATACAAGAAAAAACTGAATTAAGAGAAATTCACCAGAAAATGGATGAGTCATCAAGGAACCATTAGACTTTACAATGAACAAAAGTGTAGAAGTACCAGCAAGAGTTCACGGCAGAAAAAATGATAAGTCGTTGATTTAAAGATTCCACCATGCTTTGTTGATTTTCAATTCATTCATGGAAAGAAGAATGTGAAATTTATTCTTGGACGTTTCTTTGGTTTCCTAGTGTTTATGCTTCCATAAATAAATTCTCTTTTACTTTCTAACACCTTTTTTACATCATTTTCAAGTTTAGTTATTATTACCTTCTAACGGTTTGCTGCCTCATCGTGGGTGCAATCCTGAATGTCGGGCTACGATGTGCAGCGGGTGAATTCACCCTTCCAACAGGGTCACCTAAGCTGAGAAGTAGTCCGGCGTTTCCACGAGGAAACCCAGTTAAACCAAACCAGGATCCACAATCGTCGTGGTATCAAACCAGTCGCATGGTGGCAAATCTCGCTCTGATCCACAAGGGCGGCGACTGCGTGTGGTGGTGACTGCCAGGGGCAGGTACCTTTGGCTAGGCTGACCTCGGGACTCCAGGGAACCACATTAGCTAAACCAGCAAAACTCTGAAACAATGGAAATAATGCTGGACCCCCCACAACCAATGAATCTGATCCAAGTAAATTATAAATTCAAAAAGGAGGAGAAAAAACACGTCTTTATTGTTTGCCACTACATCAGTTTTCTGATAGGTTTGGAATTGTTTTCAAAATAAAAAAATAGAATGTCCATTGAAGCAAAGGAAAGCGTTAATTTACTGGGTTAGACGCCCAATGATTCCAAGTAAAACAAACACCAAAGTGGTAGAGATTAAAGTCACCAAGAAAACACTGAAAATATTAGCATACGAAAGGAATTTGTGCATTAAGTTCATTATTAATTCTAGTTTTGTAGTAACCCAACGGTTTACTGCCTCATCGTGGCTAGGAGGTGTTCCTGAATGTTGGACTGCGATGTACAACGGGGGGATTCGTTCTCCCGGCAGGGTCTCCCAAGCTGAGAAGGAGTCCGGCGTTTCCATCAGGAAGCCTAGCTAAGAGTAAACCAATACCAGGATCCACCACCGTCTTGGTATCAAAGTCGCATGGCGGTAAATCTCCCTCTGGTCCACAAAGGCTGCGACTGCCTGTCGTGGTGAAGACCCGGGTAGACTTTGAGGTCCTCGGGATTCCAGGGAACCACAATGGCTTAACAAGCAAATTTCCGAAAAATGGTGATTATGTTGGGACCCGCACAACTAGTGATGACGGGCCGTTCAAGTATCAAGTAAGTATTATATCTAGAATGGTTAGCACAGCGGTAATGATGATGACAAAGCCCCCGCAAAGTCTGGTTCGGCGTCGCGCAGGACTAGCCAAGCCACCATCCTTCCGGGTTAGCGAAATTAGCACTACAGTTTTCTGCGATGAGCTCTTACAAAAACTGTCGGTTTCTCGTGATGAAGATCTGGGAACACCTTAGGACGGCTTTTCAAAGATCGGCTTTTGGAGAAAAAGAACCGACTTGACCAGTATTCATCGACATTCATAAAGAAAATACAAAATGTTCAAACAGCAGCCGAACCAAAACGCAAATCCGAAAACATTTGTGGATTATGGATGTGAGGGAAGGATTCTAATGAAAGGAGAGCTGGAATCAGCACCACATGTGGTTCATGCGAAATAAAATCAAAATGGATACCTACCACCAGTCGTTAAAAGTACTACTGCACTTAAGACAGATGCTCTGCAACCACATGCTTCAAAATCGTCTGCATGAAATTTCCCTCGAACAATTCGAATATCTTCGCAAAGTCCATTGAGTTCTTCGATTCTTCGTCTAGCCATTCATTGTCTTCCAGCAATTTAGAATTACAATAAAGGAAAAAATAAATCGAGTTAAACAAACTTCTGGATACTTGGTCACAAGAAAAAAACGTCAAGTGGTCTTTAGTAGGCCGAATCAAAAAGCAAAAAATAGTCTACCATTCAGAAAACCGGTATTGATGATATGATGAGAATTCGGTGACAACACAATCGCAATGATTGACACACGGTGTGAAAAAGCAGAACAGTGTAGGAAATGACAAGAATGACAAGCACATAATAGCCAAGCTTCTGTAAGTCAAACCGTTTGCTGAACTGAATGAATATACAGCCATGGAACTACCAGAATAAGAACTATGCTGTTTGAATTTATTTGTGTGTTCTTACAAACTGATGTTTTTGAGCTGATGCGAGATTAGTATAGGTTTTCGTTGTCGTTGTTGTCGTTGTCGTTGTGGACGATGTTGTTGGTTGATGGCTGACGTTTCAGCGATTTCGCTTTCCTCAGAACCGTGCTCTTACGAGTGCGGTCTATAGAATGCCGATCTTTTGAGTTATGCCCTCTAAATTTAGAAGACCAAGAACGGATTGTGGCGAATTCGAAAGCGTCGTGCCTAACCAGGCAATCAGCGTCAAGATGGTAGTGAAGAACAAAGACTAGAGGCACGTTATAACCTGTAATTACGCCACTCACTTTTATATATTTTCCACTTATTGCAGTCTTCTTACGAAACTAAAGACCAAAAGAGACGATGGAGAGAAATAAAACAGATGAAAATGTTTATGCCGAAATTGAGGAGTGAAGCCCCTATGAAAAATCATGTTTGAGTTGTTAAGTGTTCTAGTGGAAGAGCGAGTTGTCACTGAAAGAATAGAAATATGGAAGCGACACGAGGTCAACTTCGTCACCAAAGAACCAACGACTTCCAACTTATTATACCGTCCAAAAGAACTCATTTTTTTAACTTACTGGTAGGTTTCTCGGAAATTTTTTCAAAAATAGAGAACAGCTAGGTGATGAGCACAAAGAATTCTGTTAGTGAAACCCACTAGCAACACCGTTGTCTTTGAAAGAAGCTGTTGATAACATGAATATGAAAGCAGAACGGATCCCGTGGCGTTCCGTCATCACCCTTGCATGACTGATGACGGTGGTCGGAACCCTTATCGAAACCCAAGGAACTCGTTTGTTTATGAAGCTTTCGAAGATGACGACAGCAATGTAGACATTATATCCAAGCATCAAGTAAGTAAGTATTTCAATTTGTCTATTACTCTTATGAGATTAAAAAAGTAAACGACTCTTCAATAAGATCAAAGCCTTCACAAATAAACGAAGCTGTAACCGAACATACCAGGAAAATCTCACACAAAAAAAGACCTTTAAAACATTCTTGTGCAAATAAAACCAGTTTATTTAATCATTCACTGATTCTTGCATGAAGATGAAATTACAATGGCACGTTAGACCAAAATTAGGAGAAGACTAGATGCGTGAAACCGTGCCGGTAGCGCTTTAAGCCAGGATCCAGGACGTTTTGCCTGCGGGCATTGAAATTCTGGGGGGTCTGAAGTGAAAAAGATCTGAAGAAGAATGCTCTTAAATAGGTTAACATGATGGAGAACCTAAACACTATTGACTTGTTGGGAATTTCTCAAGTATTGATCGGTTTTGTTAAGTGCCATCTACAAAGGTCATAGTTCCAGAGTGTAGAACTATATTACACTATAAAAGAGAAAAAAACTGAATACTTGGTGAAACAAAAACAATAGAAAGCGGATGTTTCAAAGTGAAAGATGTCTCTGAAGAGGAAAAAATTTGATCAGCTGGTGAGAAAAAGACGTTGGAAAACGATGGTTTCAAGCAAGCAGATGGTTTGTACATTCAAAGAATCTTCTGTTAGTCAAAACGAGAAATGGAATTGTTGTCGATGAAGTGAAGTGGACGAGACGCTGAAGAAGTTGTTCTTACGCGAATCAATTAATAGAATCATTGACCTGAATTGATACAGATAAAGAAGAGACGAAGAACACCGCCAGAAGTCTTAAATACTGTCTTCAACAACTTTTGTTTATACTTTTAGTTTTCTTGACAGATTTCCAATGAACTCGTCACTGTACTAAACTCGTCTAGTAAACTTTCACTAGCATTGTGTCTTTACGTCCTCTTTTCTTCCAAAAACTACTAGCCAAGGTCATAAAATATAAAATAAACAGAGTAACATAAAAATGGAAAAGATGACAACAAAAAAACGTACGAGTCATGTATGACTCACATTGTCGTGAATGTTTTTTTTAACAAAGAAAAAAATCGTTTGCCTTACCTTGGCACTTCTGTATAATAGTTCTAATAAAGCTCTCAAATTTTTTGTTCTCGTTTTTTCTCTAACATTGATTCCAGAAAAGTTATCCCCCTCTTGTGCCACAAAAATCACCATGTTCACATGTGGGTGGGGCCAAACTTTCCACTGTCAACTTGCACCTTCCGTTCTTTGCTCGCTCTTCTTCTAAGGCTTTCAAGACTAAGTTTTGTTTTTCCGAAAAACAAATTCTACTCTGAGAATGATTTGCCACAGAATAGCAGTAAGCGGCTCAAAAAACGAAAAAAAAACTTTTGCATTTGATTTCATGATAACCTAAGAACTTCGTTTCTTCATATCGTTCCAGTTCCCACTTTTTTCTTGGACACCGGCAAAATCTAAACCACTTCTGAGCTTTCTTCATAACGGTTCATTCTTAGTACATGGCAATTTTCTAGCATTATAACCCAGAGTTCAATAGGGAAGTTAACAAGAATCATAGTAGGTCTCAAAATCGTTTAAGTGATGTAAATTCTGTACTGAATGTCATTCAGACGAAGGATAAAAAAGGAGATAAAAAGGCGAGAAGTCAAAACTTTTATGGGTACTTTCAAGCCAGCTTTTCGTTCTAGATGTCGACTGGGTTTCTTTTATGACAGATCGACTCTCTGCGAAACATTACAACATTGTTAGAGTTGCTGTGGTTTTAGTCTGCTGAACGGTGAAAAATCATGACGAAAGCAGTGTTAGCAAAAAATATTCATGAGTGAAACTTTGGGGGTTTAAAGCCACAAAAGCTAGTAAGCGACTTAAAACACGTTAGAAAGCAGCCAATAGTTACTTGTTTACGTAGTTAAGTGGCCTGCTCTCACGAATCACGACGAACTGTGCGTGCCAAAGCGCAGTTTCCACTTAACGGTAATTTGCTAGTCTGGCAAGAATCCGTTTGCATTGGAGTGTTAAGATAGTCGCACTAGAGCTTCGGCAAGTCATCAGCATGAGCTGTTGTCGGCTTTTGTTGATTGAAAGAAGATTTGCCAAACTGAGAGTAGGTTCTTATTAAGACGACAATGGACAGTGATTACTGGCACTGATTTCTTCCTGGTTTGCAAACAAACACAGTAATGTAAATGCGAACAGGTGAGCAATAAAACAAAATTTATGAGTGACATACGGCTCACATTGCCGTTAATGACGAAAAGGAAGATGATTTTACGTCAACAGCGTTTCTTCTCACTATTATCTCTAGTGATAGTTTGAGAAACGTTCCTAACTCGGATGAAAACCGCAAACACGTTTTCAGCTAGGGAGACTCTTTTTGGAGCGATAATCTTCACCGTACAACCCAATTCGAAATCCAGGAACACTTTCATTCATGGTATGACGATAGACCAGGATGAAGCGCCCGATAAATGTCTTGGAAGTTGAAGTGACAAAAATGACCAGTGTGCCACAAAAAAAGGGAAAGTTATTAACATAGGAGACTTACAAAAAAAAATAACTCTCCATTATTCTATATTTCTGATGTAACCAGTAACTTGAGTTCAATGCCCATGCAAATAAATACTTCGCGTTTTCTATCAAAATTGCTGTGGGTGCTAGCTAAAGAACTGCATAATTCTGTACTCGAAGTGGTAGGAGTTCGTGATGAAGCAGCGATAGGAGACGAAAGCACTTGTGGTTAAACGTTGCCATGGAAGAAAAAGGCACAAACTGGTCCAGGTAATTTTTTCTTCTCAAGCAGCATTCAACTCAATAAACTAATTTATATAGACGCTCGCGTTGACTCACTCATCATCCTGCAACAGTTGCCTGCGCTTTGCAGGGTAACACTCACGAACCTCGCATACGTGAGTTTGAGACTTGAGTCGATGGCTAATCTCCTTTGCAACTGCAGATGGAATTTTGTGCCAGTGTTATATAACAAATAGCTTTCGCCCTTTTCAACAAATCCTTCAAAAAACTTGTTTATTCATAGCAGTAGCGAATAGTTCAATACTACAACAGCTTAGTTCTCAAGCAGTAGCGAAACACGCGCAGGTGCAACAACGATGGAGCAGCTGTGGCCAGCAGAAAGCGTATTCACAAGTTCACGCGTAACCAAACTCATATGGTGTGGTGAGCTCGCAACGTTACAGCTTATTTTCATTGACGGACAAGTACGTGACTCAACCTCCGCGTTTCTTGTTCAGTTAGTTTCGAAGCCTCTGTCACTGGCTACAAACCTTGAAAGCTATCTAGAGATTCTGGGCTCGAGTTGCCTCGTGGCTCGGAAAGCTGCTGAGTCTGGAAGATGGTCGGAGTTTCCACCTCACATAAATGACCAAAGAATTAAGTGCTCGACGTTCATAAATCGCTGAAGGGAGCGCCGTGCATTCCATTTCATCAAACATCGTTGGAAGTGATTGGATGCATATCCGCATACCTGTATAGTGATGTGTGCTTGCTTACCGATGTATCAAATCTGTTCTCCTATCCTCGCAAGCAAGTTTGCTATGAATTCAGCGGCTCTTAAGTGACGATAAGCTTGGTGAGCCAGAGGCACGGGATTGGATATTCAACTCACCTGTGTATAAAAACAAGAACGGAGAGAGAAACAGAGAAAAAGAGGAAAAGAGGAAAAGAGGAAAAGAGGGAAAAGAGGGAAAGAGGGAAAGAGGGAAGGAGAGAGCGACCAAGAGAGACAAAAAAATAAATCTTTAATACAAGAAAAATACTCGACTATTGAATCCGTTTTAACCACTTTCAATGAACTTCTGAAGTAATACTGCTAGGTGGAGGGATGAGGAATGAAATACAGCACTACGGCTGCGTCCGAAATGCAGCTAGTCTATACGAGTGACGATTAATGAGGGATTCAAATGAATTCAGACTTGAACGCTGTACGAGCGACAATACGACTTAGAGTATCAAACTAGACGTTCGGAGGTATTGGAGAATGTCTGCTTGCGATGAGAATGGACCGAAACCACACGTGCCTCAAAACATGAAATGAAAACATCTGAACTAGTTGAATACTGAGAAGACAAGAACCGATTCGTCCAATTCTCAATAGACGACAACGAATACAAACGAAACAATTGAACTGGTCCATGACTAGCAGTAGTAAGTCCGGAATTACGGTACTACTCAACTAGCGGAGAACAGGTATTGCGAAGGACAAGTCACTTACGAGAACATCGTCGTGTTCCTGGAAATATTAGGCGTCGGATAGGAGCCGATGGATACGAAACGCTATGATATTTTCGGGAGATGTCTGGAATTCTCGATGTAGTACCTAGAAGATTGGACTATGTGAAAGTGAAATCCATATATCGGTGAAGACATCGAATAAAACAGCGTATAATGTTCGTTACAGCAGTATAAACAATGAAGAAGCTGGAACACATGGTGAATGTGTATGTATGATAAGAGCATTGTTTGAACAACACAACACGAGCATCCTCAGAGCCATTCATTATAATGTGAAGTGTTGTCCGACGAGTCAAGATACTGGCCAGTGTCAACAAACTTCAACTATCAAACATTGGATTCGGTCGAACTCAATCGAAGTTGATCGACTTTTGAACGAACTTACTCAACCCTTGGTGTCATTTCTGGACCGAAAACGCACTATGACCTTGATTCTAACTTCAGTTTAGGGTCAGCCAGAACCGAAAGAATAGGCTAGCAACGGAAATACTCTAGCTATTGCAATGGAAAAAATTACAGAGCTAGTTTTTTAGGCTTATAAAATCTACATAAGAACACAGGACAGCGCAAAATTTAGGGTATAATATAACGAAACTGTGAAAAAATTCGATGGTTAATATCTGTTGATATCTCCAAGAGCTTTATAGGAGAGAAAAGCACAGCTCGTATTTGTATTTTCCCAGCCTTCTTAAGAAAAAAATAGCCGATCTTTGTTAGGCGAGCGATTGCCATACTGACCACTCGAGCAGCTCGTGATTTTGTTTACTTTTGATTTTGCTTGTGCAAAAGGTTCTCTATCTTGGTCTTCCCCAACGGATTACATCGGCGTGATGGTGCATCAAAATGTCACTAAAAAACGTTAGATTCAAAGTTCAACTCCGTCATTCGACCACAGTGAACCTCGCCGTACTTACAACGGCGATCAGTTGGAAAACTCGTACAATAGCTGTTAGTATCTCATTTCGAAGGGATCCTCCTTCTTTCTCACTAAGGCTGATCTTATCAGAAAAAACATTGCGCGGTAGAAAATTTTCAGATAAAGAGTTTGTAAGAATAAGGATAAGTTGGTCCAATGACCAATAAAGTAATTTTTGTTCAATGTGATGGTTTTTGTTGTTGCATTTCAATTATATTTAATTTTTAATAACTTTGCTCGACACGTGAATGAACTGTTTTTTCAAAAAAAATTTGCGCACCTCAGTATAGCTTTCATTCAACTGGTGATTTGTTGGTTGCGGAGGATTTTGTTTTCCTGGTGTCCCAAAATTTCCCTGACTTTCCACGTCAGTGGTTAAAGACGGGAAGAAGATTTGCTATCTTACGACAAGGTTCTTGAAGAGTTTTTTGAATTTCTGAATTGGTTTAATCTTACCGGTCTCCGATATCAACACGATTAACTGCTTCTTAGCTAGGGAGACCGTAATGAAGAAAAGGTAAATGGTAAAGGCCTACGTGGACCTCGCTACGTATAGTATTTCAACAGGCTGAAATGTCCTTCAACTACCATGAAGATAGCCAATTTGGGGTATAAGCTAAAATGGCTACTGAAATTTTAATCAGTTCCAGTAATTCTATTGTGTTCTGTTTGAATAGCACCGACATGTCACTAATAGAAACAAAAAACTACTGCTACTCATCATATGAGTGCAGATCTGGCAAAGTAACCATGAACATGGCAATGAGTGAACCAAACAACGTTACCACGAGGATCGAAGGTACTGCTCCATCGCCAGGCGAGACCAGTTTCGTTAATCAGTTTGGAAAAATCCATGTTAGTTACGATTTGGAACTTGGATTTCATTTTACCCTTAAATTTCGGGGTCTTTTCTTTCCTATGAAGGTAGCCTAGAGTTTTATTTAGAACACGATTCCATAATATGTTAAGAACTTGTCACGAATTTGTTCAGTCAAGCAAGAAAAAGAAAAATTACGCTGTGTTGATTGTCAATGAAAGCCTAAGTTAAGTTTTGGAACAATATCGATTTGAAAGTGAAAAGAGTTGAAGCCAGAGGAAAGCAAAAAACAACACAAGTGGATCCTCTGTCTTTGGAAAGAGCATTCATTGAAGTTCAACGCCACAAAACAAGTAATGGAACGGAATTATTCGATTTAGCGACCGGAGGTTCGAAGACGAGTAGGCGGATTAAGTGAAGAGGTAAGCTGGTCGTAGTTGTGACGATGTGCAGGCAGGTCAACAACACCGACGCACGAGAGAAGTATGTAAATTGACACGACAGGAAACAAAGACGAAAGTGTGTTTTGACAGTGGTAGCCGACGATGTGGTCTAGATGGTCTGTGAGCGGAGAAGAAGGTTGAGGCTGTGGTCAAACAGCAGCAGCAGCAGCAGCAGCAACAACAACAACAACAACAACAACAACAACAACAACAACAACAACAACAACAACAACAGCAACAACAACAACAACAACAACAACAACAACAACGACAACAACAACAACAACAACAACGACAACAACAACAACAACAACAGCAACGACAACAACAACAACAACAACAACAACAACGACAACGACGACAACAACAACAACAACAACAACAACAGCAACGACAACAACAACAACAACAACAACAACAACAACGACAACGACGACAACAACAACAACAGCAACAACAAAATCAACAACAACGACAACAACAACAACAACAATACCCATAGAAGAAAAGCGCGCTTCGATAACGGAAAATGAACAACTCTTTTTTCTGTCTTCGGTGGTTCACAAATCAACAAGAATAGTCGCTCGATAGGCAATTCTATGAAATGGTTTAGTAGAACGTTAAGAAACGGACAAGACAAAGAATGCATCAGAAAAGCATCGACTTATGGAAATGAACGGGCACCTCGTGGAAATGTAAAATTGGTGTGAGCAAATAGGAAATGTAGGCAAGAAATTGGTATAAATCGATATTGTTTCTGGCTAAATGGAACTTTAGATAAGAGCTATATATCATAACATAGGAAATAAGTTTTTAATATTCCACCCAGCCATCACAATCAGAAAGGTGTGGAAATAGTCTTACTAATAGGAGGAACGGAGGGGACGAATAGAACAGTGGTGGTAGTGTCCGTCATCATGAGCATGGTGCTAGTTCGATCCCTCTCCGGGCCAACCACGGGCTCGGAAAATTGGTACCGGACCTGTCTGGAAAAAAACCACTCTCTGCAGTCCAATTGGTAGCGCTCCAGCGCGGCTATCTCAGGACTCCAGGGAGAATTGCCAGACCAGCATTCTACGACATTCAAGATGAAATGAAAATCCTCAAGCAGCAACCAAAGCCACACGTTAGAGTTGGAAGATATTCGTGGACAATGGATGCGAGGAAACGAATCTAATGTGAGAAGAGCTGGGATCCGCACAGTAGACGTGAAGACGGATTACATAAAATGAAATAAAAATAAAAAATAAATCAGAGGAACGGCTTTTTTCTAAAGCAAAAAAAATATGATATAAGTAAAAGAGAACATAGAGGAAATGAGAAAAAGGTACCGCAAATAGATGTCTCAAAATAAAAAAACTGCACAATGTATCTTTTGCCTAGTTGGTAATCATTATGCTATGTGGATGAATGAAGTCTTATCAGTAGACGCAACATCACATACATTTCATCCATCTACTCATTTAACTCTAAAAAAAGTCTGCTTGTTCAACAGAAATGATGACAGATGAAGAAAAACATGTTTAACGTTTAGAAAATGTTATTACTGAAGAGATGAAATAGAAAAAAGCTCAAGTTCGACTTTTCGAGCTAACAGTGGGGTGTTCTGTAGCAACTGCATTATGTATTTTGATGACAGAACCGCTGATCAGAGCACTCGAATGATGGGGCTATCAGACCTTTCGTGGAGATGGTAGTGTCCAAAAAAAGACGGTATTGCTTTCCAAAAGAGGTAGATCGGAACAGATCCATTTTATAAAGACCATGTTTTTGGAGGAATAACCAAACCTAACCTCACTCGGAAATGAATTAGTGGAGCATTGGCAACATACTGAACCCGCTGGCCAGCCAGCTAGCCAGTCAGCCAGCTAACCGGCTGGTCAGCTTCACATCCAATTCTCAATGGTCGACGAGAGTTTCTAGTTCAACAGAATGGGCACCATTGTTACTATGGGTTACTTGTGCTTCTCTTGTTTTGCACATGAAAAAACTAATAAAAATTCATAAGCACTGCTGTAAGTAGATCGATTTTAATCGATCAATGAACTGATGATCTTCGATAATAAGTAATGCGAATTTTAACGACTAAATAAAAAAACATTCATTACCCAGATGTTCGACCACGTGTGTCGTCGCTGTGATTGCAATCTGTCGATGTGATGACACGCACGATATGCCTTTTCAGCAGAAAAAATTCACACAAGAAACATGTCACGCTAAAAAAGAGTGGAGAGCATGAAAATAGCCTCAAAAATCAATAGCCATGCTTTTCATACGCTGGCAATAATCGTGCGTTAACACAAACCTTTTGGAGTTCACACGAAAATTAAAATATGACCATCATCGAAATCGATAGTCTTACGGGTTTTCCCTCCTGGATTTCATAAAATCCAGTCGGTGATTTAATGACTAGCATTTAAAATTAACATTAACATTAATATGCAGTAAAAATTATAAAGAGGAAAACCTTTCGAGTGCTAAGAACAGTTGCCAGGAAACTGAGAACAGACCGCTTTACTTCAATCTCGTCTTACTGTAAAGGATTAGAAACGTAATGGTATAGGAATTTCATGTTCATGAAATTCCTGGATGAAAGACACATATTACTGGATTCTCTTATGAGAACGAGACAATTCGTCGTCAAAGGGACATTGTCTAAAGTGGTTCAGACGTGATGGGACTGGCGCCGAAGAAGTTTGTAGAGGACAAAACACACAAGTGGCGACTTCCATTCCTAATAGTGTCTGCTCGACGTCAGGTGAGTACGTTCGGAAGTGAAACCATAAGAAATGAAGAACTCTAGATCGGACAACGAAACGTCAAGTCATATGATCATCAGATAATCCAGTTATTGGAAATGGAACATCAATTGTTTCGCTACGTTCCACCTGATTTCTAACCTAATCGTAACGTTTCAAATTTGCCAAAAAGATCTGTGAAGTATTATTAGCGAGTAAACATTGGAGTAAGTAATGAAGAACACAGAGGATAGTGTAGCTTCAACTGAGGAGCCACGTCCTACGTTTTTTAGCCACACTAAAGAATGACACAGGAGGACAACAAGTCAGGAAAGGGTGTCGTTAACTTGTAAAAAGACTAGGTTATAAATTAACGTTCTCATGACAACTTCAACAAACTTGTTTCCTGTTTTGGAATGAAACGGTTTAAATTAGCTGAGTAATCTTTTCATCATACTCGACAGATCCGTCGAAAATTCCCCCCCGTTGCTCTTTTGGAAGAATCCTTTTCGAAAGGCAGCAGATCTGCTTCAGATCCACAAGGATCTGGAATTGAATTTGCCGAAGCTTCAAGAAATGCTGAACACAGTTGTCTCAGGATAACGGAGGAAAGAAAGGGATAGATTCTAAAACCGCGGGCAAATTGATTACGGAGGCTGAGCACCTCTGCCGTGAGGATCAGAAGGCAATAAAATGAAATAGGAAGTGCTGGATTTCACACGTGAAAAAGTTCCGTCTATGCATAAGAACGTGAGTCTAAATGGAAAATTTTATAGGTGAGACATGAGGGAAACCAAGTGTTGCTATTCTTTCAGCAAGTAAATACGCCCGTACACTTTTTGCTGCTCATGGAGGACAACGACACTGTTTGACGGAAATCACCACTTCGGCCTCGTTGTATGAATCTAGCACGGAGCAATTTTCACGGGAACTTAGACTCGTACAGCGACAATAATGGCGAATAGAAGTGAGCTATTCGAAATGTCGACTTTTCACATTTTTCGCGCATTCTAAATAAAACCGAACCAACCATTGGTTACATGAAGTTTCTCAGAACCTCAAAAGCGGCACATTTCGGGGAGGATTAACAAGAAGCTCTCCCTATGAGCAAACAGCTACAGTTATTTCTTATTTATTGTTGTTCCACACAAATCTCCCCCGATTCAAGCTGGGGAATGTTTAAAATAAATGGCCAATGCCGTCACTTCATTTTCGAGTGCTCCACTTCACTCAATTCAACACGAACCGACTATGACGATCCCCATCGCAAAATGGCATTCAACTCAAATCATCGCGGCTTTGTAGAAGACTAAAGAGAATATGTTAGACACAATAAAAAAATTGGAACAGCCTCGTGTAGCCTTGCCAATAGGCCGAGGTATTATAAATGGGTAGTTATGAAGCTGTAGTACACTCCCATGTGGGACGCACTGGCTCGTGACGGGAAAATCAAAGACAACAAACATCTCTTTGATCAAGGATCGTCTCTCTATTCTGTACTATGCAGCATTTATTTCCTTTGAACAAAAAACGTATTCTGAGACTTCAATAGAGTTGAGAACTTAAATTGTAGTAAATAAGAGCATGAAAGTTCCCCACCCATTAAATCCAACGGAAAGTCGATTCAGGGCTTCTAAAGCCCCCCCCCCACCCTCTAAATGGTCAAGCCCTATAGGGAAGTCGATATACACGACACAGTCTGTCGCCTCACTGAATTGCGTTACCAGTTTTGAATAAAGTGTTTACTTCAATATTTAACAATTTTGATTCGACAATTATCTAGTCTTGAACAATTTTTCCAATGAAGTTTGTCGTTTGCGAAAAAAGTACGCCGCTCACTGAACTGCACAAGTTGGGAAAAATAACGTTTAGGTCATTCAGTGTCCTTTAAACTCATGGATATATTCATTCTCAAGGATTTTCTTATGAAATCACAGCTAAGAAAATGGTAGGGGTGGCTCTAAAAATTATTGATCTCGCCAGAAAGTTTTTCACACTGTATTCACAGTGAATTGATATGGAGTAAGATCTCTTCTGGGAATCTTTCCAAATGACTACATTCTTCGAATGCAAGAATGCGCTACGAACGTGACTGTGTTCAATGACCCATCTAATTCCAGGGATATCAGGGCTCTGGAATGAAGAAAAAAGCGAAGGACACGTATAATACTGAATAGCTCAAGCAGATATACACCTGAAGTAGGTACTAGAAGGAAGGTTACATAGTAAGTGTGAGGGTTTTATTTTGGAGATTATCGATCTCATTATGAAGTTTTTAACCAACGTTTTCATAACTAGACACTGAATGAATCGCTTAACCAGACAGAAAGACAATCGCTGATGTTGGTATTATTAGTTTGTTCATCTCTTATCGACTAAATGTACAGAATGATCCTTAAGACGAAGATTAACTGGAATGATAACTGGTCGTAAATGTTATTTAGCGCAAAATTTCGCTAACACATTTTAGAAAACTGCTTATCCCCGTGATGTTAGAATTATTGAGCCGGTTATTTGCAAAGTTATGTGGCACGCGCTGAGGTGATGAGTAGCATGTTGTGTGGCGATTCCACTAAACCCTGCAACTAAATGTTTGGTGAAGAGATGGCGAGGTTTTGTGGTGTTAAATGGCCTTAAGTCAACTATTGTAGAACTGGAGGACTTAGGGAGGAGTATGCTAATCGTCAAGGTCAGAGACCGACGAAGTACTCGTATGCACCTCGACGCCCAAAAAAATTTATGTGCCTCATTTGTAAATTGCACTGTCTTTCGTGTTCTGAGCAGAACAGAAGAAGAAATTTCTGCGCTAAGTTCGCAAGGAAGTTGTGTTGTGCAAGAGAGGCGAATAGAGTCAAAAGGACTTCAGAAGTGTAAATAACTTGAAATCAATGGACATACATATAATTTAAGCAGGAGTAATTTGTCTTTTGAGCTTTGAGGGAACATATCATTGCTCATTTTGATGCGCTTAGTCCTCTCTCTGCCATCTAAAATCTGATAACCAGCCGGCTACTGAACCCACAAACTCTAAACGGTAGAACAATACAATGACACAAAGATACCTGTAAAATTTGAATCACAGGTCACATTCAGAAATTGTAAAACTGACTGGGAGAAAGGCAGAGCACGCAATACAACCACAAAGTCGCTGAGATACTTGCAAAACGCCGACCTCAGTCCAGATTCGAACTCGCGATTCCCTTTCCGGGGCTGATGTGTTACCCATTCCACTACCGAGAATCTTGATTTGCTTTTTCTCTCAGTCAGTTTTTCGCCTTAACGGAGCCATCATTGTGATTGTATTTCACATAAATCTAAATGGTTTCTAAGGTATTTGTCAGCCGAATCAGTGAGTTAAATCAACGAATTACCATTCGCATTCCGTATAATGAAAATTTAGGCGTTTTGTTTTCGAAGAGAGCTAATTGTTACACAGTGATTTTCCTCAACAATTATGGAAAGCTTTATTAACCGAAATGCAACAAGAATCATAAATTGGTGAAAGGATCGATGAGTTGTTTACTTCTCATATGTCAATCCAACATAAAAAGATACTTGGAACAGTTATTCCTCTTTGTATTCCGGGTTGAAAAAACACGGTTTTACAGCAGTATTGGTCTCTCAAAAGTCGTTGTATACTTTTGGTATGCATTCACTTATCTCTTCCAATGAAGTCGAATGCATTGCGCAACCCTCAGGGCTGACCATCGATAGATGCTGTTTGCTCTTTATTCTTTGATTCTCTTTTGTGACCATTTCACAAAGATATATTGGGATAGACGATAGAGCGAAATCTCTGGAACCTTGGGGTTGCCTTTTCAGACTCGCGGTCCACTCCATCGCCTATCTCTATGGAATGGAAGGTGCACTAACTAGGCAAGTCTGGCAACGATTCGACGTGCTTCGTCTTGTGGTGTAGTTTGAACCGCAGCATATCTCCTATTTCTACGTTGTTATGTGAATTAATCACTTCTACTAGGTGTTAAAATTTCATGTTCATTGTGACGGAATCTCGTTAAGAAGTGATTTTAAATGAATGCGTAAAAGTACAGAATGCAAAAACTATTATGTCAACAAGGGATACGAAACTCTGAAACCTTAGTAAAACAGTAGTTTTTCAAATCGATCGTCATTTAACCTCGAAACTAAAATGATCAATTTGTTTAAAATGTTGGGATTGCACAAGGCTAATAAAATTGGCTAATAAAATTGCTTATTCAATTAACGTTTCGACGTGTTTGTCTTCATCAAAGCCGATGATCCGAGTCTATGGTCCGCAGCTGTTCGTCTTCTCAATGTGGCGTCTTCGTCGTCGAATATCGATGCTATGGCGAAGACACCAACACTGAGAAGACGAACTACTATGGACCATCGACTCGGATCATCGGCGCTGATGAAGACGACGACGTCGAAACGTTAGTCGAATAAAACGATTTCATTAACCTCCGAATCCATAGGTTGATTTCTCAGCTGTACGTGAGCTGCTCTTTCATATCTACTATCTCTTTTAGTTACTTTCTGTTTCAGATTACTCTACAACTTATGTTTGCGCTCATTGGCTTTTTGAAGGAAGAGTGTGGCTTAGCCGACAATGTAAAGATTGTTGGGTAATCATTTACCTAAGCTTTCTCTTCTTCATGATTCTCATATCTAGGTAGAACCGTGAGTGCTCGTCAGGTAGCCATATAGCTACGATACTATGGTTTCATAGGTCGCATGTTTTCATGTGAAAAAAAACACCTATGCCATGATGAACCGACATGAAACAAGATGATAATTGCTTCGGTTTTGTTCAACGAATTCTCATGCAGTTCAAAGGTCGAACTGACTCTTAATTGGGTATTGTTGGCAGCAGAGACCTTTGTCTCAACTGATCACTTTGATTAATGTAAACCAACTTTCACTTACTCAATGACCAATGCATCTTCTTCCATTGATAAACTAACACGAGGCTGTTACCAAACATTTATTCGGCTAACGTTTCCACGCCTTCGTCTTCCTCAGAGCCGATAATCCGAGTCGATGGCCATGGTCGTTCGTCTTCTCGATGTGATGTCTTCACATAATTATCACCTTCACATCACCTTGATAATCCAAGAAGGTATTGATTATCAATGCCGAGCTTAAATGACGGTCGGTTTGAATTATTGATTTGTTATTTTCAAGACGTCAAAACATCAGCCGAATAAATGTTTGGTACCAGCGTCGTGTTAGCAGCTTGTCAACGAAAGAAGGTACATTGACCACCTTGATTTCGTCCTTGAATCATTCACAAGAACTAATACATCCATCACCAAGCACTACGCTCTTCTCCGTTTTTTAGATGAACTGCAAGCAAAAAGAAGTACTCCACTACCACTTAGTAAGGCGATTTGGCAAGTCGCTGTAAAAACTACTACACGGAACCATTTCCATTCAAAAAGAGAAGGATTAGAGAACCCAGGAACTGCTTTCGTATGTTATGAGGCTCGATTTCCCTTATATGACCTCAAACACCAGAAATTGTAAGGTTCCAAATCTTATTTCAACAATCTTCGTAAGGCGCTAGGTCGTAGCAAAAAAACACGGTGTTTTATAATCTACAAATTTTTTTTTCAAATCGTTTTACTTACGCGTGGTATGGTGTGGTGTGATGGATAAACTGTGATAGACGGCTTTCCCTACATCTGAATAACAAAGGTAATTGGTAGTTTCCGAAATTTATAGTCACCAATGGCCCACCTTCAAATCGTAAGTTGTTTCAAAAAAAAATATTGGAAGAAAAAAAAACTGGATAAAACTAACGCGGTTTGCTTGGAGACGTGAAAGATATCACTACACAACGGCATCCAGAAATCAACAAGTGGGGAAACCATGTTTCTTCATAACCGGGTGTCTTAGTATTCCTCCATTCATAGGTTTTAGTTGGTCTCCTAGACGGCTACGAAGCAGCTACCATGTGTTAGCGTATTGGGTCTCATAGCCTACATTATGCTTACTTGAATACACAGATACAGTTCATCACGTGTCGTGAAAGTCCCACTTCGTTCATTCGTTTCGTCATTGACAATGACAGTCGAATTCGGGCGGAGATTCGGTCGCGACTGAGGGTCTTGTCAATATGTTGAATGGTAGTCGAGCTTGATTTTGCTTCGGAACCCGAAACAACCAAAATAGGTTGCCATTTTCAGGTCGTTGCCGCAAACAATTGACGGTCATTTTGAAACGGAGGGAAATTTGCTGCCTTGCTTAAGTGATTCTTCCAGGACAATAGCGGCTCTGTGACAGCGGCAAATTGCGACATTAGTCCACTGACCGATCAAAGACGATTTAGTAAGCCAAGAATCCTATGTTACCATATAATGTACAGTATCACCTAACGTCTACGCAGCAGCAAATTCTCCATTCACCATACCTTAGGATGGTTTGTGAGTCAGACACATTCCTCACCCATCCAGGACTTTGCGTGGTTGGTCTCCATCCATATTCAGAACACTTATAAAGAACAACGGTGTGTGCCTAAAAGTTTCTTTGTGAATAAAAACTTACGCATTGAGTTCTAGCTGCTGAGGTTATGGAGGTGTTTGATTAGTGAATGAAATGTTTGAGTGAATTGCGTGTCAATCTAATGTATCCAGCACTGCAGGAGGCGAAATCGTTGGGACGTTAGTGGGTACTAAGTAGATCTTGTTACTGGCAATCTACTCAGGAGGAAAGCACTAGCTCAATTTGTCCACTTTTTTCCTCGCGAATCGATATCACGCACATTGTGCTGACCTCATCACTTGCATCCGTTAAGTTTCCTTCCACCCACCAGTCACGAAGGTCTCGGAAGTTCTTGCTTGCGAGTTTGACTGTTGTTTGCTGATTTTCGTCTTCGTCATGGATGTCGCTAAATGATTGCGCGAATCGATCCTCACTGGAATCCTAGGATAGTCGTGTTGGCTTTTTTGACGTGGATTGCAAAGGAGTATGTTTGTCCCCCCAGTAAAGGCTACTACCAATTTCACGACCCTGGAGAAATGGCAACTTTGGTGGACCACGGACGAGACCAAAACCACACCTAGCTAAGTTGGCCCACATCACGGCTATTCCAACCACTTCCCACATATCTATATAGGTCGATTAACTTTCTCAATACGCATCACACACATTTCAACATTTGCTCTTCGACCTAACTCATAAACTCGTAACAAATAGCTCCTTCGGAAGAAACAACAACTTGCCGGAAAAACTTTCCCACCACGCTCAGATAAGAAACTGCCTTACTTGCTTGCCATTGTTTCCAGTCACCTTTTTGCGCAACATGTGCTCGTTTTCTTTTTGCGAATGAAGAGTAAGTTTTTTTAAGAACCGGCTCTAAACGGGACTAATTCTATCACTCAAAAAACAGCTCAGGATATGATCATGTTCTGCTCGAAGGTTTATCACTTTTCATTCAGTTAATATGCTACTCAATTTTACTGCAATATAAGAGAACATATACGTTCGAGCAACGGAGCACATATATAGACCAACATAAGAAACAAAATCTTCACCCATGTCTTTAATGAAGACCACACAGAGATTGAGGGGCGATGATATGGCAGCGCAGCAGACAATTTTTATTCCATGGAAGAAAGAAATATTGTCGTTAATGTCTATAAGGATATCGACGGATTGATAATCGTGTACAATCCACCTATATATTATACAAGGAAGCCTATGTACTGAAACACAACACAGGTACACATATACATAAAGGCCACACAAGAACATTGTGCAGGGGTTGCAAAAATAGCTAAATAACTAGTTTACGACGAGAATGAGTAATATCCTACGGTATTCTGTGGTATACTGTACCCGCATGATCGTTGTAACTGTGAAAGTCCAAGTGTTTGACACCAAAGGCCATACATTTCTAATATGAATATGAAGTAAAAAGTCAAGAAAACTAGGAGATTGGCACCACGAAGGTCATGTGATGATACCGTGGTACCATCGACAGCCGAAGAAAGAGTTATTCACTGAAAACCATTAGTTTCATGAGCTTAAACTTACTTAGTACTTACCTTACACTTATTACAGCTTACTAATACAGAACTATTGATGAAGAGCAGGAGCCAAAAATGCCTCTATGAACGAAGTATGTACAACACTGATATTATTAACGAGTTATTAGGACAATAAAATGAAATCCTTATAGATGATTAGACTTTATAACTATAATATTCCTGGAGGATGCTGAGATCATCACAGTATGAAAGTAGTGTCAAAGACGTAGTACTCGGCATTAATGCTCAATAATACCAAGTTGCTTCACGTTGTCGGTATCCTGGCCAGCCTTCGAAGCCAGACGAAGAAATCACACGACAGGAAGATAATCACAGACTAGACACAGAGCTTTGTGTAAAGAAACATCAACAATGGAAAGGAATCTTTCTAGCTAATTAGTTCTCATGATTCGACCAAGATATTCCTAGATAGAATATTTCCTTTCATTGAGTCTAAAGCATTACTGCAATGTCAGGAGAACTGCAACTGGCGTGTGGGTGTCGGTGGCGTCGATTCCGGGGTCTTTGGTGTGGCGTTGAACAATGGTCGACGTGATGACGGCTTCATGACACCTGTACTTGACGGTGAATCTAGAGAATCCTCAGAAAGTTTACGGAGTGCCAAACGGGTCTGTGACCTAGAAAATGAAAGTTGGTAAGCGTCATGCTATTATTTTACACAAAGAATGGAATTTTGTGCACAAGGATAACTTATTGCAGCGGAAAATTTCCTACACTACTGAAGACAATGTTGTTATTAACGTAATAATCAACAAAGAAATGAATCACAATGTCCTCAATTTTTTGTCTACTGCATACTATTTTTTTAACAGCAGGGTATTACGTGAGATATAACCATAATGTTCCTGAGATATTTGCAAAAGTCCAGGCCGCTGGTGTCTGCGGTGGGGAGCGAACGCGCTATTATCCATTCAGGGGGCTAACTCGTTCACCACCACACCACACGTGTCCTTCGTTTCGCCTGTCTCTCAGCCGTGTTATTGAGAGTAATGAATTTTAAATTACTTGAATCCCCAGATAAAAACGCAAGAATTAGCCATTTTAGATAACTTAGGAACAAGATGGATAAAGCAAAGAATTAAGGGCCGACAGATTTAAAATTTAGTACATACGATAGCCGTGTATGTGTAATAGTGATCTTCTACATAAAAAAGTTACAATTCGTAATAATATAGAAAACAAAAGATGGTGAACTGGTCAAAACCACAGGCTTGCGGTAATACAATTTTTAGAAACTCTGCTTGACACCATCTTCTTCAAACTATCGGTTACTGACAGCTTATCACCTCTAATCACAAGAATTGAACTGCTTCCAGAGTTCATGCTGCCATCGATGCAATATGTAGGCTCAAAATTCAACGATGACTCTTCCAAATTTCGTTTTTTGGTCGGATTTCACTATATTTTATGTTCATCGGACTTTCGTATGATTACAATAATATGATGTAAATAATCAACAACATTCAAGCATTCGATGTAAATCACACGGTACGACGAATCACCATCATACAGCAATCTCTTGACGATCGCATGGTAACATTAGGTACCTCAGTTGGCCAGGATTAGTCATCAATAACACGACCTAACTAGGACTCACGATAGGCTCTTTGGACATGTAGAATTACCCCAGCTCTTCTTATGAAAGCTGAACTGTTTGAGATCATGAGCGAATCGACCGTCCACCATTGTAACGTAGCTGCAGGGTTCGCACAAATGCTAAAACAAATCACTTCTGTTTCTTAACAATCACTGAACAACGCCAGATAATAATTTATAAAACCCTACCAAAAGCTCTACAAATAGGCTTTGTGTAAAATGTCAGAGTTCAATAGAAATGACATTTTAATACCTAAAGCCTTCCAGTGAGCTCAAGAACAACTTCCATATTTACATCCAGTTTTATAATTCATACTCATTTAATATCGTTCTTCTGAATCAAATAACACAAGAAAGCGTAAATCCCTTCGATGCTGGTCAATCCTTAAGGATGCATCATGCATTTGACTATATTCGCACCGTCGTAGAGATTATTGAATGCATATTTGGGCAATACAATGACAAATATACTTGGGCCAACAAATGAACCGAATTGCTATTTATCTTTGCCTCAGCAGACAAACCTTGTACCAATTTGCCCATTTCACATAAATGATGGGCATGATTTCCCTGAATGCGTGATTTAACATCTACCTTTGATGTATTGTTAAGTCTCATTAATGCCTTCCCAACGGTTTACCGCCTCATCGTGGGTAGGAGGTGTTCCTGGGTGTCCGTCTGCGATGTACAGCATGGGATTCATCCCCTGGCAGGGTGTCCTAAGCTGAGAAGGTGTTCAGCGTTTCCATCAGGAAGCCTAGTTAAGAGTAAACCAATACCTGGATCCATCACCGTCCTGGTGTCAAAGTCGCATGGTGGCAAATCTCCCTCTGATCCACAAGTGCTGCGACTGTCTGTGGTGGTGAAGGCCTGAGGCAGACTTTGGCTAGGCTGACCTCGGAATTGCACGGAACCGCAATGATTTAACCAGCAAATCTCCGAAAAATGGAGATTATGCTGGGGCCCATACGACCAGTGAGGGACGAGCCATTTAAGTGTCAAGTGTCAAGTGTCAAGTGTGTCTTTAATGCTGGACTATGTGTGTGCTTTTTGCAGCATACTAGAGATAAAAGTCGACATGTGAAGAAACTTAAACAAAATAAAGTTAGTTGTTTCAGCTTACAACAACGAGCTGATGAGATAGTCGCAAAAGATCTTTTTTACCCAATCTGATGGACAAAATCAAAATTATTCAAAAAAAGAGCTTATAAAATAGCGTTGTGTTATGAAGTTAATTCATTCGAGCAGTGCTCGGCTGGATTCGACTCGATGCGATTCAAGACCCACATGGGAATGTGGAAATACTGTGGACAATCGACTCCGATCAATCCTGCTCTGAGGAACGTGAAAGCACAGAAACGTTAGCCGAATAAAGTTCCTTATCAACGTCGTGTCAGCCCATCAATGAAAGAATATGTATGAAAAAAATATTCTTTCATTTCTGTATCCACTGCTGTAAAATCTTGAGAGAATAACTAAAATCTTGCCCAACCAGTAAATATAGCAATCTTTTAAAAGAGTTACAAGCTTGAACCCTTGAATGGCATGTGTTCATCAATGACTAACATTCGTACGGGCGCCAGAAAAACCTCCATTTTATTCGCAACATTTACTGGCTAAGTAAGATTTTTTTTCCTGGGATCTCAGAAACTATGCACGGCTGGTAGTTACCACTCGCAGTTTTACGGCTTGCATAGTCATTTCAACAGATTCGGGACAAAAAACTGTTTTTTTTTCACAAAAGGCGATAATTTTTCAGTTAAAGCAGTGAAGAAGTTGCGAACGCTATAGACTTATAGAACAGGTTTCTTTGCGTTGCCATGTTTTCTACATGACCCGTAATCACATCTACCGTACGGATGCCAGCACATCGTCAGCTCTCCTTACAATTTTCGAGATCGTCGGGCAAAGGTGTTACCACGTGCATTGGAGGAGAGGATTGAGGTTGCGATCGAACTACTGCCATTGCTTCCTGGTCGACGGCATCATTAACCAATGCGCCATTCCCTCCCTTCGTGATGCCATAAGTGTGTATGTATTTATATATATATATATATATATATATATATATATATATATATATATATATATATATATATATATATATATATATATATATACATGTATGTATATATGAATTCTATGAAATACTTATCCAGTTGTTAATTTGTTCAGATCAAAAAATTTCCTAAACGATTGGGAACCAGATTCGGAAACATCATCATATGGTGTTAGATGAAATCTAGCTTGTCAAGTTAGTTGTCCGAAATAGGAGCCCCAACTAAAATCAGCGGAAGAATACTTTTGTGGACCCCAGGAAATTAGAATTCAGTCTTGGAAACGTAGAATAAGAAACCATGCCCTTTGTCGGTAAAAAATCTATACATTCTAATGGTTCCAACGGGGTTTAAAGTTATGAGCCGTCATTACTTTTTCGCATGATACGCATTGAAACCAACATGTATCATTGGATGAATTGGCAAATCCTTCCAGAAACTATATGACATCCCAACCTTCGTATTCTCAGCCATATGTGGATTACCAAGGCCACCACGGCCCTTAGTCATTCCAACTTTTTATGCGCTCATAAACAACCTTTCATTCCACCGATGAGGTGATCTTTCAAGCAATATTTCACAATGAAAAGTAACCTTGTCCGTAGAATCAGCAAACAATTCGAAGAAATTCCGATATCCCTTGTCGACAACGTAAATCTCCGGAAAATCCACTTTCGGATAAACGTTGACGTTTCGTTGACGATCAATACTACGTAACATTTGAGCCCTGAAAGGGAAAACCAATATATCAAGCTGTGCTCTTCAATAATAAGCTGTTGAAAGACTTATTCTCTCACTTATTGGTTTTGTTTCAGTCATTCTTAATTTCTTCGATTCGATAGAGATAGAAGACAAGAAAAACATTCGACGTTGATCAATCTCTCGAAGGATGTGCCATGCATTCCACTCCACTCGTAGCACCATCGAGGTGATTGAATGCATATTTAGCCAATACACTGAATTATTAGCCTACCGATGTACAGGGTCAGTGTTTTTTATCCATCAATTAACCAACCACGCAGGAGTGGAGGGCATAGTTATCCCCAGTTAAATGGTCGAACCAACAAACTTGTGTGTACTTTAGGCTAGGCATAACTGTTTTACACCTGCGCGAGTACTCTACATGTTCCAATAATCGACACAGTGGGCACCACGACAAAAAATACGATGAGTCAGGATTAAGGTTATGAATTTTATCACATGACTCAAATAAATTCCAGCCTATACGATTTTTCTAGAGGTGGTGGAGCGCACTGCTTAGAGATGCACTGCAATGAACGCATCGTCATTGGGTCGACTATGCGCTGAGAACTCACCAAGCCCACCGTAACTCAGGAATAGGGAAATTGGTCCCAGAACTATCTGAGAGATCTTAGTACTGATTTCTTACAGCAGTATGTAATGGGAAGTCATTATGTTGGCCAAGTATGGATTCATTCATCTCTACGATGCCACGAATGGAGTCAATTGCGTAGCTCATTCCCAAAAGATTGATCAACGCCGGACGCTTTACCTTTATATACGATTTTCATAAATTTTAAATAACATACATCGATGGTCCACGTTTCTGACTGTATTCGCAATAGAAGATTGGCACTCTCCTCTGAATTTCGGCTCGACGATTAAAATTTGACGGATAGAAGATCTTTTCGCAATCAGCTGTATCGAAAATATTTATGGCGCCCTGAATTTCATTTTGACGAAAGGAGTTGTTCTAGAGAGGAATGAATTGAACATGGCGCTGATCACTCACCTTTATATGACCACCGTTAAACTCGTACGGATAACGACAATCGATTAAGACGTACTTCTCGGCGAATTCATGGCTACTCATCGACTTCATCAGACGACAGAGTGTATTGGCGTCAATTCGTCGAAATGCTTGCGAATCGTTTGTGGTGACCGTCTCCAGATGATAATTCTGGAGATGCAAAGTGAACAAAGAAAAGAACAGTTGCATCGCTGCGGATTTCTATAACTCGAATGACGTCGGCCAATAATAATCGGAATAGAAAAGAAGCATCGCACAAGTGTAAAAATCAAGAAATACTTCTTTAAAACATTTTTTAGAAGCCTTTCTCCTTTTTTTCCTGCGATTTTTCGAATATTGGCTCCGTTCTCAAATTTTCAAGTCGAATCCACTTAACGCAGAAAGTGAGGCAGGGTTTCTTCTTATAATGACAATAGAAAAGTTATCTGCTCATTTTTAATAACGGAAGGTGATTTTCGGTGTGTATATGAAATTTAGGCTGAAAGACTGGTCGCATACAAAATTTGTCCCTGAAATTCGTTTTACACTGAAAAAAGAAGTTAGACTGCTAGAAGTTTCGTCAAAAACTCACAAAATTGATACGAACGAAACAACACAACCTATACACCGACCACTTCATGAAAACTGAGGTAGATGATGGCCGACTTCTAGGACGGACGACGATTGAACTCGCAGCATCGGCGATGATCGCGGCAGCCGTAACGACGGCGACGACGCCGAACAGGTCGGAACATTCTGAAAATGTTTGGCATAAACGTGTTCACTTACTTCCAAAAGTATGGCGTACAGAGGTTTCAAGTGGATAATACTACTGATACTTCAACGAAGCTGAGATATTTGCAAATCTCTGGATCGCAGGTGCCCATGGTGGGGAACGAACGCGCCACTGTCCTCTCCGGGGAGCAACGCGCTCACCACCACACCACGCGGGTCCTCCGTTTCGCCTGTCTCTCAGCTAGTTCTATCGATCTTTTTTGTTATTTTTATTTTTTTGTTTTTATCGAAGATCTTTTTTGTTATTTTTATTTTTTTTGGTTTTTATCGAAGATCTTTTTTGTTATTTTTATTTTTTTTGTTTTCACCGAAGATCTTTTTTGTTATTTTTATTTTTTTGTTTTTATCGAAGATCGGTAGAACTAGCTGAGAGACAGGCGAAACGAAGGACACGCATGGTGTGGTGGTGAACGCGCCACTCCCCGGAAAGGACAACAGCGCGTTCGTTCCCCACCACAGGCACCCGCGATCCAGAGCCTTGCAAATATCTCAGCTTCGTTGAAGTTATATTTCGCAATACACCCTGCCATCAAAAAGAGTAGGCAGTAAGTGAAAAGGTTAAAATTGTGATTATAACTACTGATACTGTTTCAAAGCCTGATTCTCTTAAAGTTCTGTTCGAAATATAGAAGACTTTTCAATAATTTGAAATCAAACACGAAAGAAACAAACGGTGATCAAAGTGACACCACATGGAAAGGCTCAGCTATTCCTATTATTCTTTTTAGTAATCTGGCTGTCCTTCAGAAAATAAGTCGACAAAACATTGGTAAATCTGTAAGGATCCAGTACATAAGGAATCCAGTAATCTATGTAGTCACTAAATAATTGAAACATCTGAGAAGAACCTCGTCTTCCTCGATGACTCCACCGATTCTGTGTCGTTTGTACTCTAAAACGGTGCCAGGATGATCTCGTTTCCTCTTGTTGTAGAGACTGGAAGTACGCAAATACGGTTTCGCAAACACCGATTTCCGTGACTTGGGAGATTCGGTAAGAGTACATCGCGCACTGAAAGATATGGCTTTGATAGAGTTATGGTTCTATTCCACTTAATTCAGCACTAGAGAACTACGTTCAACATCTATGGTGCCGTCCCTAAGAGAGATTTTTGCAGCAACTAACATTTCGTAGGTTCAATTATCCTCCACTTACTAGAACATGAGCTTTTTTCATATTCTGTACTAAGAACACTAGAAAAATCGAATCATAGGGAAAGATACTTCAGTCATTCGAACGACCACCTAGACCCACTTGTCTACAGTCTTATCATTTTTGTTATCATTTTGTTTCCATGCTATAGATATTACCGACAACAATATGGTAAAATTGAACTCGCACCTGTTCGTTACATCAGCCAAACCTCTTCGTAACGATCTCATATTACTGAGAACCGTCCTCACTTCCAGTTCTTCGGTTTTCGTACAAATCATGTTTGTTGTCGGTATTTCTAATGACTCTTCAATAACTAAATCGTCCATCTCCATATCCAGACTCTTAAACTGAAATCAGAGCCATATCCGTAATCTTCTCATGACCATCCAGAAAAGGTCTCTAGAATGAACTTGGGGACACACTATGGGACCCCACATCATATGAATATGGTTCTGGCGATCGCACTTACGGTGACCTAATACATGCCTAAAGAAGTAATTATGTGCGGCCTCTTCCCGCATGTGGTATCTTAATGTGGACAACGGTAAACAACAAAAAAACGGGAGCAAAAAAAGGTCTCCACACCCGAAAGCTCAACAATTCGGTTTAAGATGTTCAGATTGGATCAAATTTAAATGGTTGTTTCAGGAATGGGAAGGATACTGTTGCATGTAACAGATAGCTGGTCCTTCCAAAACCTGATCTCTCAAAATGTTTTTAATTTCTGTGTACACAAAATATTCCTCACTTGATATGACGTTGATCTCTTGGCTGATGATGACTGGGCGAAATCCACTGGCATATTTTCGCATTCCATTTCACCAAAACCGGAATCTCGTGAACTTTCGTCCGTATCACCACGAGAAGACGCCATATCTAAACAGCACGAACAGCTATAGTTGTTGGTTGAAAAAAAACCAAATCGAAGAAGAAGAAATTCGAAGTTTTCGCATGCTTTTCTAGCCGTTACAGCACTGAAAAGCCATAGACTACAGTATGAAAAGAAATGACAAGATGAAATGGCAGCACAGTCAAGCAGTAAGAAATTTTATAGATATCGTAGCATGTACTGTCTAGAAGACGTCAATGAGGAATAAGGCATTAACGTAAACGATAACGGGGGATAAAACTAGAAAGCTCAAATAAAACCACAAACATAGATTCTTTTTTTCCGCAAGACATCAGAAAAGTTCTGATAAAAGACATCTTCTTCCACTTGGAACGCTCTTGACCCTGACCTTATGTGTTAGGTGGAGGTCTAGCTGGAGATAAGGGTCTAACGCTCAATTTCTTAAAACATTAGATCCATTAACGTCTTAACAACCACCACACATTAGTTGAACGATGACGCAACAGGTTGGCTCGAGCACATCGGCGAGGAGATGACCCCAAAAACGTTAGTGGTGAACCACGCCCGCTTCGACCTGCTGGGGTGTTAGAATGTTACAGATGAACGATTGTTATTGGGACCAGCTCCCTATGGCACTTGCCAAACTTACCAGAGATACATAAGATAATGGCAATTAGAGTTACAGGTGACGAGGTTATACCAACGGCAACTTTCCGAAACATTTATGAATATTACTCACATTTTCATAGGAGGGCAAAGTCGTTATACATATTTCAAGAGATATTTGTACACCGTAGTTTTAAGATGTAGTTCACTAAACTAGTTTGAGCGATATCACGATCTCAATGCTTATCGCCTGACCCTAGCCAGTGGGCATTCAAGAGGCCGATTGTGACGTACACAAAGAGTTCGTCTCCGGCAAGTTCACTCAGAATGAAAAAGGACCTAAGTCTTCCAAAAGCCTTACTAAGAATTAGCCTATATTAATATTAGAAACCACTGTGATCTAGAATAGAAGTGATCCAGTCTCAAAACAAGAAACCATCTTGCGACCCACAGAGGTCAGTGAGTACCTGCAGTGACAACCTGGGCATGCCGCTGGCATGACTACTTAGGTATCCCAGAGAAAAATCCCGTCTATTCAGCAAATAACCAGCCAAATGGGAATTTTGCTAAGAAAAAGCACCATTCGTCAAATGATATCGCATCATTCAGGTACCCTTGTAAAAAAAATGCCCTGCCACCGCCCGCGATTTGATTAGAAAAATAAAAAAGAAAATAAAAAAAACAGCAGCTTCCCAAGTATGTCTCTTCATGACCAATACTTAAGAAAAGCTTGTAGAATTTATATGTAAACCTTGTGAACAACAAATCAGTCAGACATTAATTCATCTCAAGCTTTGTAACTGAAGCACTCAATGAACCAACATGGACCACCATGATTATCACCTTGCTTCCGTTAAAGGGAAAGCAAAAAAAATAGAGGGATCAGTACTTGCGGTCCTCTCCAGAAGGTTAAAAAAATTTGAAAAGAAATAGTTATGATGCAAACGCCTTGTTTTCTTTTTTTTTAAATGATTCTTACAGCAATATATGTTTCAAAGCGACACGTTTTATCTATCATCCTGGAATGTATGACGGTTACGAATGAAACGCAGAGAATGATTGAAGAGAAAGCATGGATACGATTCACCCAGGTTTTCTGCTATGAAAAACCAAGTACTTTGAGATGAAACTCTCCATAGACGAGCTTTCTTACTGACTGAGGCAGGATGACAACATTCTGGTATCAACGTAACCCAGAAACTTACGAGTTATTCGCCTAAATGAAAAGCAAAAAACAGTAGGACAAGCATGAAACCTTCAGTCAGCGTCTCGCTATAAAAATTGGGAACAGAGTGCACATGAGAGCATTAGCAGAAGTAAATAAAGAAGTAGGCAAACCAGAAGAACCGAAGAAAACAAAGAAAAATAAGTGTAGTTTACGGTAGGATTGGCGAAAACTGCCGTCCGAAACGTTGCGAGGTTACTTTCAAGGCTTAAAGGTCTATCTTAAATCTTTATTGCTCTATTCACCATAAAACTGCAAACAATTTTACAGTCTCTTTCGCTTTAACCCCAACTAGGATTTAAACCGACATGAAGACGAGCCGCAGTTGTTTAAAAAAGTAGTCGATGTTCGAAAAACTGTCAAATTGGGAACAACGGTAAATTTACTTTAGGAGCTGTCGGCGAACATGGCTGTTAGTAGGAAGAATAATGAAGGTCAGGTAGTGACGGCTAGAAAAGGCGATCGGCGCTGATTTCACAGAGTTCATCCAGTGCATGTCTTTCTTCTCAGTGTTCGTGATTCCGTTCAATCAGTGAAGGACGAATATTCGAGGTCGAAAGAGATTTCTCGGAAAACTGACCAAAAAATCAAACTTTAATTGCAATTATGGATCGGTTTCAATTGCTTTTGTATAGCTTCTGCGCTGTTCTGTTCATCATAGGCACTTAGCACTGGTCACAAATAATAATATTAATTAATAGTATCACCGGGTGAGTATGCCTCATTGGAGAGATGGTCCGCTGATGAAGACACAACTCGATACGAAGGGAGAAGACGCCACATCGAGACGATGAAGAACGAATAAGTCTCATATCGTCTGCTCTGATGAAGACGAAGATGTCGAAACGTTAGCCGAATAGAACTGTTTATCAACCTCGCGTAAGCTCATCAAAGAAAAGAATACATGATGGATAGTATTAAGTGTCAACAAACTTTTAGAACTCGACACTTTACTTACCGAATATACCAAGGAAAGATCTACAAGCACACTTTTCTCTACCAGGTTCTCGTTTATGGAGAAGATCATATAGGAGAACATCAGACTCATAAACAAGCAGCAGATGAAAGATAACTTGACTGTGAAAGACTGCTTGAGAGGAAAATTCTACGACTAAATTGCAAAAAAAACTACCAAAACATGCTACTGTACTGTCTCCAGAGAGGTGTACTGAATTCATCGAAGTCAAACTCTTTCATCGCTGAGTTTTCTAAGCATGAAAAAAAACTTCGCAACATTAAGAAGAGAAGAAAGAAAGTGATAAAAGGCTTTCGAATTCAAGGAAAAAACCAGGTGTTAGGCAAGACCAGTGATGAATTAACAAACAAGGTCAATGATAATCATAAAGGGGCAATCTCCTAGCACACGAAAAAACAACGAATGGATTCGAATAAGGTAGGTAATCGTCACGTCAATGAGGGTTCACTTGACATTTGAACCATCAGCAACACCTCAGGTCTTCAGTAACCTAAGGTGATGTCAAGGTCAGCGGCAAGGTGATTAGAATGATCTTACAATGACTGAGTTCTAGTCCAAAGCACGAGTAAGTACGACGTAATTTTTTAAGCAGATGCTTTGAATGAGTGCCGTAAGTTGCATTTTTAAAAACAACAGCAATAAAATAAACTGCTTTATAATCCACTTTTAGAAAGAATTAATGAATTCATCCCTAGAAGGCTCTGAGGAAGGCGAGGTTGCTGAAACGTCAGCCATTGACCGAAGACAACAACAATGATAAGAACATCTATATCAAACTCGAATCGGTTAAAAAATAATGAACACATTGAAATTGAAAACTACAGCTTAAAAAATGATAAGAGTTAGGTAAGAAGGTGAGTAATCGATCATGCCTGGAACTATCGACATGACTGAATTCGCCGCAGGTCAAGAAAGGGATCGTTGCCAGAAAGCCTAGCTGCATATACTTAACTTTGACAATAATATTGCAAAAACGTTTTTCGGTAATTTGGACCTAATCCGAAGGATTTCTGGATACCTCAAATCTGTATGTAGTGTTTAGTTGTGGCTGCCCATGAGTTGGTTATGCACCAGGTGTAGGTCACATAGTTTTAGAAATATAAAGAAGATGGAAAGGACGGGGACATCTTAGAATCAGCTATGGACCTTCTCAATATCTAGCTAGTGTTGGTGCCCATAATCACCATGAAGACCAGGCTTTGATAAGTCTTATTAAAGAGGAATTCAAGTCTTCTTCTCACTAGAACTTAGAACTAAGTGCATTTCTAGGGACGTTAAAACATCCTGTATAACTAAAAAAACAGCAGGATGGATCGATGAAAGTGTCAAGCCATCAAGTTCACTGAGAAAACCACCATAAACCGAAAGTACGGAGCTGGAGGGAAAAAAAGTTCAACAAAAATTCATAGCACTATTCACACCAACTATGAATGAATCACAATGTTTACTTTTTATTTATTGCTTACTTATTTCTTCATGTCAGGCTATAACGTGACATACAACCACTATAATGATGAGATAATTGCGAAACTTGGACCTCACGCCAGATTCGAATCTGCGATTATTCTTTCCGTGGGCTCATGTTACCTACCCACTGCACCACTGAGACCCTTGTTTTGCATTCCTTTCTAGGAACGCATCCCCATAAGTATGCATGAAGGGATCTTTTATCAATATAGTGTATTAGAATGCTCACGAAGCATCACGAAGGATTTGAACTGGCTTCTAGCCTTAGAAATACTCAACTCAAGAGCATCTAATTGAACAATCAACTTTTCGCCAACTGCGAATACCAGCGAGGACACTCTACACTTAGCCGTCACGGATAACATCTTCGCTACATTCAAGGGCGACATCGTTCACAATACCACAAAGTTTTTCATAGTTTAAAAGTTTCGAAATGAGTGATGGATCTTTTAAAGATCGACCACGATCACGGCATTATTCCCTCGTCGACGATGAATCCCAGTGGAACGCCCTCAGTGCAAAACTGGACGCCATCATTCACAAACTAGTGACGACACTTGGAGTCATCCACATGGTTGGCTTTCGCAATGAGCTTGACTCTTGAATATGAAACGAATTTCTCTTCACGGCTTCCACTATTCTCATAGCGCTAATCACGCCAATGTATAGGAATCAACGGTTCTTCACTCGCAAAGAAAGCATTTGATGAAGGATGTTTTTTAATCTAGATGAAAAAAAGGGTAGTCTGATTCAGACTTAGTTGCAAGAATCTCTGAGAATGGGCTGCTGAGGGAACAAGATTCTTTTCCATTTTGAAGGGGTTTTAAAAGATAGGTATACAATCCTAAAAAGCCGTATCGGTGCTATGGTCGTCGTTGCCGACTACGCCGGCCAACTTCAGAGCTTTGCCGACTTCATTCAAAAACAACGTTGCAGACAAGATATAGTTCTCCTTTGCAATAACAAGTTGTTCAAGTTGCAGGGACTAGTCTTGAAAAATTGTGGAACACGTATGGAAAGTTCTATTAAATTTGGAAATTCTCACAAAGTTAGCTAACTACTTAACGTTGGTGATGACATATTAAAAGCTACATCAGGACGGGTAACCGATGGCAAAGATGGACAAGTTGTAATAACTTCTTTCCAATTTTTTTGATAACCTATACCGTCAGCCATGCCTTGGGATCGTGTAGAGGGCCTGCGCTATCCACTAACTGATCATGCGTTAGAGGGTTGCCCGTTTGGCAATGCTCATTCATAAAGCAAAAGCCATGTTGTCCTTGATGATCTCTGTGAAGAAAACTGGTCATTATGTCGATTACACTCTTATTTTAAGCGTCGGATTACTATTTATTCAATGGGTTTGACGATGGCAACAACAGGGCCAACTCCTTTGGTGCCGAGTAAAGTGCTTCTTCTGTGTGGGTAAGCAACGCCATCCGATTTCAGTCAGTAAACACTCACATACGAACTTGAATCTCTCTACGTACATAAAAAAAAGCCCAAAACATCAGGAACAAGGAAGTCATATACTAAATCTGAGTTAAAGGATAAACATAAGGTTGCTTAAGCCCTTCATTTAAAAGATTCGTGTCTTATATAGGTATGAACTACAGAGCCTCTTGGCTAATTTGTATGGGATCCCTAACTATGAGGAAAATCTGTGGTTCACCCTAATAGTACAAAGAATTAGTTGCAAGCCTGAAAATAACGTATTCATTAAACTCAGCAACTAAGTCATCTTCTAAATTTACGAGTTCTAAACAAGGCGATGCGTGAAGGGTTTTCGACGATATCGCACTGGGTTCCGTGGCACTCCTGACCCACACGATGCCCTGGAATGTCGGCATTTGCGCTCATTCGAACGGATAATTATGTGGGCTCTTCCGATGCTGTGGCCATCTGCCCTTATCCACCAATCGACACACCTGTGGTCGTGTCGCAACATAAAAATGCCATCACTAAGACACCGACGGAAAAAAAATAGTGACTACACGACACCTAGAAATGTTATTTTATCAGGACGAATTAAGAGGAACATTTGTGCCACAACTGTTCAAAAAGTCTAAAAGATCTACGAAGCTCTTTCCGATGGAAGGATTAAACAAGATGCACTAAATTAGAACTACCTCAAAGAATATTTTTGAATCTGTACGCAGTCTTTCACCAATCAAAAATACTTCAGAACAGATGACAATCCTAAGTCCGAATCTTGAAATCGATAAAAACCAACCGACAGGAAAAAAAAATTCTACCTAGAATGTTTCCTCTAAAATCTAAGTCCGATGAGTTTCCACCTGTCGAAAGTGTGTGAATGAAATAATAAATTTAGGATCGATAGAGTCTGACAGTGGCCCACGTTGTGGTCATAAAACGTAAATTTTAGAACTACAATGACCTTTCGGCTTCCAACGGTGAATGTGAGAATAGGTTAGAGACAACGGTGTCGTAGCATACTCACCCTTATCAAAACTGTTGATCCAAGGACGAGGAAGATCGCGCCTTAGTAGCCATCAATGGCCCGGTACTCGATCAACAGTAACACCATAAAGAGCGTAGAGTTTGAATTTTACGTTGCGTCGTTTTTTTGTCTAGCCAGAGTTTGATAATATCAGCTGATCGATGTGCTGCGATGATTAACCGAAGTCAATTGGATCTTTAATTCGGTCTCTTATTAAAGCGATAAACCGTTTTAATGTTTTGACGACCATATCGAATCATCGTGGGGAAAAAAACAAATAAATTCTTTTATTCAGCCTTAGCAAAGTAGAAAAGAAAGACTAACTGGAGAGTGCAGCAAACTAGAGTGAAACTGTTATCACTATTGAACGCATGGCTCGAACTGTTAAACACACTAGATCAATCAAGAATCACTGCTGTCTTTAAAAAATCGAATTCTCAAGGGAACAACCGTACCTCCGATCCGCATGGGTCAGAGAACCCTTGTGGTGAACACCAGTGATAGTTATTGTACTGCTACCTCAGTATTCTAGAGAAAATCAAGGTCGAGCAGTACCTAACAAAGTAATAGAGGAGGAAGACAGCAAAACCTCAAGTCGCTGCTGCACCTGTATAGGATCACTTCCAAGGACTGCGGTTGCAAGAAAAAAGAAACAAACAAAAGAAGCACTGGAATCCACAAGACTTGACAGAAAAAATTCAACGTTCTAAGCACTTTACATACTACGTGCTGCTTTATAATATGAATAAGATTTAGCTATAGAAATAAAACAGACTGCTAGCTTGCCAGCTAACGAAGCTACCAACTTTGAACACAGAAGCTCCACTTCCTTCCTTTCAGTGCTAATCCGAGTACTCTATTAAAAGAGCAGCAAAAAATTAAAATACTGCATTATACAGCTCTGATTATTAGGACTAGTGCATCTGTGATGTTATGCAATGTTATCGAATCTTAAGTGGGTATGTGTAAACGTTGAGGTTATGGTAATGTGAGAATCGACTCTCATAACAGATCCTATCAGGTCGAGAACACCATGTGATGGAGAACTGGTTCATTATGAATGTGACCTCTTAGAATAAACCTAATAGAGCAGTGAATAGAGCTAAAAAGAATGTGCTAGAAATTTCAGACATAATTTGTGGAAACAAAAACAAAGCACTTCTTAGAACTGGTTGAGGAAGCGTACAGTTATTCCTACTTATTCTCCTTGGTAATCATAAAAAGAATGGAAAGAAAGAAGATGAAACCGAAATAAAAAATAAGTCTGACGGCAAGCTAATGACCCCATGACCTCATATGAACAGAGTTCGTCGTCTATGTATCGCCAAAAATGTAAGATTTAAAATAGTTAAGAAGTGGCCATATCCAAAAACTATTATGAAGATCCGAAGCCGTTCATGCCCATACTTCTTGTGATCGTCATCACCTCTCCAGAGGACCTAAATGTATTGACGTTGCCGTTATACGTCGTCGAACGACGACAGAATCGGACCGACAGCGTTCCCAGTGTCGCATCGGAAACGTCATTGACTGCCATACTGACATTTATCTCCTTAATCATCATGTCCCCACATTGTAGCTAACGATAGAGATGTTGACCGACAACGAGGGCAATCATGATGTTCATCTTCCGCCCATCAACTGACAATCGTATAAGATACACAGACAATTTTTTACTATTTATTCAAAAACGGGACGAAATCTATAGCAGTTTAACATATGATACGTATCCAAAGGCACCCATTTATACAATAACTACACTAAGTTTTGCACGAAGAGCAAAGGTTATAGGTTAGAGTAACATTTTCTATGTGATCTGTGCACAACTGAAACTACCCTCTTATTGTCACATTTTCCTTTCACTGTTAGTTTCATTCGTTAGTTCTTAATGTAACTGATAATCGATGGGATCTCACTCGCTTCGGGTGGTAAACGCTTCCGGAGAAATTTTTCAAACTGATGGCTGTCAAGCTGTTGTAACGTAACATCTGCTGGTGGTTTTACACTTCCATCTCAAAACCCTACTCGTTCGCCCGGACAACTGTAGAAAAAATCGAAAAGATCAGATCGTAGATTCTTTCTCTGGTTTTTGAGTCAGTACCAAGAAAAACATCAATCGAATCATTCCTTCGAAGTTTATCGAAATTGTTTTGAGATCACAGCGTGAACGAATCAGCTGAAGTTCCAGTCATGAAGTGCTCTTCTGGTATATCCAATCAGTTCCAAGAATTTGATGGTAGTACGGAAACGACACACAGCGCACACAGAAGACTTTAGGATTTCATAACAATATAAATACTACGGATGGATTACAGTAATCTCTTTTCGTATTTTTTCACGGATAGAACTGTTGCAGATCGCTATTACTTTTGGTGAGCTTAAATATTGTGCATTTAATGTTTTTTTAATCAAGGAAAAACAGAAAATGGAGTAGGCAGCATCAGTAGGTTGTGAAAAGTTGTTTTCTTTCTGTTTATTCATATTCTTGGTCACTACAGATTCAAGATTAAATCGACTTTCAAGAAAACATTGACACTTAATAAAGTTATTTTTAAGTGAGCATTGAGTACCAATCATGAAGATAGTACTGCAAAAAACCAGATCCAGAAATCCAGAAACTCGACTGAAAGCTGGTTTTTCACCATTTCGTTTGAAAGTTCTGATCTTTCAAGATTCTTCTCGTCTTTATTTATTCAGTGTTCTCACGCTTTTCTCATTTACTATGTGTATAGGAGGGTGATAGAAGAATGTCGTTTGGGACCACCTGTTGCGATACAGGACTCGTTTTCACTTCTCACTAGGAGACATGTTCGCATACATGACAGACATATAAAGTAACACACGTATTAAATATAGAGCACTGAACCGTGACGGCTAGGAGCTGAACACGAGACACCAAAAAGCCGCAGAATGATCCACAATCGACTTCTACGCCGACTAGGTTAGTCGATGGGTGGAAGTTAAAGCGTTTCATTGCTTACATCTCATTTAACCTATGGTTGGTTGATAGTATAAAAAAACGCAGGGATGTCTAGTATTACACAGAAACTAAAAGCCGAAGGAAAACTAAATTATCCACTGTAAACCCAACACTGATAGTACTGTTAATTCACTCACTTGATATGGTGCCGGGTGGTTTCCGAGCGGGCACCATCTCGGGCCCAGAATGCTAAACAATCACCGCCGGTAGTGGTTGTGGTTGTGGTAGTAGACGAACCTCTAAAATGACCGGATTCTGAGTTTACGGACAAAAAAATTTGAGCTAAGCAAAAGAATTACTGGGACAAGGAAGAATACGGTTGAAGCATTGTGAATAATAAAATCGGATAAGGTTTCTACTAAGGAATTTATCACCTATCTTGATGTCCTCATTTAGCAACGTGAACTTAGATCTATCTAAGAACAAAAGAAAAAATACTGGGAAATAAGGTCACGTGATAAAATAAGCACGCAAAATAATAAAAAAAAATGGAAATAATAGAATCAAGAGAGGCACAGACGAAGGTGGAAAAACACTGGCGACCAGTCTGGTAAAGAATTAACACTTTGGATTTCTTGTTAAAAAACACGGTATAATACATTTTCCAGATAAGAACTGCCGCAACTGAATAGCCAAGTTAGACAGGATTGCCATCAGAGGTTCAAATAAAGGTATAGGGACGAAAGGTCATGAGGTAAGACGTTAGGTAAACTCTAGCTAAGTGCGTATACTGAAATATGTGGAATCGTATGAGTGTACTGATTGAGGTTATCCGCTAAGTAATGAGAAAATGTATTATATTGTAGAGCACTTCTTTGTCCTCGTAAAACATAACAGATCGAGTACGGTAGGTAAGTCAAAGGCCTCCTTTCTTTACTCAAGCTGACCATGTCTCTCAGGTTTCTATGGATCAGACAATGCCGACACCGTTGGAATGCATCGAATTACGTGAACGTATGCCTACTTGTTAATGGCCGATGGTGAGGACATACACACAGAGAGAAAGACAGAGAGAATAGTTCTGGATATGTTTATGTTTTTTTTTCTGAGGTAGACCCCATGATGTGTTTAAAACAACGACACGCCGGTGGTGAATCGCTGCTGTATGACGACTATACATATACATATTTGGATGACGGAGAAGATTAGTGGAGTGCTCTTGAAGACAGGAGTGACCTCTGACCTTTGTACATTTATGATTAATCGGTTCAACGAATTCGGAGTCTCATGAAGACACTGGATATGTCAGAAATAAGGTAAAGAAGTTCAGGATATTCGGTAAATAAAACTGCTGGTGGTGGTGAACACTGCACATAGGTCAGGGCATCAGGACAAGGAACATCAGCTAAGGTGACTCAATTGTTTGTCCTCACCTTCCAATGCTCTATGGTTGTTCTCTAGATAAGAGCTGACGAAAAAATGAAAACCGCATTGTTGTACCAAACGTGGTTTTAAGCATGTCTATTATTAGGTTATCAGACCACATCACAACCCCCGAAATTTCTATCTTCCGCTATTAAAACAGAACATCTAAAGTTCTCAATATCCGAAGGGGTGTAAGAAAACCACCAGCTTGATGTGAAAACATGTGAAGGAGAAGGGTAAACATCTCGTAGGGTTGCGTAGACAATCGCGAAAACAGAACAGAATCTCCAGAATCTCGAAAGACTTCACGGAAATGGACATGACTATTGCTTGAAACGGATGAAGATCGACAGCTGCATTCCGCTATAGCGTACATAATTATGGTTGAACGCGTCGGCATTCCGTCGCCGCCGCCACCATCGTCGTCGTGATGGAAATGACCTCCGCACGTTTGAACAGATGAAGGAACGGGTGCAATAGCATAGCAGCTTTCTCGGGTCATCACCTATCCGCATATAAAAACCTCTACACATCAAGAGCGCTGCTTTTTTGAGGACAGAAGTTCGCGATAGAATGTGATGACCCGATGCGCCAAATGTGTGCATGTTCAAAACAACACTACACGACGGATATGATTTACAACCCCCAAGTTGCGAAGGACACGGCTTAAAGAACCATAGCCGCGTCAAAGATCTACACTATGGTTTTACACTACAGTAATCTTGGTTGATTAGCGGTAAAACACAGTGGTGCTGAAAACATTTGGATGATAAGCCGTGCAGTATGAGGATGTTCGCCATTTGTTTTGTGTTAGATGATCCCAACGATTCTAGAAAAAAAACCTGAGTTTATTGTTAACACACAAAACCTCAGCTGCATTGTATACAATGCATGAGATTCGAAAACAATGGCCATTTTCAAAAATTAAACCAATATATCTCAACTCATTTAAGATTTTATTAGTTAAATTAAAACCCACTAGAATTCTAGATCTTTTCCAACAAGAGAAAGATTGTCTTATTCCACCAAGATGAATTCTGGTTTTCTAGGCGAGACCTATTTCCTTCACTTTTTTTCTATTTTTTGAAGGCTCTCAAACAAGAAAGACAGTGAGCATCATCAGGAAGAACACGATGATGTTCCCCTGATGGATGTCTCCTTCATGTTTACCGTTGCCGCTCCTCTGTTGGAAACTGTGAAAGCTTAAACTTTGTTCAGTTTCTTTTTCAGTGAATTAATTCTAAATATCTAAGTTGATAGGATACGTTATAAAAAATCATATATGCTATAGGTGCGATAGAGCAAAGCTTCTATTGTAAATCTATAAAGCTCTGAACTTAAGAAATACTAAAGCGACCAACTGATCGTCACTCATCGAAAACCAGCTTTGGGAGTTATGTGTTGAATAGGTAATCATTCGTTTCATCGAAAATCCAGGATTGACGGAGTCATTTTTTTAATCAAACATTGTAAAACACTACACAATTTGATGACTCCTTGCATCTTCAACCTAGCATAATTCTAAAGACAAAGTTATTCTTATGGTGAAAGAAGTAACGAACTATATCGTGTCTAATATTGTAGAATCTTTGAACGCTGTAACTGAAATCGGCAGCAATGACTAGATTTCATATGGAAAAGAAAAAAACAGCGGAATAGAACTACGCCTAAGAAAAGCTCAACCATGTTTATGTTTAGAAGAACAGAAGTGTGAGACAAGTCACGGTCACAGTGAGGAAAGTGACGATCTGGTGTGTAACGCACACGAAGCCGATGTCCCTTGTAATCCAATACGCACTGTATCCTTTTGCCAGGTGGTCAACATTCAAAGGTCTCGATTACTCCAAAAGCTCAGTCCCTATCTGATAATGTCAAAAAGTCGCGGCTTAAAAGACGATGCATGATGTGATTAGCCTGATCAGAGCACAACAACTGTTAAGGAGATTTTGATGTAGTAGTGGAATTCGGCGACGGTTCATAAGAAACCAAGTAACTCCCGTAGTAGGCCATCTTGGGATTGCTTGGGAAACTATACTTGAACAGCACTCAATATCCTAATGAAAACGGAAAGCGACAAATTTCAGGCCGTTGTCCAACGTACATACGAAACTATCGTCTTCCAAGGATGACACTTTAGGACGACAAGAATGAAAAAAATTATAGGAACCGAAAAAAAAATTGTGAGGACGAATCATCTAAGTAAGCAGCAGTGAGCATAGCCGACCATGTATATAATGCCTCTAATCCAATCTTTGCAGTAGGACTATTGTTGCCATATCTTTGAAAATTCCCAGTGCAACAGTGGTGATAGGCTTATCCCAGAAATCTTTATGTGTTCCATTGGTATCTAGCAGACCATAAAAGGGTAAGCATAAAGTTCACAGCTACAGTAAAAAACAGCATAGAGACATTCTCACATTCTGAAAGTTTCTTTATACTTGGACTTTTTTCTTCACAGAATGTCTTACGTTCTTTATGAAAGTCCAGTTCAAGAAATATTAAATCCCTTTCCTATGTCTCTTCATTATTCCAAACTATCAGTTTTTTTGCCACTTGAAAATTTTCTGATATCGCCCTAAAAACTATTCACGATATGTGAAAATCGTTGACATCTTTATTCATCAAATAGAGTCGTTCAGGAATACCTAAATAAGTGGAAGTCAAAGGACATTCTAGAAATGTCGGAAAACTGCCATTCTCGTCCTTCTTCTCCTAGTTCTACTTGCCTTTTGAAGATCCTGAATTCGCTCAGATTCGCATTATGTGCCAGATGTCAGCGGTGGGCTCCGAGCATTTTGTGGTCTTTGGTTTGGAGTAGATGGAATGCTATGGAAAACGGGTTAGTCGGTCACGAGAGAACACTATTCGTCAAGATGAAGCAGACCATCGAATATACGAGCGGTAGCACTCTCTACCCTTTTCCCTCGATCTTTGTTATGCAATCGATCATAAGAAGCTCATCATCGGAAGGAGATAGCGTGTCCGTAAAGGAGCAATGGGACGCGCGAACAGCTGACGTACGGTGCAGCAGAGCATTCATCATCGGATTTTCAAATTCCGTTGCTTTTGGTACCATGAACTGTGACATCCTTTGCCGGCCGATCTGTAAACCGACTCACCGACAAGACACATGTGGGAGGAACCTCACCTGATACGGAAACTGAATCGTAAGGATGACCAACAAACAGAAATCCTAGAGTGGGAAATTTCGTAACCTATAATCGCTAAATTCGAGAAGAATCAAAGAGAACTTCGCGAGAAAAATTCCCCCTGCATTTCTAAAATTTGATCTCATCGAGAACGATAGTCTACCTAACTTCGTAATGAATTGGTGAGTTATGTTTGGCCGTCATGCAAAGTGCAATCATCTGGGATAAAAAAGGGCGCATCAGCGATTAACGTGGCCGTAATGAGGTGAACGACATCACTGTGGTTTATGTCGATTTCAAAGAGTTACTAGGTCAATGGAGAGTGAACTAAAGGGCACTAGATAATTCGGTCGCTCTATTCAAATGGAAGGACTCATCACATCAAGTAGGTGAACGTAAGGAAGCGATCTGAGAGTGAGTGAGTGTAAATACGGCACCGTAGAGGTAATTCAAATATACGAATGACCCTGACACCGGAATGGCACGGCATCGTCCTCGATGCTGGAAACAGTCAAGAATATTGTGCTAAAAAGGAAAGATTGACATAAAAGGAATCGAAAAGGGAGCATAGCGAGTGACCATAACAAGAAGGCTGAGAAAGTATGATGACCACAAAAAAGTAAGTAAGTGTGGGATATTTTTTTCCTGTCGACCGCCCATCCCAGCACGGGTACATGGGAGTAAAGCTGTCAAAAACTTTTTTTTGAAGTAGGATTAGATTTGATGGGGCACGAAAAAGCTGCAGTTTTTGGCTAAATAACGAGATTGAAAACCAACACTGTTTCCAATAACGTGATGTCCGTTTTCTCAAACATCTCCTATTGATTGCTCATCTCTTCAGTAGAGAAATTCCTGCTAATAAGATTGGGAGGATACGGAAATCGAATTTTCCAGTGATACTTGCAAATCTAATCTGGCTAATTTGGTCAACAAGTTGTATGGTACTTCATTGGCATCGTGCTGGAGGAATCCAGAGCGCAAGGCAGGAAGCTTTCCTCTGATCCCAAAAAAGGAGGCCACTGCATGTTGTGACAATATGGTAATACCTTAGCATGGCTATTCTTGGTTTTCAAAGAGAAAGTCATTCTCGGTAGTATATTCAACATGTCCCTGAGAAAGGGAATCTACAGATCCATAAGCTGGAGTCCAATCCACACACTAACTCCACCACTTTTGTAGAAGCCGCTTTTAGATAACAATAAGAACAAGATGAGTGGTGTGTTCCGCCCATCATCTAGTGTCGATCTGAGCAGGTTCCGGATGAAGATGATTCAGGGTACTTGTTCATAGTCGTTGCTACGCATAAATCCTAATTATCACTTTGAAGTTCTCCATCTTTATGATATTTATGCACGTATTTCCGACCTTTCCACATCCTTGAAACGTAGGAGTAGTACGGTAGTTCCATTTATGAACGAGGTTGATCAGTAATGACTACCACCGGAGAATAGCGGCATTTTAAGGATATCAGATTAGCGTAAACTTTACAGACTGAGGAGAGAAAAAGAAAGCTTTGTCACAGATACGATGGCGCAACAACCAGTGCATAGTGGTAAGGAGCAGTTGCCAATAATTCCTAAACAAAGAAAGAAAGCAACAACGCAGGAGAAGACCGGCATTGCGTAAACGTATCGGGTCATTGCGTATGGATATATGAGGGTAGTCGAGGAACTCAAAAACGGATATCGGCTAATTGATTTCATCAGTCAGTGATGTGACCCCAATTCTATTTTTCCCAACAGACTGGATATTTGAAGGGCCCTCCCTATGCAAGAATATCCCGTAAGGTTAGTGCCCTTATAGGGTTCGGAATACGGTGGCTACTAACGTAATATTCTCGAAAGTAAGTAGAAAATCTTGCTACACTTATTGATGTAATTAAAACTGAAAATAAACAAGCAAGAAATGTCTTTGAAAAACACATTGGCCACACAACATAAAATGTTACGAAATTCTTGGAATAGGAGTTCTTTAGCTATGAATTTCAGAATACAAGAGATTAAAACGCTAAAAGAAAACCCATGAACCAAAGGAGTTCATTTATGGCCCACGAAAAGGTTCTCTCCCTTAAAGTATGACATAAACCGCGCATTTATTCGAATGCTGGAAATCAGCTTCTTTTTAAAGCTCTCACTTACCTAAACCGTCATTCGTTCTGACAAGTAGCTTTGAAAATACAACAGTTGCTTTCCTTCTGCAGCTTTATCGGAACACAGTGGAAGTATGCTGCACTGATGATGTGAATAGAAGTTCTCGAGGATGTGCGGGGCTAGTGGGTGACCCCATCGGGTGACCCCGTCGTTGGCATAATAGCCGCCTGTCTCGTGCGATCTTTCAAAAGGATCGGTGGGGTGCCGAATGGTCGCTAGGGTCTCGTTAACACCCTATTCAAGTGCATCAAAGCGCCGTCGTTTTCGTCTGCATCGCAACATTCAACCCGAGCACTGACCATTATTTGTTGTTTGTTTGGGGTTCTTACGGAAGAAGTTTTCGATTGAGAAATACGAATGTCTCAGTGAGATGCTTAGTACTTCACCACATCTGATTCATCCACTGTTCACTGTAGCGAAACACCAATGACTAAACCGCATCAGGAGAACTGCTATCCATCAACGTCATTAGTAAAGTACTTGTGTGCTGCTGTTAAGTACTAACCAAATGAAGGTTAAGGTCATTAGCATGTGACAATAACGATGATATTAAGTACTCTTCGAAAACCACAACCTCATTTTTTTTGGAAACAGATGTATGCCTTTGTATGCAAAAAGCCATATGGACGATCACATCACGGTTTCTATATAACACGGTTGCTATGAACAACGTTAAAATTTGTACGAAACATTTCTAATCACTCAACGGACAGTAAGTACTTGAGGAGTCGGTCTCCATGAAACTGCTTAGGCAGTAATGCAGCTTTTATCCTAGTGATATTTTATCTATGTTACTTAAGAAAGATGTTTATTTATTCATGGAATACCGAGGTATCAGCGCTAGCTCATCCTCTATTTGTGACCACAGGCAGTAGCCGTCTTTCGTGAATTGGAGGGATGTTCGAAACTACCTTGTGATTAATTTTAGCCAAGGACAGCTAGGAATTATGGGATTGGTATTGCTCTTAAGTTGGCTTCAAAATGAAAATACCGGTCCTGTTCTCAGTTCGAATGGTGCCTATTGGCAGAGAACGAATCTTCTGGTACCCATGCAGCCATGAACAAATCAATATCCATTAAGTGGCTGAATGGGAGAGAAAGATGGTCATGAAAGAATCTCCATAAGAAATTTATCTCATTCAATGTCATTGACTAGAGAAAAGGGAAAAACACCACTGTTCTTTTCTTTATTTCTACTTTAAACTTATTGATTCACTTAATCAAGAAGAAAATAAGGCCCCTTTTTTCTTCAGTGGTCAATCAACATCGTGCCTACACCACACAGTTTAAGCCGCATAATGTCGTGAAAACAGAGTGCAATGAGTTCGATCGGGCTACCTGCGTGTTTTCACTTCAGAAGCTAAGGAAATAAAAGGAACGAAACGCAGCGCAGTTTTTATTCAAAAAGACTATAGAAAAGCATTCAAGTAAGTGCTGTTGTACTGTTTGTTTTGAAAAGATCTGTGCAGCATAACAGCTAAGTTCCACATCAGATGAACAGGCGGTGCCCATAAATCTTTGTATAATGCAAGCAACAGTGAGCTAATTTCAGATTTCTAGGGACACGGAGACTCCTGACAGTTTATCTAATATAGAAAGTGATGAAGTATTAGAAACTTTCGATCACCATGGCTTTTGGTCAGATGTAGTCCTATTATGCGTTTTACTTAGCTCATGGCATTCAAATCGTTCGATAAGAACCGTGTAAGAAGCAGAAGAAAAACGAACGACTATGAAGGTCATCAGTTGTTTTGAACGTCAAGATTGTGGAAGAAAAAGAAAAACAAAAAACAAAAGGTCATCAGTTAAGGAAAATCTAGTGTGAAGATCGGGTATTACCCAGAAAGAATTTATTGACAATAGCCGATGGTTATAAAGAAGTCTATGCGATTTCCTAGGAATAAAAAGAAAACTCTGGACTTCGTTCTGGCACAACTATTTTCCACAGTAGTTTATTTTATTATATTGCCTCATTTTCAAGTATATTGAAATTCACTAATTCCAAGCATGTTGTGAAATGATATTGCCCCTGTTGTCTTAAACAGCCCAGTAGCTCGCTAGCAAAGTGTTCCATAGACTTTTGAAATGACCTGAGTGACAAAGAATGTTGAGCCGGACGGATGAATGACTTAATGGTTCTCTTGAGGTTGGACATTTACATAATGACTTATCAAGCAGGAGACCTTTGTTTCACCATAATATTATTGTCGTTGGTAGGGGAGGTATACGCGAGGAGGTATTTGAAAAGCTGTGAGGAATAATTAGAAAAAAAAACCTGGGCTATCCATCGTCAGTTTCCACATCAGTGGTAGTATAATACTTACAGCAGAAGGAACACTATGTACATATGAAAAAATATCCAGCTAGACGAATCTCAACTGTATTTCATTCAATAGACATTCAGATCAGTTACAGCAACATTGCACTAGGATTATAACAATAGTATTACCCGTAGAAGAAGAAAGGTCTGGAGTGAGCCGGAAGCTCTAGTAAGTGGCATCTATGGAAAATAAAAAAAAGAATCAAGCTTAGGTTCTCGTAATGTTCTATGCTATGGCAGCTCCAGAATATCTTCTGCTAGCTAAAAAATAGAGTCTGTCTATCCATGAAATGCTAATGAAAATCTAGTTAAGACTAGAAATCTTACTGAGACCATCAGAGCTATGCAAGTTAAGGTAAAAAGGCACCATGTCACATGCGAATGTCAGCCCCAGCATTGATTAGTCCTACATCGTCCTCTGATCAGGGGGTCGCCCAAAAAGTCTTCCACATGCATTTCGTTGACATGCTCTTCGATGAACAGGGAAAAGAATGAAAATAACGTACGAGAGTAGAAAGTAAAGTAAGAAGTAATCGTGACATAACCGTCAGGGAAATGTCCTTGCCAGAAATTCGAAATCGACGATCGTCGTCGGTTTTTGCTCGAATCGTAGGCGTTTAGCGGTTTGAGTCGCGGCAAAAACACACAAAAAGCCATCATTTTTTTTCGTGGAAGGTGGCAAGAATTTCTGGTTTGTCTTTATGTATGTGTGTGTTTGTGTCTTTGGAGCGAAGACCGAAAAACCGCAAAACATATGGAGAAGAGGGAAGAACGAAAGAATCCGAAGTGCTATTTAACCTATGAAAAGTTGAGAAGCGGGAAGAACGAAAGAATCCGAAATGTTATTTAACCCAAGAAAGGTTCTATGAAGCTAATAAAATGGGACCATAATTTGAATTTTGTGAATATCCTGACGAAAAATTTTAAAAAAAAAGAGCAGAAGAAGATGAAATCAGAAGGATCTAGATGTCGATTTCTGATGTACGTCATCTGAAAGCTATAAATATATGCTCATTCTTCTGGAGTATATGATAAAAGTGATGAACGATGCTATATGATTAGATGACCAGAAAAGTTCATAGGACTAAAAATATGAATGATTGGGATGACTGCAGCGCCTCTGTTGTCCTAGCGGATTACGTAACTCGATGACTATACGACTTTAAAGGTCGGCACAATACAGACGAACGAATGGCCTACAGAATACACCAACTTTCATCAGAGCAAATCAATCGAACGAACAGAGAAATAGGCAGACAACAGGTGAATCCGGTGTTCCTGATGTTATTTATTGAGTTCAATCGGAGCGCTAAGCCTTGTAGCCAACCCCTGATCATCAACACATAGTTTCTGGAAAGCTATTATTTCTCTGTGAAGGCTACGTGTTGACCGTATAATGGATAATCAACCGACCGCAATGTTTCTCTATCATTCACACTGGATGCGACATTCAAAAATTCGGCCGCATTTTATGTGTGATTATTGGCTTCCCAACGCTTTACCGCCTCATCGTGGCTGCGTCGTGTTCGTGGGTGTCGGGCTGCCATGTACAGCGGGGGTATTCATCCGCAAGCAGGGTCTCCCAAGCTGAGAAGTAGTCCGGCATTGACGCCATGCAATACACATTCGATCTCCACGCCTCAGGCTCACCAAACTTTCCATCCCTCCGGGTCGGCAAATTGGTAGCAGACTCGTCTGGGCGGATAGCAACACCGACTCGGGCACATCGGTAGGCCACCGCGAGTCAGCCGTTGTATAGGCCAGATATGCATTTAATGACCTCTAAGAACACTTGATGAAGTCGAATGTACGGCGCATCCATCAGGGATTGACCAACGCCGAGGGGCTTTTTTTTAATGGACAGCATGGTGGTCGTTCGCTTATATGACTGATCCGAACACTCCCCTTGAAATAACTGGCTTGCTTAATCTGCGGTCTGAGGCCGAAAGATAAAAAACGCTGGAGAAAATGTTGTTCGCCTATCGATCAAAAAGTACTTAAAAGTTGTTTTCTGCTAGCTTTCGCATCGCAGCCAATTTTTAACTTCAACATCTAAACCGTGTTAGTTCAGCTTTTAACGACGAATTGCTAGCCAATGTTGACGAAAACAACCGATTCTTCGCCCACACGATGTAAAATCGCACTCGCTAGACCAAACACATTCAAAATGTGATGAAGGTCGACTTCAAGTGTTCCCTTTCAGATTCCTTCAGAAAGAAGATGGATAGGAAACAGTCTCCATTTGAAGAGGACGTTACCATCAATCCATCAACTGTAAAACTTCCACTGAATAACCCGACAAACCTTAAAAAACGGAGCAGTGGGGCCCACTGGTTTTTTTTTGGTGGCTTTCCATAGATGGTTCCCTCATTCACAATAAATAAAGTGATTACTCTCGAACAGGAATATATCGCTTTCGAAGAAAACACAGCACGTGTTTAAAAAAAGAAATGTGATGTTCCAATGATTGTTTGATAAGTTTTCATTATCCGGAATTACTCTTGTGCTATGTTACAACGAAACTAATGAAGGCTAATGATTCCTTGCGTAGATGAGATGGGATGTTAACATAAACAGTGAAGAGTTTTTTGAACAAAGAAAAAAAAGTTGGATAAAGCTTGAATGACCAGTCTTACTCCAACTGAACCAGGTAGAAAAATGAGTGATGAATTAGGTGAATGGATGACATTTGGTGTGCGGTAAGTACAAAGACATCACGTAAACCGGTCAAATTCGAAACACAGTCAACTAGAAAAACCGGAGTGAGAAGGGGGAGAGGGAAAGCGGTCAAGGTTCGTTATCGAAACCGGATTTGTGTACAGGAAATGACTGGTCATCATTATCGATAGGTGAGGCTTTTTCACTAATACGGTTTTTCCTTTTGTTCGTTGCGTAAGTTTTCGATACATCGAAGTTGCTCGATTCTTCAAACCTCTACAAGAAGCATCGACAAGAAGAATGGTCAGCTTTTTGATAGGTGTGGTAAAGGAGTCAAAGATTTGAATGTGTCAAATTCAGAAGAAGACGATTCTTTGGAACCACACAAACGATGAATTAAATTAACAATCTATGAGATCTGGAGTTCTTGTTGAATGAATTCAAGTCAAGCCTAATTGCTTACCTCATTGGGACATTATGGATATCATATGATGTATGGATATTATATGATTTGTTTGTTTGTTTACATGTTTGTGTTCAACTGAGGAAGATCGGGTTCGATGCGAGACGAAGACGCCACATCGAGAAGAGGAACAACTGTGGACCATCGACAAGGATCGTCGGCTCTGGTGAAGACGAAGACGTCGAAACGTTAGTAGAATAAACATCTCTCTCAATCTCGTGTAAGCTCAATAATTTAAACGTTGTTGATTATCGAAAAACGTTTCTATCTCTAATATACGAAGATCTAACAATTTGCATGAACGTTTAAAAAACGTCATATATCAAGAAGAGGATTGATTAAAAAAATTAGCCCACTTGGAAACTGTATCATGTTAGCTCAAAAAAAAGAACTCATTAATTATATCTGAGTCGAGGGAAAAGATCTGTATCTTTCTTATCGTTCTCCAATAACGAACAGAAAATGCTTCAGAAGAGAATCAGTGAAGGGTCAAGGTGACTGGAAAGCGTATCCCAAAACTCTTTTACACTCCAGCAAGATGAGGAGTGACATTGATGAGATTGAGTACGGCATAATCAGGACAGATTCGACCTCTAGATAGCCTTGCAAAGATTAGCGACATATTTGAACTGTGGAGAACCGGTACGTTTAAATTCTTCATCGGTCATAAAAATGAGTACACCATAGACAGCAGACAGGAGGTCGACTGACTACCATAATCATCTTAAATCGTCGTCAAACATTCAGGTGGAGTACAGCAGTGTTCGACCAAGCCGAACCCACTAGTTTCGGTGACAAACTGATGTATCTGAATCATCTTTTGCAAATCGATCAATACTACATATAACGATAACTAGACGAAGAAAAGTGGATTCCATAGTTCCGGTTAAGCTATCTAAACCACTCATATGTAATATATGCAAGGAGATGACGATAGCAACGATATTCGCGTCGAGATTAGCTCTTGACCCTCAAACATTGAGCATGTGGTCAATGTGGTTACGCCATGAGGTCAAAGAAATAAAGGAGGACATATGGAAAGCAGTGTTTAGGATTTATTCGAATCTAAGGTCACATGGACAAAACACGAGGAGAGGGAAAGAGAAAAGAAAGGAAACGAATAGAAGAGAGGAAGAAGGGAAAGAATATGAAAGAATGAGGCACTAGTGTGGTGTTTGCACATTTAATATATAAGATGTATTATTATATCAGATTTTAGATGAACACTTCATAATGGTTTAGCATTTCTTTAAAGAAGTGAGCAACTAATGTGGAAGGCATTTCGTGAAGCATATTACTGAGTGATTAGAACTTCACTACATGACCAAGGAAAATTTTGTCGTCATCATATAGATATACACTTATACATACGTATGTGTACACGTATGTCTGTATGTATGTGTATATATGAGTCTGTATATGCATATGTAACTGTTTTTGCGTTTTCATGTTTTAATGTGCTTTTGTATGCATGTGTGTGTACGTGTGTATGTATGTGTGTATGTATACATATCGATATGCGCGTATGCGTGCATGTTTGTATGTCTGTGCCTGAATGTTCTTGTTTGTATGTGTGTTATGTTTTCCAGAAAATTACTGAGAAAAAGAAGCACATGAACCGATGAAGACGCCTGAAGCTGTGCTGCAGTCAGTCCTTTTGGAGGCACTTTCTCATGTTAGCCGGAGCGTTTGAATTTGGTATTTACCACCAATGTATATGTTCGCTTAGGCGATCTCTCCGATAGAGGGTGATAACATCATACCTCCTCTAAGAATACACTTTTGAAAAGTTCCCATAAGATTTTTGTCCGCCCAATCAAGATTTAGGAGATCTAAAATGAGGAGCAAAAGAAAAAATACCGAAGATGAGTAGTCACAGCAAAATTGTGCATGGAGAAGATTTTCCCATCCAGCTTAACAGCAAGAGCATCATCATCATCAGTGTTCAATTTCTCACAACCTCGACGATAGTTACGATAGTTTAACTAGTTCAAAAATCACTCAGCATATGACGCTATGTGGAAATCAACGATTAAATAAAGAAGAAAAAGCAGGTAGTTAGACTACAGAGAAAAAATAGAGAAAAGAGAAAAATAAACAGGAAGGAATGAAAGTATCACATCCTATTAGCTATGAATATACGAAATGATGATGGTTAGCGAAGAAGAAAGAGAAACATCTGAGAAATCAACCATGCAATTTTGCGTAGTGTGGGAAGATTGGTGTTAGACACGACGACACACGTGGTGTGATCCGATTGTCAGACACTCAGCCGGTAGTGGGAATTCCAAACGACAGAATTAGCTCGGAAGAAAGGAACCAACCGGACGAGCATTCTTGAACTCGGATCTCATCGTTTTCTAGAACGCATAGGAAAAAATCACTGCAGAAACTAATAAATTCAATCCCACCCACGAATTATTGACGGAATTCGCCCGATAATGCTAGCTCATTTATCTATATGATCTCATAAACTGATCTTTTTGAGCTGATGCGAGGTTGGTATAGGTTTTCGTTGTTGTTGTTGTTGTTGTCGTTGTTGTTGTTGTTGTTAGTGTTGTTGGTCGATGGCTGACGTTTCGATGATTTCGCCTTCCTCAGCCGTGCTGTTACGAGGGGGACTGCTCGCGTGTTGTTCACGTGAGGAGCGCTTCAGAAAAGATCATCGTTAAAGAATTCATCACAGTTAGGTTACCAGTGCTGCTTGTAGGACTGTTCTACTTGTTGGCGCGGTTTGTAAGTATCGACCATGAATCGGAACCTTTTCGTTGAAGTGAATTGAATGGGACAAAGAACAAGGACTACCTGTGAACTGTATGGATGTGGATGTGAGTGTGCATCCATCACCTTCCGTAATGTTTTTGTCTCCCTTATGATTCTCGTCATTTTTGCTGTGTGAACAAACCATGAATGCGTAAGATGGACGGTCATTGCGTAACACCTACGTATTCAAATGTTTGAATCGTTCAGCCAGACTTAAATGTTTTCTCATCATACTTAGCCGTGAACCTCATCATCATCTCAACTATCAAAGGACACGGAGAGAGAGAGAAAGAGAGAGAAAGAGAGAGAAAGAGAGAAAGAGAGAAAGAGAGAAAGAGAGAAAGAGAGAAAGAGACGGTCATCAAGTCATCAACGTGTCTAGGTGAAGAAGTTCCATGCAATTACAAATTAAATAGTTCTGTAGTGGTCAAAAATTGATTAAAACTTACGACATGGAAGAAAGCATACCATATCGGACTAGAACACTATGAGTTATCAGTGAACAAAGAACTTTTAAGGTTAGAGGAAAGAGAACGGCAAAGTGATTGACAAGAAGATTAGAAGACACCTTACTGACGTTTGTACCAAATTTGCAAGCGTGATCATATCAAAAATCATTTTGTGACAAAAAAGACATAAAAGAAGCACTTTTAAAATATTTTTAATCAATTTGCTGCTGGTACTTTTTAATGGCCACCACCGTTGTCATTGTGAGTCACATATGGCTCACACAAGCTGTCAAGTGTTTCTTTTAAAGGTTTGTATTGCTTTCAATGCGTTAATGAAAAAATTTTGTTACACATTCAAGAAAATAATTCGTGAATATTATGCTAGCAAAAATGGGTTCTATTTGATTGAGTGCGGGCTTATATGTGCAGATAGTGCTATCTGCTGCTTCGTCGAAAGTATGTCGCCTTTATCCTCTCTAGACGTTTTCTTTTTCTTCTGCGCATGTCTCCTTCTATTCCATATTTTCTTATTTATATTACTACAAGTTATTACTGTTCAAGGGATGGTGGCACATTTTGGTTGTCCTACCAAATTCATTTTTTTTTTGAGAAATGTTCTTTTACCTATTTTCTGTCGAAGGCTTACCACACTACTTGACTAAACCTGGATCTTGACTACGACGTAATGATCACCAACCAGTTTGGTGGTGGTCCTAGCTGAAGCAGAACGCAATGCCGCCCTTGTGCACCTGCAACTAGTCATTGAGAGGTGAGAACATTCGAAAAGCAACTACGGTGGCGAAATGGAACATAAATAGAACAGATAGACACAACAGGAGAACAGAGATGAATATGAATAGAATTTGACTACCTCTATAGAGTTTCGCACACTTTATTTTCTGAGTCACCTGACGAACCTGTCTAAAAACGTTTTAGACCTTATCAATCACCCAGATGAACTCGAGACGCTAGCTGTAATTTAGATATAATTTTATTTGCATTTGTATCCACGTGTACGTGTATATATTTACATATAAATGTACATAACCTATTGAAAGCCATATGTTACTTTTTATCAATGCTTCACGTGTCTGCTATGATAGTGAATCATCTTTGAGAGTGAAGACAAGGAACCGACAGAAAAACTTAGGATAACAAATCTGTAACGAATCACGTTGATAAAGAAATTGAGACAAAAAGGATAAACTGAAGGTCTTGCAACGAAATATAAAATCGGAAAAGTGTGTGACGATCGACGAAACGCGTTGAAAGAAGATGAGAATGCTATCTGGGAATACAGAAAAGCTAATGAGGCGGTATGGGTAGACAAGAAGAGGATTTAGATAATTACTGGGAAATCAGAATAAAGTCAAGGATTCCATGTAGGAACAGAGGATGAAGATTGGCTAACCATGTGGAAGCACAGGAAGAGCGGTTCTCTTCCATGTTGGCCTTCTACAACGATAGGTAATGATGGTGTCTACGAAATCACATACGCGGACAGGTTTTTCTACCAACAATTGGCTTCGGCTCATTTGCATAATGAGGCACACTAAGCCAAACTGGTTCAACCCGAGATTTTACTTTTTAAGCAGTAACGTTTCCAATTTAAATTTGTGACGATTTGAAAGGAACGAAAACATCTACGATCTATCTCTATGAAATACATCACTAAGGTAAGCTATAGCTAAGGAAACATCGTGTGAATGAACAACTTCAGATCTTTTCAGTGAGCACTGAAGGTGACTGTAGTCTTAGGGAAGCACCAAGAAGTACTTCATTTAATTTATCTAGGACGTCGGAATTTCTGCAGACGCGATTGAATCGCAGAAAGTAGAGAGTACATAAAAAAAGTTATCTCTAGGAAAAAAAAGTGTAGAAAACAGTGGAAGTCTTCCGATAAGTCAGATTCAAATCACAGATCGTCTCCGCTTCGTTACTGATTCACTGCAGTCTCACCGTAAGCGTTAGTCTCATAAGTAGTAACGATACGGCCGGGGAAGGTGGCGCTTCTTTCATTGTTGGCATCGCAGAAATGTCATCACGTCATACTGACCGGGCGGACAGACAGTGAGATCCGGCCCATGTTACGGTGATTTTGAAAGAGGTTATTGTCTGGCAAACTCATCTCACTGCCGATGTGCTCGTTAGCGGCATTGAACATCTCAAATTTACGAACAACAGTTACTTGTCGATCCATGAATGCCCAGCACCGTCGTCACCTTCAACTCGTATTGGATTCGATTTTCTGTCATCAGGACTACGATAGTTTCACTTAAGAGGAAAGCATTTCATGTCGTTTCTCCACATTCTAATTCTTCTTTAACGAATCGTCATTTTTCTTTCCAGTCGCTTACTTCTCTAATCATATTTTAGATTCTTCATGAAGAAGAATCTTGTATTAATTCTAATAATGCGGTCTATAAGTATCTTACGGTTTATCTGGTACAGAACTAAGCTCGAACAGAAAGAAAAAACTTCTCATTATACGATTTCAGAGTACTCTGTGAAGAAAGAGTCTCCTGCGTGAAAAAAAAAGAACGCGGACTTCAGTTTTTCGTTGGATAGAAAGGATTTCTACAGTTGCAAACATGTTCTCACCAACTGCCCCTCTAAGCCGACAAGAGGTTGGTATATATGTTCTTACTGTTGTTGTTGTCTTTATTCAATGGCTGACGTCTCAGCCACTTCGCCTTCCTCAGAGCTCGGACGTTTGAAATGTAACAGTAGCACCGCAGTTCGGTGGATTACACAGTATTAATGAAGACCCAGCATACGAAAAAGACCCCAATTTTGGAAAACCACCCACCCTGCCGTTGGACCACCCGTGTGTTGTTCACGATTAGTGTCATTTCCACAGTTTTACATAGTGGTTTTTCGACGACTTCCTCTTCTTCATAGTCACTGACTTTGATTGCGGCTTTCCGCCAATTCAACTCCAGTACATTTACTATTTTGTTATTACACTATTAGTGCACTACAACATTTCAGCAATAGAATGAAGTCACAAGAAAACTGAGAAAATTTAAAGTACAGCAGAGAAACATCTGAGAAACAATATCGTTCAGCTAACAAAGCTGAACAGATGAGGTCCGATGATTTCTCTTCGGTAAGCGATTGCGGAGCGGAGAGCGTTTTTATCCTCGTTTTTTGGATAGCTATTGCTAGATGCGTGTTCAAAGCCACTAAACCTTTCCGGCCTTCGATTTGAATGGTTTTTTAGCTTCTCTTTCGGATGATGTTTCTTTCATTTGACGTATGCTTTGTTTTTTCCACATTCACATGAAATTATACACGCTGATGTTGGAAGTGTTTGATGAGTTCGCATGGGAGCTTCGAAAAGTTCTAGAAGAAAAATAAAAAAAAGTCAGAAGATCTACCAATTTTTATGGCTCTGACTTGATAATTCACTGTATCCTTAATGAGCAAACACCAGGTTGTTACTTTATTCTTCCCACTTATTCAAGAATTCGCCTATTTGCTTATTAAAGAATAAAATTACAACCTCATGCTTGCTCATTAACAATACAGTGAATTATTTGTTCAATGCCAAGGTTAATAGAAAGTCTGCCTTGGGAACTACTCAGACTCAAGATCTGTTTCGTAGGACGATTGAATGTGGACTAGATCCACCGGTTCCCCGGTTTTCCAAGACTAACGCTGAATGTGATAGGACATTTTTTTTAGATTTAGGGAATCATTTGTTGGTGTGTTGGGCTCTTATCTCAAATGACGATGCCTTGTCGATACAACCATAGAAAGACTCTCCGCAAAACAAAAAGGATACTGATACTGAGCTGAACGAACGATATTCAAAGTCGACCACAATTTATCCTATTTGAACAGCATGCTCTTATATCATCAAAGAGTTATTAGAACTAATAAGTCAAAGATTTATTAGAAGGGCTCTGAGAACCTGTTTGAATACAAATGGCATTTCTCGATAAAAAGTCCATGTACATAAGTATTAACATGAAAAATAACAGAGGAAAAACGATAACGTTGCACAATCGACATCAAAACTGGCCGAATCTTTGCTATAATATAACCATAGGCAACAGAAATAGCAATTGCAGAAAATCCTGGACATGATGGATAGTTATCCATGACTCAGTAACATGCTGTTCGTTGAATATTCAAAGCACCGCTGTACATCTGTCAGCTTAATCTGCAAGCCTTCGCGAGAACCATTTCTCTTTTTCATCTATACAACACAATGGCTTTCACAATTCTTTTCCTCATCGTTAAGACACTAAGACTTTTTCGATTCTCTTCTTCGTCTATAGCGCATAAAGGTCTCTTTCTATCTCCTGACGATGTCTGCATGGTTGACTGTCAGAAGTCAAACCAAATAAAGAATGGCTGGATACAATACACCACTACTCGATCTGACCAGCTCTCTTAAAGCCCGCCTAAGTTTGGAAAATGTGTGAGCAAACAAAACTATACAGAAAGCTCATTTTCTTTGATTAAGACAGTGTACACGGTACTCTTCTCAATTCTCCGCCTTAGTTTTTACTTTGTGAGTAGAGTAGTAGGAATAGACTCTATTGTAAAGCAAAAAGAATTGCATTAGTATACCGATAACTACAGGAAATATTGGAAATCACAGCTTAGAAACACCGTAAAGCCTTGTCACTACGTTATTTTCTAAGCCCTAAAAGGTATGATATTATAGCTGAGGTTATAATTTCATTTTTTGAGCTGTTAAGAAATTGAAATTTCGTCAAAGAAGACGAAGGAAAGCGACATTCGGTGATTCATCGCATTCAGAAAACAACAAACCTTACTATGAACTTAGAGAGTTCAGCTTTCGAGCTGAAGGTGAAGGCTAAAGCGAAACCTTGATCTTCAAGCAATTAAAAAGCTCAGCTACTAACTTGGAAATCGTTCGACGGTTGTTTACTCCAGATAATTGTTTTCTTTCACTTTACTCTCGCTGCATTAAAGACAAGAGACAGATTTTCAATCAATATTCATCTTAGTTATTTTTTCACTTTGGTTTTAAAAAGCGAGATAATATTAAGCCAGAGTTTCATGAGATTGAACGCACCGAATGCAACACTTTTCCTACAAGTTTCTTATCCTCGTAGGTCTATGAGAATGGTCTGTGGTCTATGGTATCACTACGGTGAACTAAATTGTTTAAAAAAACCTTCATATTCTTTAGTAGAAAACGATTAGCAGAAGGACTTGTGAAAAATGACGTAACATATACCTAATTAAAAAGCTTGATGAAGCTAAATTTTCATACTATAATTTCTTATACTATTCATTTGAAGCCTTATTCTGTACTACTTCTGTGAAGGATCTAACAATTAAGAAAGGAAAGAAAGAAAGGCAGCATCATGATAGTCTTATCTTTATGGTTATATCCGTAGTTCCAAAATAAACACCAGAAAATGCTGAATGAGCATAGTTGTTGGAAAACTCTCACATGGCTGATAACAACTGATCAACGCGTATGGAACAGTGTTCACTAGAACAACGACCACATAAAATACGACACTGAAAACTCATTAAGAACCGGGTGGTCACAAAACGGGATGCATAGGACTACCAGACTTTCTTGTCTTTCAGTGGAGATTATGATAATGAAGTTCCAGTGACAACAGTTGATAAGAAGGAAAAATGAAAAAAATGCTGATGAAAAACTGAAAATACAGAAAGTATTCGATTTCGGGCAAAGATTTCAGGAGCTCGAGTAAAGCGCCGATAAAATTTTAAGCATCCAGATATACCAGATAAAGAGTTCATACGATCTTCTGTTAGGGTGTTACTAAAGAGTAAATGAATACAAGAGAGCTATGAAGAAGGATTCAAATCTGCCGACGGCGACAGACTGTCAATGAAGAAGAAAAGCCAGGCACAGAGAAGGGGCGTGGCCGAATGGAGGATCACTGGCTTGTCACAGAGGACCATTACAATTTCCTTTCGGTATTACCCGAACAATGGACGTAGCGGAAGTGGAATACTACACAGCACCGTAATATCACCTGATTTTTCTTTAGAGGACCAAATTTCCTTTGTTGATTCAATTATTACACTAGAGCATCTTTATGCCCAGAGAGAGAAGGACATAGAGGACATTTGCCTTATATAGCAAAAAATTAGACCATTTAATGCATAGTATAAATACTATGACACTTATTGTGTCACGAAAGCTACTTATATTTTTCCACCGCACTCTGATTGCTGTGACAAAAGCAGAACGACTAAAGCTCTCACATCGCTTCCTTATCACTCCGCTTAACAAATATTGATCGGAGGCAAAGTGAACGTGATCAGTTCTATTGATTATTTTGCTTCTCATAAGAGTTAAATATATGAGACTAGAAGAAACCCTGTAAGATTTGAGCAATATCTGTCCAATAATGAATATAGCAATGCTAAGGGAGTAGTTTAACGAAGATTTCATTAGAAACATTTAATTAACTATATGGCACAATAAGATACCGGGAAGGAGAAAATTTTTGAAAAATTCTACTGAGAATATGAAAAAGGATGACAAAAGCCATTAAAGATATAATGGATAAGACTTCAGACTCTGGTCTGATGAGAACAACAAAGATAAAGAAGTATTGTGGGTGGGAGTCGGGGATGGGGTGGGCGTGGGAGGTGTGCATCGGCGGATCCAACGTGAACGAAATCCTGACGCCGACGGCGACAACGACGACGACGACGACCAATTACGTGCTCGTCTAATTACGTGGTACGTCTGACTGAACGGAGGTTTAGATAGCGTTAGGATGAGCGTAGTGTGCTCGTACGCTAAACGGCAGATGATTCAAATTTTCGGCAGCGCACAGCCGGGTGCATATTAATTACGGCTTATGACACAACACCAACCTCACTACCAGAGGAAGCAGAAGGAGGACGGTCATCTCCATCGCTGCCGCTACCATCACCACCACCAAATGTGACCATAGAGGTACTGACAGAGTGTATAGCCTGCTATCAGGACAGAAAAGAAACCCAAAAAAGATAAGACATGAAAGTGGTAGGTACGAGAAATCTTGGTGAGCTGACGATACTGAAGAACGTTGTGTGAATGTGTTAGAGTGCCGGCTGTCGATTGAATAGACACGTTATGACCGTTTTGTTTTACTCAACATTTGTCCTAAGAAGCCAATTTTTTAGTCGTTAAATGGTGCGCTTAGACTGTCACCTGTCACCTGTCACCTATAATGTCGTTAATCATCGAGTAAGAGTAGGCCACCATAGCAAAGTCGTCCCTCATTCGTCTTTGTCTTTGCATACGTCTGAGCTGCCTTCAGCTGTTGGTAACACTTGTTCAAAGAATAAGAGCATTACACTCTTCCATTACTCTTTCTATGACACCCGTTATTTTTACTACTGTATTTCCACTGACAAAAGAGCATTCTCACATGAGTAACTTGCCAAGCTCTCTTGTGGAAACTTATGTACACTTACCGGTAGTTATACACACGTTAATGAATAAACGTTAAAGTATTTGTATAATGACTCTATCATGAAAGGAAAGCTTAGAACCTAAAGAAGGGGAAAATTTTGTTCATATACCTCCAGAAAGTATGCTGTCTTCATCAAATGCTGAGAAGGAATCAATTGAAGTATATAAGGAGTCACTGCGAAGTTTTTCCTCTACATTGGTAAAGTTAATAGCAGTAATAGAACAGTAAGTTAGTTAGCAGCAGTAAACTACTGGTAGCAATAATCTTAATATTAAAAATGGCAATAGCAACTTTCAGAACTGTAGAATCTATTATGCAGTAAGAAGACTTTCTCTTGGACGTCGTTCACTGCTCGGCGTCAGGTGGACTCGACACCATTCAAATGGGGTGCGTTACGCCAACAATTACAAACAGAGTACTGTGTCAATAAACATGAGTGGTGGGTGCAGTGTGTAAATAACAGAGGACACATTGGCTTTAGTATAATCGCTAGCTGACATGCATCGGTGCTATGCGATATAAGGATGGCGTCTAAAGAAAACTTGAAGAAAGAACACAACAACATCAAGACCATTCCTGCCGAAGAAGCAAATTTTCTCCGAAATAAGAACCCGTAAACAAGAGCACATTCAGAATAGTTTCATAGGATTTTTTTGAATTGACTGCTGACCATCGACTGGAATCGTCGGCTCTGATGAAGACGACGACGTCAAGACGTTAGACGAATAAATATATGTAACAACCCCGTGTTAGCTTATCAGTGAAATAACGTATATTTTCTTTGAATAGCTCAGCCAACATGGGGTCATTATATAAATTTTATTCGGCCGACGTTCCGATGTTTACGTCTTTTTAGGAGCCGATGATTTGAGCCGATGGCCCACGATTGTTCTTTCTCGCGTTGCTGGTCTTCGCTGTCGTATCGAGAATTCAAAGATTGTAACAACATCATTGAGCTAACGTTTCGTTTTTGTACCAATTTCGTCTTGGCTGAGCAATCTAAAAAAGTACACTGATAATTCAAGCAGAGGTTGAACGATGATCGGTTTTGAAAGACATCTTAAGAAATCGTTGATAGCAATGGTAGGCAGAGGCAAGAACACTGGCTGTCGATGACATTAGTAGCATGAAAGCATGTTGATGTACAACACCAAAGAAGAAACTCGGTATTCGCCTTCATGACGACGATTAGCGAAAGTGCTAATGCTAAATGTTTCTCTAGATGCGAATCGTTCAGCTGATGAAATACTGCCTATGAATGAAACGCGCTGATATGGAATGAACATCATAGCGAACATCATGTCGCTTCTAGTGTTCAACGGTTATTAGTGGCTGTTTCAGCATAGCCGCATTGTGCTTGTATACTCTAAGTCCGATCTTTCATTAAAAGGCCTATTGGAATAAGCCCGTGAACCAGGTTTTTCACAGTCGTTGGTGATGATGTTGATATTAACATTGCCGAAATGGAAGAGAAAAGCGTGATAGTACAAGCTTCCCGTCTTTCATGAAGTAGAACTTCATCATGAACCTATGATTATTCTATGATGAATTTTAAAGATAAACAAAAAAAAGTACTATGTGTACTTGGGGAATACCTCAGGAAGTATCGTGTGGGCAAAACACCACTAAAAGCAATATTTCAGCTCCTCAGACCGAAATTTACATTTCCCTAACTTCCGAAAAAATGAATCGATTCATCGCCACGTCTTCTGATTGGAACGATTTTTTCTTCTAGTACAGGAACTACTTTTGTTAGTGAACTAGTTGTTGGAAAAAAGGAGAAAAGAGTGACCTATAAAGCTGGAGGAAAAATAGTGGTAAATGTCAAGCAGTGGTTCCACTAGAGCACATCTTTTGAACATATCATAGAATTCGACGTTAAAGTAAGAGACGAATTTTACTCCGACACCATTTATGATGGGGAAAAAAAGATCCCAAGCATTTTTTGGCAAGAATAGAAAGAGCGCAAACTAAAATAAAGTTGGAAAAGTAGTCGCTCATATTTTCTGAAACATGTGAGCTTAACTCAATGGGAAAAGCTTAGCATGTAACCCTTGTAAGCATACTGGGTGTCTGCATGATTGCTTCATTTAAACCCAGGGCTTGTCATAAGTGGGCCTGGTTAGTCAATCGGTCAGTCACCGCAGCGTTGTTGTGCCGGACGTCGTTGTTCCCAATGGTTACGGCGAGCTTTTAGATCGAATGACCCATAGGAACATGCAAAACAACGCCACCAAAGAATATTAAATAGCCGTTGGGTGGTACTGCTTGGGACCAAGCAGCCGACTATCTCTTCCGACACATCGCCAATCATAAATAATTGACGAAAAACTTTATGCGAGGCGAAAAAAAACATAAATGAGATGCTGTCGGTCGCTTGTTCGACGGCAAATCGTGAGAGTCTCCATAGAATCACCACAGTATCAAGCACGACTTCAAAAACACCTCTTTTGTGCTTTGAAGATTCGAGGAATTTGTGTTGCGTTATAGTTCAGTAAGATAAGGTGAATCTATTGAATCTTTTGGAGCCGGTTCGGAATGGCTTTCTTGAACCATTGTTCTTATAACTGTAACGTTTTTTTTACCATGAGAATCAAGGGATTAAAGCAAAAAACTCCATCGATGTGAACACATGTTTACAATTCGACCGACAAACATTGTTCCATCTTAAAGAGATAAAGCAAACCCTTCATTCTATAAGAGTTGTTCAATTCGGAGCAGGTTTATCACCGAAAAACAACGTAACTTGTTCGTGGTGTATCAGCTGATATCCCGTGGGATATTTTACAAGCTGCCAAAATTTTTGCCTAATAACTTGTGGATGGAATAGAATACGGGAGCTAATCGCCGAAGCCTGGCTATAATAGTTTCGTTAAGATTTAACGTTACTTAAATCGTCAATATTTAAATATAAAAAAAGTTTGCCCTTTGATTTTCACACTAATCTAACAAGATGTTGATTTCTAATGTCCAACGTCAACCGTAGGAACGCTGTTAGAGCAGTGATTAGAGGTGACCCGGAATACACACGTGGTCAATGGTTCGATCACACGCCCAGGTCCTAGCAAGCATTTCATCTCTCTAAGATCAGCAACTTGGTAGCAAACTTGTCTAGAGGGACTGCAGCACTGGCTTGACATATTGGTAGACCAGCACAAGTCACTGGATATGGAAGACATGCACTCTGTCACGTTTACAGTGGTTGATGAATGCATAACACACCTGAGGGTATGGTCAACATCAAAAGGTTTATCCTTTATTTTTTTGACGTCATTAGTCCAAAAGTTTGGAATCATAGTAATTATCATATTTCCAACCAACGTAGATCATTCATAAGTTGAGGATCCTAGTAGCTTCCACATTAACATATGTTAAGAACCGTACTTTTTTTCATTCCTACATCGCTCACGGATGAGAAAGTGTGTGTTTATGGGTTATGTTTATTGGAGGAAGGTCTTGTATACTTTGAAATAGTAATAATAATAACAGCTTTCAAATTTTGATGAGAAGAGCAGAGTCTTCCGGTGGGTCTACGTGTGTGATGAAACAGCCGATCGCTCGACCCAGTTGACCTTCGGTTTAGGTGATTTCGTGTCCGATTTTGAAAACGGAGTTGTGGTGTTGATTGCGGTAAAAGTGTCCCGCTAACCTCTAAATTTAATCGACTGAAAATGGTTAGCAGTGCCACGGTTCCAAGGTCGAAACCTGCAATTACCTCTTAAGACATTAAAACGCCACCCAAATGATTTTGAACTCGACAAATTTCTCATGATGATAAGCAAAATAAGAGAATTCTCCTCAACATTTTTATTAGGCTAGCACTTCAACTGCACGGTGTCCTGCTCCATGTAAGGATTCCGTTAGTTTGTGCTTTAAGCTTTTCGTTCCATTTCGCAGATGGAGTCACACTTCGCCAGCAGCGTTAAGACTATGATTCAAATCCATCCAGACGTAATGCTTAGCTTACCACCCTCAGCTTTGTTACGTAAATCGATCACTGATCTCATCGCGTCGTTCGTCGTTACGGCTGCTACGAACGAACCAAATCTCTTGGATGACGCAATAGGCCGCTACGTCTTTCGGGTCAAGCGACAATGGTTGTGGCCGAGGTCGGGTGGAGCAGATTGAACGGACGTATGGATGGTCCACGGAAGGGATATAGTAGGTCCATCAAATAAATAAACCGAGAGATTCTGAGCCTGCTGTTAAAGCTACTAAACAATTTAATGATTGAAAGGCTTGCAACAGATGATCGGTGGGCCAAACTTTTCTTCCTCGAGTATTTTTTTTTGTTTTGATTAAGACTCGAGTAGTCTTCCTATCGTTTCAACCGGGTGAACCTATTTAAAGTTCTAAACTCACTTCTTTAGAGGAATAGATTTGAACTTAGAGACCATAACAGCTCCTTTTTTGGAAATTGCCAAGAGCACTACCGCAGAGCTTACTTTCTAGGGGTTGCAAGATTCGAAAACGAGCTTCATGGAGCTCTGAAGTGGTGCTTCTCTTTTAGATCTAAATTTCCATTGCAGTGGTCAGAAATAAGCCTTACGATTGTTCCGTATGTAGACGATTTGTCAACATTTTTTAGTAAAAGAGAACAAAAAGGAATTCTTTTTTTGTTATTTTTCTTTTTTTCTTTCTTTTTTAAATTCCCGTTCGATGAATGGTGTGAAGGCAGGCCACCAAAATGACTTACATCAGTTCCTGGGTTGTTTGTGGAAAAGCCTTAGTATTTAAGTGAATACTGAGTACATTCCGTTCAACAGTAAACGTTAGAACTACCAAAATCATCTTACGAAAATGCAAGACGATAAATTTGACTCTTCCAAATGATAACAGAAAGAAATTGATTCATACGTTTACAACGATGGTCGGACCCTTCTTGTGCGGTTCAAGTTTGTATCTTAGATTCTTAAAACGTTTTCAAATTCGATGACTTTCTTGACGAATCTCTTCAAATAACCGTAGTTACAGTGGTTACTGAAAGACCACGAGAACGCTGCAATACATAATTGACTGTCTTTCATACCACTGTTTTAAGCGAAGGTCCTTTAAATGTACTGGTTACTACTTCAAGTTGTTTTATTACAAATGTGGAACTAAAAATTGGCACCAATACAGCATTTTTTGTTAAGAAATGTTCTTGCCCTGAGTTCTATTTCATTTCGTGAACTTTTATATCTCCGACAACTGTCACGTAATTTTTTAACATTCGTTTTTTTCATACAATGAGATACCTAGGGTGTATTTTGAAACCACATACTGATGGTTGAAATCACCACACAGGCAAATTTCGAAATGATCTGAATGGAACCTTCCAAGGAATTTTCAGTGCTTGCACATTTCACAAATTGTCCATTGAGCTCGATCAAGCGCGAAAGTTATCGTCAGTTGTTCATCTTCTACAGTTTGCTGACCACACTCGAACGACCCTACTGGAATCGTTCCTATTCTTCCGATACTTTTTTTAAGGAATTGAACTGATATTCAACTTCAATGATGCTGAGATATTTGCAGAACTCCGCAGCACAAGTGTCTGCTGCAGGGAATCGAACCTCGTTATTTCCCTTTCGGGGAGCTGACGTGTTCACCATCACACCATGCGTATCCTTCGTTTTTGCTGTTCATTCAGCCATATTGAGTTGATATTTTTATATTGCACTGTTAGTTAAAAGCGTTATTATTCTCACTTTTTGCTTAAATTTGTACAACCAAATATCAGGTGTTATGCAGATCCCAGACTTTTTGCATCCGATTCCTTTCCTTGCATCACCACCCAAGAAGGCCATCGAACTCGCGTCTGGATTTTGTTGGTGGTTGAGAATTGTTGGTCATCTGAATGCTCTCGAATGTCTTCGAGCTGATTCTCACTGGAATGCTGGGGTAACCGTACTAAGGATTCTCCAGGTCTTCATTACAGACAAGCACAGGTTCTTGTGGATTGGAGTGCGCCAGATCAGACAAATTTGCCACCTATTTGCCGAATCCAAGTGGATGCGGGACTAGTGAGCCCATTCGATGGAGCCAGAACCTTGCGCGTACTGAAGAGTCACTATTGTGTTGCCTGTACTATCAGTGTAGTACTATAGTAAGCAACAATGTTTGAAAAACTGTTCGATGACATCATGCTGATGAACTTCAGTGCAAATCCAACATCGACACCATTTCATACCTCTTTGCAATTCCTAGTAATCCTTTTCTAAACTTTAATTTTGCACATTTTGATGAATATATTCCATTATTGAGAATAGCATTACACTAAGGAGCGCTCGGTTTACAGTGATATGGTTTTATGAGGATGATGAACGACATCCTGCATTCGTTTCGGACATCTACCAATCTTTGACTAATCTTCTTTTCGAAGACTTCGACACCTGTTTTATTTAAGACTTCTCTATATTCAAAGTGATCTCGAAAGTGCCCTCAGAAGATTCGCACCTTCGAGAAATTTGGGATGAATTTGTATGCCGCTAGAAGAGATGTGTAGATTCTAAGCACTGTTATTTCGATCCGCAAAATTTACTGTAAGGTCAGGGAATTACATATGAATTTCCCTGGTGAAAGATGAACTTCTTTCCCCGCAAAGCTTAACAGAATGCATTGATTTTTGTATTTTCCAGGGTTGCAGAACTCTGGATTGTCAAGTGCTTGAGGAATATCCTGTCCGCTAGTCTTAATTTTCTTGAAATTTTTCATTCCTAGGCGTGATAAATTAGTAGGGTGAAGTGAGATGGACGGAACTCAAATAGGCGATCTTCAAGACAATTTTGGATGCATTCATAGCTACCATGAGACTCTGGGAACAGAAAGTGAGCTGTTTAATTTGAAGATAAGTTAAAAGAAAGAAAGAGGACAGTGAAATAGGACGAAAACAGAAAATAATGTGAGGCTTGGCCTATTACTAGGCTCAACGCTATTACTCACTCTTGAGATTTTCTTCATCTGTCCGAAGAATGATGTAGATAAGGGAGAGTTTTAACATCAGTTATGCTACTGCTTAGGGTTAGAACAAGCACTCTTCAAAAAATTACGACAATAATAAGAGTTTGGACAAGAATACAAAGATATACTTTCGTTACAAGAAATAAAACTCTTCGCTACTTTCCTCCCTTCTTTGTAATTTACAAACTGCCATCTAGTGGTCAACAAACTATTAAATACGTTTCGGCTAAAAGAACCATAACCTTGACTGACTTTCTATTAAACTCGGTGCTGACCGGGTACCTCTCTATATTCCTGCTTATCAAGTACAAAGTTTTACTTTATTTTTTTACTACGGTAATGCTAGAGTCTCTAGGCGGCTCCGACTTTTCTTTTTCAGTGGAAGGCACGTAAAAAAACGGTGAATTTTTCGAAAACCTGTTGATCATGAGGTTGCCATTCAGATTTCCATCTTCTTGTTTGTGCTAGTGAAGCGTTTGGAATAGTAAATTGCGTCTCAATACACCCTTCAAGGCTCTGAAGAAGACGATACTGCCGAAGACTTAGCTTTACCGTGATAAAGAATAAAGTAAAAGCTCACGTTTGCTGTTCAGAAATATAGAGAAAACCATTCCCCATCTGTTTCACATGAAGATAGCAGCAGTGCTAATATAGAAACGGAAGCCATCTGAGCTTCATCGTTCTAGTAATGGCACGGGAGGTGGATAAAAAGGGTAAAAGGACGATTCCCGAATCTACAGCCTCGATAGATTAACAGTCGTACAAAGGGATATCATCTACATAATCCTTGGATGCACACCATGCAAAGAGGATGGGCCATACGGGAATTATGATAACCACCTAAAATCAGACACGATTGACACGATCTTCTATTGACGATCTGAGCAAAATGTGCGGAAAACACTCGAAACTCCAACAATAATCGAACACCTTGGCTACAAAGACATACCACTTTCTATCCAAGCACCAAATTTTTATTATTGTGTTAAAAGTTAGTTTTTTGTGGTGTCAGCCTGAATCACTATAATAGATGCTTGCAATAATAGGTAGAATACGTACCAATCACTGGTGACTTTGATGACTTAGTCATACAAGAAGCTGAAGAAATGGCAACATGACATTTTCATAATGCCAGGCGCACACGGTATCGAAGTTCGTTCGAAAGAGAACGTGGATACTTAGGATACTAGGACATTTCATCCTTACGAAATTCACGACCCCAGCACATTTTCCTTGCGCTTCTTTGCCTCACAATCGTTGGCCATGGTGGTAGTTCTATTCGAGTCTCATACTACGATCTGTAAAACAAGTTCATCTAGATATACAGCTGTTTAACATTAGTTACAAACACGTCTGCCAAATGCGTACCTGGCCATCCTAGCGGACGCTTTCATCCTCGTGATTTCCACCCTACGCTTTTCTTTGTCCATTTGTCGTCTGTTCTTCTCGTTAAATGACCGGCCAATCTATGTTTTACTATTGATGTGTGTTCTCTGTCGTGTCGAAAATGACTTAGATGTCGAAGATCAGAGTCTTGCATTACGGCTAGATATTCAATGTGCCGATTATATTTACAGAAGACATCCTTCAAGCGCTTTGTGATTAGTGCGCAATATTCTTGACGTGCTTGAAGTACCAATCCACTTCTCTGGTACATAACAGGGCGCTGAAAGAGCGATTAAGTCGAAAAGGTGAGCGCGAATTTTAGGGTTCGCCAATTGGTCAGTGGCTTCTTTGAGAGACCTGAATGAAGCCCAAGCTGCACTGCTTCTTCTAATTTCTTCTTAATGTTGTTCTCCAAATTAATTGAACATCCAATATACACATACAAGGTGGTCTATGTAATCAGAGGAGCATCCAGTTTAACATGATCGTCTTAGCGGTATGGGTTTTTCATAAACAGGGTCTTCAGATTTATGCGTAGTCTGATCTTTTTTCTTGCTTCGTTAAGCTCGTCGTCTCTGTTTCGTTGGTACTTCTTGACAAGATGACGATGTCGATGGCGAAACAAGGTTTGACAGGAATTCACCATTAATACGTATTCATTCCTCTTCCCAATCGAGTGTCTCCATAATCTACTGCAGTGCGGCACTAAACAGATCTCACGACATGGTGTCGTTTTGTCTACCCCCTTGCATATGGGTACGATAAGAGGTCACTGTAAAATTGTATTTTCACGGCGCACTTACGACAATAGTTCTTATGTAGGACGGGTCTATTCCATGGTCGACGAGAGCTGATAGGATTGCATTCGTTTCGACACTATCAAACGCTTTTCATAGCCGACAAAGGTCAAGACTAGATGTAGGTGGCAGTCCCTTTCCTTCTTTCTGTGGCTTTTTCCACGGTTTAGATGTGGTTAATGCAGTTAAATCTCTGTTGGAATCCTTCTTGCTCAACTGCTTATTCTTTATCAAAGGCCTTCGATATGCGCAGAAGGATAATCTTCGTGAAGAACCTGTAGAGTTAGCTCAAGAAGCATATCGGACGACATTTACGAAGATCCCTGCGTCCACCTGGCAGAATGACCGGGTGCGACATGCTCCGCTGGTCCAGGATTTTTTCCTTTTCACCGTAACGTATCATATAGTCTGAGAAAAGTACATGCAAATTGGTCTAAGAAGTCTACGGTGATAAGCCGTAACATCCTTTATGTTCTCTATCGCTACTCCAACCTCAGTGAAAAGAATTCCAGATGATTTGTCTACATCTAAGGTTTTAGGATATCCGAGGTGGAGATGATGGAACGGAAAAGGAGACGTTTAGAACATTTCCCTTATCAGTTCCATACCATAACGAAAAGTTTTAGTGATCCCTCTTTCGTTAATCAGAGTGGATAGCGGAACAGTGGATAGTCGCAAAGATCCCGACGACATTTCTTCACATTAGATCATTTTTGAGTCACTTCCAATAACTTTTTTCTGCTTACATCGATATAGCTCCCAAAGGTTTACGCCTCACTGTGGCTGGGAGGAGCTCCTGGGTGTCGGACTGCAATGTAGAGCCGGGGGATTCATCCCTCAGCAGGATCTCCCAAGATGAGAAGGAGTCCGGTGTTTCTATTGTGAAGCCAAGCTAAGAGTAAACCAATACCAGGATCCACCGGCCACTCTCTATGGTGGTGACGACCTGGGGTAGACTATGGTCTGGATCACCTCGACGCTCCAGTGAACCACAACGGCTAAATCAGGAAAACTCTGAAGAAATGAAAATTATGTTGCAGCTGGCACAACCAGTGAGGACGGCCCATCCAAGTATCTAAGTAAGTAAGTATACCGATGATAATCCTCCTGCAAAAATCTTCTATGGATCGGATTTGTTAGCTTTCCGTAACCAGATTCAGAACAGACTTTGTTGATGAATATTTTCAAAGAATGTAGTTTACTGCTTTGGTCGGGTAGTAAAACTCTTCTGGTGTTTTTAATCAATGCTGAGACACATGCGTTGCCATTCTTCCTGCAATTGTCGACTTCCCGTCAATACATCTTTGCTGTAGTAATTTCTTTAGGGTACATCTTGTAATAGTTCCCAAGATCGACTTTCTATTAACCTCGGCATTGGATTATAAATTCGTCGTTTTTTTCTCTCAGCAATCGCGAGGTTGTTAAACAGCATACCTTTACTTCCATACAATAACACACATACAACACAATCGTAGCTGACGTTTGGGCAGAATTGCCTTCTTCAGAGCCTGGAAGGGTACGTTAATACCTAACTTACTAGGTCAAACGCTTCAACAGTACAAGTAAAACATGAAAATCTGCACGATAATTACAAGATCAACGTCTTCTCAAGAAACCCACCGCTTTTTTTCACCTGTCTTCCACGTAGGAAGAATAGCCGCTCAAAGTCGCATATGGTTGACGACTGCACCACTCCACACCAACGATCGATACGAAGGTAAGGGGCGAGATCACGTGTGTTCTCGGGGCATTCCACCCTGCTACTCATTGTAGGATTTTTAGCATTTATCCAAAAAACCTCGAGGAGTTTGCGCGTTAGTGTCTTAGGATCTCGTGCGAGGATAGCGACTTTTATATCAAAATTGTCTCCGCTATGCTTTTGTATCCTATGCGTGGCTAGTGGGGTACTAAATCTTGCTTTTCGTTTACCATCCAGGTGTTCTTTTATGCGGATACATAAAGGTGTGCCCGTTTCGCCAATATATTCGTATCCGCAATCATTACAAGAGATCAGGTGTATCGCACCTGAACTCATGCAATCACCGTCCTTGCCAAAATGGCAAATTACGCAATTTTCTGTTTCACATAGACGGTCATACAGGCGGTTACGAACTAACTGACGACGAGGAGTACCGGGTGGTAATTCTACTATCGCAACCGATTCCTCTAGACCTGTCCTTCTTAAGCATCGTTTCATAGCTATACTTCATCGCTAATGAATGGCAGCATAAACGGGATTTTCTTTTGGCCAAGTGTTTGGTTTTGAGGGCGTTGCTCTCCTTCTAAACTTATCTCGTGGGGTTACTACTTCGTAGCCATTGGAGATGGCTATTTACCGAGCCAAGTCGCGCGATTCCTCCTTTAGTTCCCTCTTCGTGCACATGGTTCAAAACATATTCCTCGCAATCGCCCTCTTTTTATTTGAAGGATGGAAGAAAGGAAATGAACGAGGACGTTTTTGTTACTTGTGCACTTTTTTTTTACTTGGTTTTGGTACCACTTTGTCATATAACCGCTACATGATAAGTTCACTTGAACTTTAAGAAATGGAAGCCAGTTCTCTTTTGGTTTCTGCCGGGTGAACTTGATGTACTCAGACTGGTCATTCAATAATTCAAAGCATTTGTCCATCTCCTTTTGAGTGGAGAGAATGACAAAACAGTCATCTTGAAGCTATAGCTTTATCCGTCTCTGACGCGTGCCAGTATTCCTCAGAGGGCTACTTCAGCACCTGCTGGTGAGACACGAAGTGACAAAATTTGGACAAAGGTCCTTTTTTTGAGCGGTTCATTTATTTTAACGGCAAGAAGGTAACAAGTGATAAAGTGACAGTTTCTGCCCTAGTATAGGGTTAATCTCAGTTAATCTTCCGGATAAAAAGGGAACGTTGAGCATCTTTTCAGTGACCTTGCTTAGAAAATATTTAAAAACCCTTTATCTTGTCACTACAGAGATTAGATACATCAAAAAAACCGGAAAGTAGCTCATGAACCGATCGTTTAGTTCGTAAAAAGAAAGACGAAGAAGGCAAATGAAGAGATAACAAATTGAGACGATTGCAAATCCACCCTGGCGTGACGCTATATATGAGCTCGATCACTGCTACTGTCGTGAAATACATTCTCGAGAACTTCATGAAGAAAACCAACGTTACAACTGCGGAGAGCTTTTAGATTTAGAGAACAAGCTGACTATAAAGGATATAACTTTTATTTATGAACATTACAACTATTCGCAATAGAAAAACCTAAAACACCAGAAAGCTCCCCTATTGTCTAACGTGTCCAATACCTTAACGGTATTTCGAACAGTGAATGCATCAGATCTTAATGAATCCCCCACCAACTGTAGACATTTCTAGGAGGGTTAAAGTAAGACAAATTTAATCCGAGTTGTAAGAATAGCCAAAAAGCCAGCCTTAAGGGAAGAACGATGTAAAAACGAAACCTAGGACGTAAAAAGCTAGCAAAATGTGCTGAATTAATCCAAGACCCGATAAGTCAACCTAGTTCAAAGCACGTAGAAAACGGTGACACCACAATCATCAGCTTATCTAAAGAAAATTTGCATCTTACAGATCCTCTTGTTAGTATAATCATCTCATAGTGGACTAAGAAAGTAGGATATTAATTCAAAATGCGATGTTTTTCTTCAACAAGCAGACACGAGGTTGTTATTATAGATTTATTAGGATACAATAGCTGACATTTCAGCGGTTTCGCCTTCTTCAGAGCCGTTTATTTGTTGTAAGTATTTAAGTTAGTTGATGGATAGCAGCAGCACAGAGTAAAAACATGGCCGATAACAGTTATCGGCCGCCGAAACGTCAGCTATTGTATCCTAATAAATCTATAATAACAACCTCGTGTCTGCTTATTGAAGAAAAGCATCAAATTATCAATCAATGCCGGGGTTAACAGAAAGTCGGTCTTGGGAATTAATTCAAAATGGTTTATAACAAGGTAGCAAGTGTATAGATTACATTTAGCCAGTTATAGATATGGGTAGTTATTTGGATAATTATCTGTCACCCATAGCCTCGGTAATCATCGAGAAATTAAGCCGGTGCCATAAATTCCATTCTTCCCCATCGCTTATTAGAAGTGCTCAAGACGCTTCCCAGTTTCATTAGTAGAAGTGCCAAACATCACACTTTTGCTATGATGGTCCTTTCAAGCTCCTTTCACGTTGTTAGTAAGGGTGTCGCCGTCAATAGCTCACTTGGCTCCACTGTTACATAGGTTTACTTCAGGCAGGGCTTCTGAATGGAAATGTTGAACTCCTTCTCACTTTGGATGACTGTTCTGCCACGATGAATCTCCACTATAGCGCACAGTTCAACATTCGAAGGCATCACTCAGATGTGATTAGGTGTTAAAGCATTGTGCTCTGGAGAAGAGAGTTAACAACATGGAATCAAGTGGTACATATGATCGGCAGTGTTTTTAATAATTAGGTGACCAACGTGATATTTCTCCTAAGAAGTACAGGTTCCTCAATGGAATTGAATTTGTGAACTTAAACGGTGCAAAAAAGGTGGTCACAGTGCTCTTGGCTTATGGTTAATGTGATTTTTAAGCTTTAAACATTAATAACAACCTCGGTATGACTGACCAATAAGTATTCTTTCTTTGAGAAGCTTACATGAGGCTGATAAGTAATGTTTATTTTCGCTAATGTTTTGACCTTTTCGTCTTTCTCAGAGCTTATGATCCGAGTCGATGTCCAGAGCCGTTCGTGTTCTCGAAGTGGTGCCTTCGTAGTTGCATCGAGGCAGATATTCTTTAGTGAAGCATCTCCCAAACGAGGCGTGCTCATTCGGCGATGCCCTTTTATATAGGACGGTTGTTATGGTCAAAAGGGCATCCTCGGATGAGTATACCTCATTCGAGAGATGCTTCGCCAAAGAAGATCAGGATCGATGCGAAAACGAAGACACCACATTGAGAACACGAATGACTGTGGACATCGACTCGGATCATCGGCTCTGAGGAAAACGAAGACATCAAGACGTTAGCCGAAAAACAAGCATTATTTATCAGCCTCGTGTAAGTTAATTGAAGAAAGAATACATATTGATAACATATTGACAAAGGATTGTTTTTACAAGCAATGTCACGAGTCCGTTGTTACGGTTTACCTCTGTGAACTTTCACCAAAATTCAAAGTAAAGTTTGGTTACGGTCTATTGTAGAATGGCTTCTTTCTTCGAAGTCTCTCTCATTCTGTTCTTTATTCTACATCTGTCGACAGATACCATTCATTTGTATGTTGGTATAGACTTCATAAATGACTGATACCACAATAGCAAATTTTTTTCCAGATCTTCTCTCTTATCTTATTTATTGGCACAGAAATTTCCATTCTTCATTGTCTACATGCTCTAGATGCATGGAGTCTGCCAACAACGTCGTCAGTCCTTCCCATAGTATCCATATTCCATTCTCAAGCATTTCCCTCATAATTTTTGTTGGATCTTGGATTTCTATTGCTTTCCTATCCAAGGATCCGGGACTTAAACATTGCAACGAAAGGGTTTTAATCTCCATGGAATTCAACCATGCTGCTATGGCGATCCTTTTTTCGTGGATGAGAACAGTTTAACGTGGACAAGACCTTTCGCATCAATGTCACATATTGTTTGCTTCTAGTGTTTAAAATTCTATCTTTGCTTTCAGTCCGACGATCCCTACATGTTAATGAATACCTCTTCCAGGGAATCCTCTGATCCATTTCTTATCAGCAGTGTTAAGAATCTTCCAGTCTTTAACTGATGTAGCTTTCCTTTACTTTACTACGGACGAATTTGCATTGAATCAAGTATAAAGAAATTACATTATTCCTTACCTGATTCACTCATTCTAGACGGAACATTTGCACACTACCGTCTCCTGTTCGATTTTACAACTCTCCACATCACTTTACATTGTCAGCTTTTCTCGTCAATTTTAATGCTACTTCTTCGTAACAGTTCTACTTCTTGTTCATTCTATCACTACTTCTTAGCTTAGAAGTTTACTGGAAGTGGAAACTGCTTGTCGTCTTGATTTTCCTCTCATTAGCTTTCATGACTTGTTTGAGGTAGACGTACGGGCCATCTCCTTTTCGCTGCTCCCCTATTCGTACCGTCCATGAACGACTTTTGCGTCATTGACTCCAAATATTTCCTGTCTCAGTTATCTATTTTTTGTACTGGTTTTTCCACAAGAACATATTTGGGACGTAGAATTGCTTCCATTCTACGCTCTATGTTACCGGTAAGGATGTAGACTAGCTATCCCAAGAATGTTAGTTGGTTATGCTTGGTAAGCACTCGGCAGGTAACGTAGATGTAACAACTTCAAGCAAACTGAAACAACAACAAGGTGACAAATTCTGGTACTACTATACTTTCGATCAAGCAGGTACTGAATCTTATTGGGCAAAATTACGTAGAGTGTTATCTACCGGATCAGGTCTTTAGGTGACTCTATATGCGTACTACACTACCAAAGAAATTCCTTATATAAGGGGATTGATTTACTCCTAGGGTTAGACGACATGTGACAGGGTAAAGCGCAACGCAATCTACTAGTAAGCATTTCTCGTTGTGAATAGCAGAAACGAAGGGTCCTATTCTCCAGACACCGGAAAATTGGCCATCTATACTTACAACCCAATCATGTGAGCCTGATGATACAAATTCTTCCTTACAGGCTTCTAGAAGACGAGTTAAACATTTCAGGGAAGTCATTATAAACGGGGCATAAACGACTATAATCCGGCAAATTGTTCCAAAGCTAAACTCGTTCAGCAAACAATGAGTTCACCCATTATCCCCACAGAGGATTAAGCCCTTAATCTTCCTGCCGTTCTTGAATTAACAGTAGTTTTACTTGCAAACAGCATCCCTCATCTTTTATCCGTCATACGCAGATATCCAGGCGAAACTCCACATCTTACGGACTGCCCTTATTTTGTTGGTGCGAAATAGGTAAAAGTTGTCGCTGTTGTTGCTGTTGTTCGATGGCTGACGTTCCGACAATTTCGCCTTCCTCAGAGCCGTGTTGTTGCAAGTGGGACTCCATTCCCCACCCCACTCCACAATCGCCGAAACGTCAGCCATTGAACAACAATAACAACAACAACAACAAGGACAACAACAAAAACGACAAGAACAAAAAACGACAAGACAGCAGCGACAACAACAACATCAAAAACAACAACAACAACAGCGACGGCGACGACCTATGCCGACCTCGCGTCGGTTCCACAAGATCATTTCATAAGAACGTATAAATATACAAATTATTTTTGCCGTTTTGTAGAAAGTCGGTCTATTGAGATAAATTCCACATCGCTAGCACGAATTTGTCATTGGAGCACGATTTTGAGCCGACCTGGTGACCATGATCAACCCCATTTACCAGTTGTGCTTTACCATCCGTATCGATGTTTCTAGTAAGATATCCGTCTTAGTTTGTTGATATCCCTCGAATAACACCTTGATCTCATCTCATTTTCAATTCTATATAGCGCAATTCAGTTAGTTTATCGTCACTTTGTTACAGCAACAACGTGAATATATCAGGTGTTTTTTGCTTCTTGAGAAATCTCTACGAGTTTACGTTCCTTTAGAGGGTTCACACAACCAGGTCGTGGGGAGGTTTTATTTGGTTCTAAGGTACTTATGTCTCTAAGGGATGTACATTATTTGCTTAGCGAAACATTGTGCTGAATCGCAACAATCTGGGAATCGTCATACTGTTTTTCAGAGGAGAACAGCTTACGGCAGTAATAGTAACAGTAGTAGTAACAATTGGTTAATAGTATTATAATAACCATAATGTTGCTAAGATATTTGCAAAACTCCAGACTGGTGGTGTCGACAGTGGGGACCGAACACGCTATTACGCTTTCCAGGGGCTAACGCGCTCACCACCACACCACGCGTGTCCTTCGTTTCCCTTGTTTGTCAGCCATATGGTATTATAATAGTAATAACGATAACATCGGTATGTAATAATGGCAACAGTGACCGTCGCAAGGGAAATAGTTATATAATTGAGTACATGTGAGTGGACCCAACCGGTCTTTGCAGTTATACTTGGATACTTGGATGGCCCTGCCTTCACTGGTTGTGCAGGCTCTAGCATAATTTCCATTTTCCGGAGATTTGCTGGCTTAGCCATTGTGTTTCCCTGAGGTCCCGAGATTAGCGTAGCGGATTAGTCAAAGTCTTCCACAGGCCGTCACCACCACAGGCAGTCGCCGCTCTTGTGGATCAGGGAGATTTGCCACCATGTGGCTAGTTTGGTACCAGGACGGTGGTGGGTCCTGGTATCGGTTTACTTTTTGGCTGGGCTTCCTAATAGAAACGACGGACTCCTCAGCTTGGGAGGGCCTACTGGGGAATGAATCCCCCCCCACTGTAAATCGCAGCCCGACACCCAGGAATACCCAGCCACGATGAGGCGCTAAACTTCATGTTGGGAGGCTTGCACTCATACATATTTGAAAGGTGCTGACCGCATTATTTACCAGCTCCGACAGCTTTTAGTGGGTGATAACAACTTATAATAGTAACCATAGCTAGAGTGATGAGTACTAGCAACAATAGGAGTTGAACATGGAATACAGTGGTGTCGACCGACCCAGGTTACGTTCGCGGTCATGCGTCTCTTTGTTAAGTATGTTAAGTAAAACTTCATTACTTCGTTGTCATGCCAGATGAATTCCGGTGTTTGTGATGGACTTTGCATAGTTCATGGTGTATATTCAACTGATTACTGAACATTCTGGCCAGGAACTCTCAAAGAACGAAGGTTGGTTTCATTTAAAGATTGTTCTCGTGCTGAAAATTCAGTGCTACTAATACGCTCGTTACTTGTTATTAGATGTTTTCGTTTATGTATTTCATGGTGACGATCTAGTTCCTTAACATTTCAGTTATTTGTTCTTATGAACTGATCTTGCTAAGCTGATGGGAGGTTGGTATGAGTTGTCGCTGTTGTTGTTGTTGTTGTTGTTGTTGTTGTTGTTGTTGTTATTGTTGTTGTTGTAGCCGTTTTTGTTGTTGTTGTTGTTTTAGATTCACTAGTAGTAGAGTAGTCCCATTCGCAACGTCATCGCTCTGAGGAAGAAGTTGCCGGAACGTCAGTCATCGACGAACAACAACAACAACAACAACAACAAACAACAACAACAACAACAACAACAACAACAACAACAACAGCAAAAGCAGCAACAGCAGCAACAAAAACGTCAACTTATACCGACCTCGCATCAGCTTAAGAAGATCAGTTCATAAGAAGAAATGAATAAATATATCGATTATTTATGCCGAACTTTATAGAAAGTCGGTCTTTTGAGTTATTTCAGTTATACTTGATTCGGTCTATAGGCATGTTAGCTGTGATTGGACTGGTCGTCGTTGTTGTACCGGCTTCACTCTGGCTTTATTCTAAGCTCACCGCTCAGGTATGATGTAATCATCTCAGTCGTTTATAGTTTATCTGTCTTCAGAAGCTGATAGTTATTTGGTAGAAAAAAGAAAAAGCTGCAAAAATACTAGGATTTCTTTCTTATACTTCTTGCTCATTTTTTTTCCTTTTCTTTTACTCCCTTCTCTTTCTCTTCTTCTTTTTATATTGCGGTTTACTATAGATCATTGGTTTCGATAGGAATGCAAAGTGATGTCAACCCATGCATGTACTGTGTTATACACATTACAATCGTGAGAAAGCAAATGTTACTCGGATTTCCTGGATCGTGCAGACTCCTGTAAAACTTCCATTGGACTTCTATTTTGATGCTTAAGCAAGTTGGACTTCTATTTTGATGGTTGGGCAAGTTCTCTTCAGAGTCCTAACATGGGCTTGAGGACCAAATGGGTAGAATAAGTTCTCTTTGTGTTCAGCTTATATGTCCTGCTGAACATTTCATTTCTTGTGGTGTATCCACATGAAGTCTACACAGTGAATGCCCTTGTATGGATAAAATTAGACCTTTGAAACTGATTAATTAGGAATAAAGTTTAGTGTCCCCTAAAATAATTAGGATTCGAAGATAAGATTACATGAACGATTTCATGGATTTCGGAACTTTGATCAAGTAAGGAACAATCGTCCATTATCACCTGTTATGTAACAATTAGCCTAGCATGATGTTAGCTGGTGAAAATTTGTTGTAAATTATAGATTAAAGTGGACTAAGAGAACAAAAAGGGCGTGTGTAGCGCATTGGTCGGAGGTGCCCTGGAATACACGTGGGATCGATCCAAGTGCCCCAGGCCCACCAAGCCTTTCATGCCCTCGGGGACGAATTAGTACCAGACTTGTTTGGGAGGATTAGCAGCACTGGCTCGATACATCGGTACTCATCGCGAGTCACCATGAAAGCCAGATCTGCATTCAATCACCTCCAAACGATGCTTAATGTAGTCGAGTACATGGTGCATCTTTCAGGGATTGATATGCGCCGAGAGCTTTATCCGGTTATCCTTTAAGAGAACAAGATACATCAGTGTGAGGTTGTAGTAGCGTTTGTGTAGGTTGAATGAATTAGTTTTGCAAGCTTGTTTTGTGATTTTTAAAAAGTGGGGTAATTTATCCCTAGTTTAAATTTTCGTATACAATGAGAATAGACTTGAAAGCTTGCAGTCACGAAAACCAGCATCCACTAATGATTTATGACACATTGTAACTGTTGAGAGCTCTCGGGTACCGAATTGTAATGTACATCGAGGTTTTGTTTCCTAGCAGGATCTCCTATGGCGAGAAATTCAGTTGACAGAGCAATCAAGATTATGAAAGATCCGCATGGTTTTTCATGGTTCGATGAGAAATGCCATTCAAGTACTCAAGTGTGCATAATTACAGAAGCCAAGGATCTATGCAAAACGGGGTGGCAAGCTGTTGAAGCGTGTTGAGAATTACTTACCGGTATTGAAAAAGGTTAGTCCCTATCTAGGTTTTTATTTACCTTAGTTATTCTACTATAAAGTTTTTGGGAAGTACGGTAGTACCAATATGATGAATCCTCATTCACACTCCAGCTGTCGTTCTACTCTTTTCACCTTCACAGCTTTGGGGAAATTTCTATTGGATCGACTTTTTCAATTCCTAAGTTGATCTATAGCAATATTACATCTTTTTTCACAAAAGCAATTATTATGGTACCGTGTACTGCTTAAATTTGATAGATTGTCGTGGTGTATTCTTCCTTAATAGGGAGCGTGTAGAGCAGTGGTCGGAGGCGTCCTGCAATACACAAGGGAACTATCCACGCACCCCAGTCCCAGTAAGCCTTCCATCCCTCTGGGGTCGGCAAATTGGTACCAAACTTGTCTGTGAGGATAGCAGCATTGACTCATTGCAGCGGTAGGCCACCGCGAGTTATTGTCAAAGGGCAGATACGCATCTAATCACCTCCAATGATGCTTAGTGAAGTCATTTGCATGGCGCATCCCTCAGAGACTGATCAACGCCGAGAGCCTAATCCTTTTTTTCATCGATTTTAGGAGGGTTCTTTTGAATCGTCTGGAATAACGTCTTGAGAGAAAAACTTTCTTAGTAACTTGAAGCGGAAGGTAATCGTGGAAGATGTATTTGATCGAAGGACACTTTACTCGGCTAGAAGCGTCGTGGTCATTGTTGAACTGTTCGACGCGTTCGTTATTGTTTCTAAAATTCTAAGTACATTGTTCAAACAGAACAGTGAAAATATTGTAGAGGTGTCATAGGGTGATGAAGAATTTTTGATAAGCTGGTTTTATCCCGTCATTTTGAAGTTATGCTCTCGACTTCAGGTTTATTTTCCGCCTTGGTGGTGTCCGTTTGGTGATGTGCAAACGATTGTGAGTGGTGCACTACGCAAATGTCCTCAGTTACCTTTTGTAAGGTAAGCTTACATTGTTAGTCAGTAATTTAATCCCTTACTTTCTTAAGTGTTTGTTCTGTAATCTAAAGATCTTGATCTTTGTTTTTTTACCCACCCCTTTGTTTCTCCTTGGATCCGTTTCCAATTCTAACTCTTAATCAGGTGTAGTTCTATCTAGGGAAGTGATTGAATTCGCTGATGGCGGTGCACTGGGTATCGACTGGTTACATCCAAATGACTGTGAAGATGATGCGCCAATAATTTTATTTTTACCGGGAATAACAGGTCTCCTTCCTTTCTTTATAACTTTGTTCTTTCATTTTTTGAACGAACTGATGCTTATTTTCAAACATGTCGCTAATTATATCGAAACGCTGTCTTCGTATGTTCCAGTTCTGCTTTGACTTAGCGTAGTAAGAATGGAAGTACTACACTTCTTATAGTGATTACGCGAATTAGGGATATGTTGGCGTGGAGAACGTTGTCGGGTTGATCTCTTTTTTGCCGTGACTACTTATGTTCTTAATTCATTCTGTTACTCAATGGCAATTCGTTTATCTTTTATGCAAAAAGCTAAAGAAAACGATAAAACTTTCGGCGTTGGTTAATCCCTGAGGGATGTCCCCGTGCATTCGTACTCCTTAAGCATCGTTTGGAGGTCAGTGAATGCAAATCTGGTATTTACAATGACTCGCGGTGGCCTACCGATGTATCAAGCCAGTGCTATACTCCTGAGAACTCTGGTACCAATTTGCCGACCCCTGAGGGTTGGAGGGCTTGCTGGGTTTTGGACGTGGGTATCGAACCCCTTTGTATTGAGCGGCGCCTCCAACCACTGTGCCACACGCGTCCATCTTCCATGTACAATGTATAATTTCCATTTCTGACAATTGGCACTCATTTGCGCTTTCTTCCTTGGAGCTAGATTCGCTCTATAAAATGCAACGGCTAAAATCCATGCATAGAACGGAAATTCACGTTCTAAACACTGATATTTGGTTAGCAAAATGAAGAGAATTGTACCGTGGTTGAAATCTATTACACCAACCAATAGATTCTGTGAAATTTCGAGGCTGTATTGGACGTATAAACGCTAAGAAATTGCTTATTTCGATTGTGAAAGTGTTCTGGGTCGAATCTTTGTTCCTTCAACTTTTTTTAAGGTTCAACTCGGGATTGCGCATATATACTGTATCCAGCACAGGAAATATGTGCGCGTAAATGGCGAACGGTCGTTTATAATCCTCGAGGACTTGGAGGAGTTCATCTTCGCAATAAGATGTAGGTTGTGGTCGTGTGCTGTGATCTGTTTATGTTAAGCTTTTGATTCTATAGAACCTTTTTTTTACAAATTGAAGGGCCAAATACATGTTCTTAATTTCTCTTGTGGATTTTTAAGTCTTCTTTTAACGCTCGTGCGATGATGCGCAATCTCGGGTTCGTTGATAATGGAGCGAGGACAAATATCCAGCCTTTATGGAGTTGCTGCTATTTTGCAAATAAACAGTAGTTTTTCGATAACTAGAGGACTGTTGTGAGTTGGGTGTTGTGAACGTGAGTGGATTGTGGAAAAGAGTTGAGTGCTCTATCGTTCACTGGATATGATTGAAAAAAGGATAAAGCTCTCGGCTTTGATCAATCCTGAGGGATGCGTCATGCATTCGACTTCATTAAGTATCGTTGGAGGTGATTGAATGCACATCTGGCTTTTACTAAAGACTCGCTGTGGCCTGTCGATGTATCGAGCCAGTGCTGCTATCCTCCCAGACTCGAGCCAGTGCTGCTATCCTCCCAGAGAAGTCTGCTATCAATTTGCCGACTCTGGAGGGATGGAGGGCTTAGTGGGCCTGGGGCGCGGGGATCGACCCCATGTATATTGCAGTGCGCTTCCGACCATTGCGCTATACGCTCCCCCTATACCGCTAATAGTGATATTCATTATGCTATTTACTGGATATTACAATGGTCCATCGTACAAACACTTTTCTATCAGTACTTGGAAGTGTTTTGCAACTTATGGATCTTTATTTCAGTATTTTTTTATACACGCACATTATACGATAACTATCGTACACTATACCCAAATTTTTTGGCTAGTGGACTCGTTCGAAAAACGGTTTCTTTTGTATATTGATTGTAAATACAACAGGATTTGGTGCATTCTTATTGCATTCTTATCATTTGCAGTAGAAATTTTCCGTTCACCATCAGAGATTACTAATGATTCGAACGCTGCTGGTGCATTCATTACAGTTGTAGGTTTGATAATAGCACACCGGTACCTACCGTTATCTAGGTTTAGATCGGAGTGGTATGGTCTTTCCAGAATTCCTGGGGTATGTCTTTTAATACTGGTACTAAACCTGGGTTTTTACGTATTTCTAGGGGCAGAATAGAGCTTTTCGTGACCAACGTCCAGTACAACATCAGTGTTCAATAAGCTATCAGTTGGTAACAAAAACTGAAGGGAAATAGTTCTATGTATTATAACAAATCATCGGAAGGAAAATGAGACCTAAAAGGGGTCTTACTGGCCGCTTCCGCAGAGCCATTAGGGCATCTATAGTTGTCACTCGTGGCGAGATTGTTAAAATACACGGTTTAGAGCGAATTAAAAACACTTTGTATACGAACGGCTCTCGAAGGCGTCTTCTAAGATGGCTTTTTTTTTGAATCATGAATTGACAATGCCTCGATTTCGTTTCGAGACCTGAATTTTGAACCAGCACATTGTACTCAGTACAAATTCCTTCGGATCTGGATGAGTTACATTTGTAGCAAACTATTTGTCTTTTAGCGGAGAGAAACACAAAGTAAGGGCCTTAGTGGTGCAGTGGGTAATACGCCAGCCCCTGGAAAGAGTAGTCGTGGTTCGGTCTGGCCTGGGGTCCAAGTTTTGCGAATATCTTAGCATCTTTGTGGTTGTATTTGTCTTTTTATTTAGTAGGTATGGTATATACAGTGTGTCATTTTTTTTACAACTTAGTATTTCAGAACATACAATTCAGTTCGCCATCACGATCTTGCTGAGGTTATCCAACGGATCTCATGTAAATATCCGAAAGCTAAAATAATTGGTTGTGGATTCAGTATGGGAGGAATGGTGCTATTCAATTACCTGGCTACCTGTACTGCAGAATCTGCCATTCTATGTGGTGCGCTCGTTGTCTCTGCCCCATATGATCCATCTTCGACTACTAACTCTTTAGAAGTAGCTATTTCGACCACCATAGTTTTCTGCTATTAAGTTCTATTAAAATATTCAAAAAATTTCTCCTAGAGAAACGCAAGAACTAAACAGCAAGGCAGAATCTCTTTTCAGAGCTTCTTTGCTAGGCATACCTATAACCGTCACATCACAAGAAAGTTGGTTGCTTTTGCAGAAAAGTGAGCAGTCGTAAGAGTTTATTTTTGATTTGTTCGAGGATATTTGGCTGTGTTCATCACACTGATTCAACTTGATTGTAGGTGGGCTGTGCATGTTTCTCCTAGACTTGCAGGTATAAGGAGCACTTCGAGAATCACGAAGTTATGGACTTCGATCACGTTTTGAAGTCGGTGACTATACGAGAGTTCGATGCCAGATTTACTGCTCCACTTTTCGGATACGACTCTGTTGATCATTACTATGACCATGCAGCACTCAACAAAAAAGGTGTTCTTCGTGTTCGCTCCCATCTTTCTAACATGAATTAACCAAAGTCAAAAGATAAAGAGATTTAGGTACTGTCAAAACTGGTCAAAGTGGATCTTCTTTAGATTCTTCATCAGCTCATGAAGATCATATTTATTCTTTTAAGCAGTTCTTTTCAAAGTATTTGAAATGTTACCTTTTCTCAACACCGACTTTCTGTTAACCTAGACACAGATCAATAATTCGCTTTTTTTCTCGATGAGTACGCACGAGGTTGTCATTATACTATCTATTAATAGTAGCTGACGTTTTGGCTAATTTTGACTTCTTCAGACCCCCGGAAAGGTCACGTTGACTGCAGTATAAGCCAAATACCTCAGTAAAGTCAACAGAAAAGCAACGAAGTCTGGATCTAAAGTGAATTAGAAGCAAAACGGCTTCTTAACACAATCACCATATTTCTGGGAGTCTTTCACTGAGTCATCCATGTGGGAACAAATCGTGCAGAGTTCGGTTGGATGGGTAATGTACCTCTCTCACATTAAGAAAGTAGGCTGTGGTTATTGAGTGAGATCACGCATGATAGTGAGGCGTCCCTCCTTACTGTTCGTTTTTTGGATTCTCGGAATTTATCGTGAATGCTTCAAGGATTTTTTAAATTCCTATGCAAGAATGGTAACTTCTACCTCAAAATCTTCCCTGTTATGTCTCTGTGCCTTATGCGCGTGGAGTATCTGGTTTAACTTTATGTTTACCTATTAGATGTTGTTAAATATAGAAGCAGAGTAGTCTACTCGTTTCGTTAATGTATTCCCTCTGCGTACGCTTTACAAAGGAAGAGGTATATAGTACACGAATCTATGCAATCAACGTCTCTTTCGCTAGTGCACATTGCGCAGATTTGCACTGTGCATAGACAGTCGTACGTACGGTTACAAAGTAGCTGAAATCTTAGAGTGTTCAATGTTATGTCAATCACTGCTACCGATTCCTCTTTTTCCGATTTATATTTTTTTGGGTCGTCGACGCAATACGCGTCCTAACGGCGCGCACGTGATAGAGTCCTTCGACATGACCACCTTTGAGACGTGTCGAATGACTCCGCTATACGCGCCACTTCAGGAGCTCCCGGCTGTTTTAGAGAGGTGCTTGAACTGTCCAATCTTTATATAGTCCGGAAAGTATTTCGCACAAATGAAAGGGTTGCCAATGGGACAGCGAATGACACCAAGCCGTACCTCTGCCATTATGTTAGAGATGGAAGATCCACTAGTCGATCTAAGCCCATTACTCTACCATAGATATGTAGATGATTGTTTTATCATCGCTAAACGCAAGAGGAGATGGACAAACATTTCGAGTTGTTGAACGAACAATCAGAGTACATAACATCCAGCCGAGAGAAATTGGAATAGAACTGGCTCCTATTTCTGAGTGTTCGAATTAAACTATCCGAAAACGGCTGCATCACCTAGTGTTACAGGAAAGCCAAGTGATAAAAACGTATTGGATCATTGTGTTTCCTCTCATCACGCTCACACATAAAGAACGCTTGTGAAGATCATGTTCCATACAGTCACCACTGTTCATAGAGGAAGAGAGAGGAAGGAAAAATCGCTTGAATTGGTGAGGAAAATAACCGTTTTCAATTATTCCGAAGCCATGGCTCCTCGGGATAGATTTAGGGGAAGAACCACTCTCCCTAACGATGTGTCTAACGGGAATAGGATACCGTTCATCCTTCCCTTCATTTCCAACGAAATGATCACATGAAATTTTGCTTAAAAAGAGCCAGTTTAGAGAAATCTGTAGAAATACGACCGAGTATTCTAAAGCGTCAGATAATTACTGTTTGTATGACCGTCTATGTACAACTCAAAACTGCATTATACGATGACTGTATGAGTTCTGGTACAATTTATCTGATCTCCAGTAAAACGTGAGGGGACGAATACACTGGTGCGAAGGGTAGACCACTCTGCATCCGTATAGAGGAACCTATTGGGAGACCTGTTGGGTAATTAAAGTTATGCCAGGTATAGCACTAGACCCTGGGAGGGCACAGACACATAAGGATAAGATTTTAAATTGAAGTTATCATTCCAGCACAGAAATCTAAAACTATAGCGCGTAAAACCTTCGAGACATCCTCGATAATTCCCAAGAATCAAAGAGTGAACCGTTGTGAGGGATGTCTCACTGTCACTCGTTGTTTCATACAGTATCTCAAACTGATATTTAAACTTGAGAGGTAACACTGCATCAGGTACGTGTGAACTCTGAGCGGTTGGTTTACACGTGTAAGATTCAATGCAAGAGTCGTAGAGAACGGCTAACATGTGAAGAAGCTGTTTTCGTCCTAGTGCGACTGAAATTTGAGTTTCGTGGCTTTTCCGTTGAGATCATGGAGGTGTTTTACTGACTAGGCTGCAGCTAACTTGACCTTTTCAGGGTCTGAAAAAGGCGAAATTCACCGAACCGTCAACTGCTGTTAATAAATAGTAAAATAGCAACGTTTATGGTCGTCAAGAAAGTAACGAATTGTTACCTTTTCTTTTTTTCGCTGTATGTTACATGTTTTTTTTAAATCAATCTTACGCTGTATTGAGTTCTAAATTATGTCACTTTAAGGTGGGGAGAATCCCGATTCCAACTCTTTGCCTTAATGCCGATGATGATTGCTTCAGTCCAAGTAACGGTATGTGCGGACCACGTGTATTACATTTCTGAAATGTCTTTGTTAGTTATATAACTGCCTTTCTCAGGTTCAAGAATGATCTTTCTGGATGTCAAGTTTATACCCTTGCTGTTATTTTTTTGCTTTTATTATATTGTTATTATTTCTAGCAATATTATATAATTATCTTTGAAACATAAATTCTCCCATGAATTTCCTTGTGGTTGTTTTAATTCGCCAAATTTCTTCTATCAATGGATAACTTACAGCAATCCCTACATTCGAGATGAGCGAAAGCGATTCGGTGGTGGGCGTTGTTACTCACGGAGGCGGTCACACTGCATTCTTACAGACGACCAACCCGAACCATGGTAGTCTGGTCGATCAGATACTCATTGAATGGGCGAACATGCTCATCAATGATCTAGATTAATTTACTGACTCGATGTAGTGAATTATTACTGATTGCTTTCAGAGAGGATTTTTAATTCCATATGCAGTTAGGTCTCAAAGATCCTTATTGTGTTGTCAAACTCAATAGTTCACGTTCATTGTCAACAACTTTTTCACTCACAGCTGTGGTTTAGGCCATTTTTCGTTTGTAATAGTTGGTTGTTCCCATGTTGTTTCTGAACTCAACGAATCCAATTTTAGCTGCTTTATTCCTTAAAAATACCCAGGTGCCTATGTCATTTTGATAGATACCTTCACGAAAATATTTGTGGACTGAAGTGACTAACTATATAAATGTCGGTCGCTTTGGTTTATGTTATAGGAGCTGACATAGTGAATAGTTATTGAGTAGTTTTGTAGTAGAGCTTATTTAATTTCTTAGGACTTTTAACGTTCTTAGGCATTCCATTTCAGTAGTCGTGTGTTCTTGTTGCTGTTAGGAAGAAATGAAGCTTAAAGCAGTTATTGAGATTTCTACAAGACATTTTGATTAGTAAGCTTGTCTCCCCTCTAGTCATAAGAGCTCATTGTTCTGATTGATTCTGATAGAAATGAAAATGTATAGTTTGCTGTTTCGTTATCATCGAACCCCTTGGCAGGTCATCAATAAATTCTCCATTCGGTTTTTCTGCCATGGCTGTATGAAGTCCATTCGCTTGAAAGAGACGCAGAACTCCATAATTTTCCTGTGAATCATGTGTTCCCACTATTTCTAACGGGAAGTTGCCAACGGACCTCATGGGGCTCTCTCAAAGTATTCATGAGACTCATTTGTTGGAGATGTGCACCGAAGAATTCCCAGGTGTTCTGCGTAGCATCTCTCAATCCCGTGACTGCAGATTGTTGAGCTAATGGATGTACATGGCACAGGGTACGATTGGCATAAATGCAAAGAAACATATGCACATATGCATGAATAAGGTTGCCCATGATGTATTCATTAAATGTGTAATTCAATCCAGTGCCGATGAAAGCTCTTTTTTCGCTTGCGACTCAAGTTTAGCACATGCTCAGCATTGGCCCGTGATTAATGCCTTATCAGTAGTCTGTGGGTGGACCACATTTTGTTGTTACCAGCCTGCCTGAAGCTCTTCCTATGAAGTAGACAAGATACCTATGGTAAATAAGAACAGGTGTTACCTTATGTAGTACCTTGATTCATCGCATATCCATTACGTATGCCGACCTTTGTGATACGATTCCGGGTGGTTTTTACTTCAATTATATGAATTATCAATCCGCACTTCTATTTTGGACACAGCTTCACGTTAGAAATCGCATTGAAGGAGAATATTTGTTTTGAATTATTCAATCCATAACAGCTCGTCAAGAGAATTCTCACTACATTTCGCAACTGGAAGCAGAGTTATTTCTATCTTACCTGTGCGATCAATTCTTCACCTTAAGTTTCAATAGGAGTGAGCATCGCTCTCGTATCAGTGTCCATGGTGTCACATTTTGTAGTTAGTCGTTCCTTAGTTGCTAATAGAGAGGAAATGTGCTTTATTTCCTTTCACTTTTTTTCAGAATGACATGATAATTGGTCTATTCAAGAAACAAGAGAGATGCATAACATCGTTCTAATGAGAGCCATTGGTGTTCTGTCCTTCGGTTGCCCTTAAAAGTAGTAAATTTGTGGCTTTGCTATGAAATTTGCTCGGATTTATAGGATCGTGGTAGGAAGCAACTAAAAAATCCACGGAGATAAGGATCGACTGTGACAAATGTGGACTATTCCTTTTACATGAGCCACCATCGTAGATATTCTGCGCATCTCCGTACTTCTTTAGTTCGATTCGTTTCCTCGTATTACTTTAGAATTTTCTTTCGTTTCCGACGCGGATATCATTGAATGATGTGATAGAGTAGATTCTCACTGGAATCCTTGAATATATGTGCTGGATCACTCTCAATTGATCATCACAGACAGTTGAGAGCCTGTATGGAGCAGAGGTAGCTGCTCTTATAAGACAATTTTGGCACCAAGCCTCCCCGATTTCGGAAATATGAGAGGCTTGTTTGTCCTGCAAGGGGTCGAATCGTCGAATCATCTACCTTACGCATACTATTGGTCAAAAGTTTCACCAGAGTTGAACATTTGCCCTCTTAAAATATTACTGGAAAGCGTGTTTAACAATATTCAATAATCATCCAATGAAGAACAACTGAGACCATCTATTGTGAAGCATAAGCAGTTCTAGTTCCCCATTAAGAGTTTAACGTGGCAATTATTGAGAAAATTAACATTATCATTACTCTTTAAGGCTTACAAGCAGCAAGGCTTTAGTCGAGCTTATTCAACATCATTTTCGATGTCACTGCGAAAGCTGTTCTCTCCATTCTTCAATTTATTGTGTTTTTTTGGGCTTTTTTTAAAATATCCCTAAGCAAAACACGTGATTTTCATGTTACGTGACACTGTAGATGAATATGGGAAAGCCGTTATTAAGTGATAGCTTTCTTTCTCCTTGTAATATCCCACCAAATATTCCTATGTGCAGTTATATTTCCGTAAAGGAGAGATTTTCCGTTTAAACGGTGAGAAAGCTCGGGGAAAAACCAATCTTCATGGGAAGAATTTCTTTGGATTTGTTGAATTTTTCCCCTAAAAAAGGGTGGAAGTTCTCAGTGTAAGAGAAGAACTACAGTACTCAATGAGGTTACGATAATTTTTAGTTTAATCGAATATAGCTGCTACAGTACCTTTCTAAGATAGTCGGTGTCATTTTTTCAGTATTAGTCTTATTCCAACTGGTTCGTAATGACACCATCCGCAAAGGGCTTTATAGATATCATTGATAAAGTTTTTCTTATCATTGTGGGTCTATGAGCTTAACAAAGGTGGTATTGGCTGCCCAACAAGTAGTTTTACTCGAAACTCCATCCGTCGCTCTCAACTCCAGAAGCCGATCTCATTAAGTTGAAAAAAAGTAACAAGTCATTTCAGTGATGAATAGCAGTAACAATAACACAGTAAAAAACGCAATGTTCTTATTTTACTGTGGTTTCGGAAGTTGGTATTTGATCTTCTACTGATGTATGGATAAAATCTATTCCAGAATTCCGGTGTATCCTGAGAAAACGCAGTAACCAGATGAGATGTGCTGATAATAAAGTTTGTATTATGGTTAACTTTTTCTGATGTGCACATATGAAGCACAAATGAGGTGCAGGAATTGCATATGAATTTCTTCGTTCACATTCCGCTGATAGAAATACCACTATCATTTTGGAAGATGAAGGCTTTATCTTAGGAGCTGTTATGTGGTCAAAGGAGTTCTACATTACCACTTCAAATCAGTGGGAACGAAAAAATTTTATCAGGTGCTTCGATGCTTTGAAATGGTCAACAAATGGCCGATTGAAATCTAGACCTATTGGCGGATACATACGAATGTTTCCGTATTCATATTCTGCACTGAGTAGCAGTGGTTGAGGGGGATAAGGCTAGACTTGTTCCCCGGATAGCTGCTGATTTTAAAGAAACCATCTTGGATGGCTTTTTTTACCTTATTCCTGGACTCTACTGTACAACTTATCCATGCTAAAGAGCAATATGGTGCTTCCTGGCATACATTCATCTGTTTCTTCCATTTCCTTTGACCACACATACCCATAATGCTATAACGACCACCAACGGCAGTGGATGACGTGAACGGAAGAAAAGGAAATTAATGGGGCAATGGGAGGAGCACAATCCATCGGAATAGGTGGCGAAATGGTAGAATGGTGGAGAAGAGGAAGAAACGAGGGAAAAAAACCGAATGAGGTATTATGGGAGTGGGGAAAAAGAGATGTATAAGAGAGATTGGTGAAAAGAGACGGAACGAAGGCATAGAAAGAGAGAAAGAGAGAGAGAGAGAGAGAGAGATAAAGAGAGGATGGATTCTAAGTCAAGCTGCGAAGAATCCAAATAAAGTGCGTCGTTTTACTAAGTTATTTCCTACTCTGAGTATGTTTCTGATTCACCAATTTTGGAGATGGAGAATCGATTGGCAGCTTTTGGCATTGGCATTGGCATTGCAAGCAATAGATTGATACTCAAGTATATTGGCACCAATTGATTAGACAAAACGATATGTACCAGCTATCTTCGTACATAGCGGACTTGGAACTTTCGTTCTGAAGTTCATAGAAATTTGGCTTCGTGTTTATCATTGCGCTATCGACAATCCAAGAGAATTCCTATAATAAAGGATTCGGATAATGACAAAGAGGGTCTCCATAAGTGCATGCTTCCTTTTCTGCAAGCTGTTTACATATTTCCATACATTCGCTCCCCCATATGGATTTCTAGCCGTATAAATTTATCGTCCATCATATCGGTGTCGCACCTATTCCAATGTAATAGGTTGATGATATATATACGAAGTTATAGGTCTCCTGAGTAAGCTGTTTCATAAGAGTCTTTTGTGTAAAAGCGTTTTTTGTACACCAGATCGTCGTCTTCAGTTAGACTTTAGATTATGTAGGAATGAAGACCTTTCATCTTTATCACAGTAAATTGAATGAACCTCGTATTTTTTTTCACGGCAATATTCTCAGAAATGGACGGGTAGCGTAGTGGTAGGGGTGCTGTTGATCACGAGCACAGTTCTGGTTTGACGCCCGCTTGGACTCATCAAGGCTCCTATCCCTCTTGGTGCGGGAGCTTCGTAGAAAACTACTTTGGAACCAGCTCACTTCATGCAATCCACGTAAGAATTTTCTAGCATGAATATCTCAGAACTTCAAAAACGACTAAATCGATCAGCATTTGGCATTCAGAACGAAGACAAAAATCTTCGAGCAATAACCAAACTCACATGCAAAAAAGTGCGAAGACGTTCGTGGATGATTGATGCGAGAAATGAGTCGAGTGCAAGAAGAGTTGAGATCCTCGCTGCAGATGTGAAAATGACTATTGTAAAAAAATCACCCTATAAAGAGAAGCTGTAGCACAGTAGTTAGAGGAGTCTTGCAATTAACACGTGAGTCGCCGATTGGATCTCGTGTCCTAGGTAAACCAAGCCTTTATCTTATTTCAATGATAAGCTAACACGACGTTGTTACCAAATATTTGTTTATCTATCGTTTCGACGTCTTCATCTAAGCAGTGTATCCTTCTGGTGTCAGTTAATTTCTCCTGGATTGGTGTCGAAGAGTAAAACCACTGGCTTGAGGTATCGGTAGATGCATGGAATTCATCACATGTACCAAATATGCATCCAGTCGTGTCTACGATGCTTATCAGAGTCAAATGGATGGCGCATCCCAGGGTTATCGTTGGATGCCTTATCCTTTATTTAGTATTACTATCCATGTCGCATTCGATGTTCATCAGATAATTTATTCATGTAAGCATATCAATTTCCTTCCTGTGGGACTGTCAAGATGGACAGTTTTGTCAGCTAGGATATATGATTAACAATGGCAGTTACTCTCGTTTCAGATTGCTTACGTCCGACTTTGTGATTCTGTCCCTGTTCCTGTTCCTGCGGTCCCGTTGACTGTCGAGTGACTCAAACGGGCGCCAAAAAATCTTCCATTTTTCCTTGTCGCGTGCAAGAGTACCCCAGTGGGTTCTGCTCGCTCTAAGGATTCTACGGACTCGGTGAGGAGCATCATATCTTTCTTCTTTCTAGGCTTTTTGCGACGAACTCTGACAATCAGGTGGTGGCCTTCCTGCCGTACGTTTGACATCCCGAGAAACCCAGTCATTAACGGCTCTTTTCCTTCGGTTGTCTTTTATACACATTACATATACGTTCGGATCCCTTCCCTTATTTGCGTGACACGGGATACTCCTAGTATTGTCCTTTCGACTGCGCGTCCAATTACGCTGAGAGATCTCCCATCGTACTTACGCAGCGGCCAGGTTTCCGATGAATTCGTTAAGCCAGGAAGAATCGCGGATTGGAAAAGGTGGGCACAGAGTCGGGCGTTGCTTGTTCTTTTCACTACATCCTCGATGCACTTGAAAGCTTCTCAAGCTGCTCTCTTCCTCCCGCTCAACTCCGCAGCTAAGTCATTTAACATTTTGATTTATCCACCTAGACAGACTGTAGTATTCAGAAGTATTCATTCCGTTGAGCGTGAATGGGCCATATGGAACCAATCCGTTCCTCATGAACATCGTTTTTGTAAGATTTAGTCGAAGACCAATTTTTCTGTAAGCTTTGTCGATGTCGGAAAGCATTCGTTCCCACTGGCTAATGTTTGGTGTTATAAGAAAGGTGTCATCAGCAGGCGAAGATGGTGTAGTTGCAGATCATCGATTTTCACTTCCAGGTTATTCCATTCTAGTGTTCGCATGACGTTCTCTAGGGTGGCGGTAAATACTTTTGGCGAGATGGTATCGCCTTGCCTAACCCCTCTTTTAACATCAATGATAATGTCGTTGTAGAATGGTGATATCTTGGTTGCGAAATTTTTGTAAAGCTGATGAACAATCTTTATGTACTGACTAGGGACTCCCTGACTACCCAGGGCTTCCATAACTGCTTCTATCCCAATTGAGTCAAAGGCCTTCTTTAAATCGACGAAAGTGAGACAGAGCGGTCTTTTGTACTCCCGCGAAACATCAATGAGCCTTGTTATCGTGTGGATTTGGTCCATCATACTAAATCCTTTTCGAAACCTTGCTTGCTCACATGGCTGTGCTTCGTCCAGTGTTCTGTCAATCCTGTTTAGGATGACTCGAGTGAAAAGTCTGTAGAGGACAAATAGCAGGCAGATTGGGCGATAGTTGACGATATCGTGGAGTTCACCCTTCTTAAACAATAGCACGAACTTGCTGGTCGTCCACTGGGTAGGGACCTTGAATTCAGACAGGTAACGTGTGAAGAGCCGAGCCAGTGTGTTTACGAGACGAGGACTGGTGGAAAGTTCTTCAGATGTTCAGATCTTATCCTGCGCGGACCTTTGTGATACTATAATGATTACGAAATTTTGCATAACATTAATGCGTTTGTTTTAACTTTTATTTACTAGATATTCCTTTTATTTCCTGGTATGGTCTGAAGAATAATCAGTAAATGAAAATTAAAACATTGTGATTTCGACTGCAGCTTCAGCTTAACTAGGCTCAATGCCTGCATGTGTCCGCGAATCATTCCCGCTGACGAATGAATGGTGATGGCACTATTAGGGTAAAGAAATGGCTGAGAGATAAGCAAAGCAAGGGCGTCGTTTGGTATGGCAGATAGGACGTGAATGCCCCGAAATTGGCGGTTCGAAGGTGGCCTAGGGTTCCAAGTTTTGCCACTATCTCAGCATTATTGTGGTTGCGTTAGGCTGTTTGTTCTCTTTCCATTTGTAATAAAATCTATCTCTCTCCTATGTAAACGATTCCACTTTTCGTTACTCAGAGGATAATGGTGTCGGAACGTTTCAGTTTACATTTTTCTCTACTTGTATACTCATAGTATTATATTTCATCAGATATCCTTCGCCCACATCAATTTTAGCGCCACACGCCATTGGGGCCTACACTCCCATGTTGCTGATCATTGAAAGGTCATCAGAATGAAAGATTTTCATGAAGACGAAGATTTTAAGGCGTTCATGACGTTCTTTTAAGTATGTATGTGCTTGTCAAAAAAAAATTTGGGAGTCTTATTTACTACATGTTCGATCCAAAAGATGTTTTTGAATTTTTATGATATTCCTTGTCCATTTTTTCATTAACGCTGTGATAAATAACTATAATGTTTTTAGAGGGAGGTTCATTTTTACGGTAAAGAAAGAAAAATGTGTGATATTTGTGAAGAGGCCAATAAATGCCCTCGAGGAGAAAAATGTATGTAGGTAAATGATTAATAGAAAGAGAGATTGCGCTGACTGCCGTATAATCATCGTAATTTAAGGAAAACGTTACGTATTATGATAGTCAGAACGCTGGATTTTTATATGGGTAAGAATTTTTCTAGCTTGCAGTGGGCTTGTTAGGGGAGGATAGCACAGTGCTAGTGATGTCCGTTATTACGAGAATGGTGCTAGTTTGATTCCGCTACGGGCCAACCAAGCCTCTCATCCGTCCGGAGTCGGGAAATATGTGCCGGGCTTGTCTGGGGAGAAAAATCATTCACTGCAATCCAATTGGGAACGCTCCAGCTCGGCTATCTCAGGACTCCAGGGAGATTAGCTCGACCAGCATTCTACGACATTCAAAATGAAATGAAAACCCTCAAGCAGCAAGCAAAGCCACACGTAAAAGTTGGATAATCTTTATGGATAATGAATGTGAGGAAACGAATCGAATGTGAGAAGTGCTGGGATCCACACAGTCGACGTTAAGATGGGTCATACAAAATAAATAGAAATAAAATGGGGTCGATGAATACCTTTTAGGCTGCGCAGGTTCTCTCCATAGACACTCAACAAGTCCTTTGGGAACTTTGGTCTCCGTAATGTTCAAGAGTTTGGTTTCTTGGCCTGAAAAAACAATAAGACAGACTTTGCAGTAGGCCAGACGAGTTAAATTTCAGTTTACTCGAATGTTTTTCTATAAACAACTGTCTTACCATTATTTTGAAAGCGATGTTTCCAGAGAATCTTTTCACTGCTTTTTCCGGCGTACTTCAACGGACGTTGACGCCATTACGTTTGACGTATTGTTCGAGAACAGCTGTTGATGATTAATTTATTTTTTAAAGCGTCAAAACTACAAGTGTTCATGTGAGATTCACTGATATCACTATGTAGTTGTGCATTTACGACAAAAACACCAATTGTCTGCTTCGTTCAGTGCGATGTTCGACCAGTGTGTTTCTTGTCTGCATTGAGCTTATGTGAAATCTCTCTAATGGTGTCGTCTACTTCAGATTAAAATCAGCGATGTAGAATGACGAAGTACGCTTAAGGTCATTCATCATCACATTGAACCTTTCCATAAATCAATAACTTTCCAGCAATAAGCTAGTGCTTGCTTGTCATTGGAATGGCCTTTGGCTGAGCATTTCTTGAAGACCTTAGCTCACTTAACTGAGGAATTCCATGTGTTCTAGATCTCCACCTCATGGATTCACTCTTGTCGCGATTCATAGCAGTTCATAAGAGAAGGGGCAGTTCTATGGAAGGTGGAGAAGTCTCTCTAAGCCATCGTTTCCGGGCGACGATAACTAGTTCTTTCTATTAAGATCCATATAGTGCTTTCTGCGTCAAATGGAAAATATTTGCTTGCATTTTTTGAACGAGGTCCCGCCCCTCATGATTTATAATATATTTAGCTGTTTTTGAAAAAATTTACCTCATGTTGTCCTGTATAATGTATTGCTGTCCAATTCATGTAATTTCCGCAGAAGTTTTCATCTTCCACTTGTAGGTTGCAGGAAGATGTCCTTAATGGAATTTGTAATTACTGCATAATTACGGAAGTAAAAGACCACTGGAATGTATAAGAAGACTTCCCGAAGACATTTCTAAGAAGCGAATCGATTTTTACGAAAATTTAAGGACTTCCCCAACGAGCTTGAAACGTTGGGAATTCTTCTCGAATGGCTTCGGAAAACAGGCGGTCGATATCTGAGAGTATGTTAGAAGTTTTTAAGCGTTAGTCCAATCACCTGTAACCAGGTGATTCATCGAGAACTACGTTGTATAGCTCTAGGTGCAGCAGTCTTCTACTTTTAGCTGGCTCGGGGATTAACGAAAATTATCAGTAATTTTTGATAAGAGACTATTTACGCACGTGGTTTTTGATGAATAGAGCCATACCAATAGCCGACCGCAATCTGTCATGGCATCAGTTTGTTCTTGATTTTGCACTCGGATGGACACGTTGATCTCTTTCCCATCTTAGGTAACTCTGCTGGAAGTGAGCACTTGGAGCTAGGATAAGGTGGTGAGTCATTAATTAAGTGGAGGCGGTTATTCTTGTTCGGGCATCCTGCTAGAGATGGCGAACCCTTGGCTTGGGTGACCCTGCTGTGGGATGAGAATGTTCCCGTGGCCGCAATAAGTAAAAGCGGCATGAACCACTGAGAGTTCAATTAACCACTTCAATAAACCTCAGTTTGCAAAAGAAATGCATTTTTAACTTTCAAACCGACCTTCATTTAAGCATCGGACTCGAACTCGGATCATCGGCTCTGATGAGGACGAAGAGGTCCAAACGTTAGCCGAAATAAACATCATTATCAACCTCATTTAAGCTCAACAATTGAAAAACATATCGCATATTCGCTTACGTCAATGTAACTTAGTCAATATGGTCACATTTGAGTTATACCTTCTGTTACTAACTCGCATAAACCAAACTTTTAACCTTTCCATATTGTGCTCTTTTCATGACGAAAAGGGAAAGGCGAGGCCAGTCGAAGGAAGTAGCTAATTTCATTACTTGATTAATTACTTTCATTATTATCGTTCATTTAAATGTCCGTGATAAATAGAATGAATATTTGATTATTAACAGTTAGTAGATTCCTTTAATGGCATTCATCTTTGAGGCCTAAACGCAGGTGATCTGAACGAAAGTGCACAGATTAATGAGCGGTGCCTTGTTGTTACATTTATTAAACGTTTGAAATGAACGTTGTTTGGTATTCAGAGGCTTTAAATAAGAAGTATTTTATTTAAAATCAATATGTATGAAATTTCAGCAAACAAATTCGGTGATTTCTCTTATTGTATAGGCTTATAAAACAAATGAGCGCGTGTGGCGCAGAGGTCGTGCGCGCCTTGAGACACACACGTAGGATCGATCCCTGCGCGCATCGCCCACCAAGCCTTCCATCCATTCGGAGTCGGCACATTGGTGCCATACCTGTCTGGGAAGATAGCAGCACTGGCTCGATGCATCGGTAGGCCACGGCGAGTCATTGTAAAGTGCAGATATGCTTTCAGTCACCTCCAACGATGCTTAATGAAGTCAAATGCATGGCGCAACCCTCAGGGATTGATCAACGCTTAGATCTTCATCAGCTTCATGAGCCAAATATTGATTAGAATTTGAAAAATAAAGACATTGATTTGAATGAGAAGCATTGTCTTCGGAAAGAATTTAAGCTAGACTTTTAGCATACGAGGAGTTGTCAACTACTTAAGTGTTCTTTTCTTATCTGACGTCGTAGTGGTATGAGAAAGAAAAAGGGGAAGAGATGATACGCAGGAAAAGAAGAACTTTAACTTGATCTCATTAAGAAGATGTGGTGTATAAATTAACTATGCACTAGGAGTCTGTTGAAAAAACCTTTTCGTCAAATTGCATTCTTGTCAAATAACAAGAAATTCCTGTCATAGTTTTTCTCATTTTGATTTCATGGACAGATTTATATCACTGAAAAAATTATGGGATTCTTATCAGCATATTATTGCCCTACTATTGCGAACAGTATTTCTGTGTGTTCAGCTTCGAAGGCGGTTCGAATCCATGGCTCATTCCTTAGTGATGGTTCTACGCCATGAAATCTATCTAAGGTAGAAGCCATTGTCCATGAGTTATTGTTATCATGAATAAAAATTATGACAAAATTCGCCTGAACTTAAAAGGCTTTTGACTTTTTCAATAGAAAGTCAAACGAATAGTGGTCCTTAAGTAACAATAAGTTGAGTCCTGGAAACGATACAAAGTCGAAACCACCTTAAATTCTTTCAGCACTTTGATATCCGTCTCCAAAATCCAACCGAAAAGTGTAAAGACAAGAATAGCATCAAATAGCACAACAAATGAGTTCTTCGAGCCGAAAATTGCATACTTCTGGCACTTAGATAGTATCACAACATGCTCTGAAGAAGAGAAGCCTAGGATTCCTTGTAAGTCTCTCCCGATTTACTTATCTCTTTGAAGTCTTCGTGAAGATTAGCACGTGTGGTGGGACTATTTTCCAAAAATGTGCCAGAGATACGACATGCTCTTCCCCTCAACATCTGCGACTACTACGTTGTTGACTTCGAAGAGTTCATCGTCATCTACAGTGTTGCAATGTCTCGGCCTCAATGCCTGTTTGCTCACTACTCCACTGCAGTTTGTGAAGTCAATCGATTCAGACGAAGAACTCACTGAAGAAAATCCTTATGAGACTTTTGTTTTGTGCAGGTCTTCTAACCTTTTCCAGAGGGGCCAGTGATGCGGAAACTTTATCCAGAAACCGAAGAGGAGTGAGGGGAAAAAATAGGTCTGTGATTGCATTAGGAAAGGAAAAAGGTCATTACGAACCTGGAATATGATGAGAAAAAGCTGAGATAGACAATTTTTTGTTGAGCTGTATTCTGCTTGAATCCACGGACGGGACTCAGTAGACATGAGAAATGGCACGAAAAAGAGAGAACAACGTTGGCCGCTTTCAATCCTCGTATTGAGACCACTGAGAAACTGAAAGGCTCAAAACTCCTTTTTTCGACTCGTTATCTCAGTGTTTGACTGCAAAATAACAACCAAAGATAGAAGAAGACGTGTCTATAACTGTGGCTGTCAATCGTGTTCCTTATCGGAGATAAAATGAGTTATGGATCGTGCATGGTGATTCAAGTACACGTCACTACACTCGAAACAAACCACAGTAGTGTGCGGCAATCGCAAGGGAACGAATGGAAAAAAGATATGCTGGAGGGTTCGGGACTCATGAAGAATGACCATTTAAATATACAAACAGGATTGGTGCATCTGCCTGAGATTTTTGGCAATGAGAGACATCTGTTTAAGCAAGCTGCAAAAAACTAACTGATTACAAAATGTACTCTGATGTCAGGTGCAATATTTGTTGCGCCCACGTTTGTTCAAATAATTATTTTTTTCTTTACCCTGAAGCGAAACCCTCAGTCAATGTCTCTTCTAATCTACTTTATTAGCTACAAAATCATAGAGCTACTTCGCTCAACCCTTTTTTCTACACAGTTTTTACCCGCAACCAACTAATCACATTTCGACGAAGTTGAAGAAGACGATCATCATCTGTAAGCTGTCAAGTATCTTCAGATGAAAGAACACGTTCTAATCTTCAGTAACTTATGACAATTTTACCAGGTTACCGAAGAGCAGCGCAAAAAAGTCACTCGATGGAAATCAGAATGACACGTTCACCGCCACACCATGCGGGTCCTTCGTTTCGCCTGTCTCTCAGTACTTCTATCGATCACTTGCCATCAGCAATCACCCGTCAACGGGATTGATCTGGAGAGCCCAAATCGGCATTGAACCCAGTTAAGCTGAGGCTATAGTTATAATCACAATCTTAACCTTTTTAGTTACTGTCTTTTCAGGGTATGTTGCGAAATATAACTTCTATAATGCTGAGATATTTGCAAACGTCGTCGTTTTCTGAAAAGGGGCGGCACTTTGTTGCTGATCTCATCGGTGGCACCACCTCCGAGCAACTCTTGCTTCTAGAATCCTTTTGCTTTTTTCATACTTTATTAAAATGGCGCTATATTTTTTCAGCCTTAGGATACTAAATGTGTAAATATATATATATATATATATATATATATATAAATATATATATATATATATATATATATATATATATATATATATATATATATATATATATATATATATATATATATATAGGCATTTATGTAGCTGTGTTTACATCAGCTCCTTTCCATCCTCTTAGCACCAGACTTATGTTCTCATCTAGGCCACCCTTTGGATCTCTTTTACCTCGTTTTATCTCATAGTATTGCTGACACAGTCACAACAGTTTGCATCGGCTCCGATGCGTACGTGCTTGAAAAAGGATTGGGCTTTTTAAATTTGAGCTAACGTATCTCAACTTAAGGGCGCGTGTGCCGCAGTGGTTGGAGGCGCCACTGCGGCACACACGTGGGAGTCGATCCCAGCGCCCATGGCCCACCAAGCCTTCCATCCTCCGGGGTCGGCAAATTGGTAGCATACTTATCTGGGAGGATAGCAACACTGGATCGATACATCGGTAGGCCACCGTGAGTCATTGTAAAGGCCAGATATGCATTCAATCACCTCCAGCGATACATAATGAAGTCGAATGCATGGCGCATCCCTCAGGGATTAATCAACGCCGAAAGCTTTATCCTTTATCCTTTTATCTCAGCTTATACTGAATTTGCTGGCTTTATTAGATATCGTCTTTTTTCAACATGGCAGAATTCACTCATTCTGATGGGATTCAATTCTGCTTTTTTTCAATTCGAGCCGACGAACACGGAACGAAAGTCTATTATTAGTGGATCCGATTTACTGACCCATTAAAAGACAAAAGATAAAGCTCCTGGTGTTGATCAATCGCTTAGGGAGGCGCCGTGCATTCCACTTCATTAAGCATCCTTTGGAGGTGATTGAATGCATATCTGGCCTTTGCAATGACTCGCGGTGGCCTACCGATGTATCGAGCCAGTGCTGCTACCCTTCCAGACAAGTCCGGTATCAATTTGCCGACCCCGGAGTGATAGAGGGCTTGGTGGGCCATTGGCGCTGGGATCGATCCCATATGTATTGCAAAAACGCCTTTGACCACTGCGCCACACGCGCCCTTACTGACCTGTTAATAATCACAGTCTTGCAAAGTTCACCACATTTCTGAGATTCTTCTTATAAATGTTGTGTTATTAGTGGATGAACTTCATGAGAAAAACGAACTTTTTTCATTTTGATAATTGGGAAATAATTATTCTCTCAGAACTTTCGATCTAATTTTTCAAGTAGATTTATCGCCGTTTCTTAGAAATTTTAAGAGTAATCTATGCTCTCGTTCAATCATTGTTCCTCGGCCGTGTTTTTCAGACAAAATTACATCGGAGTTGGTTATTCATTAAGTTTTTTTCTTGAGCAAGTCGAGCTATCACATCTCGCCAACACCACACCCAGCAGCGCAACAGCGCCGCCTTTTAGAGGTTTCCACCCTGCTTCAGAGACAGGAATAGTTGAGGCATCGTTTATCTCTAAGATTATAACCGACTTGCTAAAATAATATCGGCCCATAATTGAGCTTTTGACTGAAAAAAAATTGAAATCTTTCTCAATTTAGGTGACGCTGATGAAATGCACGAGCTATGGTTATGCACTGAAGTTCAACACCTAGAAGTTTTTTTTAAGGCAGGACTGCGTTCTGTGGAAAAGCATAATCATATTCAGACCTAAGTTGAATCAGAGCAATGTTTTAGCTTCTGCTTAGTGGTAGGGTACGATTTGAACTACAATGACAGTATTGCTGAAATGTGAGCAAAACTCGGGACGTCTGCTGAATTTCGACCACGTGATTACCCTTACAAGGACTCTTTTTTAAAACCCATCTCAGCATCTCTGTGATTGAATCAGATCAATAAAAATGTGATTTCAATGGTTCCGTCCCGCTAACGGGTGATTACTGATGGCAAAAAGTTTTTAGACCCGCATGGTTTGGTGGTGAACGCGTTGCTCCCCCGGAAAGGGCAGTTGCACGTTCGTTCCTCACCGCAGGCACCTGCGGTCCGGAGTTTTGCAAACATCTCAGTATCATTGAATTTATATTTCGCAATATATAACCTGCCATTAAAAAGAATAGGCAGTAAATAATAAGTTGAAAAACAAATCTAATTCTTTTTTGTTCAACTCGTAGTCCTATCTAGAAACGTATCTGATGTTTGGATTATTGACGAGATTCTCAAAGATAGGATATTATCTAAGATATGTATTCCCACTGGAGTTCACACCAATACGTTGTCTCTGTTGCCGAATAGGCTTGTGCACAATCATAAATATTCGGCGGAGAGACATTTCTCAATATTGAGAATTTGTCACGATTTATGTCAATGATTGATTTGTCTTCTCTCTATAACTTAGAGTAAACACCATCCCATATTCTTTATTATGAGGCTTTTTCTCCTAGATGGACATTTTTTGCAAGGAAGACAATGGATATGCGTCTCTTATACTAGTTTTCTTGGATACCTAAATAGTCCGTCTTCATGAATAACAAAGAACCCGCTGGACCCAAGCGCAGCGTCATCTGACTTGCAGTCGACTGGTTGAATAAAATTCTCTTTCACTGATTTTTTTCGAGGGTCTTCCTAGGGCTTTTCCAAGTTGTCGCCACTTGGCAGTTGCTGAAAGGAACAGTGATTTCAGACATTGTTGTCCTCTTAGTTGAGCTTCGGCTAGAAACATCAAGAAAAACTTGCTGTTTCTGTAAACTTGCTGTTAAGCTTGCTCTCAGCTTGGGAGCAAGGGACTTTACTTCGCATAGCTTCGCCAATGCATACCTCCTCAGCTACAATGAGACCACAAACCATCAACGTGGGAAATGTAACCCATATTCCGATCGTTAAAGTCGCATTCACTAATGAATTTGTGCGACGCTTTTCGTTCGTCGTTTCCACTCAGGACATTGACAACAACGCACATTTTTCGAAGGTCACGTTACTTTACTTCCAAGTTTTATTTCGCAAGCACTAAGAAATGAAAATAAGTATAGCCACGGATTTAAATATACTAAATAATACATGGACGCAAGAATATGTAGAAATAAAAGAACTTATAAAATGCCTAGTTACTTAGATGGCTAGTCTTCCTATGCTGTCAAGATCCGAGCATTTCCTCCAGTCTTTTTGTTGTCTTGTCTTCATTCATTGAGGTAGTCGGATTCGGCTCTAACTTGAAGTTGAGTGGTCTTCTCTCTTAATCGTTTTGGGTTGGATCTTACCTTAAACCCGAGACATCCATCGTATAGCGAGTCTCGTCCTTAGGCATTCACCGTTCTGCTATAAGTTAGCTTATATTCAGGTTAGTATTCTGATAAACAATCAAATACTTTTTTTTGCAACGTAGGGGGCAAGTCGTTTGGCGTTAAGAATGTTGCTGAAGACTCGAATCGGGTGTAAATCATCTCGCTTCTTGTTTCATTGATCAGTGGAATAAAAAAGTGGTAGTACTTTTCCCTCCATTAGCCAAGTAGAAAGTTACTAAAGTTCTCAGATATTTATAGAAATCAAGTCTATCTCTTTACATTTCTGCTTGCTGAGCATCACTTTTGATTTCTTTCATCCATTTATAAAACAGCCACCGTATTTTTTGTATTTTTTCTGCCGTAATGTTAAGTACGATTTCACACTTGGATATTCGGACGGCCCGTCCTCACTGGTTGTGCGGACCTCAGCACAATCTCCATTTTTCGGAGTTTTGCCGATTTAGCCATTGTGGCACCCTAGAGTCCCGAGGTCAGCCTGGCCAAAGTCTGCCCCAGGTCGCCACCACTACAGGTAGTCGATCAGAGGGAGATTTGTCACCATGCCAGTAGTTTGATACCGAGAAGATGGTGGATCCTGACATTGGGTTACTCTTAGGTAGGCTTCCTCATGGAAACGCTGTAATCCTTCTCAGCTTGGGAGACCCTGCCGGGGGGACGAATCTCCTCAGTGTGCATTGCAGTCCGACACCCAAGAACACCTACCAGCGCACAGTGAGGCGGTAGACTGTTAGGAAGAAGTACGATTTCAGTTGAGTTTAAGCCATAGCCTATTTCTAATTCACCCATGCAGCTAATTCTTTTTTCCGTTCCTTTCAAAATCCATCCAGTAAATCAAATTAGAGACGATTAGTGATAATGAAATTGGAAACGAAAATGTTAAACTGTTTTCTCGAGAAATTGGACATTTCTTTAGACTTAAACAGTCGAATGTACATCGCTTTACAATTTCAACGTCGATCAATGCTTATAAAATCTGAATGAACCTGGCAGGGAATTTCAAATGAAGCTGAAAATATGTCTTCGTTTGGAAGTGAGATTACCGTTAACGTCAGTAATTCAATGTGATTGTGGGACCGATGAGATCGTTCTGAAGAATGAAGCGAAAGAAAAACGGATTTCAGCTTGTTCGACTAAAATGCTAGTGCTTCAAATTTCGGACAACATGTCAATGACAACATAGTTGAGAAATAATTGAAACCTCAACAGAGATTCCATTTCATCCTCTTTATCTCCCTCTTTATCTTTCCCTCGTTCTATCCCTCAGTTGCTCGCTCTCTTTTCCTTCCTAACCCATCACCTCTCTCGTTCTCCTTTACTTCTTTCTTCTTCGTGTGTCGCTAGCCTTTGAGAAAAGTTTTCTCTATTTCGATCTTTTAGTAAATGAATTTTCTCCAAACCTATACTTTATACCCCACTCTTAAATTTCTGTGTTTGTAAGAGAATATAGTAAGTGTGCGAAAAAAAAACAAAGAGATGAGGAAGGGGAGGGGGCATTTTTTCTTGTGAAGTCAATATTTTGTCCTGGTAGTAGACTGACTACAAAGCATTTGGTGTTGATCAATTCCTTAACGCTTTCAAAAACATGACCATTTATGAGTGTTGGGCCCACAGAACCTTATACCATTAGAGCACAATCAAAATGTGCCTTGAAATCAATTTGCACGGTCCGTGGGCCCTTGCAAGACGCACAGCGCACCGGCTTCTTGAGCTAATCGCTCTATTTTTCCGTTCCGTCAGTTTCTCCTTATCTCTCTTATCCGCTATTTCCTGTTTTCATGTTACTGGAAACCTCTTGTTTGTGACGAAAAAGATATGTCCATTTCTAGCAACAGTGTTATCAATTTTTCTTGTGGTTTTGTAAGGTATTTGAAATGCATTTTCTTGTCTCCATTCCATCGATCGAGAATGCTTTTTGTAAGCATAGCATATTGAGATTGCCTATTCATACTCTGGTCCCGGTATAAAAATTTAAGTTTGACAGGTTATCGATTAAGTACAAAAAAGTCCAGGAAAAATATCGGTGCGGCGAGATAGGCCAGCAAAAGGCGTGCACATTGAAATCAAGATGTACGGTCCCAAATGTGCAGCAGCGCAAATATGTGCGAAGTCAGTGCTCATGATCATGAAAGAGTTAGGAATGCGCGCCTTGCATTCCACTCCAGTCGTAGAATCACACAGATAATTGAATGCATGGCTGGCCTGTACAGTGACTTGTTGGAGCCTGTCGATGTATCAAGGCACCTTAGCCATATTCTAGCTCACCTCACGAACACACAAATGTTCCTAGAACGTCTACGTAACGCGTTTTCTAATAACGCGTACGTGGTGGAGTAATTCGACGTTTCAGCGCTTTACACCAACGTATCGAATATAACTCCGCAGTGCAAGCCATCACGAACTTCTTGCGCTCATATCTAAAATTGAAAACCCCCGTTATTGATCTCCGGCCAGTACCCTGCTGTAGATATATAGATGAGTGTTTTGTCATCTTTTCTGCATGGGAGAATATGGACAAATGCTTTGAATTGTTGATTGAGCACTCTGAATACATTATATTCACGCGGGGAAAACTGAATGATAATTGACTTCTATTTTTCAATGTTCAAATTAAGTTGTCAGATTGCAGTTGAATCACAAAGTGGTGCCGAAAGCCCAAGTAACAAGAACATCCTCGTTCATTTTCTATCTTCCCACCCTTCACACACAAAGGGGGCGCTTGTGACAAACATGGTTCGAAGAGCCACCTCTATGTGCACAAGTAAGGGACTAAAGGAAGAATTGCGCAACTTGGCTCGGGAAATAGCCATCTCCAATGGCTACGAAATAGTAACCCCACAAGATAAGTTTAGAAGGAGAGCGACGCCCCCAAAACGAAAAGTTTGGTCGAAACAAAATCCCGTTTGTTTATCTTGCCCTTAATTAGCGATGGAATAAGTGTAGCGATAAAGCGGTGCTTAAGAAGAGCAGCTCTAGAGGAATTGGTAGCGATAGTTGAAATACCACCTAACACTCTTCGTCGTCAATTAGTTCGTAGCCGCCTATATGATCATCTGTGTGAAACACCAAATTGCGTAATTTGCCCTTACGACAGAAACGGTGACTGCATGAGTTCAGGTACAATATACCTGATTTTTTTGTAGTACTTGCGGAGACGAATATATCGGCGGAACGGGCAGACTTTTTATGTATCCGCATAAAAGAACACCTAGATGGCAAACGAAAATCAAAACAAGGCACGCCACCAGGCACGAATAGGGTGCAAAAACGTAGCGGAGAAGATTTTGATGTAAAACTCGCTATCATCGCACGGGAGACTAAAATACCAACGCACAAATTTCTCGAGGCTTTTTGGATAAATTCCAAAAATCCGGGAATGAATAGGAGGGAAGAATGCCCTGAGATAACGCCTGATCCAGCCCCGTTTATCAGAACTGATTTTTTGATGTGGTGTGGTGCAGTAATCAACCAAATGCGACTCTAAGCGGCTGTTCTTCCTTGGTGGAAAACAGATAAAAACGGTGAGTTTTTCGAGAAGCCCACGATCGTGTAATTATTGTTCAGATTTTCATCCTTCTGTTTGCGTTGTTGAAGCGTTTGACCTAGTAAATTACATATTAGTGTATCCTTCCAGTCTCTGAAGAAGGCGATACTGCCGAAACGTCAGCTACCGTTGTGTTGTATGTGTTAATCTGTGAGGAAGTAAGCGTGTGCTGAATAACAACTTCACGATTGCTGTAAAAAGCGAACAACAGATACAGATTTGTTTTTTAACCCACTGAAATGACTCTATAGCGTCCAAAATCTCGCGAATGGGTCTAGGTAAAGGCTCATCGGATTTTGATTAAGTGCTTTTTATCTTAATGCAATGTTGTCATTATTCCATCCTTCTAACTGAGAAGTACTTACTTTTACGCATTCCTTCAAGTATTCTTTTCGTCGTTCCACTCTTTTTCCTGGCTTCTTCTTCATAGTTTCATGTTACAGGATTGGCTATGGGAAACGCGGAATCATCAGATTCACTTGCAACAAAACACCGTGCAAAATCTCAGTCTCCGCTTTTTGAGCGTAATAGTGGAATTGTACAGTAAGTTAGTTAAGCATCATAGCAGGTCCGACTTTCCTAATTAAATTTTGATGAAATCTTATTAAGTAGTACTTTATTCAATGAGCTACTATGGAGTTTTTTGCATGAATTTCTCGCCATTTCCACGTGAATATGATTATTTCATATTTATATTTTGTATCTGATTTATTAATCATCTTTGGCGCTAATTTATTAGGAAGTTTGGGAAGTCAAGCGTTTATCTGTTTTGCCGACTTTATCCAAAATTGGAATCTGAAGCAATTTGGATTTTTTTGGTCAGGGTGTTTCAGTAGCCGTGGATACTCTACTACATCAGCTAACTACCTAATGAAATATCGCGACTTTATTCTAGTACATACGTATAAATATTTGCCAAGTCATCAGCATATGCCTGGTTATTCACTTTATCCTACAGCTAATTATTTTTTATAACCAGTACCTTTTATAAATATATCTGACGTAGTGGTTAGCGAAGCCTTTCAGTGCACGTAATGTCTTTGGTTCGATCCTGCGCATAAATAAACCCAAGCCCTCCTTCCTACGCGGGTGGGAATATTGGTACCAGAATTGGTTGTACTAGCGCTGACTTGATATAGCGGTAGTCCAGTGTAAATCATTGTATAGGCTAAATATTCATTCAATAACTCCTATGATGATACGAACAAATAGAGTCGAATTCACGACGCGTCCCATAGGAATTGATCAACGCGCATTGTTTTATCGTTTATCCTTTTACAATTTATCACGTAGGTGGAGGATTGCAGCGGCGGTGATGCCGATCATCGAGGGAATGGTGCTGATTCGATTAGGCATTGGGCTCACCAGGCCTCTCATCTCTCCGGTTATGGGAGATTGGCACCGGACTTGTCTGGGAATAGTTCATTATCTGGGATCGAAGTACAGTCTTTCTATCTCAGGACTCCAGGGAGAATCGATTGAGCCAGAACTCAAGAACCAGAGGATTGAACTCAACGACATTTTTGACGATAATGGAAAATTCTCATGCAGTATTCGAACCTATATGCAAAAGCTGGCGGTCTTTCTTGGTGGACAGATGCGAAGAAACAAATCATGCAGGAAATGCAGGGATTCGTACAGCAGATGTGAAGATGGCCTGTGTGAAGGAAAAAAATTCGTAACGTTTTTTGTTAGCTTCGAAGCTAAATGTGTGGCTGTACTCTCCTTTGTAAAGACACAGGAATATAGTGGTGGAAATCGGCAGAAAAGCAGTGAAGAGCGATTTTCATTCTAGCGTGACTCTAATGGGACCTGTCGTTAGCATTCTAATGGTTTGTTCGTGATGCACGAAAAAACACTGAATACACTAGACAGAAGAAAGTTCCATGAATAACTTAAATCGTCAAGGGTTTTAGCCTTAAATCAATCCCTCTGAAATGCTATTTGATTCATTTTGTAGCAACTTAGAGGTGATTGAATGCATATTTGATGTGAAAGAAGACTTGCGGCACTTACCGATGTATCGCCTGAGGGTTTTTATCCTCCCAGACAAGTCTGGTAGTAATTTTCCGACTCCAAAAGGACAGAGATGTCTTTAGCCAGCGGAGTGGGATCGAAGCAAAATGAATTAGGTAGTTGACAAAAAATGCAAAAAGTTTCTTTTCATCGTTCCAAACGGAAACCAACTAAATCCAAAATCGCAATCGTTTCTTACTGGTTTTTCAGTGGATCAAACGCTTGTAAGGACGCTAAGGACGTTTCTCGGCAGTGTATGAGTGTAACGCCAGCAAGAAGATCGAAGACATGTCGCCAACGGTAAGTGGTTTTCGCTTTATTTAGAAGCCTACACCGGCCTTGGAGTGCTGGTATAATAGATGCCGACTTCTTACTAGTGATTCCCTAAAAACGAAATGTAGTGTGAAAAGTCTAAGTGGACACATCTATGTCAGTTGAACGAAAGTTGTGGTAAGAAGTTCACAATCGCTTTGATGCAACTTTGCAAGATATAACAATTTATCAACAAAACAACCCTTAAATATTTACGCACGAATGCCAAGATCTTTCGCCCTAGCTTTCTCCAGTCTAAGCTTTTTGGCTTCCGACCTAGCAGACATAATCCCACCTCCCCAGTGCTTTCTGATTTCTTCACCTCGTTCATTAAAGTTTGTCGACACAGTCTCGATCAGCTTTGATAATGCAGATCTGTCCTCAGGATTAACGTCAACAATAGCGACGGCAGAGGTGGTCTTACGCCTTACAACGGTTCCCAACGCGGCTTTCCCTCTAATAATACCATACGGAACATTGAACTTTCTTCTGAAAACTCTTGACTGAGTAATGGTTAAGAATCTGAGTACTGTAGCTGTTTTGGCTTTGCTTTGGAGCTAATCACGCTTTATTGTTCTCGTTAATATCAGTATTTATTCTATGAGTTCTTCCATCTGACATGGTAATTATTTCATCCTTTATCGTTAAGCTTCAGGATGTTTCGTTCTAGAAGTTAAGGTGAAGTTATTCTAATCTATCAAACTATCCTCTCAACTATTTACCGCCTCATCCTGCTGGGAGGTGTTCCTGGGTGTCGGGCTGCGATGTAGAGCGAGGGTTTTCATCCTCCCTGTAGAGTCTCCCAAACTGAGGTCGGGCGTTTCCATTAGGAAGCCCATCTATGAGTAAACCAATACCAGGATCCAACACCGTCCTGGTTTCAAACTAGTCGCATGGTGGCAAATCTCCCTCTAGTCCACAACAGCCAGCGGCTGCCTGGTGTGGTGACGACCTAGGACAGACTTTGGACTGGCTGACCTCGAGACTCCAGGGAACCACAATGGCTAAGCCAACAAAAGTTCGAAAAGTAGAGATTTTCTTCGGGCCCGCACAACCAGTTAGGGGCAGGCTGTCCATGTATCCAAGTAAGTAAATATTCTAATCTGTCTTATCAACACTACGCAAAATAAGAATTGGCCCACCCCATCACAGTTATTTTTTGAGCTTCCTTTGTTGATCTATAGAGAAAATCTGTTATAATCACAATTTTAACCTTTTTGTTTACTGCATACTCTTTTTAATGGCAGGGTATATTGCGAAATATAACTTTAAGGAAGCTGAAATATTTGCAAAACTCTGGACCGCAGGTGCCTATGGTGGGGAACGAACGCGCTATTGTCCTCTCCGGGGAGTAACGCGTTCACCACCACACCAGGCGGGTCCTTCGTTTCGCCTGTCTCTCAGCTAGTTCTATCGATCTTTTGCCATCAGAGTTTTGCAAATATCTCAGCTTCGTTGAAAATCTGTGATTTAGGAGTATCCGACGAAAAGAAGTGTGTCGCGTGACTGGTTTAACACTTCATCAGAAAGCATTACTGATGCGAAAATGGAATCGTATGGAGTCGGGTGAGGGGAATTATATTTATAATTGATGATAAAATGATGGCAGTAATCTCAGCGCATAGATTTCAATAGTGACATTGACGAAATGCTAAGGAAGAGTGAAGCATGAAAGGTTTGCTTCTCAGTTTGGTAGATAACATATTCAGCACAGTAGTTTTCACCATGGTGAACATTTATCTTTCATCTTTATCAATATGACAACGAATCGCCGAAGAACTAGGGGTAGGACAAGTTGACACGCAGCTGTAAGATATACAAATGAGGAGGTGAACGCTGGAATATCGATGTTCTTCGTCACCACAAGTTATGGAGTTAACTTTTAGTTGTTTTGTAGTGAGCATCGAGAGTACGTGAATTATCTTATCCACGATTCCCTGGCAGAAGCTCTGATATTGCGTGTATCCAATACGTGATGGGTCTTTTTGTCTCAATGAGTTTTAGCCATTTGGACGAGAGTTCTCACATAAACAAGCGTAAGCCTACGTCCAACGTTGGCTGTGGTCGTACTTCTTTCCGCTCCGATTTGAATTATTCGTCGGACTTAGGGCTGTCAACAAGGAAGGTTTGTTAGGAAAAATTGCTCAACTTGCACAGAAAATCACCACTTGTGCTCAATTCCTAGTGAAAGGCTGTATTAAATAAGCAAAAGAAGAGACAAACGTTTTCATATGGAGACGTTAGATGAAGGTGAGATGTAGCAGATCATAACATGACAATCATGTCTCGTCTAAGATATAAATAAGGTATGAGATAAGCTTGAGATATCTTATATCTAAGAACTAGACTAGGTTCTTCTTTAGCCATTAAAGAGACATTCAGTGTGGAAGAAAATCAATGCTTATGTATGTCACATGCCCCACATCTGTGAAAAAAAGGGTCGAGATTATTGGTGGAACATTTTTTGGCAGACCGGAGTCCTTATCCACGTTTTTGTCACACAATTTAAGTCAGCAAGTTTTCCAGGTGAATTTGTCACCGATTTTTTGCAGTTTTTTAAAAAGCTTTGCGAATCTATGCACATACCACCTGAGCTTACTTGTGGATCTTAATCTTCATTCCTTTGATAAAAGAAAACGTCATTTGGGTTTTATTTTAGGTTTCTTATCTATATTTTTTGCGTATAAATGGCTTTGGATCACGTTTTAGTTGTTAAGGAATTGAATACAGGTTAGGTTCTCCTTAAAAAGGCGGGGTTTATAACTTTGCAAGTAGGGAGATTTCCCGAACACAAACGCTAAAGGCCAAAACTTCTCGACGTTTATCAATCTGATTGAAATACGCTGCCAAAAGTACATTTGCGAATCTTCCTAGACAATGGAATCCCATTCTCATGGGCGATGTGAGTGATTATCCAAGACACCAAGTGATGAAATACTTATGGGATGTGCCAGTGTGCACGAATTCGCCTAGGCATGAAAGACCATCCGTCTTGCAAGTGTTGACTAGTTTATGTATTCTTCGTAATTAAGCGTTTGTCCTACCAATGTTGGATCGTGAGCACGACAATATCGTCGACGGTTCAGTTATCGCCGATCTACCCATTGAATCCGTGATTATTTTCTTAAAATCATGTGGATGGTGAATCCCAATCTGAAATATGCAACGGGCACAATGGCGTTCCATTTCAGTATTGGAAAAACTTGTCGACACAATGAGTATAAATATGGCCTATCAAAGGCTTTCAAGAATTATTTGATTTATAGGTCAGGGTTGTTTTTACACTGTCGGAAGTTCTGTTGAGTATAGCAGGACTTCCTTTGTTCGTTTGTTTGACATTTGCTGGATTAGAACGAAAAGAACAACAGTTTATTTGGAGTCTGCTGTTATTTCTAGCTTTCCATTGTCCACTTTTTTGCCAATAAACTGCGGCTTTCAGGTTTTTCCTTTGTTTTTTCTCTCAGTCGTATCCATATCGCTATTCATTTAGCGACGATCTACATACTTGGCAAACGGATGTTCGAGAGTATCTTCAAGGATAATCCTCATTATCTCGCTTACATCGATCTGAAAAATGAACCGAACTGGAACAATCATATCAACTTCAAAATTCACGTGCAGGTTGGAAGTGGATGCTCAGTGTATCTATAGGAATTTCTGGCTTATGTACACTGTGTTTTCATCAAAATATCATGCATAACTCAGGCGTGTTATTTTTTGGTTTAAAATCTTAGTAAACAAAGTCACATGAATGAAGTTAGCTTGAAGGATAAAGCACTCAAGATTGATCAATCCCTTATGGAAACTCCACACATTCGACGCCGTTAAGCATCGTAGAGTTGATTGAGTGCATATTTGGCCTATATGATTGTTTATGTTGGTCTACCGATTTATCAAGTCGGAGTTTTTGCCCTCTGGACAGGTCTAGTACTAACTTGCAGATGCCGGAGAGATTAGGGCTTCAATAACCATGGACGCTTTGTGGAACCAACTCCCCTTGTGAATCACGGGACTTTTAACCTCAGTGTTAGACCCTGCTTAAATTTCTTGTCATATCGGCGGAAAAAGCCTTTGCCAATTTCTAAAATTTGTTTGTAATGTTAAGTTATTGGTTTTTCCTGTTTTTTCCCGTTCCCACTAATGGTGGATCTTCGTTGTCGAGAGACTTATTTGCTTACAGAACTTACTTAGAAAACTTAGAGAACTATTTCACTGAGTCGTTGATTAAGCATTCTTAAAGCATCCAACGTTTTACAGAGATTCGTCATCGCTTTATCAGAGGCCATGCGTCGTCTGCGCGAGCCATCCACCTCATACGATGTCTTAAGAGACTTTGGGGCATCCTATGCAACATATCCGAAACGAGTGTCACCTCTGTATTTCGAAAGGCTAGCGAATGCTCTTAGTCATACAGTCGCTCGACTACAAGAAAGCGATCATCTTCGCGTCGAAGTGAGTCTCCCAGTGCTTCAACAAAGTACCTTATGGAAGATTGGATCAGATGTATAAGCAAAAAATCTGCAGTTTTTATGAAACTGCGGTTGCTTCTTGAAACTTTACACGAATTATTCCGTCATACTTCTTTCCGTTGTATCTCAATTTATTGAAGTTCTCGTTCAGTGGCTGGTTTATCCACTTAGCAGATATTTTGCAAAAATCTGACGTTGATCTTTTTCTTCTGTGAAATTTAGACATTCATTCTGTCATAGTTGAAAATTTGCATTAGTAGACATTTAGAAAGCTGCGATTCGAGAAGACGATTCGTATTCAAGCGAAGGGGACGGATCCCACAGATCATTGCTGGATGTTGAGAAGATGGAGGCTTTAAATGAAAGCGGGGGTACCGTATCTTTCAAGATTTTGTCTTGAATTTCTGCGACCTACTTTCGAATTGGATACCCCAAACAATTTAAGACGAAAATGAATCCGTCATGGGCTTCCTGAACGCCTGATGAACGGCGTAAGTATTATGGTTTTTCAGTGGTGTCCAGTGTTTTCAGGTAGCTGACTCGAAATCTCTTTCTTCATTCTCTATGCCCAAACATCGCGATTCAAGAAGTAATTTGTCTGAGATGAGCTCCATAAATGACAGTTTCCAATCGGAATGCGTAGGTCAATTTTGTTGTTGTGTGTGAAAAAAAGAAAAGTTCGTATCAGTTCGCCATCATACCTGACCATCCAATAGGCACTTTCAAGCTTTCGCTCTCGGTTCCATTTCGTGCGCTGCGTTTACTTCTACTTGTTTAGATCATGATCGAAAATGGCATCTGTCCCATAACGGCTGAAGCATGGGTAGTTTTGTCAGCATTCCTTGCAAATCAGGTGAGTGTCAATACAGCTTTAAAGCTGCTTCAAGACACAACATGCAACTGAAGCCTCGAAAGAAGTAAAAATTTCTATGATGAACTGCCTGTAAGTAGTTTCAATGGACTGCCATATATCTTATCACTTTATAAATTGTCCTCTAGTTAATATAAGCTTTGTGAACATGGAAAAACGTGGCGAAAAAACGGCCAACGATCTTTTTAGATTTTCAAACATTAACAATAAAAACAGTAGTAATAATTATAGTGATTAGTAATAATAACAATTTTTGACACGACCCGTCTTTCACACTTACTGTGTGAATCTTAGGACTTGGATTTGATTCGTTTCCATGTTTCCATCCTTCATTCACAAAAGTCTTCGAACTTTTCGCATGTGGGTTCGGCAACTTCTTGAGGATTTTTGTTCTCTCGCGAATATCGTTGAACGATGGGCAAGCCAGTTCTTCGTCAAGATCTAGGATAGCCCTGGTAGAGTTTTCCCACTTGGATTTTAAAGATTGGACTTTCCTCAGACAAGTTCTCTAGCAATTTCCCGATCCCGGAGGGGGTGCGGGGTTTTGTTGAGCTCGGGGCGGGATCAGACCAGCGCCGTGATTGTTATAATAACAATAACAATAATAATAACAGTGATCACCTGTATCACCTGTAGTCCCGTTCATCGTCGAGTGACTCGAGCGGGCGCCACTAAGTCTTCCATTTTTCCCTGTCGCGTGCAAGAGAGTAGCCCAATGGGTTCTGCTCGCTCTAGGGACTCGTCGAGCATCATACCCTTCTTCAAGGCTCTTTGTGAAGAACTCTGACCATCGGGTCGGTGGTCTTCCTGCAGTACGTTTGACATCCCAAGGAATCCAGTTACTAACGGCTCTTGTCCATCGGTTGTCATTCATACGCATTACGTGTCCGGCCCACCTTATCTTCGATTGTTTGGCGTACAGAATGGCATCTTTGATTTTTGATCGTCGACGCAGATCGGAGCTTCGGATCCCTTTCCTTAATTGTGTGGAACGGGATACTCCTAGCATCGCCCTTTCGACTGCGCGTTCAATAACGCTAAGTGACCTTTCATCCTGCTTACGCAGCGACGAAGTTTCTGACGCATGCGTTAGGGGCAGGAAGTACCGTTGAGTCGAAAAGGTGGGCGCGAATTAGGGCGCGGAGTCGGGTGTTTCTTGTTCTCTTCACTATAATAATAAAACGGTTGAAAAATGAAAAGAAAAACTGGAAAAACCCAAAGCACTTCTTATGTGATCGAACACCAATCGTAGAGTTCCAATCGTGCTTTGTCGATTCATCTGTCATAACGTATAGGATAACTCGTTAAACCCAAGTGCGTTCACACGCGATACCTGTCCTGATGTTTATTCAAGCCTATTAAGAGAATGCGCTTTTTCTGCCTCTGCTGCACCGAAATAATAATATCGTTGGTACACAGATATGCCATGAATAAATTAGTTCGTTTGCTTGCATTCATGGAGAATTTACTTCGAATAGCTCTGCGTGTGCTCTAGAAGAGTCATGAATATCTTTCATTTCAGCGAAAACTGTGAAAATGAAAAATTTGTCTCCGTTTATTCGAAGAATTCCCATTACTGATGGGCTGTTTAAAGCTTATGAAGAGATTGCTGAAGTCTTATAGCTTTTTAGATGTTAGGACTACGATCTTTATTTGTAACCTCTGCAAGCTAGCATCGAAACCCCTCCAGGAAGAAGTCCAAGTGATGAGACTTAGGAAAATCAAAGGAATCTTTCTTCAAAAGCGATGAAGTGTCACCACAAGCATGGAACGAACATCGGCTTTCTTCGAGAATTATCTACACCAATTGCATCTCTGTAGGAAAGATGTGGGCTGTATTCTTTGTTTGATGAGCTTACACGAGTTTGATATAGGTATTTATTTTCGGCTAACGTTTCGACGTCTTCGTCTTCATCAGAGCCGATGATCCGAGTCGATGGTCGACGCTTGCTCTTCGTGGAAGAGGCGAAGAAGAAAAAACAAGCGTGAACCATCGACTCGGATCATCGGCTCTGATGAAGACGAAGACGTCGAAACGTTAGCCGAAAATAAATATCTTTATTAACCTCATGTAAGCTAATCAAAGAAAGAATACATGTTGATTAGTAATGCTGAGGGTAAAGGAAAGTCGGTTTTGAAATAAATGTTGTGGGCCGTATTCGGTTTTAACAAACTTCGTCCCTATAGCCTAATCGAGCTAAAATGCAGATGACCAGCAACTCGACTCAAGTGGTGGACAGGAGAAAAGAAGTGATTTGAAAGGACTATAAAAGTACTGGTTATTACATCCGGTCTCATTCTCACATTTTTGATTCCATTTTTCTCCCGTTTAAACACACTCCTTGGAAAAATTAACGCTACATGGGCAAGATGAATGAGGTCAACATCATCAAACGCTCTCTCTCGAGATAATGCTCTAGGTCACGTATTTCACAAGTGAGAGCGACGAAAGAACCTCATTTCTGAAAAACATTGAAAAAGATTGATGACACATGCGCATGTGCCAACATGTAGGAAATCATAGGAGGCACACATAATGCCTGTTGACGGTAACTAATGAAGGGATCCTCAAGCGGCTGAATCCCACGGGATGTCAAGTGCTGGAGAAGAAGCGCAATCAACCATGGTCAAACTTCCTCGTGATGATTACAGAACATCAATTTGATGTTGTCCATCTCTTCGAGCAGAGTATGCCACCAGAGAGAAATTATGGAATAACAATCATCTGTATCACTCGCAATCTCCTTTAACATCGAACGGCCCGAAGAGGAATCAACAAACCCTCCACTGGTTATGCACTGTGCTAAAATTGCCCAGCTGGTCCCGATTTTCTGAAGAACTTGTGACGGTCATCGTACTTCTTGTTTGATTCGTTTTATTCTTGCAATTTTCCACGAAAACCACTCATCGAAACTTGGTGCACTCTACAAAAATTTTCGACTACTGCGGGATGAGTTGCCACCGTGAAAACAAATCAAAATGGGTGACACTAGGTCAACAAACGCTCTGTATAAAAAAGCACTACCGCGTGAAGATACTTCATCCGAGCAGTGAGCTACACAGGAGGAATCGACTGGATACCATTGCGAAGACCTACATCACGTCAACGAACGACTGTGGACAGTTGGCTCTAATCATCGCGACTTTGAAGAGGGTGAAGGCACTAAAAAATGAGCCAATGCGCTTCACAGTAATTTGTTTGTGTTCTTTTTGTCCAATAAACATTAAGGGTGCAGTCCTCATAAACACAAACGTATCGAGCCGTTTAAAGACGAATATCCTCGCTTTCATAGAAAAGATATAGATCGATCAAACGCAACAGAGATTATTAGCCCATGTTTTGAATTCACTTCCTTCTCAGGGTGAGCATATGATAGCTTCTACTTTTCGCTTAACTCCTTATCTGAAAAAGCGCTATGTAACCGTAGGAATAACGGGGTAGAAATTTCTTACAAAGGGAAAATCTGCAGAAATATCAGTCCTACTACTGGCACGCGTGTGGTCAGAGGCGCCCTGCAACACACACGTGGAATCGATCTCCGCGCCCGTGGCCCACCAAGCGTTCCATCCTTCCGGGGTCGGAAAATTGGTACCAGACTTGTCCGGGAGGATGGCAGCACAGGCTCGATACATCGGTAGGCCACCGCGAGTCATTGTAAAGGCCAGACATGCATTCGATCACCTCCAAACAATGCTTAATGAAGTCGAATGTATGGCGTATCCCTCAGAGATTGATCAACGCCGAGAGCTTTGGCTTTTTTTATTATTGGCATACTGACAAAAATATTCTAGATCAAATACGGCTACGATACAGAACGTGTAGTTCGCACGGAGATGTCCAAATTAGGACTGGACGGATCTGGAAACATGAAACGGGGCGACTTCTCATTACAACAGCCGAAACATTTCGCTTAGTTGTTGTAGCATTTAAACTATTTCTGGGTCTGTTTCACAAAATATACTTCATGCTGGTTTAAAAAACAAACGTTTTATTTGTTCTTATGAACCGAACTTGTTGAGCTGTTGCGAGGTTGGTGTATTTTTATTTTATTTCCATTTATTTTTCATATATTAAATACTTTACTGTTTCTTGGCACATGTGATAAAACTACTTATGGCTTGTTTAGCTCTATTACTTTTAAACTCCTGTTATCCTACAATTAGACTTTAAAAAGTTACTGAATCTCATCAGTGTTCATCGACTTCTTCATGATCATCCTGGCGTTCTTCCTCGAGCTTAGAAATCTTTGCACAGATGTGCATTGAGTAGGTAGTATGAGAGCTCAGAGGTTAGCTGATTGACAATAAAGTGCTCATAAAAAATATTTACTTGGCTCGCGTTTCGACGTCTTCGCCTTCCTTGGAGCCGATGATCAGAGTCGATGGTTCACAGTCGTACGTCATCTCGATGTGCTGTCTTCGTTGCCGTATCAAGTCGGAACTTCTTTTAGTTGCCTGGTGAGCTCGACTCATTTAATTGGTGCTTAATGAAAGAGATTTGACTCGGAATGACAATGACAACGAAGACACCAAATCGAGAAGACGAACAACTGTGGACCAACGACTCGGATCACCGGCTTTGAGAAGGCAAAGATGTCCAAATGTAAGCCGAATAAATGTTTGGTAACAACCTCGTCCTAGCTTATCAATGAACAAGGTATCTTGATCGTTTATAATAAGCTTAAATGGAACTCGGTGTACAGCATTATTGATCATAATAAGTTTCTTCTCACCGACATTCCCAACGTCTTGCTCAGGGTACACGTCTATGAGCGGTGTACCGACAACACTGTAGATGATTTCAAGGTCAGAATAGAATCATCGAGTTTCTTTGAGTGTGTGAAGTACCCAGGCACATTACTCCAAAGCTTCACATCATCATATATTGTTTACAAAACCTTTGTTCTGTCAAGAAGCTTGCAAAAATTCTTGAAAAGTCCACTGATGGTTACTGGCGCTTAAACACTCAATAGTCGGCTAAGTTGAATACTTTACTAGAACAAAAGACAATAGAGAAGAAAAACAACGTAGTCGGTTTCTTTAATTCAAACATCATATTCTTATAATACACATCGTCTACACATCTAATTTGCAGTCAAATTACGTACGAATTTTCAAAAAGAAGAAGTTTTCATTATGTTTTGAGGTCGTCAATATTTTGCTATCCTCGGATAGGCGAGTACTAGCGGCAGAGAAGTAGGTAGTTATGACGGCGGTGCGGATGAGCGCCTTCCTAGTTACTTCTCTTCTGATTTTTTACAAGTTAAAAAACATAATTTTAAGTTATGAACAGTTTTCTTCTAACTCAATGTGTTTTATTATAAAGTGAAGTTCGATATTCCACATTACTGATTGAATCGTGACGATGTACGTCGGAGAATATTCTCACAGAGTTCTCTTTGATTTCTTGTTCCTAAAAAATAAAAAATAAAAGAAGAAAAAACGATAATGCAAAAAATGGACAATGAAGCGCAACTGCTAGAAAAAAGAGAACGGGAAGAAGTTTTACATCGAAAGCCGGATGAGGAGGATTTCAATTACAAGTTACTCACAAGTTCCTAAGTTGGCACTGAAGTAGGAGGCAATCGTAAAGAATGTACAAATCGGGTTGAATGAAAAAAAATAATCAAGGAAAAACATTGCTCACTCGGTTTTTTTTCTTTAGAAGTTGACGCTTTTCTTCTCGAATATGCTCAGCCTTCTCCTCAAGTAATCGTACTTCTTCGTCTTTTGTTAATCCTTTTCTCTATAAGAGTATTTTCTCTTCTCTTTCTCTTTTTCTCTATACTTCTCGCTTTCCCTTCTCTATCTTTCTCTTCTCTCCTATTTTCTCTCATTAAAATGTTAGAGTTTCGATTTATTCGTCATTTAATTACTGAAACTTTAGAAATTCTCAGCATTCTAATTGGAATTTACTCACAATGCCAGTTTTCTTGTTGACCACATAACTTCGTATTCGTTTATTTACTCCAGTTGGACGTGAATATTTAAGCAGATGCATAAGTCGTTCCTTTGGTGAGAGCGATAACTCCAACATCAAAATCACTTGCGCCCACTGAAATCCGAAAATACTACTTTCAAAGAACTTTTAAAGAAAGGAAATTCAAGTTTGAGGATAAAAAAATGAAGTGAAAAAATGAACAGAATAAAAATGAATGAGGAAAGAACCAGAATTCATAAGCGACTTGAGCAATTCATGGGAAGGAAGTTCGTCTTTGAAAAGAAGTGTAAAAATAACTAGATGCAGTAGTGAAATGACAAAAACATGAGAGAATATTAAACATGCTAAGATTTCAAGAGTTCAGCGGGTACTAAAATCTCTAAATATTTAGGGGTGAAATCTATAGGACAAGGAGTCAAGGCTGGCTAGTGAAGACAGTAACCCATAATTTGGCACTAAATAATAACAACAGCAAAGCTCAATAAATCCATTGATCCGCAATAATTTTGTGAACGCACATAGACCGTAAATAACTTGGGAGTAGCTTAAAGCCATATAGATCAGGAATCCTGGCGTGGCTTTTTAGCAAGAATAAGCTTTTCGTGGCACTAGTAGTAGTGGAAGCCAATGCATCCAGTGTTACTATATTCAGTAATGTACGTGATTCCTGAGGAACGGTAATCGGTGTAAATTCTTTCATATTTCGCACCGGATCCGGTTGAGAGAAATCTATTTTGCACCCATTCGTAGTGATCCTCCAGTTTTTAAGAGTTATTTCTTTGAACACCCAAGACATTGAACGAATCACGGATCTCCCTAATAGAGAATCTCGTGCCCGTTAATCGCGAAGCAGTGCGGTGCGTCCCCAGTTGCCTTATAAGGGGTTAATCGCTGATCGGAAGCTAGTTCTGTTTTCCTGAGACGTAAGTGGATCCATCGGATGGACTCCCTTGCTTCTGCAGCAGTCAGTTGGCATACATGTATTTTCGAGGGCGTGTTCATGCTTGCGTGCGCGGGTGTGTTCCCCGTTTATGCGGATTGTATTCTGTGAGTAAATTCGGCCAAAAGCCTGCAATCAAGTGACAGGGAACTATATGGAGAGCGGTTAGGAATTCTTGAAAGAATTGGTCTTCGACCAAATCTCACAAAAAACGATATTGATGAGGAATGGATTGGTAACGTATGAACCATTCACGCTCAACGGAATGGATGTTTTTCACTGCTCCAGTTACGGCTACCTGAGTCGGGAATTCAACACGATGAACTGCTTAACGCTGGAGTTGAGCCGGAAGAAGCGATCGGCTTTGGAGAGCTTTCAAGAGAATCGAGGAAGTAGTGAAAAGAGCAACAAACACCGAACTCAGTGCCCACGCTTTCGAACCCACGTTTCATCCTTGCTTAACGAATGCATCAGAAACCTGGTCGCTGCTAAGTACGATGAAGGATCGCTCAGCGTTATTGAACGCGCAGTCGAAAGGACGATGTTAGAGTAACCCGTGTCACGCTAGTGAGAGGGGGTTCCGAAGCCACGACTTACTTGAAATATCAAAGGTCAGCTGCGCCGTTTTACACGCCAATCTGTCGATAATAATGTGGGCCGGATATGTAGCCCTTATGAACGAAAACTGATTGACAAGGGTAATTATCGATTGGATTCCCTGGGTATATCAAACGTATAAAAAAGAAGACCACCTACTCGATGGTCAAAGTTTTTCACAAAGACCCTAAAAGAAAGGTATAATGCTCAACAAGTCCCCAAAAGTCCGCAGAACCCACTGGGCTGTTCTTGTACACGAAAGGGAAAAAGTGGAAGATTTAGTGGCACGCGCTCGAGTCACTCGACGGTCAACAGGACTACAGGTGATACAGGTGAGTCGTGTATATCAAGAAATGCACTAGATGATTCTCCCCTACATCATCCCTAAATATCGGTCGAACCGCTTTTTTAGCAAAAGTCAGTGGGGTTCGCACCTGCCGATTCCATTCCCTTTTTTTGTCTCGAAAATGGTCTCATATGTTCGTGTCATCATAGCGATCAGAAGATTGAATTGCAATATGGACACGAAGATCTCGAAGATTAAAAAAAATCATCTAAAATGTGACAAGTTGGCTTTTCGACGTTCACAATTTGTTGTTCACCGTCTGATTTTTTGTCTCACTGTGTAAAGCGAATATTTTTAAGAAGAAACTCTGAAACACTTCTGCAATCAAAGTTGTTCAAAGTGCCACTATTCTTAAACAACCAAGCAGTTATGGATGCCTCGTTTGAAGGAACAAAGTAAGAAATCTAACATGCTAACTAGAAAAACTAAAATGAAACATACGGACAAACTTCATCAACAAATAAATTCAAAGAAACTCCAATTTTTTAAATCCAAAATGTCGAAAAAAAATGCCCAGCGGAGGATTTTGGCATTCCCTGTTGTCCCGAGAAAGCCAGTCTGCAGCAGATTTATTGGCCTTCTTCATGAGCTTTGTCATAGTGCTGATAAGAATGAGGTTGTTAGCGCCACGTTGTGACTAAAATCTACAGTCATGTGATGCAAGAGCGATGCTTTGTTCTTGGCTAGAAGTTCAGCTTATCGTAGAAATCTAATCCTGACTCGGAATCGGTGACACTTCCCGGAAGCTCTGAGCCATCCACTTGTGTCACAATTTAATTTCTCCTCAGAAAAAAAGCCTTAACAGCCATAGGTTGGAAACGACAGAAAGAGACTACTCATAATAAGGTTTTCAACCTGATTTTCTTTTTATTTCGCAACCTAATATGAGATAATCTAATGAAATATTTAGCGAAAAAAAAGAGAACCTTGCCAATGAAATTCATAAGCATCGATTCGCATGACGCCATTTGTTTGTAAATAGTTGCAAATTCACCAATAGTCATAATAAATGTCCTCAATAGAGCCTCGAAAGGATTCTGTAATAATTTTTCCTAGAGAAAAAAATTTGTGGATAGTGAGTAAAAAGGGAAAACGTGGAGGAAACCGAGCTTACGTCAATGACGTTTTCAAAATTGCTCACTCCTCCTTGATCCTCGATTTCTTTCGATTTTCGCTCGCAGGAGGTAAAAATTATGTAAAACGCTTAAATTAATAAAGAGCATTGAGTTTTTAACAATTACGCACAAGCTATGTAGCAATGGTATTGATTGCTTTCTCTGTAGAAGATAGAGAAAAGAAAACGTATAGGAAAGTGAACTGTGTTGAGAAAAAAAGCAAAGTTCGACGCCAGTGTTGGTCTCACTTTGCACACTTTAGCTGAGCTCTTCCTGAGTATCAAACTATGCTGCGCAGAAGGGTCCATCTCTCCAACAGGATCTTTAATGTGAGAAAGAGTTCGTAATTCATATCCGGAATACCAGATACCAGTGAACTATTATTAGTAATCACCGACGTAGTAGAAGTAACCTAGTCATGGGTTGGCAAACCTCCCATGGATCCGTGAAAACCAAGAGGTCTCTGTGGTCACGATTGGGGAAAGCCACACTAGACCTATCTCGAGAGTTCAGCGAAAGAAAAACTTACCTAAAAGCGTAAATGGTAACTCTGCTGGACTTAGCAAGATTCATAGCAAAGAGGAGGAGTTCATTTATTCAAACAAAAAATTCCTACGTGGCTACATAAGAAAATTCAAGGCAAGACAGTCATCATTGCGACCTAGCGATTGTAAAAGTTTTTCTTCGTTCTAAGCTTTATCGTTAAGTGCTTTGGTTTGACCAGTATGTAGTTGAGCAGACGCCTGACTGATCATTCGAAAGTTATCCGCATCACTCTCTAAGTAAACGAAGCATTTAAAGGAAGAAGTTTTCGATCCTTGGACCAGAAATCTTGCCGAAAACCTATTGCTCAACAACTGGAGACCAGTCTGTTTTCTTCTCTCAGCAATGAACGCATAGACAGATTTAATTCACTAAAGTAGCGAGCATCGCCGTCTATTGTTTTGAGTTCTCAGCTACGTCATGCATCCTCTGTTGCAATTCTTTTATCTTTTAAATCTTTTTTTTCTTCTTTGTCTTTTGTTTCTTTTTATATCTTTTCCGAATTTTTTTAAAATCATACTTTAAGTGTCTCTTAAAATATGAAAAAGCAAGGCAATAAAACAAAAGAAACACTCACACTGTGAGAAGCCGACAAGGAAAAATGGAATAAATCACGAAGAATCTGGTTAGATCTGTTGCGATAATCGTGTAGACCATCAACACAAACGGACCAATGAAAGGAATCGCCCTACAATATTCATTAGTGTATCCGTTCTACTGTAGACATCGGTTTTCTCCAATAAAGTTCGACTGAAACCCGTACTGAAGCCCCTGTGAAGAAACGGTAAAGGAGAAGCTAAATTCGTAGAATACAAACAGTACACTTATGGTCTTAAAAAACTTTTTGTATAATTTTTTAACCAGAAGCAGTCAATTTAGATTGTAACTTCAGGTTTGTTTTTTGATAGGTTTTTTTCTCGGAAGAGCAAATCATGAGGCTGTGAACGTCTTGTAATAGTTTTATTCTGGCCAACCAAGCGTCTCACCCCTTTGGCATCAGCAAAATACCACCAGAATTATCCAGGAAGGGTTATTCCCGTTCCATAAAGGTCTGCGGTCGTCGATGATGATGAACTAATAGCGCTGTAGAGACAGGATTCAAAGAAAAATTAGGTTCGACGGAATCACATTCAAAGATAAGAAGGTAAAGTCCTCAAGCGCTGAGACCAGATTCCGATAAATACGTAGATGATGAATTCGAGACAACGAAGCGATATGGAAGAATTGGAGGAAGGGCTAATGTAATCAAATAAAAAAATGTTCCTTTCTAAATAGCGTCTTCCTAGCGATAAAGTTGAGCTACTTTACACGGTATATCTCAATTCAGGCAGATGACAGTAATCATTTGAAACATTGGTTCCGCGCTTTTACGGGAAAAAAAAATCACTCTCTGCAATTCATTTGGGGACGCCCTAGCGCGGCTCTCTCGGCAATCCAGTGAGAATCGACTCGACTAGCATTCTACGACATTTAAGATGAAAATGAAATTCTCAAGCAGCAGCTGAAGCTATATGTAAACGTCGGAAGACCTTAGTGGATGATCGATGAGAGGGAAACGAACTGAATGTAGGAAGTACTGGGATCCGCACAGTAGACGTAAAGACGCGACGTATGAAAATGAAAAACAATTTTTTGAAAAATTCGCAGAACTCTTGACCGCAGGTGTCTGCGGTGAGGATCGAACACGCTATTACCCTTTCCGAGGGCTCACTACCACACCAAGGACCGGCATGGTGTAGTGGTGAACGCGTTAGCCCCAAGAAGAGGAAGCAGCGTGTTTGATCCCCAACGGTGACACCTGCGGTTCGGAGTTTTGCAAATATCTCAGCATCATTGTGGTTATATTTCTTACCATGCTGTGCCATGAAAAGAAAGGGCAGTAAATAAAAACTGATTACATTTGAAACTAAATAAATGTAAGAGCTATACTGATGTATCTCTTACAACAGCTGCTTCTGCGCTTTCCTGATAGATCATTTTAAGAATGAGCGACGAATATTTCTAGACATATCGTTCAATTCTTGTTATTGGTAAAGAACTTTGTCTCCAGAGACTCGTCGTTCGCCAATGTCGACATCAACACCGACAATTCATGCCAAATGCCAATTTACGACGTATTTAGCTGATGGTTAATGAGATCGTTTGGTGAAGGAACGATTAAAAATCAAAAAAACAAGAGCGCAAGAGATAAAGCTGGTCTTCATAACCACGGTAAAGCGGTCTAATTGGGGGAATTTTCCGTTACATTGGCGAGTAATAGTCCGGCTGGACGTAGCAGCTTTCATTTCCTCCGCCCATTGTCCTCGTTTTACACAGACACTGTTTTCTCGAGAATGTATCATCACGGTGATTTCTTTCACATCAGATGCATTCAAAGGACATTGTAGAAAAATAAGGAAGCGTTTAAAGAAGTGAATACATCCGAATTAGTAATATTTTGAAGAAGAACCTGAAGAAGAATCAGATGGTGCGGAGTTGAAATATTCGTAAAAAAATACGGGAAAAACTAGCTAGATCTTAGTTTTCCTCGCTAAAAAACCAACAAATAAAAAATTTTCAGGCTGTCTCTTAAGACTTTTGAGTGGTTTGGGGTGAAAAAATTTCTTAAATCTTCTACGGAATTAACTACACCTAAGCCCCGAAAACAATATGTTCCCACAGACCTTACTTAAGGAAGTCCTGAAAATAATGCGTTCCCGAATACCTTTCCATTAGTGTAAAAGAGTAGGGAAAAGAGTGGAGTTCGAAGTTGGTTGAAAGAAAGGCAAAGCAAGGGCTTCGGTTGCTGTGCCGGATAGCATGTGAACCCTCGGAAACGACAATTTCACGTCATCCCTGTCATGGAAAAATTAGTATGCAGTGAAAAAAAGTTAAAAGATTCTCTTTCGTTAGTGTTTTCATTAAAGAATTCGCTAATCGTTAAATCCGCTTTTTGAACTTTATGCGACTGGCAGCTCGTTTTGGTTATGTTCACATATCTTCTGTTTACTCTACAAGAGTTCTGTAGACCACTTTGTCTACGTTTCACAACACTTCAATTTGCGCAGTCGGTAAAGATGTCGTGCAATACACGTATTATCCATAGTTCAAACTCCGCAGCGCGGCAACTGACCAAGACATATCTTCAGGTTCAACAAATTAGTGTGAGACTTCTATGGGAATCGTCTTCCTACCACGAAAAACTTCACTGATAAAAAATTAATCGGTCTCTTTCCTTACAGTTGTTCGGTACGTTTTCATATATGTTTACAACGGCAAACAAATCTAGTTCATTGTCGAAAAATACATTTGTTCCAATTTTAATGTATCTCTAAGGGTAAACCGGTATCGCAGTAGTAGTGATGTCGTTCGTTCAGTCGGCTATTAACTAATATTAATACTGGGACAAAATACAATACCTGCAGTAGAAGAGGAAGTGAAGAGTAGTGAGGAGTACAGCAATTGAGGAGACGATATTATCGGCAATAAGAAAGACTTCATGGATATGACAAGAGAAACGAATCGGCACTTCGCACAACACCAACACAAACGAGATCTTGTAGAGCAGTTTTGCTGGGAAAGCCTTCTGCAAAGAGAACGGATTTAACTCGGGGCCAGAAAACGGTTAGTGAAATAGCATTTTCACATTTCTTATTGTTTTTTGGATTGGTAAATAAAGAGTAAAATGAATGTGGGGAAATACTGCCATCTATTGGAATAACTATCAAAGCATACTAACATAATTTTCATAGATTTTTCTTCCATTCATTTTCTTGAAGACTGTGTTGAAGATTCAGAGCGTTGTTCTTATGAATGTGTCTTTAGCGTTTGAACAGAAAAGAATAACAGGAAAAAAGGAAGAAAGGAGTTGCCTTGCCAGTTCTACAAAAAGAATTCACCACTAATCATTGTTCTATTGGAAATTCCTATTTAGAATCCAGAATATGTGAGAAAAGAGGATTATTCGCAGCGATGAGTTTGAGGTGCTTTGGTACTAACTCGAACTAGTCGAACATTTTTTTCAAAGGGAACTTCGAGCACTTGTTAGTCCACCGACGAACTTCGTTACCAATGGAGCCAGACGCATGTGGCGCCGTGGTCTGCCCATCAAGTCCTCCATCCCTCCGGGTTCGGCAAATTGGTACAACACTTGTCTGGGAGGATAGTAGCACTAGCTTGATACATCGGTAGGCCATCGCTAGTCATTGTAAAGGCCAGTTACACATTCAATCACCTACAAACGAGCTTAGTGAAGTCGAATGCATGCTGCACCCTCAGGGGATTGATCAACGCCGAGAGCTTTATTCTTTATCGTTTACCAATGGAGCAGTGGCAGCAAACGTTTCAGCTAGAACGAAAATTAGAGCAGCATGAACTTTATTCTTTTGCATAGATTCGCTTTTCACAGTCAATTTTGAATAAAAACAAAGGGTACTCACCATAATCGAGAACCATTTCGCTTTCCCAATAAGTCGAATCTCATGGATATCAAGTGAAATTTGAAAAACCACCAACACCACAACGATCGTCTCACAAGCTAATCGTAACTGAATGCTGGATGATGAGAATGATGATGTTCTATAACTTTTCATCTCCTTCTAATTATCTCTTCATAACGGCGTATTATACGAAATACAATCACAATGATGCTGAGATATTTGTAAAACATAGACCCCAGGCCAGATTGCAACCCGCGATTACCACTTTTTTGGGGCTCATATGAGGAGGCTGCAACGGGACTGATCTGGGGAGCATAAATTGACATTGGACTTAATTAAATTGAGGCTGTTGTCAAAATCACAATGTATAACTTTTGACGAGTGATTGCTGATGGCATCGTTAGTGTAAAAAACTGCCTAAAAAAAGGCAGAGCGAGAGCCTCCGTGGTACAATTAATTGCACGTGAGTCCCCAGAAATGGTAATCGTGGGTTCAGATCTGGTCTGGGATCCAAATTTTGCAAATATCTCAGCATCATTGTAATGACAATGATGGTGATCATGACGATGAGCATCGACATCAACGGTTAAGTGAACAAGTCAGTAGAAGTCGTGTCAGTTGAACGAACACGCACTTACCCAACCCTGATACCAATTCCACCTCCAGTACTGTAGCAGATGACATCTAGCATTCAGCGCATCTAAAATCGTCTACAACTAACAGCATTTTAGAATTTCGCTAGACAATAATCTTAAGAAAAGCCTCAGAAAACATGATGGGTGGACGTAGAGCACAACCTGTTTCAGTCCATACGTATTCAGTGGATGTTTTGACAACAGAGCCGTCACTGTGAATCAATCCGCTAGTGACTTGCTGTAAATATTCTTAGAGTGCATAAATACGAATAATAGGAAATCTTATTTCCCTCACTGAAAAACCTATGAACGCCCATTGAAATCTCAATGTTTACCTTTTTATTTACTGCCTACTAGAATTTTCACGGCAGCGTATCATGCGAAATCAACCACAACGATGATGAGATATTCTCAAAACTTGAACTTCGGGCCAGATCGAACCACGACTTCCCTTTCCAGGGGGCTCGCGCATTACTCATTGCGCCACGGAGTCCCTTGCTCTGCGCTTCTCCCAGCTCATCAAAAATACCAGTCAGTTGTATGGTATCTTCAGTATGTTACCTACTTGCTTGCACACTTGTATTTGAATCTGTTGTGCGTTAACAAACAGGGAAACATAGTAAAACCAATGAAGTTAAGTTCTTCAGTGGTCTGTGAACATATAACAACCACGTCTAATTTAGTGGGAGGACTTCTGGAACTACGTCTACTATTTGCAACTTTCGATGTGCACTGGAAAACTCGTCTAAAAAAGACTTGTACTAAGTTGTTAGAGCGCGGACAGCAAATTCCAATGGATCATCTCCGAACAATATTTGCCCCACATAAGCTGTTGATCCAACACAAAAACTACTAAAAAATAAAGTCCTTGTGGAAAAATAAACAGTGCACAAATTATGCCTGGAACTCAACGCATACGGCCCGCTCTTCCGCTCACCTATCTGTCAATGTTAATTTATACGACAATTTGCATGCTAATGAAATACACATGAACGTTCGTCAAAAAATGAAAATGTATTATTTCGTCAGTGTCATCTGTTTTATTTCTACCTTATATTCACCCGAACTTCAAGGAAATGGTTAGTGTTAGAACTTAGAATACTCCCTTAGGTAATGAGAACTGCAGAATGACCCCCGACAGCAAATTTTTTCTAGTTCCCATCATTTATTTTATCATTTACTACTTTTTTGTTTCCTTTCATATTATGTTGTTTCTTCCCTACGTGAACGTATTCGATACTGATCGATCTACTGGAAATATGAGCACTTTTTTCCAGAAGCCAGTTGCTTCTATAGAGCTGTCGTTTGGAGGTTCTGCCTCCTTTTTTATAAGAAGTTTTACATTTTCTTCATACTTCTTCATCGCACATGAAGCAGAGAATGAATGAGTGAGAAGCATTGTTACCTCCGTGGTAGCGGAAATCGGACGAAGCATATACGCTGCTGTAAAGATAATGTAATAAACTATGAAGAAGAACAGCGAACGAAGCCAGCTGAAATCATGATTTTTTGAAAGTTTTCTGGACACTCAATATCCAAAAGGATAGGAAACTCTCACTAGCGTTTCCCGAATGCTTTCCATTTTTCCTCAATAATTTTCTCTAGAATTCCTTCCAAAAGTTCGAGATGTTCCGAGGTTTTCTAAAATGATGAACATTGGAGTGCCAATTTCATGGAAACTAAACGTTGGAGATACTCGGAAAAACTTGGAAAATCAATCAAATTTTCTGTTAACTCATTGAACTCGGCTATTAAAAGAACATGTCTTCAAAAAAAATATAGAAAGAACAATGTAGTCTTCCCTTCTATAAAGCGATTTCGATTCTAATTCAAAAGCTAAAAACAGTTGGTTTAAAAAGGAGAGTGTGGATTTCTTAAAAGAATCCAGAATGAAGGACCAGCTGAGGATCTCATTTATCAAAGGACTGGCTTCAACACAGCCATACATGAGTTCGTATATTCCGTTTTTGATGGTTTCCAACAGCTTCTCTTTCTGCCAGCTTGTTGTTGACTCTTCGACGATTCTCTCATTGTGATGACTGCTTCCATTGTCATTTTTGAAATATCCTTTCTTCTGATTCATTCCCTCTCTTCTTGTTTTCCTTGCTTTGCTGAGCACCTTAACACTAGCTTTGTTTCACCAACACTTCTCGAAGACCGGAATGAACTCGTTGCGCAAAAACTATGGTCTAAAGCTCTGGGCATGCAGATGGCGTGGTTTCATTTTTCTTTAGTCTTTGAAAGCTAAAAAAGAAGATAAATATTAATACCAGCAAAGTTTGTTGGCTGTAACAACGATTCCATAGACCGTAATGCGTAATCCCTGTGCTAAGTAAATATCATCCTTCTTTAAGCTGGAATGTTTCTCGATTTAGGACAACGACATCATATTATTTAAAGCAAAAACTGAGACAAGTACTCTCGTGAAGGACAACGTTGTCGAACAGGTTATAAGAATGTTACAGTGGAGTTACCACTGAACCATTCCCTATGTCCAGTGAAAGTATTCTTTCTTCCTCGAAAGTAAATTTTGTCCTATGAAATGTCCTTTTGACATGAGTGGCATTTTGATGTTCGTTCTAATTTCCTACGCAGAACGTTCAATACACGATCCTATATTCCCTTCTACTAAAGGTGATCGTTGATAGCGTTGTCGGAGTAAAAAACTGAATGAGAAAAAGGCCTAGTGCGGTGGAAAGCGCGTGAATCCCGGGTAATGGTAATCACTTGCTCAAAGCCCAACTGAAGTTCCACCTGCTAATATCTCGGCATCCTAGTGGTTGTATTTTACATAGTACCACGTCATAAAAAAATAGGCAATATATAGAAAGCAAAACATTATATTCCTTTTGATCACAGAGAAGCGTCAGATTTGGTATAGAATGAGGACGACATGATGCGAAAGCGCTTCGCAGCCGACAGATGCTCTAAGAAATTAGTCCCCAGCTTCGACATAAATTTGAACTTTGCCATGATGTAATTTTCAAGAAGTGGAACCCAAAGCAGTTTCCATGATGGCTCGCCATGTGAATGTGCTATTTTGTTGAGAATTGTTAACATGAAAACCTAGGTGTTGATCACCTCTCACCTCTGACTTTACTATTCGACGTGGTGTACAAATGCGTGCAAAATGATGAGATGGGTTTTTCACTGGTTGAAGAGGATGCTACAGACAGCGAAGTTGAAGAATGCTTCAGAAAAGTCGACTACGGAGAACAAGAAGTGAAAAGAGCACGTAACAGTGAAGGTTCACTGCATTAACATTAATCTAATACACTTATTTATATGACCTTTCTTTGCTATTGTTCAGATCGCAGCACTTGTATCCGATTCGCTTCTTCTAATCCATCGTCTAAGAAAGTTTTCGGATTTTTGCGAAGATTTCGCCACCGACTGACCACTTTACCTTTTTTTGTCAGTGTAGTTGAATAATAGTTTTGTGGGATTGTCACTGGAGTTCAGGAATAGTTCTGCTACAATGTTCTTTTTTTCCTCACTGATTCGCTTTTCCTAGAAAACTCCGGCATCTGTCAATCCGGTAGAGAGCTTTTAGCTCCATCATGTGTACCCGAACACGAAGTCTTGCTTGCTTGTATTTCGTAGAGTGTTCAACCGCAGTTTCTTTCACCTCTTAATGGTAAATATATAGAGCAGGATAAAACACTTTGACGGGCTAGATTTATTTGAATGTAAATTGTAGAAAAACTTCAAATACTTACACCGTAGACAACCAGGGGACAGAGCAGATTGCTCGTTCATCTCGCCAGTCACTTCATTGATTGTATCAATTTTTGTTAATGGATACGAGAAGCAGTTCGATTCTCCGTATACCCATACACTTTGGCCTTCCAGTTCGAGAATTATGTTGAAGATATGAAAATAGGAACTATACCAAGCAAAAGGCACTTTAAATAGAAAAACAGAAGGCAAAGTAAGCACATATCTGTTGTTGTTTTCCAACAATGACAAGTAATCCCTCTCAAATCTGTGAATGTCGAAAAAAGTTGGAGTGCTTTCCAGCGCTTAGGCAGAGAAAAATTATAAATTACATGTCCTCTTCGGCAAAATGACGCGAGTTTCAAAATTTTTCCACCCTTCATTCATGACTTTTTGGTAATGATTAAAAAAGAGAACCTTCTTCTTTGCCAATTTTGCAGCCAGTGTCAATGGCGTCAGATTCTGCTTATTAGCTATATTTAACCGAGCACCAGCCTCTAAGGCCAGTTTCATCATATCCTGAAATAAACGGAAACACTTTAGCTCCATTCGATTATCTGCTTTATCACAATGCTTTAGCTCTTATTTAACGCCCATTATTTTTCCACGGCAATGTATTATGTAAAATGTAACCGAAACGATAGAGGGATATTTGTAAAACTTGGAATCCAAGTCTGATTCGAAGCGGCGATTGTTCACTCCAGGGGCTCACGTGTTACCCGCCGCACTAATTGATGTTTTTTCTTTGCCTTTCTCCATCCATTTTCCTTTTTACAGCAACCGTTCTATCAGCAATCATCCATTAATGGAAATGATTTGAGAGCACAAACAAGAGGTGACTGCAGTAAAGCTGAAGTTGCAGTCGATATCTATCTGCTTCATGTTTGTTATTTTATTTTCGATTATGAGTTGATTGACTCTAAAAGTAAAAATTGAGGTGACAAATAGAAGCTCAAACGAGCCCGGGCATAAGCCCAATCAAGGCAGGTCATACAGTTGCTCTGGAAGTCACTTTGATATTTGCGGGTATCACTACGAAATGGAGGGTTCCACCTTCCTCTTCCAAAGGAGGAATCGCATAAAGGAGGACTGAATATGATGCTTGAGGGGAGGCTGAAAAATTCCAGAGTTCCAGAATTCTTCCTACGAAGCCTTGATGATCCATGCTAAGGAAATCAAATAACTCATTGGGTTGGCTTAGACGAGAAAATAAGAACTGCTAAGTACGGTTGACGATAGTAGAAAAATGTTTCTTAGAACATGCGATGGTACAGCAGCCGGTGTTATTCCCCCTCATCAGTGCGAGGTTGGCTATGAACATGAACTTCTTTGAAAACTACTGTCCAAAAGCGCACTTTTGCAGTCGGAAAGATGTAGAGCAATATTCGTCTTCTTAATTCTCGGCTCCTTATGTGCAACATCAGATTAAAACTAAGAAGAAACCATTACCATGTGCAGTTCGAAAAGTTCCTCAGAAGTCAGTGAGAGCCTTTAAGGTTTTATTAACGACGACTTCAGCGTTAATAGTGGTAGCTGACAATGGTCTGACAAATGTTGACACTATGTGAAAGACCTACGTGAGTTCATTATGGTGATTAACATCATCCATGACAACTCAAGGATCCAGAAGCTCTAATCTTGAAATTGAGTGTGCTGTGTCCCCTAGACAGCACGGAGGTTGAAATGGCAACGTTGACCCTTTATCTATTGGTAGCTGGAAGCTGTTATTGCTAATTACCAATAACAGATGTTGCTTAAGTAAATTTCACATTAGTCGAAAGATTGGACGCTTCCGTTTCAAAGGAAGGCTTAGAGGTTGTCAGGTGATGATATGTCGTTCAATACACAAACACTTACTATTTTTTTCGTGTATTACGCAGAGGTGGAGTACGGTATTACCATTCGTATCCTGAGCATGTAGATTAGCTTTTTTTTGCTAGTAGAAGACGAAACAAATCCGGATGATTCATGCAAACGGCGAACGATAAAGGATATTCACCGAAATACATTGTCCTGAAAGACTCAGATCGATTTATAGCTTAACTGCGGAGTTTTTCTTGTTTCAGACATGCTCGAATTTTTAAGAGACTTTTTAATGACCTGGATATTTCTAGCTAATAAATTCCACCATTTCAGTTCATCATGCATTTATTTTAGTTATGTAAGATGAGCAAACGTTCCCCCCTTGCTTTAAATCAAGTTTTATTCCTGGTCTTCCACAAATTCATCAGTTAACACTATAGATTTTGTCATCTGTTAGGAATCAAAACAGTAAACGGTTCTCACCCGGTGTAGTTGGTGTTCATAGTTAATTCTACGTATTCGTGCTCCAAACTATCTGTTCGGCTGCTTTTCTGATCATCTGCACAGAAGAATGCACCGTAGCATCTAAAAATGCTTAGCACCCACTTGTTGAATGATTAGTGGGTGGGACAAAAACGATGAAATGTTCCGCTTTTCTTCATTTCTCTAGACTACATTTTGTGCATTCGATTCCATTTGTAGCAAACAGGGAGGTATGAAGGTATATTTTGCTTACACCATGATTTGAGAATGAACTACTCATGTATCAGTTTACAATTAGTATTAGCATATTGCAAATATTCGCAGATGGATATAGAGGGCAGATTGCACATTGGTACTAATGTCGTACACTACGAACACGGTACTGGTTCGATTCCGCACTGGGCTCACCAGGCCTCTCATTCCTCCTGGTTCAGAAAATTGGTACCGGATTTTTTCGGAAAAAATTCTTTCTTAAATTTAGTTGGGAACGCTCTAGCTCCTCTATCTCAGGACTTCAGTGAGAATATAGACTCGACTACCAGCACTCCACTAGATTCAAGATGAAATGAAAATCCTCAAGCAGCAACCGAAACCACACGTAGAAGTTGGAAGACCTTAGTGGACGATGGATACGAGGAAATGAATCGAGTGTGAGAAGGGCTGGAATCCGCGCAGCAGACGTGAAGACGGGTCGTATAAAGTAAAAAAAATCTCAAACTATAACACGACATGTAACAATAATACCGACTGCTACAGGAGGGTGGATTACCTGTTGAAAAAAAATTATAATCAACTGATAGTCATGTCAGCAACAATAGCCCTGTATAAAAGAGCACTGCCGTGTGAGCATGTATCACTCGAGCAGTGTTCACGAAGATCCCGTTTCGATATGAGAACGAAGACTCCACATCGAGAACAGGAACAACTGTCGACCACCGACTCAGATCAACGGCTCTGATGAGAACGAAGACGTCGAAAGGTTAGCCGAATACATGTATTTATCAAAGGCTTGTGAACCCAACAATTTAAAAACTGGTTTAAAAAAATGTTGCGAATATTTCAGCATCATTGTGGTTGTATTTCACATAATTCCCTGTCGTAAAGAAAAACAGGCAGTAAGTAAATGTTAACCAGTGTGATTTGACTACAGCTCCAGCTTAACTGGGATTAGCGTCTATTTGTGTTTCCCAGATCATTCCCGTTGAGTGATTGCTGGTGGCATCGTTAGGGTAAAATAAAAGACTGGCCGAGAAAAAGGCAAATCACGGGCCTCGGTGGTGCAGTGGGTAGCACTTGAGCTCCTGGAAATGGTAATTGTGAGTTTGATTCTGGACTGGGATACGAGTTTTTGCAGATATCTCACCATCATTGTGGCTGTGTTTCAGCTTAGTGTCTCTAACCTTCCAGCAAAGTGTGATATCTAACCGTCCAACTTGGATGAGTTAGGTGTCTGTTTGTTCTAGGAAGCGTGATCGACTCAATAACTAAATGCATTCCACAATGCACCTTTAACTCCACCATGCTGCGCCAGCCTCTACAAATGAAGCGCGTGTCAGCAAATATTATTGTGATTGTCATAATTACTGCCATTCCTAGAAGTGTTGTTGTATTTAACCAAGAACTTATACTGAAATTTTCTACGCATATGGTACCACATCGAAGCAAAACGAATGTTAGTAGACTTCGACTATGCTTTTGTTAATACTGATGATGCGCTAAATCTCACAAAAACGGTGTTTGTGAAGAGAGGATTTGTTTCCTATGCATCATTCCCGTTTAACGAAATGATTATTTACGAATGCCTCAGCTATATTTACTTGGGTCGGGAAGTAGATATGATGAACGACTTAGCCCCAAAGTTGAGTAGGCTGAACCGAGCGGTTTGTGGAGGTTTCAAGAGCATCGAGGATGTAGTGAGATCAACAAAGAAAACCCAACTCCGTTCCCACTTTTTCGGCTCCAAAATTTTCTATGCCTTAACAAATGCGTCAGAAACCTGGTTGGTACGCAGTAAGGGTGAATGATTACGCAGAATGAAATGAAACGATCCTACGAACCCGACGAAAGGCGATGGCTAGTAGTATCCCGTATTACGCAATGAGAGAGGAGATTCAAAGTCTCAGCCTTCGCCGGCGATCAAAAAATCGAAGGGGACGTTCTATAGGCCAAATAGTCGAAGATAAGAGTGAACCACACAGGTAATGCATAAGCACGACAACCGATGGAGAAAGAGTCTATACTGGTTGAATTCTTCGGGATTAAAACACATATCAAGAAGGCCAATGACTCAATTGTCAGAGGTTTTCAGAAGAACTCTTGAAAAAAATGTGATGTCCAGTGCGATTAGCTAAAGCGAGCAAAACCTTCTGTGCTATTCTCAAATGCGATAGGAACAAATGGAATATTTACTAGCTAAAACTCGGGTCACTTTAAGATCAACAGTACGACAGGCATCCATTGCCTTCCTCATCCACTGCAGTGGATATCCAAGAGCTCCACGCTTACATTAAATTAATCCCACATGGTGCTCAAGATCATTAGAATTGGGACGATTTGTTCGCTTTGGCTGACCTCATAAGTTTGAATTTGGATACAGTTCCACAATTTTTAACTAGTTTTTTCTTAACAAAAAGTTCACGGTTACGCACCTTTGATTGACATCAGCTCCTCTTTGCAGCAACTTGCTAACCATCTCCACGTCGTGATTGATTATCGCCTGATGGAGAGGTGAAAGTCCTTGAAATATGAAAACTACAGCTTCTGTGGAAAACGTAAGCTAGGGGGAGAAAACGATTTCACTCCTTCAATCAAAACCATTAGCCAGTTCTGATAAATTCGTCCTGTCGAAGACGGGAGATTTTATACGAAGAGTTCTTATGCAAAAGAATTCACATGTTTCCTACCGTAATAATCTTCTGATGTACAGATGTCGTTGACTAATTTCGGATAAAAATCAAGTATTCGAAGTGCAAGCATGTTGTGGATTGTCGTACCTTGCAGAAGACACACACCAATTACTGTCTCTCCCATGGTACCTGAATCGTCGTCTCGTTTCCATCTTACAAATTCACATGTAATAATATTAAATTACACCCCTCATTCGAATTTCTTTGCTGCGCAAAGAAATCACATGCTGCTTTTTTCTCATTGTATTCCTCGCAACAATTATTCACTGGCATCACAGGAATCTCTGCCGTCCTATGAACGCGCTAACCAGGATGCTAAAGGCTGCGAAAATAGCGCTCGACAAGCATTCTCTTTGGAATGTAAGGAGAAACGAAACCTCAAAATGCAGCCAGACCTACATTGGATTTCCAACCGTCTATGTACAATGGTTGCAAGACAACGAAACGAGTGGAAAAGTTTAGGCCTGTCTAACACGTCTATCTAAGTATAAATATTACTAAAGATGCTAAAGCAACCCACACTTTTCTTGCATTACCTATTTTTTTCTAGAGGGGCGCATAGCGCAGTGGTCGAAAGCGACATGTAACGCATATGGGATCGATCCCCCTTGCCCCCAGGTCACCGAGCCCTTCATCCCTAGAAGTGCAAATTGGTACCAGACCTTTCTGGAAAGATAGCAGCGCTGGCTGGATACAACGGTAGACCACCGCGATTCATTACAAAGGCCAGACATGCATTCTAACCTCCAGCGATGCTTAATGAAGTCGAATGCATGGCGCATCGCTCAGGGATTGATCAACGCCGAGAGCTTCATCCTTTTTATTCCACTTATTTCTTATAGCTGCATTCCGCCGGATCGATGCGCATTTCTCCTTCTCTGGCTATGATAATGAGGTTCAACGTTCTTTTAACAATCACCAAAGTTTTAAAAGGGTTTGATATTGCCATCCACGAACCTAATCCAGCTAGCCAAAAAAATCGCAACCGTAGTAATTGTGTGACCTCATTTCGTGATGGAGAACGTTCTTTCTACCAATAAAAGCCAGTGATTGCTTATCGTAATGACATGTTAAAGGCCTAGTTGGCCCAAAATTAATTAAATTTCAAAAAGGACTGTACTTAAAAAAAGGTGTTAGTCTGCCACATTGGTTAGAGATTCTTTGCGATAGACAGAAGATCGCCACTTCGATCCCGCTCACCAGATAAACCAAGCTCGGTTCTTGCGGAGTCGGCAAATTGGTATCAGGCTTATCTGGGGCGACAAAACATCGATCTAATAAATCTGTAGGCGACCGCTCTTCATTTTATAGACGATATACATACTTAGTCAACTCTTTAGTGCTTAACAAAGTCGAATGAATGACGCATCCTTGAGCGATGACCAGAGCTGAATGCACTCCTGCATACAATAAAATCTTACCCTCTTGCCAAGAGAGCAGTTTAATAGAAATTGATAGTTAGAAATTAGTAGCTAGTTCAGTTCTACTTTTAAGACTCCTATCCAAATTCTTTTACTGAAAATTCCAAAATAAAGAATGCGCTAAAAAGAGCAGGTTAGGATGCTGGGGGAACACATAGAAAACATTTTCAACCGAAACAGCTTCTTAGTACGTGGTACTAGAAGCGGAAAAATTGCGTTCGACAGTTCATCGAGCACTTATTGTTTGAGACTTCTACAATGAAATCTTAACCTCGTTCTTCTAACTTCCAGTTGAGTTCACGATATTTCGACTCTGATTTTCCTCCTTTTCCTCCACCGTCAAGTAGTTTTAGTGCTAAAAATATGCACACTTAAAGCGCAAATGTATGGAAATGTTTTGTTTTGATATTACGGACATTATAATGAAAGTGAACACGTGGGTGAAAACGGATAAAAGTCTTTGTAATGAAATGTAACGAAATAGAGATAAAAGGAGGGGTCTACCTTTTCTGAGGTCACCAGTTTTAGCATCATTCTGATCGAATCCTTCAAGCACATTCACAGCTGCTTTCCCTTTTCCTTTCTTTCGCAAAAAAGGCTGCCAGTTTTGCATTACGTTCCTACATGAACACTTTCAACAATGAAACAACCACGAGCAACAGTGAAACGAAAACATAACGTAAAAAAAATTTGCACCTTGTTACGTAAGGTCACCAGTTCTGTAATCGGAAAGAGTTTTCCTTTCTCGTTATTCAGTAAAAACTCAGAAATCCGTGTTTTAATGTGGTGATCGACGAAGGAGTAGTCATTTGTGGCTTTGGCGTATCTGAAATCATTGCAATCATACAGCAAATGGTAGTTAAACGAAGTTAAACAGTTGGCAAGTTATATTCATTTTAGACTGCGTTGGAAGGGATTACTAGAAATACCATATTAGTGCATAGGTAAAGAGTACGCATCTGTAGCTTCATCGGGTTATGTTTTGGAGCTGAAAAAATTTTGCCAGCTTTTTGTTCAACCCATAAATGTCGGTGGGCGTCATCATATTCTCTAAGAGTAAATATTGAGGTCGACTTCTTTGATAATTACCACGAACTGCTTCACATAAACTCTTCCCCTATCCGCTTGATTCCAGGTTTTTTGACTGAATAGGCATGCGCTCTCGAGTTGTTGTTTGTTCAACAAGTACGTAAAGAATTATGAGTTGAATGAGAATTCATGGATGCCGAAGCACACCTAACTGTTCATACGTAATGGAAAGTGTAGGTCAACAAAAGTAGAAAAATACAAGGTAATGCCTGTCTACTATATAATCTTGAACCTCAAACTTAAATCCACCATTGATTTTGGCTTGCGTTTAACCTCCTATTCATCGCTTGGGAACTCAGTAACATGCGATTTGCGATTAGCCGCTTCGAGATCAACAATATCAGAGACCTTTGTAGTAATCTATCCAATGATGGCTGTAATGTTTTTAATTGCTGTCAACGAAGACAAATCAAGCAGTCGTTGTCTAACATGGTAGTGTTTACAAGGTTTAAGTATTGCTTAAAGGCTTCTATTGGAATCAAAAAGTCTTAGTTTTTAATCTTTGCTAACTTCTCCATTACCTCATCATGGTCATCATCTCACCGCCGCCATGCAAGTCAACCATATCGTAAAGCTTCATGTTTTCCCGAAGACGTCCTCCTACGTCTCCGTTTGGAGGTTCTATAGATTGCGACACGTCCATGGCTAACTAACTAGTAATGATAATGTGGTCGTTAATACCTAAAACAAAATACGTCAGACACATTTCTAATCACCGTCATCAAATACAGTTTTTAGTAACCTTAGTGCTATCCTGTATCCACTTTTCTCAAAGAAGATGTTTATACTTTGTCGAAAAGCAAGAGTTATGAGCGAAGATGATGACTGGAATGAGAACGAAGGGGATGAGGGCGAGAATGAGAATGAGAATAGGGAAGAAGATGATTGAATACTGATTTGCAGAACTGGGTTCTTCTCATACTCGTGAATCCGTTTAGAAACTTTGCCATTGCCAAGTAAAGCAGAAGATGAGAAGAAATAAAATAAGCCAACGTCTACAATGGGTGACACGCTACTCTACTTTCGACTGCCAACTAGTGAACTCCTTCCAAGGTGGCTTGCTTTTTAGAGAGGATTCTTCCGTACTGCCACTTAACTCGTTGGAAGTTCTGCAGATTATCTTCTTTGACATTTTCGATCTTCAAGCTCAAGGCCAAGGATCTAGGAGGATTAATGAACCTTGGACAATTAAAAAAGAACTCCTCACATAGAACAAGGCTCCATTGCCGTTGCCTAGCGAGTAAGCGTAGAATTGATTTTACGGTGTTTAAAGAAATTACAAGTGCATATTTTATTATGTTGATATTATACATATAGTTTGTATCACACATTAACACATTTATAGGAATGTGTTTAGTTCCCAGGATCGACTTTCTATTAACCTCGGCATTGGAATATGAATGCGTCGTTTTCTTGTTCAGCAATCGCGAGGTTGTTAAACAGCATACATTTACTTCCATAGAAAAAACACAATACAATACAACAGTAGCTGACGTTTCGGCAGTATCGCCTTCTTCAGAGCCTGGAAGGGTATACTGACATACAATTTACTAGGCCAAGCACTTCAATGACACTTATAAAAAGACGAAAAACTCTATGGTAATCACATGGTCAACAGCTTCTCGAAAAAAACTCACCGCTTTTTTACGTGCCTTCCAATGAGGAAGATTAGAACAGCTGATTATAGTCGCATAAGGTTGATGACTGCACCATCCCACATCAGAAATTGATGCGAACATACGGGGTCAGGTCGCGTATGACCTCTGGGCATTCATCCCTACTATTCATTGTAGGGATTTTTGGCATTTATCCAAAAAGCCTCAAGAAGTTTTCACGCTGGTGTTCGTCTCCTGCGCAAGGATATTGACTTTTACTTCAAAATCGTCCCCGCTGTGCTTTTGTATCCCTATGCGTGCCTAGTGGGGTACTTTGTCTTAGTTTTCGTTTGCCATCTAGGTGTTCTTTTATGCGGATACACAAAGGTCTGCCCGTTTCGCCAATATATTCATCTCCGCAACTATTACAAGAGATCAGGTATATCGTACTTGAACTCATGCAATCACCGTCCCCTGCCGTAGGGGCAAATTACGCAATTTGGTGTTTCACATAGACGGTCATACAGGCGGTTACGTGCTAACTGACGACGTAGAGTATCCGGTGGTATTTCAACTATCGCTACCGATTCCTCTAGACCTGCCCTTCTTAAGCACCCCCGTATGTTCGCATCAATTTCTGATGTGGGATGGTGCAGTCATCAACCGTATGCGACCATAATCAGCTGTTCTAATCTTCCTCATTGGAAGGCACGTAAAAAAGGCGGCTCTGAAGAAGGCGATACTGCCGAAACGTCAGCTACTGTTGTATTGTATTGTGTTTTTTCTATGGAAGTAAATGTATGCTGTTTAACAACCTCGCGATTGCTGAACAAAAAAAATGTGTTTAGTATTCCACTGTAATTACTTCGCATTTCACTTCATTGGACTTCTGACCACCTTCACATCGTTCAAAGGAGAGTCAACAACCTTCTATTAAATTTATGGTGTCTAGATTTGGTTTGCAGAATGACTTACGGAGATTAGTCAATGAAGTGTCCAGTGAGGGGATTGATATTTAGATATATATGAAGTGATTGCGGGCCAGTTAACTTGGAATAAAATTAAATTATTTAAAAATCCGCTAAGTTTAATAAGCTATCAGCTCAGACAAGTTAACTTGCTAAATTGCTTAATTCTCACTTAGGTACTGACTTAGTTAAGCTAAATTAACTAAATTGGACACTGCACACGAGAAGTTAAGCGTCCATGAAATGTTCTTAGAAGCTTATGCGATAAGCGCTCAGTAACAATTACGATTAGTTTTCGATTGCCTTAAAAACAATTTTCAGGACTTAAAAACCTTTACGACTTATTAAAAAATACCACTAGGAAATTGGTTATGCAGTGAAATATAATAATTGGTAAGTAAGTAGAACACTCGGCTTTGATCAATCTTCGAAGGATGCGCCGTCTATTCGACTTCATCAAGCACCGTCGGAAGTGATTGGATGCACATCTGGCCCGTACAATGACTCTCGGTGGCCTAACGATGTATAGAGTCTGTACTTCTATTCCCCCATTCAGCTCTGGCAACAATGTGCCGACTTCGGAGGGATGGAAGTGTTGGTGATCTTGAAGCGGCGTGTGATCGAAACCATGAGTTTTGTAGAAAACCTCTTACCGCTGCTCTACACACTCCCGTGGTAATGCAGCTTTTCTTAAGTTCTTAGATAACCAGTATATGTACTCATATTTCGTGCAGACAGAGCATCATTATCGAATGAGGTAATTGGATCAGGTTGATACTAGGAAAGTGAACTTGTAGAGGAAGTCAGTCGTTGTAATATGTAAATTCTTTCGTGACCTAAAGAGCTCCTCGTTGCCATTAAAATATGTGCTCCGCCAGAAATGATTCGGCCGAAATATTCTGCTTTTGCAAAGACTGGTACCTCTTCCTTGTAGGTAAAAACCATCGATAAGCTAGCCTTTGTTCGCAGAGCACACGAACATGGGCTCGGCCACTGTTTGGTGGAAACAGTGTATTACAACCAGAGAAAATTGAAGAGTGCTTCATAAGGCAAACTTATTCAAGAACATATCGTATGTCAGAAAAGTCGTAGAAATAACCGTCAGTTTTCAAATCATTATATTATAAAAAAGAAAGAGAAAGCGGATTCTTAGATCACCGTCATCCTTCCGTCAACTAGATGAAGAATTCAGTAGCGCACTATTAGAAATTATGTCATAAGGCAGCAAATTTCCCTCCAAACGAGAAAAATCTGGCAAGGTTCATTAGTGAAGACAAGGAATGCGCTGACCCGACTGTCTCCGATATTTTAAAAAAAATTTTCATCAACGCATTATTTAGCACGACAGTGTGTATAAAAGTGTGCATATTCTCAAGTTACAACCGAATCCACACCCGAACCCGACCGCATCGGTGGATCAAGTTGCAGCGTATCGAAACAACTGGAAGAATTGTTGGGCTAGGGCTGGCATGTGAAGATTGATTGTCGGAGTATCGTGTAAGTCAAGAAAAATTATTAAAATGTCTTACTACCTCTAGAGAACTTGTTTGACAAACTCGAGCCTTCCAGGTAAGTGTTGTGTGGTCGAGAGATCTTTGATGTTAATGAGTGCAATTTGAAATGTCTCCGACTAAAAAATACTCGTTAGCATGTGAAATGTGAAATAACATGAACATTGATCATTGAACTTTAATCGGAAACGATTAAGTCACTAAGAAGAAGTGTCATTTACCTTAAAAAACCAGTTCAATCACCCATTTATATAGAGTTCAACAATAGTTGCGCTCTCCTAGTGGCAACGTAGCTTAGAAATATTACGAATTCTGTTCGGAAAACTTTGAAACTATCAGATGTCTGATGTGGCTCTTATTCGTTCGCCGCCAATCTGACAGACTGTAGGTCTCCTTCGATTTAAAGAGTAACTTTAAAAAAAAGGAAAAGCTGTTCGAGGAATTTTTTAATAACGTAAGACTCCCTTGTTGTATAATAAGCGAAACCCTGAAAAATTATCCGTGAGTATGACTAACAGTACACGGCACCAACGGGATCGCTTCCTATAGATAAATCCCGCCCCGTCATAAAAAATAATGAACGGCTTTTGTTAAAATTGGTGCTGTTGCTGTTCTTCGAATGGGTTTTGCCTATTAGGCAGCTCTGGCACGCCATGGAGACGAATGAAAAGTGCCTGCTGGTGTCACTTGATAGTTAACAAAATTAAAGTGACACAGATGACCCATAATGTATCATACGAATTCTGAATGCCCCGCATCTAGTAATAAAAAATGACAACCTTGCATGATATTTTGATGAAATCTAAGCAGAACGCAGTGGTTAGAAATACGAATCAGTGCATACGTGGATGTTCGTTCGATACCGCGTCCGGGGCTTATCAAGCCTACCAACCCTCCGGCCTAAGTTGGCAGCCGGTACTACTCTTGTCTGGGATGTTAGCAGCACTGACCTGCTACATCGGTAGGAGACTACAGGTCATTTTTATAGTCCAGTTACACAGTCAGCCACCCCGAACGATGCTTGATGAAATCGAATATATACGCAACTCAGAGAAAATAATCAACGCTGAACGCTTTATGCTGCATACCTTATGCAGAGCTCAATATTTGGTGAGTGAAAGTAGTTGTTATATTTTTTTTGGATTTATGACGCAGACAAAGTATTGCTAATCAACGGCGCTCGGCTGTTACGACTATTCTACCGATGAGTGTCTAGACGTCCACGAGTACCATAGAATGACGGCATACACCACCGAACGACGTATGCGAGCCGGGCCAGTCAACAAACCAGTCACTGCTTCTGCAACCGCAGACGGAGAAGCTTTTGAAGAAACCAGTGACTGGGGCTGGAGTTGAATATAGAACAATACAGTTTACCTTCTGAATATAAATCAGGAGCAGGTGTCAGCTTATTTAAGACCGAGTACCTGAATTATTCTGCTTTGCTTTTTTCGAGCCGGCTCGCCGCAAAGTACTACGAAGTGTTACCAGTTGATGAGTGAAAATAAAAACGTCTACCGCGTACTAATATTGCCATCTGTCCGTTGATGGAGGGATAGTAGGCGAGACCAGCCGGCCATTAAAAAAACAACCGAATTTTGCACCGTCTTACGTTCCGTAGTCAAAAAAATCCAAACAGTTTGAACGACTTTATCTGATTCCGGCTAAGAAATAACCAGAAGGTTCGATTTCTAGTTAACACACTGTTTTAATTATTGGGGAACAAATACGGATGAAACTATTCTTCGGTAGGTTTAGCGCCTTCGAGAGAACTCAGAAGTTCTAACTACTAGTTCCTGCTGGTTAGATTCGAAGGAAAGGACACGTGCTTGCTCGAGAGTACCAATACGAAATTATACGGAGAAAAAAATTAAAAAGATTAATAACGTCAGAAAATCATGCAGTCCTTAACAAGCCATTAATTTTTGACCAACTCTGATTATGTTTACGACACTTTTATGCCAACCAGATTACGAACGTTTTGTAGTCGGAATGGTTTGGAACTCAGCTCACAGAAGCCATTCGAACTCTCCCTGCCTCCCTACGAAAAATTAAAGAACGACCTTTTACTTTACCTCGGCTTTACAATATGGAAATCACCTACTCATTTTTTGAGCAGCGGTTGCCAGCATATTTTATGGGATTTAAATGAATAGTTTAGAGTATTACTGAATCCTTCTTATTTGGAGGCTAGTATCCTCACACATTCATCAATGCTGTCCATGAAAAGACAGGTTCTAACCATTTGCGAAGGTTCACCCACACTATCAGGGGTACTTTGCCACTTACTATTCATTCGGAAGTTTTTTTTTGCAAGGATCGAACATATTAGAAATTTTGTGAAAATGGCAAGAACGGCAGTCGACCGCATGGCAGTGTCATCTACAACAGATGGTACGTTGAAATGTTATTATGAATCTTTGTATTACTCTTGCTTAATTCTTAAAGATGCTTTGCAATAAACTCACAGTCGTTGTTTCGAGCCCGTGAATGGGCTAACCAAGCACTATTCCTCTTGAGGAGTTGACAAAGCGGCAACAGTGTTCCCTTGAAACGAAATTGCTCTGAATCAGAAAGGTAATAGGTAAATTCTCCTACAGAAGACCTCAGAACGTTCAGGTAGAGGTATAGCAGGAATTCCAAACAGAACAATGCTGATTGGCATTGAACACCGTTCACGAAGGGGGGAGTCCTCAATTTACAGCCGAACCCAGATCTGAACATGACTAAATCCATAAGAGGTTGATGTAAAATGTCGAATCGAATGAAGAAAAGTAGCGCAACAAGTGAAGCGAAGTCGTATGAATAAGCAAATAAACAGGCTAAGAATATAACGCTTACAAAAAAAGTGACGAAGAGCGAAGTATCTAATTTGCCTCTTTTTAACCGATCAGTGCATTATGGGATTAGCTATTTTGTTTCTCCATAGTGGTTTATTGCCTCTTCGTAAGGAGACGTTATTACTCGATGCGGAACTACAATGTTGAGCAAAACGTTCACCCTACCGACAGAATCACCTAAGCTGAGAATGAATTCTACATTATGATGCGGAACCCAACGATGATTATACATATGCTACAACAATGCTCCGTGAGCTGCTAGTAGCTACATTTGTGCTAAGAAATAGATATAAAAGGCTATTTAACAAAAATGCAATGCACCCCTGTGTTCATTCAATGGGCGGAGTCCATTGAGCAGGTCTTACGAGTAGCACAGCATCGAGTAAAGATTTTACCAATACCAGTCTGGTTCCTTCTGGGTATAACAAGCTTGCATGTGATACAGAGCAAACTATTTTTATTACTATCTCACTCTGCTTTGTCTTTCAGTAGTAATCGTTACCACTTATGCGGAAATCTATACAGTAGCTATCAGACGCAACAAAGTAGAGACGAGATTACTAGAATAAACTCAATAAGCTTGAATTGAGCATTGAAATAGAATGTTATTGACGAGTGATAAAGCAGTCTGGTTCTTGTGGCGGGTGGGCAGGTGCTATGAAGGCTAAAGTAATTATGCCGCGAACAAAACGATTTATATCCGTGGGATTTTCATAGTACAACGTGAAAATCACACTATCACTTAGGTCAGGACACGATCGTTTCTGCTCATTGCTAACTGAAATGTCACATTACTGGAATTCTTTCACTCCTTTCGCATCAATAGTTTTATTTATTATGACGTTACCGGCCACAACCGCTCAATGTGTACGTCCATTCGTGGGACACTAGCAGTACCGCAGTCTTGCAGTTTTTTTCTTCCATACCAGATTCTTTAACACTTTTAATGCTATTGACGATAACATGCCAACAGTTTGTCTTCCGAATTTGTCCTCGGACAGCGTTGGAGATGTGGGAGGAGCAGCAGTATGCTTTGGACTAGCAGTCATATTTCCAAGGCCTCTATTTTTCTTCATTCCTCACACTCACCTTCTCAAAGGCATAAATCTGACTACCTTCAGAGTACTTACGAGTTATGACAACATCTGATAACTTTTCGGGTTTCATATGCATTGATAGCTAATCAGTGTGCAGCCTACTTTTTCTCTCTTGTTTGTCCCATTATGGACAAACACCCTTTAATGAATGACAGAGAAAACAGTGAAGAGAGTTGACACATGATGGAAAATGTTCATTTAAGGTTGCCCTAAAAGCTTCAAATAAAAGAAAAGCAGCATGCAAACTCATGAAAAGAAAACAAAAGGGCTTGAGCTAAATTTCAAAAAGAAGGCTGACTTTTAGTGGAAAGGAAAGTTGTCGCCTTATGCAATCAGATGAGAACAGATCAATGGATATGTGAACAGAAATGCAAAGGAGCAGCGCAAAGGAATGGGAAGTAATGGAATATGCCAAACCTTTAAAAAAGGAAGAAGAAGAAAAAAGAAGAAGAAGAAGAAGGAAAGGGAAAAAAACTAGCAACTGAAAAAAATCTAGTAACAACATAGAAATGAAAGAAGAGTATGATCTAGGTACACGAGGTAGTTAAACTGATATAGTACAAGGAGAACGATGAAAATTCGAGCAACCTACTGTTAGAATTCCTACAAGGAAGGTAGGTAGGCTAAATATAAATTACTTTTTGAAGAAAAAACAATGGGCTTTTCTATATTACCCGATATTACGTGTTATGCAGCTCCTAGCACTTCTGGCACGCGACTCTTTTTACTCGCATCCATCGCCTAAGACGGTCTTCGGATTTGTGTATGGGATTTAGGGAGGGTTCTTGACCTTCTTATGAACGTTCTTTCTTTGATTCCAGTTTGGACCATTTTCCAATTCTCAGATACCCTTGCTAAGACGTTTGCACAGAAAATTGTTGTTTAGAACATATTAGCAAGTGATTAAACATGAGTTTTAGGCGGCGAGGAGGTTAACGCTTTATAGTAGAGCCGTTTTCATCTTCATATTATGCCAAGCACTTATCTGATAATATATATTGCAGCTTCGCTATGACTGAATGAGAGCTGCAGCGGAACTCAGTCGAAGGGCGTCGACCATATTTTTTAGGAAGTGTTTGCAGTGCAACTACCGTATTTAGTTTACTTTCCATTCGAGAACATTTTAAAATCGACGTGCGTCCCTGAAATAGTATCGTGCCGAGACACTAGGGAAAGGTCTCATATAATAAGTGTGGTGTCCTCGACTCGCTTGTGAGACCCCTGAAACGAGGCGTGTATGAATATGGTGTCCATTCCAGTTATTCGGTAAATAGCGGACACAAATGATGCAAATCCATTAACGATAACACTATAGCCGGAGGAATAATCCACTCCGTTATGACCAGATACCAAAGTTATCGCCGATTTTTCAAACAGGTATAGATTAATGTAAACTTCCACTTAGCAGTAAATTTTTTTGGTGTCAAACTTAGCGACTTATCGTCTGATAAATTTCACCATCGTAGAAGTGGTTAGAGGTGCTTAATAGTTGACTCAGCCCTGTTGGTTTGGTCAGCTTTCTCAAGCCAGTCAACTCTCCGATCACTCCGATTTCGGGAAATGACTACCATACTTGTCTAAGAAGATGAAAACGTTTAATTGATACTTGGGCAGACTACTGAAAGTCATTATATTAACCAAATATGCGTCATTCAGCCACCCTTGCAATCCTTGACGAATACGAATGCGTGACGCATCCCTCAAGGGCTGATCAACGCTAAACATTTCATCTTTTATCTTTTATGTAGCACACAAACAAGGATCTAATCACTACCCTGAAGCGACCAACGATAGTATAAATGATCCCGATGATGAAAGAAACTCAGATGATGTGAGAAGAAGTCTACGAGATAACGAAAACAAACCAAAATGGTGCCATTTCTTACGAGCGATTTCAAACCTAGAACACTATCAATAGTTGGTGCTGAACTTCAGAAAAGGACTGTCACCAGAGCTACCACGGTCACCCAGGCGCATCGAACCGTAGGAAAAATGCCCTTTGCACGAAAAATTAGTAAAGCTCTTTTCACATTATTACTACATGTTAGCGGAGTTTTTGGTTAGGGGGGCGTCGTTGAAGAACTTCATGGGAGGTCGTCTGTATAGCTTGTGATAATCTGAATAACATACAGGCATGCCGACTTCGTCATAACAATATTGTGGATACATTGATACTTACTTAGTTAATAACTATGCATAGCTAACAGTGAACTCCCTCATTGGCTCAGCAACGGCTTACCGTGCCACCGCACCAAAGCAATGCTTTTGGGTTTCGGATGAGCTACGATGCATAAATTGGTTCATCTTCAGGAAAAGATTACTCCAAGCAAAAAAATAGGTTTATTTTCATCCTGTCGGAAAAATAAGCTTATTGGCTAGTTGGAAGGAACCTACCAGAAGAGTAGAAATGAACTTTTATCTATTCAAAAAAAAATGACGGCTACTGTTGTGACCACTTTTGTTCCGAGATTTCAGGAAAAAAAATCATTATCTCATTAAAATAGTAGGACACCAAAAGCGGTGATAGGCATTATATGTGAAATAGAAAAGGCAAAAAAGAGTTCCAAATTCAGTTTACTGTAAAGGTGCGTTGGAGGATAAAGGATAAAGCTCTCGGCGTTGATCAATCC